>JADMLD010001013.1:9252500-9852500 GCA_017589585.1 Phylloscopus whistleri | reverse complement strand
GTTGCTGACATTGCCTGTGGTAGTAGGTTCAACTCTTTAAATGCTGAAATTTGTATTTAGCTATGTCTCAGTCAACATTAATCACATTACCTGTATTAAAGCTCTGTTTATTGAATTTTGTAATCGTCTGCATTCCAAATTTCAAATCTGGAATAATGTCACAATCACCAGTTTCTATCAGAACTGACTATAGCAGCAGATTGGTGGCTGTTATCAAAAAGATCCTGGTCTTAATAGGACCAACCATAAACCACAAAGACCAAGAAAAAATTGAAGTTACTTATATTAGCAATACACATTCCCTAGGAAGAGAGTCTTTAAAAAAGATGTCTGTAATGAGAAAAAAAATTCAAGAAAATAAATTATGTAAAAATAAAAAAATAAAGGGAAATGTTAAATTTAAAAAAGTGATAATCAATCACATAATGACATGACATCAACCCTCTAGGAGGAACATGTGAAACACAATGACACGAACACACACAAAAAATCTGTTAGATAAAAATAAAACACAATCAATGGGTCAGTCATACCCAGTAACATATGAAAACACTCAAGTTCTTTAAGCCACTCCTTCGAAGGGTAGTTAATTCTAAGGATCAAGCCAGTGCACTGTTACTCTAACACCACTCAAGGTGTACAGCTAGCACTGGATGACTCTACGCTGCCAAGAGAATGGGTTTCTCCTTGTCATGATGTGTCTGCCATTTCATGCTACTCTTTCCAAAATGCTTGCATTATACAGCCATATGTTTGTAACAAAGAATTAAAGTGTTTAACAAATCAAAGCGTGTTCCGCAAATCTAGACCCCACGACCAGGCAGACAAAAGCAGGCAACATTCTCTGACTTAAGAATGCTCTCACTCCAAGATCCATTACAGATCTCAATCTTCTTTCTCCACATCATCTCCGAAGGCAAAAGAAGTTCAAGTGCACATTTACAGACCTGACCAACACCACCTGACTGTGCGGTACACTACACTTTAATAAGCATCAGTGCACAGCTGGCTTCATCCACTTAAAGTGAAACAAACTACAGCAAGAAAATACTAAAGAAAAGTAGATATCCAAGGAAAAATGATGACCAGACATCATCTCTTGATCTACACAGACCTACTCTCAAAATTTACCTAGTAGTACACCATGTTAGTTATGACTAGGTGCTAGAGTCTGCACCAGATGTATGCTAGCATCTCACTTTTTAAAACATAATTCTTTAACTCACTATTCCATAAAGCAGCCAGGGAGACTGGCTTTGCTATAGCTGCAATCAACACAACCGAATGAATGGTGGCTGTTTGGTATGCTTCAGGAGGGGAAGACAATCCCACACATGTTGAAGCAAAATGGACACAGTCAGTGCTTTATGGACAAGTTAGTTACACATAAACAGAAAAAAATGAAAATACGGTAACAGACCAAAACTGAAACCTAGTTGCACATGTGATAGTAAAGATCTGAACTCTGTGAGCGGTCACAGGCTGCTCTTCAAGAGAACAGATATCCCTCTTTCTGAGGGATGTGAAAAATACCATAGCAGGTAATAGATACTAGAAAGAAGTCTCTAAAAGAAAAAAAAAAAAAATAAACCAACAGAAATAAGACTCTGAGAAACCCAGCATATGAACATTCTTTATTCCAACTGCTATTTAGAAGATACTGCAACAACAAACAAAAAAAACATTTCATAAACTAGTTATTCTTTTTCATTCTTACTCTGAACAGGACACCTTATAAGCAAGTCGAGTACCTCCTATGTCACACCTGTTCATAATTCTTTATTTTGAATTTTTTAAAAGAACATATACAGAAGAATTTTTCATGCAATTCAAACTATAAAACAAAACAAAACAAAATAAAGAGATGAGAAAGGAAATAAAACTTTACAATTACCAAGCTGTAGGGACTAATAATTTCTGGTACCTCTACATTTGAAACACATTGCACCCATTTCTTACAGTAGATATATACATCACCAAATTTTCCTTTTGACTCAGCAAATCAGGAGAAAATTCCTTCTGTATCAACTAATATTACTTCCTCAAATCACTCACTGAAGTAAGTTGCCTATCTCTAGCCTTTCCAGTTTGGGCAAGAGAGAAAGAAATTTTGTTTTCAAATAACCCTAGTGTAAGTTAAGATGCACAATCCAAAGCCTGTTCTCCTCAGCAACTACCATTTCTTCCAGAAAGGTTAAAATGGCACTAGGGAGGGTAAATGATCCAGACAAGGGCATTGAGTGCACTCTCAGTCAGTTTGGAGATTATGCCACCATGTGTGGGATGATCTGCTAGAGGGTAGGAAGGCTCTGCAGGGGGATCTGGACAAGCTGATCAGTGAAGCCGAGGCCACTTGTATGAGTTTCTGATGGGTCCTGCCCATGGGTCACAATGCCATGCAACACCACAGGTTTGGGGGACAGATGCTTGGTGGAAAAGGACCCAGGGGTGTTGGCCAAAACCAGCTGAACATGAGCCAGAAGTATCCCCAGGTGGTCAAGGAGGCCGAGGGCATCCTGGCTTGGATCACATCAGTGACCATCTCCATGTACTCACTGAGACATCAAGGTCCTGGAGTGAGGCCAAAGAAGGACAACTGGAGCACAGGTCTTATAAAGAAGAGCTGAGGGAGCTGGAGGTGTTTAGCCTGGAGAAAAGGGGGCTTCAAGAAACTTTACTGTTCTCCAGAACTACATAAAAAGAGACTGTAGCCAGAGGAATGTCAGTCTCATTTCACAGGTAACAAACAATAGGATGAGAGAAAATGGTCTCTCACCAGGAGAAGTTTAGGTTGGATATGAGGAACAATTTCCTCACTGAAAGTGTTGTCAAAATTGAAACAGGCTGCTCAGGAAGTGGTAGAGTCACCATCCCTAGAGGTATTTTGGAAGACATATAAAGACAGCACTTAGGAAAGTGGTTTAGTGCTGGACTTGGCAGTGTCAGGTTCAGGGATATACTCTGATCTTAAAGCTCTTTTCCAAACTAAATGATTTTACGATAAATAGAAAAAAGTACATTAAAAATCACATAGTATACTCTTCTCCAACTCAGAACTCACCATCCTTGTTCAGCCACTGTTTTCTCTGTCTGTAGAGGAGAAGTTTATTGTGGACATATGGCAAAAGAAACTTCACACACCAGCTCTCCACACCAAGCTTGTTTTCTACCAGGACAATAGGGCTCCGGTTATATCTGGCTTCAGGGCAGGGTATTAATCCAATTTCATCTCTTAAAAAAACAGAAAGAAATATAATTAAGCTTATTTCCAGTATGTGGCAAATATTTTTCTCAATAGAGCATGCTGACAACACTTCCCAGTCAAACATTCCATCATTTTTTTCCTCGTCTTTGCTGAAATCTGTAATCCCAAAAATTTTATTTGATTTTCACAAACATCCTAAATGATGAAGGCCCCATTTTTTCTGTTTTTAGACTATTATCCAAGCACTTCAGCTCAGCTGAATCAACACAAGCACCCCTGGTTTTGTAACAAATATGTGACAGAGCTGTAACAACTGCTTCGCCAGGAGAAACAACATGCTGTCTAGTACAGAAAGCTGACTGACCAAAAGCTGCCCAGGCGTGCCCTTCAGCACCATGACCAGGTGCTCTGAAACTAAAGATCACACAGAAGAATATGCTCACTTCCACATGTCCCATTTTTCATTGTCCTGTGCACAGCAGCATAATCAGCATGAGGAAGATATGAGACACAGAAGCCAGTCTGATTAGATGACAATTCTGTACGAGAAACTTAAGCCTTTAAAACAACCATGACAAACATGAGCATTTGTACCAGCAAACAAAGCAGAAGAGACTCAGTTGTTTAGTTTCAATGGGCCATACCATATTTTACTTTTTCGTCAGGTTTTTCTAGCATACTGAATAGCAGCTTCAGCAGCTTCTTAAAAATAAACACAGCTCATCAAGGATTCACACTTGTTTAGACAGAAATCAACATTATTTTATACTTTCCATTACACATCATTTTTCCACTAACTCCCATTCAATGGAAAAAAACTGTTGCTGAAGAGGGAAATTCTCAGATCTCACACAGGATAAAAAAGATTTCTTGTGATCTCAGAAAACAAATTCTCCATCTTAAGTCTTCATAATACAAGATTTACAGATACACTTCAAGTGTCAACTCCTCAACCTCAACTCAATTATCTTAAATAAAATTTATTCCTAGGTACTCTGAGCATGTTGATTTAGTACTGTGTCCTCACTGGACAATTATTGAGGTAATCAAAAGTGGCACAGTGTGCTTGTTTAAGAACATATTTGCTTATTCAGAAAACAGATCTGATCTTACATACATCACAACATACATCACAAGTTACAGAAAACACAGGTAAGGTGAATTCAAGGTGAAACACTTGCAAATCATGTGGCTCTGTCTCCAAACACACACTCAGGTCCCTTTAGCTTCCCTGGTCAGCTGAGAAGAGAGAGAAGAAAAAAGCATTCTTCTACCCCCCTAAAAGCAAGAAATGGTTATCAAACCAAGACCCTTATCTCCGCTGCTATGTTTAACACAAGGTAAACTCTTCAAGAAGCAAGATTAAACCTAAAATGACATTCCAGTCTGCGCCTTTCAACACAGTATCTTAATAGCCAGAAGTTTGTATGCATTGCTGGGCCTTTCTTTTATGAACACTGAACACAGTCCCTGGCCAAACTTCGCCTGGCCTCGCATACAGGGACATGAAAGTCTCCAAAAGCAATGAAGAAGTAGCAGGCATTGCCTGGCTAACTCTGTAATTTACCTTAAGAACTTACCACCTGTAACTTAAAAACAGTATACCAAAGGTAAACAGCAAGGAGAGAAAAAAATTGACAAAACAAATATCCACATCTTCACTTATTACCAAACACAAGGAAGTCTGACTTGGTGAGCAAAGTTTCACAATACTGCTTTGAACATGCCAAAATAATAGACACATACAGTTTGCACAAAGCTGGCAAATCAGCCTGAAACACTTCATAATGCACTCTCACTCTAATCAGCCAAAATCACCAGAGGACTAGACCTACTGCATACTGAAATGTACTATGACATAATGCAATACAAAAAATGCTTTATCTGGTAACTACTCAGTTTTTGTCAAGAGCAAACTGGGATTTGTAATCTGGTAACAATCTTTTCTTCAACACTTTGGTATAATTTTTGATGATTCATGTGGTTCAGAAATTATGCTGCATTCATTTCCTGAGAATCAAGAGAATCCGCAATGCCAAATACCAGGGATGCAGATTTATCTGAGGTGCAGTGCCTATCTCACAAAGGAATTTATTGAGGGCACCATCTATTTGTCCTTCTGAAGGTCCCTCAGATCTGCAGAAGGACCAAGCAACAGAGCAAGTCTACCAGGAGACGCTACTTAAGAATGCCTGAAGTGTCTGCTCCATCAAGTACCCATAGCAAGCCTCTGCAGTAGGACTCACATGCAGACACTGCTGAATTAGTGAAATGAAATGATGGACCATGCAAAATTAGTGCTTGTGAAAATGACATGACTGACCCCTGGGCATATCGTGGAAGCAGTGCCTGTTCATGTGACAAGATGGCTCAAACTCACTGCAGAATGGTCAATGCCTGCATTTAGATCAAGTGACAGATGCAAAATGCTCACAATACTGAAGGAGACACGGAGGACTGCTTTTCATTGGTATTTGTATCTCTAGTCTAAAGTAAGGTTCAATTTCTCTCCCAAGACTTCCCAATTTTCGGATATAGTCTCCTGAAGTTTAGAAGTTATTTAGTGCTTTTACATTTGTTTTCCTCAAAGCAGGCACCACAGTCACGTTCCAAAAATTTTACAAATTATTTCCATATTTACAGAATACATCAGTTCATATTCCTGAAACACACTGTGGAAACAGTCAGAAAGTAGTGGAAGGTTTTAGGCAAGTTGTCATAAAATCTTCTGCCATTACAGAGCTTCTTCAACCTGAGCTGAGACCAGAGAAGATGTGCAAAATCCAGACCTGGTCCATAGTGCAAACCTTAGCCAGGGCAGAAGAGTACTGACAAGCCATTCCAGGACCTGCTTCAAGAGTCCCAGTCTGTTGACTCAGCCACTCAATGAACCAACAGCCAATCTGCTTTAAACTTTTAAAGCTGTGATAAGACAAAAAAGTTCCCTTTGTCACAAAACCATAATATCACAATACAGCTAGGGGAGGAAACGTTTAGTGTGACATTACCATTATGGGTCTTCAGCTTTAAGTACTCCATGTAGCGGGACCTTCTCTGACTTCTTTTCTGGGAAATCATCTTTAAAATAACCCAACCTCTCCTGGCAGAATGTAAGTACTATCCTCAGATTTTGTACACAAATACTGGGCTATCATCTAAGATTTCATCTTGCCAGTTACACCCAACAAATTCATGTATTTTTTTTTTTGACAAGCTCATCTGTTTCTGCTTCACTTTACATGTAAAGGAACAGCAAAGTTCAAAGAGAAAGTATACACTAATCTGCTCATTGTTTGTGATCTGTTCAGTTCCAGCAGAATAGCTCATGTAAGTGACTTTATCAAGACCTATACTTGGAAGATTGGGTAAAAAATACTCCCCTGTAAATTTAAAAGAAGTCTTACAAAATTGAAAACTAGCATGCTGACACAGTTATCCAACTGAAAATAAATGGAGCTATCAGGGAGAAAAGGCAAAAAGAACTCTCAGTTGTATATTTAGTTAGAAGCTCATCTTAAAAAAAAAAATATTCCTGCTGCAAATTTCATTTAAAGTGAAAAAAAGATATATCAATTCTATGTTACATTTAGTCTAAAACTTTATTTTTACATGCTTTTTAGTGCTGACCCCACTTTACAACTTATAAAACTATGAACTGACCAAAACAAAATACCCATTCTGACAGATACTAAGTGGGTAAGTGTATAAGCAGCCATTGATAAGGGTCATTAAATGCTGTAAAAGAGGTGAGTAGGGGACAAAAGTATGGTAAGTGAATAGGAACACCATGCATGTAGCAGATTCCTGATTTTCAGTGAAACTAAGCAGTTGCCATGTAAAATAATTCAAACCTGGTTCTGTAACACATTGAATTCAGGATACCACCTGTCAGGAACTGCAGCTGGCCAGCAGCAGAAGACAAGATGCAGATACACAAAAAAGACCTGGCCAGCATGGCTACAGCCTGGTGCTCCCGAGGCACAGAGGCACACAGAGCACAGCAAAGGACCCACAGCCTACACTGGCCCACAGAGTCCCATTTCAAGTAATTTCAACCACTTCAGATGTTTAGCAGACAAACTGTCACTTTTCCTAATTGGAGGGATAAACTAGCAGCAGCTTTTGTTTTTTCACTTGAACCACGTCACAGTGCAACAGTCTCAGCACATACAACTCTTGCAGTCTACTTTCATCTCTGAGATTGCATCTATGAAAGAAAATTGCAATAGCAGCAAATTCTTCAAAAACACCATCTCAAAGGTTGCTACCAATAAAGAATTCTGGCAGAGGAGTGGGAACTATGAAAAAAATCAGAACATTCATTCATAAATACTGGACATTTACAGCACATTATGCTTCACAATCCTAAAAAGCTTCAAGGCAAAATGCAGCCTTTTTTTAAACAGCATCCATATGCTGCATTTTAAAACCTGGCCGCCCACCCGAATTGTTTACTACATTTAGAGAAACATAAGGGTATTTACTCTAATCTTCTCTTGTTAAGTAAAGGGATAAATTAGGTGCCATAACATTTTTCTATGCAATTGTTTAGCCTATCACTTTCTGGAACAGATTAATAGGCCACCACCTCAGAGACTGCAGAGTTTCCAGCTGACACAAATACACCTCACTTAAATTAGGAAGTTGTTTTTCATTATGTGCTACCTTATTTGCCGTAAACAACATGGAGCTTGCATATAGGTTGAAAAATATTTCCCTAGTTTGTGTCTTAAAGGCTGGGGAAATATATTCTGGGAAACAGAATTATGGGAGGCACGTAAAACATGGTCTCAAGGCTAGTCAACAACACTGAAAAATAAAACAGATCATCTGCCCCCCAGATTGCTGGATAAATCTGACTGTCACAAGATAGCAATTACTGTGGTTTACGTTTTCATAACCATTCTGTCTTCCTCAAAACAATAGACAGTGAAAAGCACTGGCACTTCTACCAACAGATATGGATTTGGAGGTGGCATTCAACACACTGCTCTGTTTATGCAAAGGTGCAATTCAGGAGGCTTCAATCCTAAGCTTTGTTCCCATCAGCGCCAGAGCTCTGCTCCAGGCAAACACAGCACCCACTGCCTACTGCGGGGCTCGGCAGGGCTGGCCCACATGCCGGGAAGGCTCAGCCCCATCCCGACTGCGCGATGAGTTTAACACTGCCAAACATCGAGTTCAGAGAGAGATCACTTAGCAACTTCTCTTTCAAAATATATTCATTGCTTCCGGACTGCGGAGCCCTCGCTAGTTTCCATGCCTCGGTACGCTTTACCGGCGGGCCGGCTGTGGCCGCCGGGCTGCGGACACAGCCGCCGCGGTCTCCAGCGGCTCAGGCTCCCGGAGCGAGTCCAGGAGAAGCCGCGGCGGCAGGAGAGCACCGAGGACAGGGACACAGCGCCCGGCCCCAGGGAGGCACAGGTGCCACCGCAGCCGTCCGGAGCCGTCCCTCACGCTCGGAGGAGACCCGGCTGGTCCCCGCGGCCGCTCACGGCGTGACCTTGGGCCCGGGTCCGGGCCCGGCCCCAGCCCCGGCCGGCCCAGCCGGGACCCGCACCCCGCCCGCCGGCGGCCGCGGAGCGCGCACGGGCCGGAGGGCGGGCAACGCTGCCTCCGTGCCGCCCGGGCCCGGCCGCACTCACATGTGTGGGTTCCGCTGGAAGGCGTTGTGGATGTCCTTCACGACCCGCTGCACCAGCACCGCCACCTCCTCCGGCGACTCGGCCATGTTCCCGCAGGCGGCGGCGGGAGCGCTTCCGGGGCAGCGCGGCCGCGGCGGGCGCGGGGCGGTGCCGGGGCGCGGCCGGCGGGGCCGGGCGGGAGCGGCGGCCGTGGGTCACACGTGATCGTGTCATCGGTGCCTCTGCTGTGTCGGGGGTCGCGCTCGGCCGCGTAGCTGAAAAAGATAAGCTTTGCGTGTATAGCTTCCCTTGACTCCCGGGAGACACGGGAGCGCTTATCTTCAAGGCTGAATGCGAAGAGGCGATTGTAATTCTGGACCGTAACTTACGTAATTTGTCATTAGAAATTAATGTTTTACAAAGCATTAACTGTGCGTAATTGATTCGTCTCTAATCTGAAAGTTTACAATGTCATCATCATCTGCATCATTACCTTCCCCTCCACAAGAGGCCTGGTAGATCCTTCCATATATTATTCGAAAAAATAAAAAAATAAAAAAAAATAGGCATATGAACGTTTTGTGGGGCCTTCTTAATAGTCCGTATATTAAGTGCGAAAATTCAGACTAAAGAATGCTGACTTCAGGTAATTGTGTACATGTCTGTGCTGTTTCCGGTTTTCATTCACTTTTTAGAATGTTTAGACACTTTTTATGATGTGTAATGTCTAAAATTATTGAAGCAAGCTGATACATTCTGGATGTCAAGCAAAAATACAAATATGAGGAAAGGTGTTGCAACACTTGGTGAGTATTGGGAGATTTTTTTTTTAGCTGAAAAATATAAACTTTTTTCAAAATAGCTTAGATTGCTACGTTCAGCATAATCCTGAATTTTTAATTTATGCCTATTTGCCTTGCTGAAAAGGACTGAATCAGTTTTATGTAAGGGACAGTATATCTTTTCTGGTTCACTGCTTCTCATTTTGTCCTGTGCAATTCGTTTGTGTACGGGTTTGAGTTGCATTTGTGAAAAGCAGCAAATTGAAAATTTATTCTGGGAACACAGTGACTGAAATAGTTCTAGCTATGAGGTTAGTTTGGGTGGGTTTTTTGTTGTTGTAATTCTGTTAAGAGGTTTTGGTGAATTAGACCTAAATGAAACATCTTTAAGATGTCATTAATCGTGACAAAAATACTCTATGGATTAAAAGTCGAAGTTTTGGCTTTGTGATGTGTGGGGGGTTTTGGTGTTTTTTTAGTTGTAGTATTGGGTACAAGTGAAAATCATAACAATGCAAAGTTCTTAAAGTACTGAAAATTGATACAAAAGTACTAATGTACTTAAAAGTTTCAAAAGTAGTTATTTAGAATTGTGCAATCAACCGACAATATACTGTCTACGACTTCATGCATACCTTTTGAGGAGGACTGAATATTAACTTGCTATTCATATTTAAATATCATAATAAAAGGTATTTAAATTGTACATCTTAGCAATTATATACGTTGTCAAAGCTTGTAAAGTGGACATTGGTATTAATATTGCACATGATACTTTATAGTAGCTTGTGGGAGTGATTATTGAATTGTCTTACTTGAAGAATGCTTACTTGCTGTAACTTTGGGGAAATGATAATAATTTCTTTCAGAAAATATTCTTTTGTTGGATTTCACATAAAGCATAAACTGTAGAAAATACACTGTAATTAAACAATCAAGAATTATCTCTCTGTTACAGAAAAATTTCCCTGAGTAATGCATTCCTATGTCATCTGGGGCAGTCTCAAAAGTATTGGAAACAATTTGCTTTAGGACTTCTCTCATGGGTACGCACTAATATTTCCTTCTAACTATCTAAAACGACACAGCAAACTCCTAGTGCGTTAAATTTGCCTTAATAAGTGCCTAAAAGGTTTAAATCCTGCAATTTACATCAAATTCAGTGGTGTGAAATGTAATTGTTTATTTCTTCATGGCTACCTTTGCAAAACGTGTAGTAATCTTGGTTTGTTTCTGTGCCCCCAACCATTTTAGTTTGTTTAGAGCTTTATGGACAAGTCCAACTGAGTTTAATGCAATTGATTCCAGTATTACATTTTTTGTGAAAACGCCTCAGAGCTGGTATTAGTTGTCCCCCTTTGTAAGGGTGGAAACAAGTGCATGGGGAAATGGGCACATCAATCTTAGTCATTTCCTATGGCTTAATATTTTTCTGAGCAGATCACGTTGCATTGCCAACTCGAGGGAAAGTGCATCACCACTGTCCTTGCTTTTCTGTTTATTACAAAGATTGTTTGAAAGTTTGACAGCCATGGTACAAATGCAAGAGGTCACAGCATATTTTTTCACATAATGAAAAGCATGAGTCTTCAGATTTTCCGTGATGGTTCTTTAACATCAGAGAATGTGGTGGGTGTGTATATGGTTTTATACCGCGTTCACTTTCGGGTTAGCAAGCCAAGATTGTTGCTGTTTGAGACAGTTGCACCCGCAGTGACTGAGTTAACAGTACTTTGATTCAGGCCACGCTGACAAACAGGCCTGACTGAAATCAACCCTGACGTGCTAACCCTGCAAACTTGTGTAGAGTCACATCTTACTGGGGACTGATGCCCTGAGCCAGAACCGCAGTGCCTTGTCTGGTCTGGAACTGGGTGGAATGAAACTTTTACACTGCACACACCAGAGGGGTATTTGACTCTGTCACTTCACACTGCAAGTGTCCACAGTCACCAGAGCCCACTGACCTCTCCTGCACTGAGATCTCTTGGGCAGGGATGCTTCTCAGAGTTACCTCTCAGGTGACAGATTGCCTTACCCAGCAAGTGACAGACCTAAGTGACAGATTGCCTTACCCAGCATTTGATGTCTACAATGAGGGATGATCGAAAAACTGTATTGTAGACAAGCCAATTATTTGTCATGCAGTTAGTACCAGGTTGTATGACTGCTGTTCAATCATTATTTAATACAATATTTGGTTAACCCCACAAAATTGACTCAGAGCTATGGAATCATTGTGGTTAGAAAAGACGTTCAGGATCACTGAGTCCAGCCTCTGACCGAACACCGTGTCAAATAAACCATAGCGCTGAGTGCCGTGTCCTGGAGGAGTCATTTCTTGAACTCCTCCAGGAATGGTGACTCCATCACCTCCCTGGGCAGCCCATTCCAATGTCTCAGCATTACTCCTGTGAAGACATTCTTACTGGTATCCAACCTGACCGTTCCCAGGTGCAGCTTTAAGGTGAGTTCTTCTCATCCTGTTGCCTGGGTGAAGACACCAACCTCTACCTAGCTACACCCTCCTTTCAGGCAGTTGTAGAGAGCAAGAAGGTGCCCCCTTGAGCCTCATTTTCTCCAGCCTAAATACCCACAGCTCCCTCAGCTGCTCCTGATAGAAATTGTGCTCCAAACCCTTCCCCAGCCCCATTGCCCTTCTTTGGACACAGTCCAGCTGCTCAATGCCCTTCCTGAGTTGAGGGGTCCAGAACTGAGCACAGGACTTGAGGTGTGGCCTGACCAGTACAGGAAGAGCTGACTCCTCTAGGAACTTGTCCTGCAACTCCATTACAGTGGTGTTCAGACAGTGTCAGGTATTTCTGGCTTTGCTCCAAGGAAGCTCCAAGGTTCACGTGGAAAAAATCATTGTATGTTGTTATTGCATCACAAGTTAATATTCTAATATAACAGTTTTACTGCAATAAGTTATATTTCATGATAAAAATCGCTTACCACTGTAGGGAGTATCATGTGGCTGTGTTCATTATGTGGTCAATAAGCATCAGTGGGCTTGTGGACACAGCATCATTGACAGACAGTGCAAACATGGTCCTCCAAATGATGAAAGGTAAAGGAATGAAAGCAAACCTCACTCTAAAATATGCTGAATTTTTTTTAGTAAAAAGTTTCTGAGAAACACTCCAGGTGCTTTACACTTTGGGTATAATGCACGTCATTTGGGGATATAAGTTTATCTGTGTTTCTCCAAATTCTTCACTTCTTATTTAGAAAAAAATTCAGTTGAGGTGCCAAGAGGAAATGATCTTACACATACTGAATTCCTTATTCTCTGCAATGGAAAATATGTTAAATTAATAAAAAGTTGTATTTTTTTAAGAAATAAATTTTTAATATTGTGAACATTTCCTGACATGTTAACTAATGTCAAAATTTTTCTTAAAAAGGAACTCTGTATTCATTTTCAGTAAGACCTTCAGGTGACTGGGAGAAGTTCCAGCAGTACTTTTATATCAAATTGTTTGAGTACACCTACACAGCCTGAAGAGCGAGATGGGTTTTAAGCAGCAATTGTCGGTCATATGTACTCAAATCAGCAAATCATGCATAGTCAAATACTGTAAGTCTGACAACTAAATTTTCTTCTTCTCCCCTTTACAAAGTACTTTATTTTAATTTTATTTAAATCCCTCTGAAAGGAAGAATATCTGATTTTAATGCTAGATGCAGACTGCCAGTCCAATGTTAGCTAAAACAATGTTGAGATTTCTGTACAATTTCCATATCAGCAAACCTATGTGGAAGCTCTTTTCCTATATAAATGTAGCTTCAGCATGATTTTACTTAAAGTAATCAAGGAGTGATTCAGAGAAGTAATAAATATGACTATTTCATTTTCCTTCCTATTGTAGCAGAGTGTGGGATGATTGTTTTTGTAAATAAGTGTATTTTGTGTTGTGTTTAGAGTATCTTCATTGTTTGTGCTTACTGCTAAATGCCATCTTAGACTACTTTTGAGAATGCTTTCTCATTTTCCAATGAAGGACAAAGTTCAGTCTCAAGAGTTTTTCCTCATATGTAAGAGAACTGATTTTATATAAAATAGCATTGTTTTTGATTTACAATTATAATCATAGAGAATGAAATTTTGTGATCACTTAATTTCCATTTGGTGTATATTTACACATTCTAAGTGATTCTTCTTCACAGCAGTCTTGCAATATAAAGGAGTAACAGAATTTCTTTAAGCCTTCCCTCCCTCCCTCTTCCTGGGCTGCGATTGAAACTTTTAGAAATATATTGACTTGATAAAAGGAAACAATTTTGTTTCAGGGTAATGCATGCTAGCCTCAAATAGTTTAGTCAAGCTAGATAATGAAAAAACACTTATAATCAGCAGAAGGCTACTGAGAATAACAGTTCTGAAGCCTTCAGATCCTGAGCGCTCAGTCCTGGTACCTGTGGCTTAACGTGCTCTATCACATAATGCACATATTAGCATAGATCGCTGAAGAGAGCCGGCACTTGCTTGTTCCTCCACTCTGTAAGTGATGAAATCACATTTTTAGTTAGGACAATGACAAAAGACATGTGGAGCTACAGGTTGAAGTCTCATCTTTCTTTCTAAGTCTGGGATGCAAATAGAGGGAATCCCACAGTATGTCTGTGGTTTCAGTATCTGCATCTGCTCATACAGTTTTCATCTTTCAGTGAGATTTTTTTGGAGTTGTTGATGACTCGCATTCTGAATATATCTTATTAAGATAAAAAATCTTGGAGGTGGTTAATAGGAGAGGGCAGTTGTTGATCTAGAGAAGATTTAAAGGGCTGCTAGGAGGGAACTCTACTATGTGCCCATTAATGTAGGTAAAGAAGAGTTATGATAATTCTGGAAATGTGCTACAGCTGCATACATCTCAGCTAGTTTTGTTGCTATTTAGTTTAGTGTTAGTGTAGTGATCAGGAAATTTGACCTTTTTTATTCTTTAATGCACAAAATACTGTGTCAGAAGGAAGGTTTTTTTCTTTGTAGGGAAGGCATAGATCTTATTTGCCATCTCCCAAATGTAATGAGATACAATTGCAAACATTATGTGAATTAAAGGTGACAGCAGAGAGGGTTGGAAAACAGTACTAAAAATAATACTGGTTTTTAGCCTTTATCCTGAGATTGGAGAATGTCTCGCTCTGGTTTTCCAAAAGTATGACTTGGACTTCTTTTAACCTTTCTCTTTGCCACACCTTGGCACCAAGAGGCTGATCTCAAAAGACTAGGATATAAATGAGATTCCTTTGAATTTATTTGATACAAAGAAGTACAGAAGAAGAAAGTAACTGTACCACCTCATTTATTATAGCTCAGAAATTGAAGTGCACGTATCTGTGAAGTCTGTTTGTAGCTTTAACTTACAAAACATGCATCTTCATGTCCTTTAGGTTTAGCAAACATAACATTTAAATGTGCATTTTTCCACTGAGAAGGTTAAATGCAAAATGACTAATTAAAGTAGGTAGTTTTTTCTCTTTGTATAACAGACTAAAGATACAGTCACTCTGTGAATAATCTTTTTTTTTGTGTGTACAGAAAACAGGGTTTTTCAAATCTAGCAGGCATGGCAGTATATTTTTTGGTTCCGAACTGATGGCTCATGGGAATGTCACTAAGGCAGAATAAGGAATAGGTCTGTATCATTCCATGCTGGCTAACTATACTGCTCTGCTTCTACTGGAGAGAAATTCTATGCAGTTATGCTAAACAAAAGTATTCATATAGAAATCTTTCTCCAAGGAGCTATAGTCAGCTGGGCTGCAGTTTCCAAGGCAACAACACCCCGAGAGTATCTCTGGGTTTTGTTTTTCCTAGTTACTTGGTAGATCTTCTCAGGTCAGTGAATTAAGGTATCAGGTGAAAGCTGGTACAGTGCTATTAGACACCTCTTTCATAATGAAACTAAACCCATTCAGCAGCCTAAGTCTAAAGTAAAACATACTTTGATTCATTGTCACCTATGCATTTTACATTTTTTGCTTGAAAACTTTAGATAAACTAGCTGTCATTTTTATTCAGTTGACTACAAAGGTGTGTTATATAATGTTCTTATTTTTAGAAACATTCATATGCCTGAAATATAATAATTCAAAAGTGTCAGGCTTCTACAATTTCTGAAGTGTTTTCTATAAAAAACTAAGATTGAAGAGCATTTTTAGAATAGAATCAAGAAGAGACTACTCTTTTATATCAGGTGTGTGGGGGACTTCCTAACCCTTCCCCCAGCTTGTCTTCACCAACCCAGTTCCATTAATACTCACATGCATGCAAATTAAATTCGTCTACTTGTTAGAATATGGCCTAACCCATCTTTTATTTTGAAATCATGTAACTTATTGTGTTTGGGTTTGTTTATGTTTATCTGAGTGTTAAAGCTGTCACACAGATTAGTAACATAGCAAATATGAAGGATATTAGTAAACCTGCACTAGATGTGAAAGGCTTCTAAAGTGACAGATTCTGTGTTGCACTGAACCTGTCTAATAAATATAAAACACAGCCACTGCTATTTAATGTGAAAAGCTTTCCACACATTAAAAAGCAGTGCTGTAAACATCTGCTTAAAATACTCAACAATGCTTAACACCACTCCTTAGTAACACTGTCATTCTTTACAGAAGACAAATCTTTAAACCAAAAATTTATAGAATTATGTTATTCTTATTTAGACTTACTGATCTGACATACTGTCACTTTATTCAATTAATACAGTGATTCTCCATGGCAAAACTTCTTATGAAGCATCTTCCTGTTCCTGAGTGCTAGGAAAATGTGCTAGGAATATGTGAGTGGTGGTAAAGTGTAGTGGGGGAGCCCTTTGATTTTGTTTCATCATTAATTGAGATGATGACTTCACTTTTGACTTCACTTCTCAAGTGGGACTGACAAAGTCCCATTTCAGATTTAATTCTCTGACTCATAGAAAAAGTACTTAACACTCATTGCAGAAAGATTAGAAGTTTGTCAAAGTTTCTCTTCCAGAACAAACAGAGACAGCACATGGAATTCTGATGTGTAGTATTTCCTACATTCCTTTTGTGTTAAATCGCAGCAATACACTGCCATTTCTAAATGAAAAGAAAAATAAAAAATAAAAAAAAAAATTAAAAAAAAAAAGAGAGAGAGAAGAAAATAGGTAACTGTATTCTGCTGGAACAGCAGTTCTTACTGCAGTTGTAGAAGACTGATTTATATTAGAACTTAACCTCATTTTTCAAGCCTTTTAGGACCGGGGCTTAACCGTGTTATGAGGCTGTGGCTTTGGAGTAACTCCTCACTGCTTACTTTGAGCAGCAGTCGCTCAAGGCTTCCGTGTGACAGGGAAGGTGCTAAACGACATTTTAATGTAGTCTGAAGAAAAAAGCAATTAAAAATGAAAAGGCTTTTATGATAAAAAGCACTTGCACTTCACATATTTTGTTTTAATGTCCTGAGGTCGGCTGTAGCTGCAGAAAAATGACTGGATAGGTAGGCGGGAACGACTAACAGGATCAGCAGCGGGGCGGGTCCCGGAGCCTGGCCGGGGACGGCAGGGGGCGCGGCGACACCTTATCCTGGTGCTTTGGGGACGGAACCTTCCGGGAGAGCGGGAATCCACGGATGGATGGATGGACGGACGGATGGATGGATGGTTTTTTGTCTCTGTGGCTGTGGCAAGACAATGCTGTGGCTGAAACACACTCTTGCTACCTAGAGTACTGCCTGTGGTTTTTTAAGATGGAATGATGTTTGAATCCTAGTCCTAAAACCAAAACAACATAAAAACATGCAGTAGTTTGCATACTGCCAAGACTCTGTCCTGTATTAAAAAAAAAAGTACTGCACCTTTCTCTGCACCAAATAACTTTGCTTGTAGACTTGTTTGCTAATGGATGAAGCAGTGATGAAGATAATATTTGAAGTCCTCAAGTGTTTAGGAATTGTATGTTTGTAAGGGAATACTTAGTTAACTTAGTGATGAATCCCATAATGAGTCTGAGGACATGAGTCTGTCCTGTTCCTGATGGTCTTCACTTGAAGTAACAATGGAATTTGGTGTGTATTTGCGCTGAATCTTTAGAAAGGATAAGCACTATGTGTAATAAAAAGCCACATGTGGTGGTGGAGAGCTGGCCCAGAAACAGTAAGCTCACAGCAGCCACTCTAGTTTGAGAAGGCAATAAAAGTGCAACAAATGGCAAAGAGGTGGGTAATGTATTTTAGGGGCTATCATGGTACTGCTGCATCATCTAGGAACCTTCCAGTGGAAAATTTATTTTGCAGCACTGCAGGAAGTAATGTTACCATTGCTACTGCTAAAATAAACTCCCCAGGTTTTCTTGAGCACAGAAACTTTTATTTTTGAACTCACAGACTAACAGCTGGCTGCTCAGTGCTAAAGAATCACAGGTTGGTTGAACTTGGACCTCTGCAAGCTATCTGGTCCAACCCACTGCTCAGACAGGGCCACTAAGAGCTGAGTGCCCAGGACCATGTCCAGATGACTTCTGAATATTGACTCCAGAGCCTCCCTGGGCAACCTGTGCCAATGTCTGATCACCCTCACAGTGAAAAATTGTTTCCTGCTGTTTGTAGGGAATTGTCTGTGTTTCAGTGTGTGCCCATCACCTCTGGCCCTGTCACTGGGCTTGTCTGGAGAGAGTCTGGTTCCATCCTCTGTGTGCACTCCCTTCAGGTACTTGCAGAGCTTAAATAAGATCCCCTCTGAGCCTTCTCAGTGCTCCAGGCTGAACAGCTCCGACTCTCTCAGACTCTTCTCAAAGGAGCAGTACTCCAATCCCTTCATCATCTCTGCAGCCTTTGCTAAACTCTCTCCAGTGTGTCCCTGTCTCTTGTGTCTGGGGAGCCCAGAACTGGACCAGCACCTGTGTGTGGTGTCACCAGAGCTGAGTGAAGGGGCAGGATCGCTTCTGTCTCCCCACCAGCAGCACTGCTCCTCACACAGCCCAAGATGCCCTTGGTGGGTTTTCTTGCCATAGGGGCAGACTACGGGCCCATGGTTAGCATAGTGTCTGCTGGGACCCCCAAGTGCCTTCTGTGAAGCTGCTTCCCAGCTGAGCAGCCTCCAGAAGGTACTGGTGCCAGGCCCTGTTCACTCATGCAGGACTGTGCACTTCTGGTTGAAGTTTATGAGGTTTCAGTGAGCCTATTGCTCTGACATTCTTTGTGAAGAATGTATAGCTTTTCTTCAAAAAAGGTGATAAAATTAAAAAAGATCATTCTAGAGGTAAATGTTACAGCATTTTCCATAAAAATTCCACCAGATTTTGTACAGCTGTGCCAGAATATAACCATGTGTCTTGATTTGGAAAGACAGGTATCCGCCAGGAAAGCTGGAGTTTCCCTTGGAATGGAGAATTCCATTCCAAGGGAAAAACCCCCTCACCCCCTCCAAATCATTATAATTTTGCAATTAAGGGCTTTCAGGCAAAGATTTGGGAATAGGAATGACAGTTCTTTACTAGGAATATTAACAATACAAGTGTAGTAGTACAAACAAACAAACAAACAAAAACCCCCAATCCAGCAAACAAAACAAACAACAGTCCTAGAAATCCTGACAGAGTCAGAGATACAACCTGACACCCTGTTGGTTAGGGTGTTGGAAACAAGTCCACAGTAAGTCCTCCTGGAGTGGCAGATGTGGTTCTGTTGGAGCAGAGATGATCCTGAGAGAAAAGGGTCCAGTGATGGTGAGAAGGGTCCAGTCTTCCTCCAGGAATCTGGTGGAACCAGATCCCTCATGTTCCTACATTTCAGTTTTTATCTAGGTAGGAATGGTTGGCTCCCACTGGGTGGAGCATCTCACAATGGGATGATGGAATGTGTCCTGTCATTGGTGAGCCTTAATGGCCCATCAGCAGAAAATATCCCCCTGGAGGGAGGATGGGTGGTGAAAGAGATAAGAAACACTGCCCCACCTGGTTTGAACAGCTGCCCCATTATCAGAAGGCATCCACCCCCCTGATCCCAGAGTTATAAGAGAGAAAGAAGAACATTTCCCCAACTGCTTTCAGCAGATGAAATAGAATACACATTTTTGGTTCCATAACCCAAGACACCATGAGAGTTTTCTTCTGCTTCCTTGCAGACTTGAATCATCACTTACCCAGCTCACCTTTCTCAGCCTATTATCATTATGTAATATAAGAAAATTATATTTAAGACTTCTAGAAGTCCACACTAATGGAATGAGGACTTCATGCATTATTTCTGGTAATGAGCATTTATCTCTGTGTGATACGGAACTGGACCTCTGAAATAACAATTTGTAGCATGATGAACTGGAACAGCTCCTTTAATCTGATGTTTGAAGGACTTAATTTTTAGGATTTTTCCCTGGTCAATCCAGGCCTTTAATCCCTGACCTAAAGCCATGCTGGCGGAGAGGACCTGATGGGGAAGAGAATGCATATGGTCTGAAAATACATATAACGCTTACGATGCAAATATGGTTAAAGTATAATCTGTGTCTTTTAAATAAAAAAGCTTTCTCTACATATAGAGAAGTTGAGAGGAGGGACTGTTGAAAAACAACTATTTAAATCGTAAATGAGATAATGCACACTGAAGATGATACTGCTTAATTTGCTTTGCAAATTAAGATTTTTTTATACCCTTTTTTGGCTGTGGAAAACAAGAGGAGCAATGTTTTGTGACAGATTTGTATTATTAAGTCTTCAGCAACAACCTTCCTAAATGCAGGAAATACTATGAACCTCTAAAAAATTCCTGTAAAACTGTTTGATTCATATCAGTTTTCTATCATTAATTGTTTACTGTTTAAACATTTCTTCATAACAGATGGAATGCGGTAAGTCTGGTTCTCAAACTAATAGTGATTGATTTTCATGAAACTGACAGAATGTCTTTTACACTGTGTAGCTGTTTTCTCAGGCTGTCATCCAGATCACTTTAAAATATTCATGACTTTTTATTATTTCAGGTAAAGAACATTACAGATCTGTATTGTGTAATATATTCATAGCAGAGGAAAAAGTTTGGGAAGATTGTAACAAACTTCAACACAGTGTAGTTCAGAATTGCTTTTTATTCTGCTCTTGATTGTCAGTATGTCAATTTTGCCTTTCAGGGGTGGAAATAAAGTAGTAAAAGGATGTTGACTTCCAAACTGATTCATGCAGATATTTTATCCTAGAAAAGCATACGCGGAATGTAGAAAGGCTGTTTAAATGAAAACTCAGATGCTAGAGGACACAGTGTATATAGCAGAGGGAGGGCCTGTGTATGTATTTTACTCCTTTTTCGGTTTTCTCCTCCTTTGTTCTTTAGTTGCAAATATACTGAGGATAGCCAAACTCCACAACTGGATGTCAACCATCAGGTGCTCTGGTGCAACTCTTGACAGAGATGACTTACTAACTCATACTGCATTTTACAAATGAAGTTGTGATTTTTTTTTTCTTCTTTGTCCTCCTGTTTTATAGTTTTTCAGTAGGCAAATGTTGGAGAACAGTCTTCAGTCATCTCTGAAAACGCACTTAAAATACAGGACTTAAAAAAAAGCTGACAAGGTTGAAAACATGCAGGCTGTTGCATACTCCTGGATAAAGCAGTTCACTCTGGTGAAACAGGCGGTGGTCAATATGTGTTAGTGCCACCTGAAACAGAGAGTTCTACTCTAATTAAGAACAAGAACTTGTCCTCAGTAATATTCCAGAGTCACTCTTCCTCTAACTACACCCATTTCTGTGACCCATGTGAGCATTGTAGCTGTCCACGTTTTTCAATTTTCAGGCTTTCTTGTAAATCTCTTTCCAGAATTTCAAGGGTAGGAGCTGAACTGAGGAGTTGAATAAGTTCATGTCACAGTTAAACCCCAAATCAGTTTAAGATTCCTTTGACATTTATATTATACTTAGATCACCAAGTTAAATTTGAAGGATGTATTTCTGATACGAGTATTGACAGCTGTGTCTTGAAACTATTCTGACATACTGACAGTGTCTTCAAATCCCTCACAAGTAATTTCACTGAAGCCAACAGAGAGAAAATGGTTCTTATTAAATGAGACTCTTCAGACATAGCAGTTGTTCTTAATTGACTGTTGACGAAATTTCATGCTCTTGTTAATTCGAAGGTGGTCAAACTTGAATGTCATAATCATTAGAAAACTTTAGAAAACTGTAGAAAATACAAAATCTGTCTCTGTTACCTAAATGGACCATCCCCTAAATGGATACCTGAGTCTGGTGTATGCATTACCCCATCCAGCTGTAAAGGCCAGCAAGAACATGTCTTGTAATGTTTCTCCAGCTCCAGGCAGCCACAATTCTTGGCATATTAGGAAAGAATTTTCAAAAGACATTTTTCTGAAATTATGTAGTCTTGATTTTTCTTCTTTTATTTTTCCAGTGTTTGGTTTATTGGTTTGGGGTTTTTTTTTACAGCTGTAGTCAGTATAACATCATAAAACCAGATGTGTTACCAAAGCCAGATAATTTTGCCTTTTTTTTTTCCACTACTCATCTCAGAAGCAAATGGAGAGTGTTGAGTCAAGGTGATAAACAATAAAATAATTCTCATCTGGTCCCCAGCAAATGGAACTTTCTCAGGACTTTTTGGGAAGGTATTTTCTCAGTGTTTTTAGTGATGGCTTAAGCTAAATTCTATAGAATTAAAAGAACTATAACCCCCATCCCTGAAACTGCCCACTCTGAGTTACAATTTGTAGGTTTTATTTTGGGACACTGGCCCAAGCACTCACCACTCTGAGTTACAAATTGTAGGTTTTATTGGGGGATTTTCATATCAAAATTTCTTGTGCTATTCATTATTTGGTTTCTTTCTCTGCAATTGAAACCTCAAAGAAGATAAATTATTCTGTCATTAATAGTAAGGTAGAACCTATTTTTTTAATATAGGTCTGGAGATGTGAAAGCACTCCAAATGTTCTTTTTTTTCTTTTTTCTTTTTTTTTTTTAATTTTTTTTATTGCAGTTCTTTGTATATGAAGCCACCATGTAGCAATGCACTCATATGAAACCTTGAGAGCTTTAAATGTGATTGTGTCATGTCACTGGAGCTTTTCCAGACATGGCTTAAGTTTCCACAAAAAAACTGTGTAACATTTTAAGTAGAACATTTTTAATTGTTCCTCCCCCAAGATGTTGTCTGACCAGTTACCATCAAAGACTCCACGTATTAAATATTTGCTTCCATTGTGTATGAACCTAGAAAAACCCAGAGTAACATTTAATTGTAAACATCTTATTAGTATTCATTTGGTTGGGATTTCTTATAGCTGAATTAGTCACAGTGGTAGTCATATTTAGTAAGTCTGTGTATGGCATATGTCTTTCACATGGTATTTTCTGTGGTTTAGATCTAGCCCAGTTATTAAAATAATTTTTTCCTGGGGAGAAAAACCCAACAGTGCACACAATAATAGATGGAACACCTTTTACTTCATCCTTATTTATTTGCATACTTTTGCAGTTTCTGTGAATGAGGAAAACTGATTGTGTTTGAACTATCCATTAATTTTCAAAGATCAAGAAGAGGTCACGATAAGGTGTATAAATAGCTTCTGTTGACAAATTCATGGAGTCTAAACAAAACATTTATTAAACGCTTGCAACTATTGCTCTATAATACCCAGCTGGAGACAAAAATAAGTCTAGATAAGCCAACATGAAGAAATACTGAACTGTTGTATACCTCCAGGTGCTTCTTAAGAAGAAATTACCGTCTTAGTGAACCAAGGAATGTTAACTGTCACGTATTTGTTAGGGCATACCTGGAAAATAAACTTTTACCTGTAGGTATAACTTTTATGTTTCTGTTTTCCTTTCCTGGATCCATTTGGAGGGGATCCAGGAAGGGGAGGAAATAGGAGAAAACAAAAAATGTGTTGGACCTAGAAGCAAAGCTACATCTGGACTCAGATTCTGGGTTTTGCAGAGGCTCTTTTTGAGACTTATGTAATAAGCCTTTCCTGCTTTTATAAATGGCTTGTTTTGTTACATTTGCATTAGGCTCATATAGTGATAAAGACTGTGTTTTCAGGGCTATATCCTGCTTCTCTCATAATTTTGTTATGTTTAAGCTGGTTAAAATGTGTTTTGCAAACAGTGTAGAACAAGAGAAAGTGCAGTTGTAAAGGTGAGTTTGCATCATGCCTATTGTGTATGTCAGGTACATGATAAGGCACCTAATGCTGTGGGAGCATCCTAGTAACAAAACTACTATTAATAGTGACAAATCAAACACACCAGGAAAGACAGCTGGTATTTTTGTTCCTGTAAACTATTCTCTTACAAAAAGATGAATAAGAGCCAGGTCTTACATACTGTTTGCTCAGCAGCAACATACAGCAGCAGGAAAAAAAGAGCATAACTAATTGGGTACACCTGAATCAGGTACACACCTAACTCTTACTTAGCCATTTGATTTCAATACGAGTTGGCTCAAAAGGCTAAGATATCTGAAGCATATTAGTTCTGGTTCTATTTTTTCCCTTAAAATCAATGGCTCTCCAATAAATCATTAAATCACAGAATATGCTGAGTTGAAAGGGGCCCATCAGGATCACTGAGTCCAACTCCTGGCCCTGCACAGGATACCCCAAGAGTCACTCCCGGTGCCTGAGATCATTGTCCAAATGATTTTCAAAGTCTCATCGGGCTTGGTGCTGTGATCACTTCCCTGGGGAGCCTGTTCCAGTGCCCAGCCACCCTCCGGGTAAAAATCCTTTTCCTAATGTTCAGCCTAAACCTCCCCTGACTTATCTTCAGGCCAATTCATTGGTCACCACAGAGAAGAGATCAGTGTCTGCCCCTTCTCTTCTCCCCACAAGTTGTCAATAGCAGTGAGATCTCCCCTCAGTCTCCTTTTCTCCAGGCCGAACAAACAAAGTGACTTCAGCCACTCCTGACAAGGCTCCTCCTTCAGGCCCTTCACCACCCTCATGGCCCTCCTTTGGACATTTCCTAACAGCTCAATGTCTTTCTGCATTGTGGCACCCAAAACTGTCCCCAGCACTGGAGCTGAGGCCACCCCAGCTCAGAGCAGAGCAGGACAATCCCTTCCCCTGCCCTGCTGGCCATGCTGGGCCTGATGCCCCCCAGGACACACTTGGCCCTCCTGGCTGCCAGGGCACTGCTGCCTCATGTTCAGCTTGCCACTGACCAGGACCCCCAGGTCCCTTTCCACAGTGCTGCTCTCCAGCTTCTTGTTCCCAGTCTACACACACAACCAGGATTGCCTCACCCAAAGCTAAACCCTAAGGCTCCTACAGGATCAGTCATAAGTCATCACAAAGTGCTTTTGAAAATCTTACATGTTAATTTCAGCAATTCATAGCTGAGGAGTGTCATAGCTGCAAAATAGCATATTTAAGGAATGGGTTGCTCTTTTAATGATAGTATTGTTTTAGCTCTTGTGATCTAAGGACAGATAGGAGACAAAACATACTAGTTAGACCAGGTAATTTAGCAGAAGAAATACCCAGACTGTTAAGCATGTGAGCACTTTCTTGAGATAATTTTACTAACAGAAAATTTAGAAGACTGGAAGCTAACTTGTAGAGGATTACGTAATAGATTAGGGTGTCAAAAGAAAGTTTTCGGGCATGTGAAATCTAATAAAGAAGTAACAAATTCCTAGCTGTAATAATTTAGGACAGCACTTGGGATCTGCCTTCAGTATCTGATTAGGCCTGTTGATGATTGCATATCTTCTGGGACAGGTATTCCTTCTCTATGTAACTATGGATTTAAATGGTGAAATTAAGTTAGTAATTATATTCATGAACTAGACAGATTTCAGTGAAAAAGTTTAAACAAAAAGAAACAGAGAAGTCAGCACAGATTCGGGAAATACTGTAAAATAATATAAAATTCAGTCTTTTTTTGCATTCATGTATTTAGTTTCAGCAGAAGTGTGAATTTTGTTTACAGGTTCACTTTTTCTGTATGTCTTTGTTGAAAATCAAGTTGAGACATAAAGATACAATGCTACTTTCAAGAAAATATTGGACAAGATTAGGATATAATTTTCTTAGTCTTCCTCTAGATTGTCAGTGAAGTTCCTGAAGGTCCTGTAGTTAAAAATTTCTTATCATTGTTACATCATAGGTTAATTTCTCTTTCATGTAGAACTTAATCATATTGAATATTCTTGCCAGAATATCAGTTTGTTGCTCTTTAAATTACTGTTTTATTAATGACAATTAAATAACTCATGGTACAAGCTGGTATGATAAATTAGTATGTAATAGGTATAAAAATTAAGCAATGTTAAAGCTGATAAACTAGTTAAATAGATTGATTTCCATTGAATTTCCTGAAATAGTTCTCATTTTAATCTAGTGAAAATAGTAAATTAGTTTATTTCCTAATCTTTTTCTGGTTAACAAGGCTGCTATAAGGATAGTTTACTATTGCCATAAAAATAAATTTGTTGTTATTGTAGAGCATGTTTTTCTAGGGTTTAACTCTATACTGACAACTCCTGTCCTCTGTAATTTGACAAACACAAAATTATAATGATGATAGGTTGGTTTAAAATGTTTTTCCCAACCCAAATAGTTCTATGATTCTAAAATGAAAAGGCAACTGACAGCTGAAGTAGCTTCCTAAAATCGTATGTGTTGGGATAGAGCAACCTCCCAGCGACGAATGGAGAACGCGAAGCTGGAAACAGGGTACATCACGAGTGAGAAGAGAGACCCACAAATGCATTGTTCAGATCCATGCCTCCTACTCTAATCTACGTGTCCAGAAGTCAAAGTCTGTCACTGACATCAAAAATGGTGCAAAATTTGTAGAATGAGAATTTGTAGAGCTCTGTGTCAGGCAGCAGATGCCATGTGAGTCTGATGGACAAAACCAAGGGCACAGCAGGACATTCTTACATTATGCATAGAGCACAAGAACATCACTTGCTGAGAAGTGTATACTCATATTCCTAAGGAACAGACAGTACCATTTTTGCAGTTGTTTGTGGCAGTACAACTCAAATTTAAGGCTTTTTTAGTGTGCTGCAATACATGCTGTTCTACCTTGGGTATCTAAAAGCACAAGCATCTGGTGATAACCGTGTTAAGCTTCCCACAGTCTAAAAACCCCAAACAACCAACCAAAAAACTGTATTTCATATTGTGATATTTATCTGGGAGGTCTGCTGTACCAAATAAATCAGTGTTTGCAGGGGTTGTCTGTTATATGCATGGTGTTAGTGTGGTCCTCTCAGGCTTTGAGGCATTTTGTGTTAGATACATATTGTTCTAATTATGCTTACTTCTTTCTCCAAGACATTGCTTTCCAATGCACCTCAGAACAGAATCCCGGTGTTGACTTCAGCTGTTGCTGTGAGGGAATAATAATTGTGCCTTGATTTTTCATTTTAGTGACGGAGAAATTAAAAAAAAAAATCTAAGTATTATTTGGACACTTAAAAGTAAAAATTCAGTTTATTTTTGTCAGCATTTAAAATTTTCAGTACTTATGCTGATCTCTCACACTCTTTTTGCTTTCCTTCTGTTAAATGTGCAGAGATTCAAAAGGAAAAAACACAAGAGAAGACCTAGATTTGACTATAAATTTTCAGTGATTCCACAATGAACTCAAAAAATGTTTGTGTTTCAGCTGAGAAAAAGTCAAAAGAGCATAGTTATTGAAGATGTGTTTGAGAAAAGAATTTTTAAATAAGACCAAGTATGTACAGAAAGGGAGTGGATTGCTAAAATTGTAAGCTTTCTTTAATGAAAATTTAGCCTTGTCTCTTCCTATAGACAAGTAATGACAAAACTTTTATGCAATTATTATTTTATCCATGCTGTTCTCATGTGGTCAACAAGTTCTACATTTGATTTAAGAATCAGGGACAAATTCTAATTTTAGGCCTATATGTTGTGTATTTTACTGTAATTTTTTTAAGTTAGAAGAGTGGAAAAAAATGTTACAAGCTCATAGAATCATGGAAGATCCTGACCTGGAAGGGACTCGCCAGGATCATCAAAGTCCAGCTCCTGGCTCTGCACAGGACAGCCCCAAGAATCCCACCATGTATCTGACAGCACTATCCACAACATCCTAGCTGTAGTTTGTAGTTCTCACTGAAGAAAATCTGCTGTAGAAACAAGTGCTCATCATCTCTCTTGACACTTATTTTGGTCTCTTATGCTAATTAAGATGAGCAGTTGCAACCATTTCTACAAAACTACAAATTAGTAATTGCATATTAGCGAACCTAAACACAGGTAAGATGACACAAAACATGCTTCAAGCTAGAACTGTTCTTGTTTCTCTATTCTTTACTCTTTGCAACTAGCAGAGAACGACTTTTATCCCTGGCCATCCCTGAGTCCTGGTTATGCTGACAGCCCATGAAGGAACAGCTCTTCCAGAAGAGATGTAGGCAGAAGGAAGCCATCTCTGTGTCCAGTCTCCCCATTCTGTTCTGTTACACTCAACTCTTCCTGTTTCACTTCTCATCAATAACTGCAATGAAAATATTTATGGCAATGGCACATAAAACAAAGCACCCATGCAGGTGTAGGAGGTGAGTAGGCAGCAAAACACGTTTTCTACATAAACTGAGTTTTTGCAATCTGGGAATCTTGGGGATGAAAAATCCTCATCCTGCTATTAGTTTTTACTCTAGAAAGCTTAAAACCGGAAGTTTTTCTCTTAAAGGCATACACTAGAGTTATTGAGCCACATTGCTGTCACACTGTATGAAAAGTGCAGACCAAATCACATCAATAGTAAAAGATTTACTCCCCACCTCTTGTTCCCTCATTTCTTTTCCCCCTAATTCAAGAGGTGTTGAAGGAAAGTGGTTGTTACTTCAGTAACTTCTTTTCAAAACAACTGAAAAATAGGTTTTTATATGCTAGGGAAACTAGAACAAAGTAGCAAGCCTTAAACATATTTTTTCAGTTTAAAGTGTGATGCATCTGTAAAGGCCTTTTCATTGTCCTGATGGTTTACTGGGTCATGCCTGTCTTAAAGGTCTTGTAGTTATGGTCTGTTAGCTGGAGCTTCAAGTACAATTAGAAACAAACACTTACTAAGTGTAGGAATTATCTGCTAATAGGACTCATCTGAAATCCCAGACCACAGAAATGTGAACTCAGACTTTTGTATGGGTCACCATAACCTTGGCTGCAGGCATCTCAGATACCACTAACATCTAGGTTAATAATTCTTTTGACATCTAGCAATAATGACAAATAAAAATTCCAAAATACTGGCGATATTCTGAACAGCTGTGCCAGTTGGTACAATAGGGCTGGGGTGTCTCTTCTGGTGGCTACCATGAATGCTGGCTCACCTAGGTCCTGATGGGTCTGTTGAGATGCTGGCCTGGGAGACACCTTTTCCTGCTGCTCCATGCACAAAGAGCTTTGCAGGCTCTTGCATGGGCACGGGCTGGGGTGCAGTGCAGCAGTGCGGGCTGGAGGAGGGCACTCTGCAGCTACACTGGCACTGCACCCTGAGTGGCCTGTAAAACAAAGCAGAACTAATGAGATCTGCTTCTTCGTGGGAGAAGAAGGAGTGGTGTAGCCACCTGCCTTTGTTTTGCTGGAGCCATTATTACTTACAAGGGTGAGGTGGTTCATACAGCCAAGGTGTTCTTACAGCTGTTCAACATAGGGTTTTTTCTGCATGTTGGTAATTCAGGTATTGTTGGGGAAACTCAACAGGAGGAACTTTCCCCTCTGGTGGGTCTTGGGCCCGTAGCATTCCCAGCTGCTGCAGGAGCAGTGTCAACTCCATGCTCTCAGGCACTTGATGGACACGTGGGGCTGTTTCACAGAGAAGGCTTTGTGACTCCAGCAAAGTGGTGTTTGATGTGGCTGCATCTTTTGGTTTGCTTCATTGGTTTAGGCTCTAGGAGCCTGTGTCTCTATTCACTGCATACACCAAGTCTCATGTATGAAAAAGATAGGGTTTTCCCCCTCTTTCTTCTTTGGTTCATCTATGTACGTCAGATGTTTCATAAGATTTTTCAGAGGGTTTCTCATGACCTAGTAGTAAATTTCTAATGAAAAATTTTGCCCACATTGTGACCTGCTGTGTGGGAGAACTATTTCCAGTAAATCCTGTCCACTAAATCTTCTCCTATTTCTTTTGTAAGAATTCCTCTTCTGTTTGGGGCACTGGAATCAGAATTGTCAATCGCTGTCTGAAGAGCCAGAGTAAATCATGAGAAGTGGCTGTTCTTTGTTAGAAATAAATACATAATTGATACTGATTATAGTATACAACTGTGGAAGCCACCCAAGAAGAAAGACAGATGGCTCCCAAGCCTGGAGATAATAATCTGGTGGCCACAAATTTTAGGTTTTGAGTGGAAACTTGAGCATCAAGAAGAAAAAAGCCTCTTGGGGACCTAGTTACAGAGTGGACTAATATAGGAGAAACAAAAGCACACAGATGAGCTCCCTTGACATAATTTTCTTTCCCACTGGGGAGTACATGGGAATGTAAGTAGACAATTTACTGTAATGTCTGCTTTGCTGAAGGACCTTTTCCTGTGGTTCATCACAGAGGATGTACTTGTGCTGGTGTGCTGAGGTGGGGCAAGGGAAACTGGGGCAGGTCTGTCTGGGCATTTCAATACACAGATGTTTACAGACAGGCAGCACAAACACACACTGCACCATGTGTGGCTTCTCTCACCACATGCAGTCCCAGGGGATCACTGCATTCTGCATGCCCTGTTCTAGGACAGGCAACATATATCAGTAGCATGATGTTTCATTAATACTGTATTTCAGGGTTTTCACTATGCCTTTTGGTTTTGTGCACAATTTGCCACTAAAAAGCCTTCAGAACAGAGTGAGATCTCCACCTATCCCCAGTTACCCTGTCTGGAAAGGAGATGAAGCTGATGGTGCTGATGGTCACCAAAGGAATACAAAGAGACTAAGTGTTTGAACAGTTAATTAAAGAAATATTATGAGCTTTCTGAATTTGTTTGTTGATATTGCTGTTAAGGAAAAAGAAAATCACAAATTTGGATGCCCATTCAGTTAATATGAACCATCTGTCTGCTTTGGTCTACTTTTCTGGCAGAACTTTTACTATTGTGGTTCTTTTCCTTTTCTTTCTGATTATGAAACAATCCCCAGTGGTGTGTCAGAAATCACTGTTATAAATGCTGACAATTGTTCTGGGGTTAGCATTAAAGGCTTTTAAAACCCAAGATATGTCTGAAGCTGTGTATGTAGTCATTGGCTTCAAATGCAAGTTGCCCTCAGTTGTGAACATGCTACAAACTCTTTTAACACAGATATGCTTGTCAAATGCAAATCAGAACTTGGCCTTCGGGACATCACTCCTAAGGGGAAGGGAAGTTTGCCAAGGAACCAGTTGAATATAGTGGGGTGGCTGGAGGTCCACAATCCCAGCTGGTGAAGGTGGAGGCAGGCAGAGGTTCTTTGTACCAACAAATCTTTTCCCTGAAGACAAGCAGGGACAGAAATGGTAAATAACTCACAGCTGTGCACAAACTGTTTGAAAAGGAAAAAGTGTGCAAGGCTGTTTTGCAGACAGCAGATTAATGCTCCTGCCCGAAAGACTTGGCTTCTTTTGCGTGTTATTCTTCCTGGCTTGATTTCATGGGTGTTTGCTGACTTTTATGCCTGATGGGATGAGACTAGGATTTGACCCATGGCCTCTTATGTGCACCTTTCTGTCGTTGAGAAAAGAGGATTGTAAAGGGACAGGAAATGGGTTTAAATTTGCCTCCAATGAACTAGCAGCTGTTTTGCCTACAGCTGAACTGGTATTTAAACGAGAATCTACATACTGTGGCAAGAGAAAGGAGGAGAATGTTTAATCTAGTGTTCTGGGGAGTTTTATAATATATTTTAAGATTTGAGTCTCAAACATATTTAGAAAAAATGCACACGGAGGCAAAGAAAACAACCTATTCATACACTGATTAATTTTAAAAAGTACTGGTTTGTTTCTGTTCTGAAAGTACAAAACTTGACCCTCTACTGTGATATACTGGATGAGCTGAAGTAACATGCCTTTCATAACCTTTCATAACCAGAGAAATTAATTAATTAATATCTTTAATACTGTGTTTGGGTGTTCTAGCTTTTTGCTAGAACAAAAAGCTGTTGAGACTATCTTTCTATTTCTAGGGCCAAATAACATTGAACAAAAGTAAAATAAAATGTAATGTTCTCTTTGTCTCCAGCATAGTGTTCAAGAATACACATTTTTTCAGTTTGCAGCATCTCCAGGTGATGGAAAACCTTTACCTATTTAATATGAAGTGAAAGTCTTTTTATTCCTTCAGTAGGAGCACAATTGAGTCATTATACAAAGTTTCTTGAAAGTAATGTCTGATCCTGTTTTCTTTCACTTTTTACTTTTTCCTCCACATGTCTATTATGGAAATTAATAAATACCAATATATTATTATTCTCTAGCTTTTTACTACACTCTTTTTCTCTTTTCAAAATTCAGTCTGTTGTTCTGGCACACAAGAATGGTTAGTGGAAAGACTTAGTTAATAATATTTGGAGAGTATTACAAACAAACCCAGGAGAATACATCACTATGAAACAGGTTGAAGTAAGCTGAGTATTCAATTCTGCCTGTGGTTTTCACTTCTATTTTTATCAAGAGATTCTGAATCTTCATTGAAATCTACAAGGGAAACATGAAGGGTTAATTCTATTTTTAAAAGCAGGAGATTGTATAAAATGTTGGTATTGAACAGAGTGTTTGACCATAGCAAAGTCAAACATAATTGGACTCTCTAATGCTCGACATAGTGTAATAGGTTTTCTGTTATTTATGCATGTCAAAATTTAGCTTCCAACACTAACAAACTGATGTCATTCTAGTTCTGGTTTGAATTAACAAAAATAAGAGCTTTTCTTTCTACTCTCGTTTTGTAATAACACTGCCAGTTAAGAAATAAGACACCAGCCATGAACAAAGAAGCAGTTCCTGCTCTAATGAGTTTGTGGTCTGAATTCAACGGGCCTGATGGTCACCAACTGTTTTACAGCATTAAACTCGTATTTCCATCTTAAATTGGATGTCCTCAGGAAATGCAGTTCCACTTGCTTGGGGAGCCTTTCTCTTGTTTCTGTGAACATGCTGGAGATTAGAATTATGATCTGTATAATTACACAGAATGAAATCTGTATAATTACACAGAAATGTCTGAAGAATCATTTAATATATGATTCTTTAAAACCAGATGTTTTCAGTTCTTCTGCTCCCTGAAGTCTCCACTTCTGGTGGTGTTTGGGAATTTCTTCATTTGAAGAAAACCAACACAGGTAGTTCTTAAGTACAAATGATTTCAATGAAGAATTTCGTAATTTTTTTCTGAATAATCTCTTCCGTACAGAAATTTTATTATTTTCTGATAGGTACCACATTTCTTCACAGGTCTGCAGAAAGGAATAGCTGCTGCTTTCACACTCATATATTATGTGAAGCTGTCTGCACCAATTATGAACAACTCCTGGCAGGACTGAATCAGGGTATTCCAAGTAGGAAGACTTTGTTGATCATGGCATACCTTTTTGGCAGAGATTTTCATATGTCTTTTCCATTAAATTTCTGGCTTCTTCAAACTGGGACAGCTCATCTCAGTAAAAATACACTCACTTTGCATATACACTGTAGATTTTAATTACCATTTTACAATATTGTTACCATATCCATACCAAGTACTAAGCTGGCCATAATCTTTTTAGCTGACATCAGACTTTTCAGGATCATTGCATGGTGTTATACCTTTAAACATGGATCCTTTTTATTTTAACACACTCCATAATTTTGGATACTGATATTTTATCTCTATTTCTACCGATTCTATACTTATTACGACCAAAATCTGCAAGTGTTTACTTGTGCCTACTGCTTGGTGAATAAGTACTGCTGTCTTTTCTTTAATATACTTGCCCATAGCATAATAGGAAATTACAATGCACAGTCAGGCCACAAATAGAACATGTCATTTTAGGGTTGGGAAATGTAGAGATTTCTGAGCTCGATATAAAAACAGGCCGTGTGTATATGTTTTCAATATGTATGTTTTCAATCCCTGTGGGCTGTATGATTCCTTTGAGGAGAGTCTGAGAGAGCTGGAGCTGTTCAGCCTGGAGCTCTGAGAAGACTTGGAGGGGATCTTATTAAGGCATGCAAGTACCTGAAAGGAGTGCACACAGAGGATGGAGCCAGACCCTCTCCAGACAAGCCCAGTGACAGGGCCAGAGGTGATGGGCACACACTGAAACACAGACAATACCTACAAACAGCAGGAAACAATTTTTCACTGTGAGGGTGACCAGGCATTGGCACAGGTTGCCCAGGGAGGCTCTGGAGACTCCATCCCTGAAGATATCCAGAAGTCCTCTGGACATGGTCCTGGGCACTTGACTCTGGGTGGCCCTGACTGAGCAGGGGCTCGGACCAGGCAGCCTGCAGAAGTCCCTTTCAGCCTCAGTCCGTCTACAGTTCTGTCCTTCTGTGCATGCCTTTCCTAGAGTCTCCAATGAAACTGAGCTCAAATCACTCAAGTTTTGTTTTACAGACTGATTTCTACATTCTAGAGGTATCCATAACTGCTGTTTAAATTTTTGATGTGGTATCATAATGTATTATGAAATAGAAAGGACAAGTTTTCAAGTGAAAAGCATAGACATTGAATTGAAAATCAACAGTAGCAGCAAAGGAAACAATAGTAAATAAACAGAATTATGAGGTGAGTTGATTGCAAATCTTGTGCAGATTGAGCAGCTGTAAACAAGAAGTTACTGAATTACAAAAATAACTAGAGTCTATTGATTTTTAAAACTGGGCATTGTTAAATGGTTGCTGTGGTCATCTAAGATAGTTTAACCTCTGGTGGTTATATGAAAGAAACTTGCCATTCAGCATTATTCTCCATCTGCTTTTGCTCACAGTTGCTACTGTTGTGGCACAAGTTTCTTTTGCAAGCTTCAAAATTTCCGTTACAACAGAAATATCTTAATTTTCATATTTGTTCAAAAGTCAGTCTAGGTTTTTTTTGCAAATATCACAATTTGGCAGCTGATGTAACAAGGGATTATATATATCTGTGATTATAAGTAATGAAAAATAGCTGCAGTACATGCTTGGATTTCTTTTTTTCTTACAGCCAGTCTCATCTTCTTCTGGCTCTGCTGTCCTGTAGAGGTTAGACCTCCCCACCTATCCTACTACTTTGTATTCCTCCCTTTTTCTAACAGTTTTCCTTCACTCTGCTGTTCCTTGCAATCTCATGAGATCACTGACCAATGTATAGTAACACCACAGAGGTGTTTGAAATGTCTGCTGAATGAAGATGTGTACTGTTCCTTCCACCTCCCAAAAGCAGCACAGCTCATCCCTTTGCCTTAACTGATGAACTCTCTAGTCCATGTGGGAAAGGGTTTGTGACATGATCCAGTGTCATTGTGTCTATGTCACCATCCCTTTGGGGCACCTCAGCTTGCAGTACTGCAGTAGATTCTCAAGGTCCTGAAATTCTTCCTTGGCTTACAACAGTCTCACAAGCAAGCATGGAGTCTCCTTTCTCCCTGCCTTTTTCTGACTGGCACCAAAACAGAAGTCAGACATATTCTTTTTAGGGCTACTTAAAACTGAAACAAAGTGATTTCCACAAAAGGAATTACTAGGGGAAACTAAAGAAGTAATTTGCTATAGTGCTCAGTTGTTCATTCCCTTGCATTCTTTGCTGTTTCCATCTAAAGCCTAGTGCTTCCACAGGTCTTAGGAGTAGGCTGGAGAAAAGACCACAACTTCTTTTTTCTTGGTTACAGTATTTTTATTCCTAAAGGACTGTACTAGAAGATGAAATAGAGGTTAAAATGAGATTTTCTTTTCACCCTCTCTTTTGGAATTCATAATTTAAATTGCAAGCACCATCTACCATTAATTATCTATTGCAGCTTGGGGAGCAAACAGTGGGTATTAGAAATCTATGTGCATTTGCAGGGTTACAGTCTCACTGCAGTCATCTTGGGATGACTGAGATACTCACCCAGCTGCAGTGCTGTGATGGATGGAATCAGATTCATTAGGAAGGACAGGCTGGGAGAATGAGGAGATGGAGTTGCCCTTCGTACAAAGGAGCAGCAGAACTGCATGAGCACTCTCTTGGAATGGCAGGCAAACATGAGGGTGTTGAGAAAGGTGTCTTCTACAGAAGACATGCTTAGGAAAAAGAAGATCTGCTTCAGAGAAGATCTGGAGATCTGAAGATAATGTCTTCAGACAGTAGGAAGAAACTTCATTTTCACCTGCCCTGGTCCTCAGGGCTTTTCAGTCACCCTGGTATCTCCTGCAGAGTTAATGCAGTAGAACACAAGCAATTCAGTCATTTTCTGAACTTCACTGATGATGATTTCCTGACATTGGTGACTGAAAATACAAAGAAGTTCTGTTGTTTCTGTTAGTTTCACAGAAAAATTGCTTGGGAATGTGAATGTTGGGAGGAGCCACAACTGCTGTTACCACAAGACAGTGTAGTTCAGTGTGTACAAATACCCAGTGGGGGGAATAGAGAAGATAAAGCCAGACTCTTCTGATGGTGCCCAGTGACAGGACAAGAGACAAAGAGAAATATGGGAAATTCTACTTAAAGAGAAGAAAAAAAAAATTAGTGTTTGGACAATGAAACAGTGCATGAAGTATCTCAGGCAGGTGGTGGGGTCTCCATTCTTAGAGATATTAGAAACCCAGTTGAACAACAGTCCTGGTAAACTTGCTGTAGCTGATACTGCTTGAGCAGGGGTTTGGACTAAATGACTTCCAGAGGTACCTGCCAGCCTCTGAGATTCTGTGACATGAATCTGTGATAAAAATATATTCCAAAGCACATTTCATGGTAAATTTTAGAAAAGCTTATTCATAAAGAAATTACAGAGAGGGATCCCAGCTGACAAACCCATTTGAAAGTGTTCTTTTTTAAAAAATACGAGCACCAGATTTCTTCAGCCTGTTATGCACAATGCCATACAAATAGCAGAACATGCTCCTATTTATTTTCCCATAACGCTTCTGTGGCCCTTTCAGCCCATGGCTTCACTGTTGTGCAGGTGAGTTAAGTGTCACAGTCAGCTGTCATATAACTGGTACTAATGTGCACCATCAATTAATACTATTATTCACAAGCTGTCAGTTGGGGTGATGACTTTCAGACCATCAGCCAAGCAAAAAGGAGATCAATACAAAGTTAATTAGGAGATGATGTGTTGACGATGCCCAGCTCTACCTTCTCATAATGCTAGGGCTGGACAAAGAAGTGAATAGCCCAGTGCTTAGAGGAGGTGGAACAGTGATGAGCAGTGGCTCAGTCAATCTGAGGAAGCTGATGAAGTTGTTGTTATGTCACCATGACTGTTGTAAGATCTGTATGGGAGCCCTGTTGTGGAGCTCTGCAGCAAACCAGTTCTGGTTGGCCCACCTGTAACTGAGCATCTCAACCCTTATTCTGGTTTTTTTGCTAGATGGCTATAGGTATTGGCACAATATAATCATAAACCTCTATGTGAGATTTCACCTGGGAAAAAAAAACAGTTTAGGCGTTCCTGCACTTCTCAGAACAAGTAACAATTGATGTCTAGAAACTGATGGAAATAGGGGATCTGGTAGCTTGCTAGTTATTGAGCCCATCTTGTCATGATGCTAGAAGTAAAAATGGAATATTCCTAACCAGAAGAGAACATAACTCAAAAACATATACGTGTATTGTGTAAGTCAGTCATAGGACCCAGTCCATGACAGCAAATTGTTGTGGAAACCTCATATCCAGTGTCATTAATTATTAGTCATTTCCCCCCTTGGACCTTGCCATATACTGTAATCCTCACTCACTGCTTTTGTCTCTACATGGTTACAAGAAAGCCACAAAAATGTAGCTTTGTTGACAAATGAAATTTGCTTGTTTACCAGGATGTGCAGCTTTTGGTGCAAAGACCACTACTTGCTCATCTGACAGTTTATCTGGTGTGAGATACCCAGGGTGCACACACAGATTGTTGGAGACATTGTTCAGATCAGCTGACAGGGCAAAACCACAGCCACAAGAAGGGGTGTAATTTTGGCTTTTCTTTTTTTGTCTAAGTAAAAAAAATCAGAAGAAATACCCTCAACTGTTTGTTAAAAACAGGAAGAAGAAATTCTAAAGTTTCTAGATTTGATTTTTTCTTTAGAGATGATCAGTGTGAGTCAGTCATTCCTTCTGCCAAGCCAGAAGTATTCATAATGTCCAATAGTCCCTGATAATTCCTAGGGAACAAATATTTTAACCTGTGGAAGACATTTTTTCCTTGCAGATTTTCAAATTGGCAAGGCTTTTTGGTTGGAAAGCAAATCAGGAATGACAAAGTGATGCTCTCTCTTTCATGCAAATCGGCTTCTAAAGAACAAGATATACTGGGATTTTTCTGTACCTCCCAGGTCTGCATTCTTTATGTCCATTATTTGGATCCTATACTCCCTTAACTTGGGCTACATAACATTTCAGTTTGAAAAGCTGCACTCTTCTCACACCAACCACAGGGCAAACCAGGAAGAAGTGTACTGAAGTACAAAACTGGGATATGAAATGCCTACCAGTGAAACCTTAACTGTTTAAACAACACTAAATATATAAACATCTAAGCTTATTAGTATGCTGCCTTCTTGCTGAGGAATGAAATGGATGATTCCAAACAATAAACTATCATTTTTTCAAGATTTTCAACAACTGCTTGAGTGCCACAGCATTTACAGATAAGAACAAATTGGTGTAGCAGGGAAACAAACGGCCAGTTTTGCCCATGAAACAAGGTGAAAGTCAGATCAATTGGCTATGCAGGAACACTGTGGAGCTGCCACTCAGGTTTTTCATCAGGTAGCTAACAAGTTATGACCTGTAATCAAAGTAAGCAATACATTACAGAGATTTTTCTTTGTTGCATGTAATCTGTTGAAATGCTGGCATTAACGTGAGTGGGCTGGGGTACCCTGTGGCAATACCTGCCTGTACAGCTTTAAATATATATTTATCCTGTGGCCCATATATTTATGCTATATATCAAATAGAAAAATAATGAGCAGCTGGAGCTGCCTCTTTGGAGGGAAGTGTAAAAGCGAAGCTATACATTTTGTGATACTCAGCAATCTCTAGTGTTGAGTGAGTGTCCTGATTTCCTTTGCAGTTGTTGTAAAAAATAACATTACAAATTTCTAAAACTGCAGCCGTAGTTCCTTCAGGCAAAAATGCCATATGTATGTCAGCTCTCTTGTTTTTGTGGTGGTTGGTTGGTTGTTTTTGGTTGTTTTTCTTTTAAATCTCATACACTTCCTATTTGAGGTTGCAAGTGGGACTGCTATTGGTGTGACCATGTCTTTCATTTATGTACATATATGTACATATCCTTGCTCTATTCAGTGTGTTTCAACAGAAGAGATGGTTCCAGCACTGGCAAAGAGAAAGATCTGACACAGGCAGGAGGAGATACCAGCTAAGGGGTGGATTACTGGATGATTTCAGGCCACACAAAATTCCAGCCCAGCAGCCAGGTGTGTGCAGTAGCTTCCAGACCCCAAGGATACAATGCTGACATGGTGTCTGCTAGTTCTTTGCTGACTCAGGAGACAGAAAAGGTCCTGACACAGCTGAACTAGTCCTGTGACAGGAGGTCTCCCTTAAAGAGGGCAACCCTTCTTTGCAGGATTTTGCTACTTTTTTAGGCAGAAATTTTGCCCCTGACAAGGGGGTTCATTACCCTATTTCAGTCTCAAGAAGCCCCTGGAAAGCTACTTTATAGCAAGATAAGGCACATGCAGGTCCACTTCACCGAATTCTAAAACATAGGCACTAATGATTTTCAACAGCACTGAACAAATCTTCCTTTTCTTGTCTCACTTCCTTTTTTCCCTCCCGTTTTCCATCTCTGCACATATCGTCATATTTGGCTTTGTCCTCTGTTTTTTACAAAGTTCTGCAAAAGTAATGTCATCTGAGGGAGAAAATGTCTGCAGGGCATTTATTTGTACACAAATAATATTTTACCATGGCAACTCTAATTTTTTTCGTTGTGCAGTCCTCTGTATCATGAAATAGCTTTTGAACAGCTGGGCATTCCCCTGCTTCTTCTGCAGCTGATATCGCAAAGAAATCTTAAAAGTATATTTTTGTAGGCACAGAACCAAAAAAGAAAAGGAGCACCATCCATAGAAAAGGTTTTCTGGAGTTGTTAGTGGCTTTTGTTCATGACAATAAGTAAGAGTTACTTATTTTAAAACAATTGGTGGTGTTAGTTTGCTCATATTTGATATTACAGGCCTAATTATATTTACTTTTACATCTACTGTAGCATCTGGTACAAATTACTGTCCATGGTGTTTTATTTTTGGATTATAACTTTTTATTTACATTTTTTCTCTTACCTGATTCATTCTGCAATGTCCAAAGAGGATAATGGCACTTGAATGTTTTTTGAGCAAAAAACCACTTTTCTCTTTTCAGAGCTAAAATTTGCAGCAGAATACAAGTAGTCTATACTGGAAAGAACAGTTTACTTTGGCCAATTGGACACTGCTCCAATGTGGTCCTCAGATAATTAACCCAGACCCCAACTTTAAACTAGCTATCCTTGCAGGGAGTACGACCTTACATCATTACAGATGTGTACTGAGTTACAGCTTTGTCCTGAGCCCAGCTGCCATCCCAGGTCTTTGGGCTGAGCAAGTTGTTGCTGGCATTTCAACTCTGAGGTCTTTGACTTCCCTGACCCTAAACCAAATCCTAATTCTAGCTTTCTGCAGAGTAAATTACAAACCTCTCCAATTCAAAAGTATGATGTCCTTCTACTCTGCCCTCTACCCATCTGGATTTTCCTGGAATTTTGTCTTCATGGGAAAACTTTGCAATTTACAAGGTAGAGTTACACTGGTAATCGTTGTATAACTGCCTGCTCTAGTACATCTTTCAGAGTACTGAGAATCCCTTTTAAAATGAAAAATATACTTGTGTTAGAATTAATATTTAGACTATATTTTTGCAAGTAGTCCCTATTCTATATTTCACAGAATCACAGAATATGGTAAGTTGGAAGGGACTCACAAGGATGATGGAATACAGGTCCTGACCCTGCACAGGGCACCCCAAGAGTCACACCAGGTGTCTGTACTTATTTAACCTCATCTTTTCTTGTAGGCCAGCAAGGCTGTTTTTTCATCTAGAAATAATTAGCCGTCAGTAACCGGACACTCACAGGACAGCTTTAATTGAAGCATTTATTTTTGTTCTCACTTGAGTAGCTGAAATACTCACGAAAATGCCTGAATCTTACTGTAGTTCTGTGGGTTTGTCCAGGAACTAAAATCTCCTTCAAAACTGATCCCCAAAACATGGAATATTAATATTTCTTCCTTCTTTTTCCTGAGTTCATTTCCTAACTGCTCATCTCTAGCAGAGCATCTGGGGAATTCTAGCACAGAAGGGCTCAGCTTTGCCTTGAGAAGTCTTCTCTTGTGGTGGTTCCAGTCTCTTGCCAGTGAAGCAAGGTGCTGTATCTTGGATTTATGCCAAGAAGGTCCCTTGCATGCATGCATGTGGAAAGGCTACTTTTTACTGCTACTTTTTCATCTGCAGTTCTCATGAGGAGGGGATTGCCCATCTCACCTTGGCTCTCCTGCTTTGCCAAGGATGGTGCCACTTCAGCTCCTACCTGCTGGCTTCCTTTTCTCTGCAAGACTGACCAGCCTGTGGTGGGAGGATGTAGAAGGGACTCTTGTAGAACTGCATTCTCTAGGATGGATCAAGCATCTGTGTTGATGAGGGTGTTCTGGTGACATTCCTGATCACTTACACCAACTGCAAAATCAGTGACTTGCACACCCTTGTTGACTGAAAAGGACAGAATTTGCAGCTAAAAGCAATATCCAGTGGCCTTCAGGGGCCATTATCTGCCCAGTAGACTCACTCTCAGCCTGGTAATCAATGTTTAGATACTGTACAGTCCAGTCACAGAATCACAGAATAATAGAATGTTTGGGGTTGGAAAACACCTTTAAAATCATCTGGCCACTAACCTAACACTGCCAGGTCCTTGACTAAACCATGTCCCTAAGAGCTACATCTCCACGTCTTTTAAATTCCCCCAAGGATGGTGAAACAACCATTTCCAATAATTTGCTAGCTGTCTGGTGTAAAAAAAAAATCATAAAACTCCGATGTGAGAGCAGTTGTAAAACAATCATTAGCTATTAAACTGAGCATTTTGTGGCTAGCTGTTTCTCTGGCACCTGAATGATGTCCTCTTTTTTTTTTTTTTTTTTTTTTTTTTGAAAGAGGAAGCTGCAGTTTGCTGGTGCCAGGAGAGATTTTACAAAGTGACCAATCACTAGGATTTACCTTGTTCAGTAATTTCACATCCAGGTGTCATTCTTGACTGTTCCTTTTACTCTTCTTCATGAAACCACGATGATGTACAGCAAGAGCCTGCTTTGTTCAAGCAGCTGGCCTTCCTTTACAGGGAATTAAACAAGGTCTGAAAAGTATAATCTTAGTAAAATAATACAATAATTATAAAAAGTAGCCTGATTCTTTTAATGTAAGAGAGTACCTTTAATGTAAGAGAGGGTTCCTGTAGTCTCTTTTTTGCCCCTCACAGAGTCAGCTTTACTGAGCAGTGCCTTCATGCCCAGCTTTAACTTTTCTGAGACTGGCCTCCTGGTCTTTTCCCTACTTTGAGTAGCCTGCATATTGCAGAATGATTGAAATTTTTTTTAAAGACTGCTCAGTTCAGCCACTAACTAAACCCTTATCTGTAAGTATAGCACTACTTACAGATATACATGTATCTCATATATATACATATATACAGCAAATGCTGACTTGACATATAAAACAGATTAACTCCCTCCTGTCTGTTGTCGTGGCTCTGTACCACAACCCTCAGCAGCACCTGATCTTGCCAAGCTCAGCAGGATTCCCTTCACTAAGCCTCAGCAGATGAGCCAGCACTGGACTGATTGCAATTTCCATTAACGAAGTCAGATGCTCCTCAAGATCCCTCACCAACCCTCAGCAAGCTAAAAGTAGTAGAGAGCTCCATGGGTCTCCATGTGTTTTCAGAACATCAATTAGTAGATGTAACTTCAGTGCACAGAAGAGTAAATACATAGAACCAAGACACAGTATATTGGAACAACATGACAAATACACTTTGTTAAGGAGTAAACCATGTTGGGCTGTGCAGGGCAGGGCATTCCAAAGTGTTATACGGAATCAGTTCAACAGAATGTGAACAAATTTCCTCTCTGAGCCACCCCCAACAGCACACAGATGTACCTGCGTTGCTGATATACACGTGGGGCTCATGCCATAGACAGCAGTAGAAGAGCTTTCCCCAGTGCTTCAGCTGGCAGTTGCAGTTTGCTGCAAACTGCAACAATGTGATAGCAACCAGAAAAATTAAATAATACTGCCGAGAGCTTTTCCTGTTCATCCCATGGGTACATTTCTTCTCTTACCCCATATGGTAAAACACATGGGAGCAGAAATGTCCAGCATAGCCACTGGCTGCTAGTACCTTCTACCTTACCAGTGGAGGTATTCCTGACATACTTCCAGAGAATGGAGAAGACAGCAGCTGCAGAAACTGGCTCATAGGCAAGATCAGAATCGACTGGAATTGTGAAGCACAGGACCCAATGGGCAAAGGACATAAGAAATATGGATATACCAAGGCAAAGTTAGATTAGATGAGCTTGGCTCAAATTATTTGTATTTTTCTTATTGAAAATAAATACAAAAAGAAAAAGACGCTAGGACTTCTGCCTAAGTAGACTTGTAAAGTGCCATGCATGTTTATAGTTCCATTAAAGCATATAAAGCATAAAATAATAATATTAACACATGTATATAAGAAGACTGAAGTTTGAACACTGAAAGACCTCATTTCCTTTTCCAGTCCTGATGTCCTTTTCCAACTGAGAACAGCACCAGTACCGGTGTCCAAAGTCTGAGAACAAGTGGAAAGTTTGGATGTGCCTAGGCAGGCAAAGAGGTCTTTTTATGAGGTATATTTTCCAGGATTTCAAAGCAAACGCTTTGAGGACAGTATCTGTAGCTGTGCAGAGAATCCAGAAAAGCTCAGACTTTAATTGCTGCTCGTCTGCTTCTCTGATGTTGCAGTTAATCTGCAAAAATGAAAGGAGTCAAATTAGTAACGTCAAATCAATAAAAGTCAAATGGCAGCCTGTGGATTAACTTTGTACTTAAAGCGAGCTCACTTCGTAGCAGGAATTGACAGGAGGTGTAACTGGCCTTCTGCCTTATCCCAGATCTCTGCATTCCCTGTCTCAAAAGGCAGTAAGGACAATGTGGCTTACCCATTTCCTGCCTGGTCAGGAACACTGGGCAAATGCTTATGGAATTAAACTCTGGCATCTGAAGAAGGCATTGAGAAGCCTCTTGTACCTCTCAAATACTCCTGTATAACAATTAATGATGCTTCTCACATTTGTTTTCCCTTGTGAGATTGCTGGTTAGCATGGCCTTGATTACGTTACTCTCCGATATTAGGAAGACAACCTAATTAAATCAGCAGCAGGAAAGGATGGGGTGAGATTTCAAGAAACACGAGTTAATAAGGGACAAAATGCTTTTACAAATTCATCATTAAGGAAGTCATCTTCTATACATTTCTCAGAAAAGTGTATAGTGGACCACTCTGAGGTTTTACATCAGTTTAAAGAATTTTAATGTTGTCTCATTCACACACATCTGTTACTTCTTGGCTCCTGAGAGGTTGCAGCAAGCTGAAGGTGCCAGTTTGAAAACCAGTTTACTCATGGTGCTGTAAACCTTGGTGGCTGACATGTGCAGCTAAGCCATCTCTGCGAAGAGGTGGAACATCTTGGATATCAGCAATGAAAAAACTGAGGGCATTAGCCACCTCAGCTGTTCTTAATGAGTGTTTATATTGGTGAGTCTTCAGTATCATTGGCTATTTGTGCCTTCAGCTTTTCAGAAGTGCTGTATTCTGGATAATGCACTGTACACAGTTATGTGTAAAAATGGGCATGTGGAGAAATTTAGCTGATCAATTAGCTGCCTTAGTACTGAAATTAATTCATGGAGATACTGAAATTGGCTAGAATAAACTTTCTAACACAATTTGAAGCATTAGAAAGCAGGCATTTTTTATCTGCACAGGACACAGAGAGGATCAAACTCTCCTCATTCTGTGTGTGAGTTGAGGCTTTACAACAGGGGTTTTATCTATCATAATCATACATATTCATTAAAATGTATTTTTTATCTAATATATAAACATCATTGCCCTAGAAATAATTTGCATGCATCCACCTCCTGCTGGAAGTCCTTTTATGGTCCTGGAGAGTAATAAAAGGGGTCTCTGGTGGTCCTAGTCACTGAATGCTTTGATATTAAAGCATGGTAGTAAAATGAAAGTCTGTATTTTAAATAGTACTGTGTGCCACCAGTCAGATCTGAAAAGTATGCTATGTCTGCAGCCCTGATTACAAATAATTCAGAATTTCAGTATTTGCAATGCAACCAATTAAGTGATTTTAATCTCCTTTAGATGCAGGGTGAGGGAAGGCCACTGAGGCAGTGGGCCTGGAGACCCTGTCCTGCAAGAAGAGGCTCCAGAACCAGGTCTGGTTCTGCTGGGAAGAGAGATGACTTTGGCAGTACCCAATAGCAGTCCTAGTATGGACAGGAGAGAGTCAGAGGAAATGCAGCGATAGGACTTGTCAGAGTGCTGTAGGGTTGGAGAGTGAGAAGGAATAGCACAGCTGAAACAGTGGAAATTCAGAGCATTCACAAGGAAGAAACACTTTCCCCACAAAAACAGCCCCAGACTGGAGCCAGGGCCCAGGTAGGCTGTGTTTGGAGGTGTCGGATAACCTCCAGCCTTGGAGGTTATCAAACCCCAACTGAGCAACCTGGTCTAAGCTCAAAGCTAGCTCTACTTTGGGCAGGGTTTGGACTGGACATCTCTCGTTGTCCAGTGCTGAGTTGTTCTGGACATTTCTCATGGTCCAGTGCTGAGTTGTTCTGGACATCTCTCATGGTCCAGTGCTGAGTTGTTCTGCAGGCCTATAAACTACAGCACTTGGAGCATCTCAGCAGCTGCTGGACCATTCTTAGGTAAAAGTGCCAGGGTACCCTGCCACAGTCCTCTGGAAGGGCAGGTTTAATGGAAGAGTAAGCTTTAATGGAAGAGTAAGTTTAATGGAAGAGTAAGGGCAAGCTGTGGTAACACAGGAGCTCCGGCTGGGTGGGAGCCCCTTTGTCCTCTGCAGATGTGTTTGAGTGGTCATCTTAGTGTTGTGTACAAAGTTCTGACAGGGAGTACATCAGACAGAGCCAAGCTCTTCGGTTGGTACCCAGCGGTGGTATGCAATGACGGGAGCAACGCTCTGTTTACAAGCTGAAACACGGGGAAAAAAAATACTTAAAGATAAGAAAACACGTTTTCGCCGTCCGGAGGTGATACTCTTACGCAGGCTGCCCGGAGAGGAGGCGGCACCCCCCACTCTGGAGGGCACTCCAGCCTCAGCCACTCCGGCCGCGGGACACCGTCCGGGGCCGACCCCGCTCCGCGACAGGAGTGGGACGGGCCGCCCACCCGCGGTGTCCGCGGGCCCTCCCCGTCCCTGCCCCGCCTGCCCGGCCGCGCTGCCCTCCCCGCGCCCCGCCGGGGTCCGCAGCGGCCGCGCTCAGCCCCGGCCCCGCCGCACGCCGCGCACCGCGCCAGGGGCGGCCGCGCTCTCCCCGCCGCCGCCAGCCCGGCCCCCGGCGCGGAAGATGCTGCGGCTCTGCCTGCTCGCCGCGCACGGTAAGCGGCGGCGGGGACCCCTCCCGCCCGCCCGGGACGCGCCCGGGCGCTGCTCCGGGGGCGGCGGCGGCGGCCCTCAGCCCGCGGCCCCCGGGCCGGGCGCGCCGTGACCGCGGCTCCTTCTGTCCTTGCAGCCCTGCGGCTCGCCGGGGCGGCCTTGCTCTCGCCCGGGTCGTGCACCTTCGAGGACAGCGCCTGCGGCTACCAGTGGGACTACGCGCATCTGCCCTGGACGCTGCACGGGGAAGGTGAGAGCGCTGCCGCTGCCGGGCGCAGCCCCCCCGCGCTCCCCCGGCGCGGCCGGACCCCGCGGCGGGGCGGCCGCACCCCGGTGTGCCGCTGCTGCTGCTGCCGCCGGCACCGCTGGGTTCTCCCCGGGGAACAGCCGCCGTCGTGTTCCTCCCGTGGGGGTGACAATCCCCGGACAGCTGGTGATGGGCAGTCCCTGCGGGGAGGCGTCGGCACTCCCCCGGCACAGGTATCTCCGCAGGTCTCCGCAGGATGCCTCAGAAATCTCCTTTCTTTCTCTGCCTTTCACTTTTTGTTGGGAAAAGGTGTCTTTTGTCAAATCCTCTGTCTAAAAAAACCCGCCACATCTGTCACATTCCCATTAAGCTGCATTTTTTTTTTAAATATATTTTGAGTTCTGCTCCAAAAGTGGATGCATTTCCAGGGCAAGAGACAATCTTTGGCAGGAGTATCTTTACAACATGTTCAATTAAGACTTTTCTCCATTTTATAGTCCCTCCAGCTCAACAGAAAAAGTCAAGTCTTTCAGTAAGTTGTATTAGGCTTTACAAGACTTAATGCTATTGAAAAGAGAACAGAATCCAGTCACTGCACAGAGTTTCCATGCAACTGTAACTACTTCTTGGTAAGTTTTCAGTGTGGGCTCCAATTTTTTGACAGAATCTACATGAACAAAAGACTAAACAAAAACATACACAGCACGGTTGTAAGTGGGTAATAAAATGATTTAATTTTGATTAGGTGTTCACCAAATTGTCATTCATGAAGTGAAAGCTATGCTCACACAGCAAAAGGGACTATGTGTTTTTGAAGTTTTCAAGCCCAAAAACAAGGGCCAAGAATAATGAAGAGGTGAGTACAGATACAAAGAGACAAGACACCCCCTCAGATCCCGTTAATCAATGCTCCGTTCAAAACTGGCTGGTCCAGTTTTGTATTCCACTTGTCTCTCAGTTGAGAAAAACTACTTTTTTTTCCCCCCTGATTCGTACCCAGTTCTCACCTATACAAAATAAGTCACTTTCATCGTGTCACACTTTTTAGATTAGTCAGTAGGCTTTGAGAAGGTGCAAAAATCCCTAACTCAGAAAAGCCTGCAAGGATGTAGTAATTGAAATACTTGCTTTTTCTCTTATTTATTTGATACATGTATCTTATTTTATTTATTTTTTTATTTAAATGTACATAGATTTTCCTGTATTTTTGAAGGTACTGGTGGAAATTTAGTAACCATCTTTGCTGTCCCAGCTATGCCTTCTAACACCATGCCCTCTTAGTCTGCCAAGCAGCACTTAATCTCCTTGTGCTTTACATGCCACATGTCAGTGGTATTGGTTCAGCTCCAAGGGACTGAGAGTTGCTGGGAACACAACCTGCAGAAATGGGTGTGTGTCATGTTGTGCACATCCACACTACAGTGCTTCCAGATATAAGGACATTTGACTAGAGGTTTGGATCAGCAGCAACCTGCTGTGTTTGGTGTACAGAACACAAGTTTTCTTACTGTAGTTTGATCTTTCTGTACAAACAAACATACCAGTGGCTGCACAGCTTCTGTTCTTGCATATCTCATTTTCAGAGATACATAACTGAACTGTTACACTCTGGAGGATATGTGGTATACCAGCTCTCGTAATAGGAATAGTTCTGTCAGCATTTCCATTATAAACAGTTTTTCTGCAGTCTGTAATTTGATCATAGCAAGACATGCTGTGCAAACATTTGGCACACAAGGTATTACATTAGTCTCCCCAGAAAGACATTCATAGAATCACAACTAAATCTAGCTGAAAATAATTCATTTAAATCTACACAGCAGGTGTGCAAAACTAGTCTTCCTTGGACGCTCTTTCATTCTTTTGTCTTATAAAACCATGCCCCTTTTGGCAGCACTGTGTCCTGTATTTGCTGGTCAGCGTATGTACATGTGGTAATTTACTGGGACAACAGAGGAAGTTAAGGACGGGAGAGACAGCTTAGCTTTAAATTGTTCCACTTCTCCTTGTATTGCTTCAGAGTTGCTTTATTATTTTAAAATGTTATTTGTGGTATAGAATTACATTCAGCAGGTCTTTCACAGGGATTATCTGACTTGCAGTGCAAGTTCTTGCATCTTATAAATCTCTCAATAGTGTAGTCTTGTGCCAAACTGTCAAGGTGATGTAAATATAACTAAAACTGTGCCCAGAAATTTCCACTCCATACTTGAAAGTATTTTGCCCAGTTGCCAAGGAAGCCAGTGTCTTCTGATGGGCCAGGCACACAGAAAGGAAGTGTGAGAATAAGTTTTGCTTTTGTTTACAGCTACACAGTCCCACTTAACTGAATATGTTTCTAAGGTTAAGCTGCTGTTTTAGAAGTTTTTGGCTTCTCTTTAGTGTGCTGGTAGTTCCAGCATGCAAGACTTTTTTTTTTTTTTGTTTAATTTTAGAATTTTCATAATTGAAAATATTTTAATTTTTTTAGCTGAAGTTTTGATACCTGTAACTGGCATTTTAAGGCCCATTTTAATCAAGTGCAAATCAAAAGAAAATACTCAATGCTACAAAGGATAGTTGTTTCACTCCTAAGTGCTTTACTTAAGCCTGGCAAATCAGGCCCTAGTGAAGTGGCTGTTTGTAGGAACAGCTACACAAGAAACAATTCAGTCTGTCCAGTCGACCATAAAGCCTCTGTTTCAGTGAAACCCTCAGTAAGCCTCAAGCTCTCTCACATGACTCTGAATTCAGGAATAGGACCTTCAGACATATCAAGGTGCTTTTTTTAACTGTCAGCTTTTTCAGTCACTGGCTAGCTCAGTTTGCCTTTTAGAATTATAATGATTTTAGCAGACAAATACCATGCAAAGAAAAATGTAACATACAGAAAAAGCTGTGGATATAAATTTCTAGTGAGCCTTGTTATGGCTGGGAAGCACACCCAACTGAGGTCATGGCCCAGGCTGGGTAAGTACAGCATCAGGCTTGAGGCAGCATGTTCCCTCAGGAGTCACTTCTGTTTTCAGTGTAGTATGGGAAATTCCATGCAACATGTTGTGCTTCATGTGTTTGTAGGATACCAACTACACAAGAAACAGTAATGTCCTTGCTCAGGAAGAGATCATCAAAATGTAATCCTGGTTCTGAAATGAGCAACAGATGAATTTGTATGTTACCAGTGATAAGATCTGAAAGCTTTATGTGAGTTTCTCCTATACATTAACAGAAGGGACAATGGTTCATATTCATTTCAGTGGTGTAGGCATGCCCCTAGAAATGTTCTTACATTCATGATGCCTCTGAACAGATAATTTATCTTTGAGTTTAGAATATAAGACAAAGATTAACTCTTTGACTCAACCAATGGATGGGAAATTTAGAAATCACATCTACATTCATCACTACTATAGCAGTTAGAGACAGTTGAGAAGTTTGAATACCATGTTTGTTTTACCAACACCTACAGGTGTAGAGAGCATGAGTTCATGTCCAGTTATTTTGGGGCATAAAGCTTTGCAGATGCATAATGGCTGATTTCCACAAGAATTCACTTTGTCAGCAGCATATGTCTGGGCAATAAGTTAATTCTAATACATTCTGTGTCAACCTGTGTAGGCTAAGATTATTCAAATAATCTTGAGATTTTCTTTGATGAAATTGCACAGATATTTTAGAGAACAGACATGCTTCGAAGATGCTGTGTGTAATAGGTAGTAACCCATAGTAAAGTAATAAATAAAACCATGCAGACCCCCTTACAATGGCAGTAGGAAACACAGGGTCAATTCTGAAGTGTTAGGTTTGTGCATTTTTTTGCATTCCTCTTTGCCATGTCCAGCACAGAGCTGGCCATAACCTGATGGTAAGAACATCCTGCTCACAACGTTATTACAGATAAATTTTATTAGACAAAATAATTATGGCATGTATTTTCTGTGACTCTGGGCAATGTTTACATTTTTGCTTAGAATATCTGTACAGCACTTTGTGTGAACTGTGGGTATGTTTTGTTTTCTACTGCCCTTCACTCTAACAGAGACCAGTTTAATAGTGCTAAAAATAATATGCATTTTGGCTGTCAGCTTAAATCTGCTCTAATGGAGTTTACTATACTGCATCTGCTTGTCTGGATTTAAGCATTAGATAAGAAATTTGTCTATTATGACAGCAACATATAGGGAAGAGAGATTGGTTATATCAGCAATGTGCTCCAAAAAGCAAGTGATCATTGTTTAATGTGCTTATGCATTGTGTAATGAGTTTTGTGGCACTGAAACACTAAAGACATAACTGGTAGTTGATACAGCTGTATGCACCTGGCTCTCAAAAGATAATCGACAGCTTCAAATGCATATTTTTGTTAGTGTTGCTTTTCTTCAGAAATTCTGAACATGTGTATTCCGTCATATCTCATATCACCGAGGATACATTTTAAGAGCACTCATTTCAGGGGGTTTAATAGTGTTTTCTTGTTCTGCAGTATTTTGAAAGAAAAGAGATCGATTTCACTTAAAAGAGTGATGTAATAGATTACATAACATACAAATATGGCCTTATTTTCTTATTCTTAAAGCATATGCCTATTTTTGCTGCATTATTCCAAGACTGTTCCTGTGATATCCTCCAAACAGGCATCCCTCAAGTAACAATTTATTGAAATTGGTGAGCAAGCAACATCACTAACAACAGTTTCAGGAAACTAAAGTTTGTCTTTTGGAACATATTTATCACATAGCTACACATTAAAAATATATGGAAAATAATTTCCAGAGACAGGACAGCTATTGCCATCAGATAAGTCAGGCGTGAGAGCAGCAGCATAAGGAATCTCAAATCTAAACATTGCCTGCATACCATTTAAATAGCTTGTATTTACAGCTGTGCCATATGACTTAAAACTGACCTCTTTTGATCTGAGCTCTCTGATCTTTAATGTCACATTGTGTGGTTGGAATATGCAGAGTAATGAGGCAGGTGATAATTGGCAATCCTAGATTCTGTGGCACAGCAAACAGTTCATGTCTGATGTGCGCTCTGTCGTGCTCCGTTACAAACCTACTGGCAAATAAATTAGCACATTTGAGGTCTTAGTTTTCTTCCCACCTATCTACAGTACTTTCCTGTACAATGGGAAGTACATAATTTGTAAATGTAAAAAAAGTTGTACCATTGCTGACTTGTACAATTCTTGAGATGAGACAAATGGTCTCACGTGTTTGTTGTGAGATCACTGTGTACTTGGGAGTCAAGGAGACTTGCACCAGCTTGTACCTAGCTGCAGCAGAACCAGGCTGGCATACATAACCCAGTGCTTGTTTGCTGGCAAGTTCTCAGCTGATAAATTCACCTTGCCACAGGGGCTTATTGGTTTAGGATTTCCAAACCTGTAGCCATGGCATCTCTGCATCGAGATGGAGGGTAGAAGCCCTTAGTTTGGCACATGGTCTGTTTTGCCTTGACTTGATAATTAAAATGTTGGTGTTCCTGGCCAGAGTAATTGAATTTGGAGTGACAACTGTCCTTCCTGAGGAGAGGGGAAAGAAAGGCTGACTCACACACTTCTTTTACACTTATAATCTCATGTTCTTCTTGTTTTCCTTTACTTCTAGTGCCATTTCTCCTGTACACTCAACTTTGACTACTCAGCCACCACTCTTGTGTTAGCAACTGGTTTCTTCATACTGTTTTCCTCTTCAGGCTGTCACCGACAGCTTGATAGTAGTACCATGTGTGAGGAGCACAACATTTCCTTGCTCCAGCCCATCCCTTGTCTTGCTGAAATGAAATGAAATCTTACATTTTGTTTGCCCAGGTATAACTTCCATCCTAAGCGTCTGAGTTAATGGCATTTTTACTGAACTATGCCCACATTACTGTTATGAGCATACTTTTTCCCCATCTTCAGAGGCAGATCTTGTGCAAAAAAACCCAAAACCAAAACCAAACCATAACCAAAACCAAAAACCAAAACCGAACGAACAAAAACAACAACAACAAAAAACAAAACAAACGAACAAACAAAACCAAAAAAAAAACCCCAAAAAACCAACAACCAAGCCAAACCAAACCAAAAAAACACACACAAAAAACCCCAAACAAACAAAAAAAACAAACAAAAAACCAGAATGGCTGAGAGCATTTATGTCCATCAAGAGCTTCAGCAGCAGTTGCCTGTGCTTGATGACACTTGTGATAAGTCTGGCCTTTCCATTTGCAGCAGGGGAACAAACAAAGCCGAAATTGTTGTCAGTGAGTCACTGCATGAGAGATGAGTTTCAAAGCATTCCTCTTCTCCACAGAATAGTAAGTTCTCATAAGTGTATTTTCACCTACAGCTGTTACTGATTCAGTGCTTACAGAGTCAACAACTGCTGTAGAGCATTTTACACTGAGCCATGGAATCTGGCCACAAGAGAGGGGGGATGACTCTTAGAAAATTCAACTTTACTGAATATACCTTGCACTTCTGACAATAGGCTGGACTTCGCTTTGCATGAAAAAAACCTGAAAATAGATAATTTCCCACTTGAATATGAAAAAAAAGAAAGAAAAAAACTGTGGGAGGGCAGTAGAGTGTTTGGGAGTTGTGATGGAGGTGAAATCATCTCACTCAAAAAAATCACTTGCATGTAACCCCTGGCCTTGCAGATGTTGAAGTTTGCTGAAATTCAAGTACAGACATGAAAATCACTTGCTGAAAACTGCTAGAAATATTTTCAGCTTTCTGAAAAAGAATGAAAGATGCAAATGAGCTAAAGTTAAGGTTTTTTCAGGAATTTCAAGATGCAACATGGCATTTTTTTATCAGTAATAGTGCTGTCAGGCAGTATTTCGTGGTTGTTACACCTATTACACTACATGTGTAATCATCTTGAAAAATTAAGAGGAAAGCTAATCATTTGCCATTCTATTTTTTTGGAGGGAAGGGAAGAAGTTTTCACTATAAATTTTGGTCAAGATCCAACGTGAGTCAAGACCTGTAGTGAGGAAAAGTAAGCTTGTGTTTGTGCTGAAAGAATGATCACAGACACTCCAGAAACATTTCTACTAGTAAAGAAGGCTTGTTCATCTTGCACATGGTACAGACTGTTCAAAACTTCAATAGAATCAGTCTGAAAATGCCCTAATATTCTTATTAAATAGGATGCTATTGAGTAGAAATATTTGGAAGCCTATTGAAAAAGTAAGTCCAAACCAGTTACAACTAGTTGGTTTTGTTTGCTTTTTTTGGAGTTCTCCCATTACGTTACCTTCTGAGATGTTTCTTCCCCAGCCACTGTGTGCAAGAGCAGTACAAGCAAAGCTATAATTACTTGACTGATTAAACTTACCAAATAGGGCCAAATCTTCTATGGTTACATCTCGAGAAAATATACTTTAAAAATCAGAGAGATTTTCCTTTAATGTTTGAGTTTTTACTGTTTTAATACTTTTTAGCAATTACGCTACAGAAGGCCAGATAAAAGGCCAGCCATGATTACAGTCATCCATGTAATTTTATATAATGCTTTGATTGCTTAGAATGCTTTATATAATTTGAAGAATTTTATTGCTCCCCTTGCAAAGAGTAAGCCTCTTTTGCCCCCTCCTTCACTGTATCTCTAGACAGTCAGAAATTAACATGTGCTTATTCTAGTCCTTCTTCACATCATAATCAAACCAAAGATTCCTACAATTTTACCTAATGATATAGTGGTCTTTGATTAACAGAGTGTCTTCTACACTATATGGCTGTTCCTTTCCTCCAACACATTTTCCTTTGCCAAATGTGGCTCAAGTCTCAGTATTTGAGACTACTCTACAAGTATGAGTAATTGTGTTGGTGTACTTTGAATGCTGTTTTAAATAGATATACTCTCTGATAAAGTATGAACTACACGTTACTAGCACTTCTGAAAACCTTGTGAGTCTAGTATGAAAATAACCATGAATCATGGTAATTAGATCTCCATTTGAAACATCAGCCAAAGTCTTTTAGGAAACAGAGTCTTCAGAGTTTTCAATTAGCAAACCGTTAAAATGTTTAAAAAGGCACTGTTGTGACGTGCCAAGTTTCTTCAAATTTCCTGGCCCACAAGCTGTATTTGATATTAAAAATGCATAAAGAGCTACAGAAATGGAAAGGCAGGTTACAGCTTTGTATACAAAACCATAGTGAGATACGAAGCTTTTGAAGAAAGTAATTCTCTATCTTTCAGATTCTCTTATTTTTTGGGTATTACATCACTAACAATTGGTCAATGCTGTGAGACTGTTGCCATGTCTATCCCTTGTAGTTCAAAAAGATTGGAGCAGGCTTCTTCATGACAGTGGAGTCTAGGGAAATGCTAATACATTTGTGGCAAGATTTATGCCTGGAGGGCAAGGAAGCCAGACAATCATAATTGATCTGTGAATAAACAGATTTCCCTGTTTTCTAATGATAACATTAAAGATCATGTTCTAAGGCACTAAACAAAATTTAGATTCACTCTGTAAACACTTCTCTTCAGTAAAATTCTAAGTGTTCCACAAAGCGCTTTCCACTTGCAGTAGAAATCTCAGCTGATACACAAATGGGGAACCTTAATTATCCAATGTACTTACTAACTCATTTCTAGATCTGGCAATGAAAATGTCACTCCCTTAACAGGCCTCTTTCACATTTGCTCAACAGTGTTTATTCCAGCCTGGAACACAGTTTCTTCCTTTTCACAAATTACCACGAACACGACTTGAGGAGGCCCTTGAAAAAGGCCTGAGTCAGCAGGTGGAATGAGTGCTTTCTCTGGGTTAGAGAAGGGTGGAATGCAGCAAACACTACTTTAACATCTGTCTGTTCAGGGTTAGATGATGAGCTTGGTGCTGGCTGTAAGAATCCAACCAGCCTCATATAGTTATAGGTACCTGTAAGGCAAAGTCTCTTCTGACTTCAAATCTTGATGGATACTGCAAGACTTGTGAGCACTGGAGGGTCTTTTGGGGGAACGTTCCACGTTTTTTATATTGTGGCCTAGTTAGAAACAGCTAGGCAGAAAAGGCCCTGGGGGTCTTGGTGGATACCGGGTTGGACACGAGCCAGCAATGTGTCCTTGTGGCAAGGGCAGCTAATGGTGCAGCATTGGCTCTGAGTTGCTCTCAGCTCATCAGACTACGTTCAGGCAAGTGATGAAAAGCATGCAGGTGTCTGTGCTCTCTCCCTTGCATCTATTTGGGAAATAGAGTCCTTAGTTCTTCCAAGCCACATATTCTCAAGGTGACCTGTAGTTCATGATCAGTATTTCTTGCTGTTGTCTGATCCTAGCAAATCCCTTCTTCTCTCCTCCCCCTGACTGCCAGATGCCTGGTGTACAGCAAGGTGTATTCCCTGCCCTAGATATGTAAACACCTGTGGCAAACAATCACAATTATTCACAAGCTCTAGGAAGGAGCTGGAACCAGCAGACCAGGTACCTGGTGACACATTTCTTCATGCTTCACAAACTTCCTGAGATATTTTTTTATCCCAGGAGACAGGTGATAGTCATTTTTGTTCTGTATGATTACAGTAGAACAACAGTGAGAATCCTAGCAGAACTGCAGTAGTGCCATTGTTGCTACATTTTGCCTCTCCTCTGTAGGAAATAATTTTCCATTATAGAGCCTGACAGTTTGGTGTCATCCTTAACTGTTCAGTTCAGAAAATTTACTCAATACAGCCTGCAAGAAAATGAGGAACTTTTAGTACTCATCTGGCTTTAACCTACAACTTAGTTTACTCCCCCAGCTGTGAACGAATTGGGATATGGTTTTCCATAGTGAACTATGCTTTGAATGTGCAAATTCCTGAGTTCTTAAGGAAAGTCAAGTCTGTCTTGAGTGCTAGAGTACACAGAGATATCCAAAAGCAAACTGCAAATGCAGCTATCCTGGTACCTCGATCTTAAAAGTCTAAGAAATATAGCAGCAATATTTTTTTTTTAAGAAAAGAGGACATACTAGGTCTTTTCTTCCCTTAGAGGTAGGCCTTAGAGACATGTAATCTCATGCACAAGCAATGATAAAATCTGACACTATACAGAATAAAGTGTGTTGTCTAGTCTGTGTCAGTATACAGGTTTGCTTAAAGTTTGCATCTGCAGCTTAATATTGAGCTTCACAGTGCTTATTGTCAGGTATTAACATCTTCATAGACAGCCTTAAAAACCTACATGTAGCTATAGAATGCTTCATTTTAAGATGTTGTTTATAGCATTTCAAGTCAGGTGACCTTTAACATTTTAAATATGCATCCATATAGCTAGGCAATGCTAATCTAAGCTGTGCTTTATAGAAGCTTGAAGTTCACTAACAAGCAGGAGGAATTCTAATGAATGACTCTTTTCCAGTTCCTATACAGTCATTGCTTTGCATTTGAATTCTTACAAGACCTTCCACAGAGAGAATTCTTTCCTGGCCAAGGATATTCTTGTGTGCTTGAGTGGAAACATGAGAGGCTTTATACCAATACCAGATTGTTCTCTAAATATAGCCACTTCTAGTGGTTATTTTAAACTGAGTGTCAAACTGGAGAGTTATTAGGGCAGTAACTGTAGTTTGTTTGAAAAAGAAGAGAGAATGTTGCACAGTGAAGTTGTCTTATATGGAAATAAGATGAGTGGTATGTGTAGTTTGGACTATCACATGTAGGTAAAAAATAGAGAGCTGTAATCAGTGTTTGTTCTTATATAAATCTGGAGTGAATGTAAAGTGAGTATAAATTCACAGCTGATGGGTGTTGAAGCCAAAAATAGGATTACATGATCAATCATCCCTTACTAACGTAGGAATGAGAATCTTTTCCTGTGCTGGGTCAGCTAGATATTTTTCTGTTAGTTAAAATGTTCTCTTCTCATGATTGCTTAGACTTTGTGTCTTCTTTTTTTTTTGGGAGAGAGAGACAGAGATAGCAAGCAAGCATTTTGTGTTTTCTGTTAGCTATGCATCTAGAAGGGAGTTTCATTTCTATGCCCATGGTTGACCTGCAGGTTAGTCCACTCTGAGAAAGTCGAAGCCCAGAGTAGTAAGAAGCCTCAACAGAAGTCTACAGCCTGAAAATATTTAATCAATTCTGTGAAAAGACAAAAAACCTACTTTATCTTTGAAACTTGATGGAAAATGGAATTGCTGCCTGCTGGACATCTGCACTAGCTGAATCATCCTCATAAGATCTTTTCTCATTCAGTGGTTGTACCATCTGATTTTGTACAGTGTGTATGAGCTGCCTTGTACTGCAGTGTACCCCCTGGCAGGGAAGGGTGGCAGATGGAACAGGCCTCACAGGAACATTTTGCTCCAGCCTGATGGAAGAGGGCAGCCTGTAAGGTCTTTCGGGAGAGATGTTTGCAGGCTTTACCTGGCCAAGGGGTCTGTGCATTTCAGCACAAGTCACTGAGGAGGCTGCATGGTGTGCCCAGGGAATCTGCTGCAGGGTTTCCAATAATGTTCCTGTGGTCACTCTTGTCCCCTGAGGTCCCTGAAGGTGACAGGAAACAGCCCTGCAAAGGCATGGATGAGAGTTAAGGAGTGGTAAATTGTCCAAAGCCATGAATGCATTAGATAGTCAGACCAGAGTAAATCTGTTGAAAGGGGTGCTGAAGGAGTCCAGGTCAAAGAGGAATTGATATGCAGCATGGAATTTCAAAATTTAACCAAATGGCTCTGCTTTCCAATCACTTTATTTTTTCCAACTTTTTATAGCAGTATATTGCCAAGCAATGAATTATTTTTTTTCCAGAAATCTGAGGGAATTATAAAAATTGTGAAATAAGTGAAGAAATAGGTGAAATTGTGAAAAATTGTGAAGAGGTGCAAGACCCTCTGTCAGTCCTCTATCAACCACTTCTGCTGCCCATCATCTCTAGCTAATACCCGTAGTCTGATGTCAGCAACAGTCTGCAAGCATCCACGACCAAAGAGCCATAAACTGTGAGGGAGAATGGATCAGTACTGTGACAACTTCAGTGAGCATCAGAAATGAGCATGAGATGGGTTGTTCTGTTCCAAACTTTTATTCTTCATTAAATTATTCACTGGTCAGATTAAAATCAAACTGATTATATAGGTAATACTCCAAAATAATTGATTTTGCTCTTTTCTCCAGTTATGACATATTTTTAATTTTCAGCTAAAACAATTAATTAAATCAATTGCTTTTAAAACACCAACTGTAGTGAACTATTCTATACTTAATGTTTTATTCTCCTGTCTCACCAGCTTATTTCACAGTTGCATAATATTTAATAATAATAATGTGGAGATAAGCACAACACAGAACAGTGCAGGCACAGAATTGAGGCCAAGAGGTGGGTATGGACTGTAGGGGGAAATCAAGACCACCATAAACTACCGAAACCCTCTGAAATATTTCCATAAAGGTCTAAAAGAATATACTGTGTGTGGTAACTGATTCGCATAGAAGGCAAGAAACCTATCTCCAGGGCAGGGATAACTTACCTGTAGGAAGGTAACTGCACAAAGCCAAGGTGCTTGGGCACTTCCAGGACCCTGCACACCCCAGCTGGTTAAATACTAGAGCCAGGACTGGTGACATCTTTTTCTTTCTTCCTTTCTCTCTCTCTCTCCCTCTTTAATTAACATGCCTTTCCCTCTTCTCTTTTACCCTACCCCTTTATCCAAAACCCACTGCTGTGTGTTTATATAGAAAGTCAGGGACAAACACACTGATTTCTTTGCCAAGGGTGTAATTTACTAACAAAATTTGGTAAGCTTTTGCAGACTCACTGACTTTTGTCATTCCTCTTGACGAGGAGCCTCTATGAATCTTACAGAATCTTTCAGAAAATTTAGTTACCTATTTGCATGATGTATTTTATTGACACCCCCCCCATTATGTATATATTTTTTTAGTGGAAAAAGTAAAATATTTATAGCAAAGTTCTTTGCAGCATTCTTGTGTCATTACATTTTCCTGAATTCAGAATGTGAAGATTTTTGCCTTAAGTTATTGTTTCATACTAGGTCAGCTTGTATCAGCTTCTTGGTAGCTTGAGAGACCAGGCTTTTGAAGACTGGTACGTGAGCTCTTGTGCTTTCTTTCCTTCCTCAGAGCACTGCAGCCATAGGAATACTGACTCAGTACTTTGGGTTATTTCAGTATCATGCATTGAAAAATTGTCTCTTTTTTTTTTTTTTTCCGAGTTCCCAATGGTTATAAATATTCTTGTTTTCCAAGATAAAACTTGGCAAACATCTACTCTTGTGGCCTAGTTTGCTCTCAGCTTCTGAGGTGTGGAGGAGCAACAGCTCTGGGAGTTTCCCCCTCTGTGTGCTCTGGAAGTGGGTCTTTCTGCTGCTTCACAGTAGACAGAGAGGCTGGGGACCGTGTCAGAAGGTTGCACTGATACTGCGTCTCATGGAAAATGTCTCTCGTGTGTGTGTGTGTGTGTGTGTGTGTGTTGTGAAGCAGCTGTTGATGTTATTTGAGTCTGTAGCTTGGAGCAGAGGCTGGAAAAGACATTCCCACACCTTTTTACTCTTAAGAGTTGAGAAGCCTGTGTACGAAATTTGAACCCAAAGTAACGGTTGTCCAGCTCATCTAATCGCTCATTAACATTTAATAAGGAATTAATTGTCTCTGTATTCCCAGAGATGTCCATTGATACTTCTTGGACGAGCACAACTGCAGATTTCTTCAGTAAACAATGAGTTTTCTCTGCAAGCAGCAGAAGTTTCTGACTCTGCAGGGTAACAGGCAAAACTGGTGGGATCAGCTGCAGGGACAGGGTTGAAAATCTGTTTCTTGAATTGTTTCACTAGAAACAAAGCAGTGAGTCACTGCCAGTGACCAGCCAGACATGCCAGCACTCCTGTCGGCGCTGTGAGCAGCGTATGGGAGCACTCACACACGCCCAACACCAGCTCCTGGCTCCCATTTCCCCTCAAGGGACGCATGTTTGCAGAAAATACTTTTGCAGCAGAGAATTCGCTCTTCCTGGGGAAGCTGCAGGCACAGAGAAAATGTGTTGGGGTCGGCACTGTTTGTTGATGCTGTATGAACTTTGGTAACGCCTTCAAGCATTCCAGCACTTTCCTTGTCTCAACTTTTGAGTTATACTTTATGGCAAATATGACACTAAAAGGCATTCTCAGAAAACATGGACGAAGGAGTGTTTTTAGAAAGACCACACAAAGCTTGGCAGATAGAGCAAAGTTATTTCTGCAGGGTTTATTTTCTGCATAGTTTGTTTTTAGTCAGAATAAATGTGAGGCACATGCTGCTCAGTTAGGCTTGTGTGTTCATCCAGTTGATACCACAACCAGCACAGGCAGCCCTCCACACTGAAAAATGGCTGCAGGAGCTGGGAGGCAACAGGAGAGTAGAGTCACAGTGTGCTTATTCATACCTGAGCATCCATCTGAGACCACTTCTGGGTACTAACAGCCAGCTGGGAGGAGGTGAGGTCAGATCTGCTGGCACATTTTGGGGTTCTTTAATTGCATTGTCAGCAATACTCAAATGTAGGGTGCACATTTGCAAGGGAACCACTCCTTTAGGGTAGTGTTAAGTGCCCAGTGAGATTTAGCACACTAAGCATAATTTAATTTAAATAGTGTTTTACGGATTTACATAAACTTCATTGATGTCTGTTTGATCACCCTAGGATCACAGAATATGCTGAGTTGGAGGGGTCCCATCGAGTCCAACTTGTGCTCTGCTCAGGACACCCCAAGAGTCACACCATGTGCCTGAGAGCATTGTCCAAACTCTTCTGGAGCTCTGTCAGGCTTGGTGCTGTGACCACTTCCCTGGGGAGCCTGTTCCAGTGACCAACCACCCTCAGAGTGAAGAGCCTTTTGCTGATATCCAACCTAAATTTTCAACTTTTCAAGTCCCTTGACTCAGTCTCGTGCTGTTTTCTTGAGTCCTCTCACTGGTCTCAAGAGTGCAGAGATCGGTGTCTGCCCTTCTACTTCCCCTCATGAGGACGTTGAAGAGCACAATAAGGCCTCCCCTCAGTCTTGTCCTCCCTAGGCTATTTAGGACATCAAATAAGTACAATAAGGCCTAATAGCCTTAAGGGGGAATAATATAATAATAATAAATATCTAATGAGAGGCTATCAACTCAATTACACTGAAAAGTTTTGACGAGCTTTTACTTTGGCTGCGAAACAGGAGTCAGTGAGAACACCTTCAAGACAGCAGTGTCATGGACTGGCAGGGCCAGATTGATAGATTTTTTTATATGACTCATTTATATCTCAGGTTTTACTTCAGTCTTGATAAGTGTGTCTTACAGCTAAGTCGGGTATGCTGAATTCTTTTGTGAGCAATTGCCTGAGGATAATACTGGATATTCCTTGAATGACATTGCAGAAAGTGCTAAAATTCACCAATGTTCTTGTGAGCTTTTCACTTCAAAAGTAATGTAGAAAATAAAAATGGAAATATTTGAGGCTTGTGTTACAAATAAAGTCTTAGCATCTGTGATGACAAGTGTCCCAGGGCAGCTGGGGAGCATTTGAGGGGGATGCCTGAAGGAAACAATTTGTTGACTGTTGCTTAGCAAGGGGAAGAAGGAGAGAGCCCAATGTGACAGAAGTGTGAAGACTGGACTGGGACAGACAGATGGTAGAGCCCTGTGCCTGGTGATATCTGATGGCCTGACATAAATTCAGATGTGTTACGTGGTTCACTGAGTTGGACAAAGAAGGATTTGACTAGCTATTTTAATTAAAATAAAACCTAGGGAAGCTAAAATATATCAAAACTCAGTTGCTTGCAATCAGCAGTTAGATATGCCATAGAAAGCCAAATACTCCTTCTAGAATCTCCTAAATGACTAAACGTCCATACCATTGACTGGCATCTATCTCTTTCTGTTCCTTATACTGGAGTATGCGCAAGGAGTTGTCTTTTGCTTTTGATACTAAGTGATCCTCACTAATTTGGGATAGTTCAATTATCCAAGCTTCTGCTTGGAGCAGAAGCTCCACAACTGAATCTTCTTCCAGGGGTTCTAGGGACTGCAACTACTCAGGGACAGTGGAGAGAATCCTAGGGCATCTGCCGCTCCCCACAGAGGCCAAGAGCATCCTGTAAGATATTTTGTGAATTCTGTGGATATTAAGACCATCAGTAAATTCACCACTGTGTATGTGAGATATTCTAGAGATTATAGTTATATATATTGGTATTGTTTTGATAAATCCTTCTCCAATTTTTTGGATTTTGGCTCAGTCTGTCTATATACCTTATGCACACCCTCAGTTGCTACCACCCCCTGCCAAGCAGAAATGATGTACAGGACTGCAATCCTAGAAGCATCCCTAATAAACTGAAGCTAATCTTTGAAATGGTTAGCTGATGCAATTGTGCAGAACTCCAGGAAATTTTAGCCATGGGCCTGTTTGTTGTGATGTTCACCATCAATAGATGTGCTTCTTGACTGAAGGTTTTTGTGATTGTGCATATTGAATCTTCACCACTGCATGCGCCTGGTCCAGGATGAAGCTTGCTGGGGCAGAAGATGGGTCACTGCAGCTGGTTTTTTGCTTAGGGTCAGTTACTCAAGAGTGGCCGTGGAATGAGTAGAGCAGGAGCCAAAGGGCTGCTCAACAGCAGCCAGTGATAAACTCATTACAAGACAGTGATCTCCAGCAGTTTTTGGAAACTGATAGTGTGGCTAGGCCAGTTCCCTCAGGTGACCTGTGACCAGGTTACTGCCAGCACTCATCAGGATCTGATTAGCTCACCTGTAAGCTCTTTCTATAGCCAGCTGATTCAGCTCATTTATATAAATATGTGCCTCACCTGTCTGCAGTTCTGTTTGCATTTTATGATGTAAGGTCATTGATCTGCCCACCATGAGCCTGCCAGTTATCCCAATTGTTCTGGTATAAAAAAGAATGTGAAACTACTAAGCTTATGTAAAGCAGGAAACTGGACTCATGGGAGTTCAACTTCTGATGCCAGTGAAACCAAATATGTATTTCAAGTTGTTTTTTTTTTCATCTGTGTAGGACCTGGGGCCCGGCTGAGTATCAGAATAAATGTAATTTCTACAACCCAAGTAGATCTGTAGTTTCCCTTGGAGAGATAAGGCTTGTGGACAAAGGTTGCATTTTAGTTGATCTGATGTAGCTGGGAGAGACAGGCAAGTGTTCAGGCAGATGAGCTGTTTTCCAGGGTAATGCAGTAGGCCAAGTGACTTGGCAGATGCCGAGAGAGCAGATCCAGGCAGTAGAAAAGTTTAGCTTTTATAATCTTGCATTTAGTGCATCCACATGGTTTGCAGATGCACTCCAGAAGGCCACCAGTTGAGGTTTTTTTTATTTTCCCAAGGGAAAACCTGGTCCAGGACCTCTCAAGCATGCTGTCACCCTACTCTGTCATGCACCAAAGCCAAGTTGTGATGGGCAGACTTCTGTTTCCTGCTCATGTCAACTCGAAAGCTTACTTGCCCTCTTCCTGCCAGGGCCACTGCTTCCTGTGACCAGAGTCTTCCTGCTTCCCTGATTAAGTCCAGGATTGCTTCAGAGCTTGGCTTAGATGGTGAGCACCATGGGCTTTTAGTTTAACTCCTTTGGATTACACCAAGGACATTACTCAACCAAGAAACCTTTGCTTTTAATGTACAAAAGCCTGATCTTCTAGATGATGGAAATCCAGACATGCAGAAACCAAAACAGGGTTAATTGGGTCGGAGTATCTCTTTCTTCTCTTTCTTAAACTCTTACTCCCCATGGCTGGTCTTGTCACCCTGATCCAAGGAGAAATGAGGGCCCATAAATGCCCCCTTTTAAAACACAACAAGAAGTCCCTTGTTTCATGGTCTAGGTCACCAAATTCCTTATGTTGGCTCCCTGTGGAGTGCTGGGCTACAATTTGATGTGGATTGCAAGTTCAATGTTTTTTTCTTCCAAGATGTGCCACCAAAACTGTGTGGGCTACAGTGGCAAGGTTTGCCTTAGCCAGGCTGAGACGTGCCCATACCACAGAGCACAGAATGTGCTCATAATACAGAGCAGAGCTCCTAATATGTTGCCTGCATACTGTGCCACATCACACATGATGTATTTGCTTACACCTGTGTAAGCAAATAAAAGGAGTGATGAGCAAATAGACAACATAATGCAGAGGAGTGAAATTTTTTATTTTTCTGCTGAAGGAGGGATGCACTCCACCAGAGCAAGCAGCTGTGCTGGAAGAGATGTCACAGTGCATTCCCCTGTGTGCTTGATCCTGGTGGAAACATGATTTAGCAAAGAAATAGAGCTAGTAATGAAAGAGATGAGAATGTGAACAAATAAATGCCTGGTGATTTCTACTGTGTCTGCTCTTTGTCTTTAATATTCCCTGTGCACTGGGGGCAATGGAAGCTCATCTAGAATGCCAACGAATAAAGAAAAAAAAATTTCAATTATTTCCCAGAAATTCACAGCAGAGAATCTTGTGTATCCAAATATTACCTACCTTCATATACCAGCTAACAGAAGTTATGGAGATGTCTTTCGGAAAGAGCTATTTCAAGGAAAATCAGAGATACCCAACAAAAACTTCGCAGCCTTCATGTCAGCAGATGAAAAGTTGTCAGAATTATTTAATGAGTAGCATGAAAATGAGTACTGAGTGGTGTCAACAGCAGATTACTGAGACTGATGGGTTGGTTGGAACAACAGAAACAAAATTTGAAAGTGTATAAAAATTGTTGAGGTCATTGTGAAAGGAAAAAACGCATATGCTTGTGGCTCAGAACAAACAGGAGGTCTGGTGCATGATGTAAGGACCTTGGGACTTGAAGGAGAACAAGGAGAGGAAGCATCCCCAGTGTAGTGGAGCAACTCTTTTAAATCAGAAGCAGAAAACAGCAGCTCAGGCTGGGCCCTTGCCAAAGCTTCACAGGCAAGCTGATGGATGGAGGCTGGAAGACTTTTCCAGGGTGGCAGTAGCTGCAAGCGGTCACAGAGTGTTTCAGGGCTAATCGCATTAGTTTTGACAGGCTTGCTAACAGCTGTATTTCTGAACTTCCTGGGGGAGCAAAGGCCGGGGCAGAAGGTGGAGCTGGTAGTTAATTCATAAAGCCATCCTTTGAGAAAGGAGTCTTGGAAGATTTATGCCCCAGGACTGGCAAACAGGAGTTCTCTGGCCTGATCTGGTGAATCTGGCAAGAAAAAGCTCAAATCATAAATCTCAGTCCCTGTAGAGAGACTCAGTTCGTAAAGGAAGTTGAGCTGGAGAGAAAGCTGCTGGAGGAGCTCCTGTTGTCAGGTTTGTCCATTTGGCCAGAGGAAGGTGGGTGACTACTTGGGTGAACTGCCTGTGTTTTCATCACACCAGGCTGTGCTTTTCCAAAAATATTTTTTGTTTTTAAAAAATACTACTCAGCTTTGTGAGAGTTACCTGGAAACCCTGTTGACTCCCTGAAGACGATGGCTAGCACAGGGGCAGATCTGCTGGGGTATTCAGGTTCCCTCCCTGCCTGGAAGGGCAGCCAGCAGTGGCCAGGTGGTACTACAGGCTTTTTCTGCAAAAAGTGACAGCTTTAGGCTTGAAACTGCTGCTGCCTCTTTAGACACAGAAGAGAAAGAGAAACGTTGACAACAGCAGTGCATATCAGTCACTGCAGGCAACACACGTGAAACACCCACCTCCTGCTTCTCCATCCCTCAGCTATTTTCACAGAGATACTTTTAAGAAACCATGGAGAGACCAGGAGGTTAAAGAATAGAACGTTTTTTCGGTGTTGACAACGCTGATTAGTCCCAGGGTATACTATGTAGGTCATCTGGTGTGAATCTAGCAGCTTGCCAGAAATAAAATAATCAGTGGCTTGATGGGAATGAAAACACCAGTTATACCCTGCAGCATCAAGTAGCTTTTACCATGGCACCACCCTGAACGCTTTGGGACTGAGTCTCTACATTCATTAATGTAGGCCAGGCTTTTCCACTCAGCCCTGCATGTGTTGTGAGTGCATCCATCTGTCCAGGGGAGAAACTGCTGCTGCAAGTCTCCCAAGGGCCAGGGGGAAGGGATTAAACACCAGCTGTGGCAAAAGTGGATCACTGTTTGTCTTCTTTTCAGAAAATTTAATAAGTGGACACTCTGACATGAGTTACCTACCCTTAATAGTCTTAATCAATCTCTTTCCACCAATGAGGAGAAGCAAATACAAGTAGATATACGTGAAGAAAATAACAGTTTACTAACAAAACAAAATAGCAACAGGCAAAAACCAACACAAATAGTCACTAGTTGTAAAGGTGCTGAAAGCTCTCTGACTCCTGGGGAGCAAGGGGAAGCTCAAAATGGGGCAGTGACCTCCCTCCCCAGATGGTGCCCTCTGCAGGCTGACTGCACTGTCTGGGGGACACAAGGAGGACAAACTCTGGCTGGTGCATCCCTCCCTCTGGATCAAAAAAACGGGAAGGCAGGTGCTTACGAAGCAGTTCTGGTGGCAGAATTGCTGGTGTAGCTGGGACACTCCAGCCCCACAATGACAGCCTCTGGTTCATTGGGTCTTGGTGCTGTGGTCTCGCTGCCTCCTGCTGAACTCCACCGGTGTTGGTGCTGCTGTTCCTGAGCCATGGGTGTGACGGGGGGGAAGAAACTATCTCCCTAAGCACTGAAAACAGCAACCCCAGCCCCCTACAGCTTTAGCCCCACACTGCAAAATTCACTGTGAAATAGGTTTTGATTGTGAAATGGAGCTTCTTGGGCTGCTGCTGTTGTGACTCCACAAACCCGCCCAAAACAAGCCCCTCTGAAGGCAAGAAAGAAACATACCCACGAAGAGGAGCCTCTGGCTTGAGCCAGAGCTTGGAAACAAGAGGGCTCTGCTTGTGTGACCCTGGCTTAAAAAGACCCAGCACCCATTGGTCCCATGTTTCCCGCTGCACTGCTGGGTCTTAGACACAATTTTGGGCACAGATAGATGTGGAATAAAAAACCATTTTGGGTTATCCACCACATTGTTGCTGTGTTTTCTTGCCTGAAGGATCCAGCTGGGAAAGAGGGCATGGGGCTTCCATGTGCAAGCTTCATTTGCCAAATTTTTTCACTCTGGCTCAATTGTTGATATTTCCAACTAACTTCTTCTGGAGGTGTAAGAAGACTTCATAAGTCTCAGAAACATACTGCTTTTCCACCCTTAATATAAAAGAAATCCCAAAACTAAAGCCAAGACCCAAAAGTGAGTTTCTGAGATTCAACAGAAGGCATCAATAGATCAGCTTTCATCCTAAGGAAGACTGGTAACATTTTTTCCTATTTCTGTATGGGAAATATAGAGAAAGTCAAAGCGAGACTCACAAGTGTTAGACATTTCTTGCCATTTTACTGTATAAATGACTACCTAATCAAATGTAAATTCTCAAACTTTTCCTGCTTCATATTTCCTTATTATTGTTTCTCTTGGAGCTTGCTGCTTACATTCAGTTTTTCTTGTAAAGCTGTACTGTGGCTGAACTAAGTGAACAGCTGTGTCAGACATAAACTCCACAAAGAGCCAGAACAAGTCTGTGGTTACCCTTCCAAATTTTTACAGAGGAAATATATCATTGAAAAGCTAACTGGTAATTTTATTTATCTCAGTGGTTGCTTGGGGTTTTTTTCCATTTTTCTCAGTGCAGTTTGGTTTAGTTTATTAGCCAGCATCTGGCTTTTTGTCTTGTTTGTGCTATTTACAGAGAAAGCAATCAGTGTAGTTTCTGTGCTCTTTTTTGGAAAAAGCACTATTTCTGATCTCAGCAGCCCTTATTCCTTAGCCATTCAAATAACTACTGCTGACTGATCTACTAATGCTCACCTTTATATATATATTTTTGGGAAACTGGGGTGAGTGACTCATGCAGCTAGTGCATCACCAACTGTGATTGAGAGAAGCTCTGTACAGAACTGCTTATTAGAGCAGCAAGATGACAGACATTGATACTGCAGGATTTTAAAGATCTCGTTCTGCCAGTCTTGCTGCTGCAGTGCCTAGTTGCACTGAGGAGGGATAGGCTTGAAACACAGTGTCCTAATTCCCCCTGGGCTCAGTGTTTTGCTTGGACATGGATGAATGTAAAACAAACACATGCTTGGTCCTGTAAAGTTTGATTCAGCTGTCAAGCAGTAGATAGTCAAGTTACATGGCAGGTAAAACATCATCATAGAAGTGTGAGTAAAAGGTGCATTACCCGCTAGCCTGAGTAGTGAGAGAGTGGTGAGGGAAACATATCTGAGTTTCTTCCATCTCTTGTCCTGGCTGTAGGTGCTTGCCTTCACAAGGCATCTGCTGGCTGTTAGCAGTCAAAGGTAGTTAGCAATCCCTGGCTTTTGTCATGTCTGCAGAAGCTTGGCAAGGAGCTAGCAGGACTCATTGATAGAGCTTTAAACTAGACGTGTCAGGGAAGAGGACGATGTCAGGCTTGCCCTTGACAAGCTGTGGGGTGACATACCAAGGTTAAAGGGACAGGGTGCAGGTGAGGGCCCTCAGACAGTGGACCTGAGATGTGATGGCCATACTGGAGCACATTTGATGTCTTACAGAGACAAGCCAGGAGCTCCTGAGGTAACAGAAGCCAAGAAACACCAGTGAAATATCTCAGTGAAATTAGAAGGTATTCCTCCAAGAAGGCAGCGTGAGCTGACAGCTCAGCTGAAGTGTCTTGGTGCCAGTACACACTATGTGGGCAACAAACAAGAGAAGAAGGAAGCCACTGTGCCACTGTGAAGTTGTAAGATCATTGCCATTACTGAAACTTGGAGGGACAAATCCCATGACTGGATTGCACCTGTGGATGGCTACAGGCTGTTCAAGAAAAGTAAGGGTGGAGGGGTTGCCCTCTTTATCAGGGGGTGGATTGAGTGTGAAGTTCTGTCTCTTAAGATAGGCATGAACAGGTTGAAAGCCTGTAGGTAAGAATCAGACACCGAGACAACAAAGAGAACCTCATGGCTGCCCGCCCAAGGGGAGCCTGCTGACAAAGCCTCCTTGCTCCAGAGGCATTGTGCTTGCAGGCTCTTGTCTGGCCAGGGCCCTTCAGCGCCAGGCAAGTGACATGGTGAGCTGTGGGCAGTCCAGGAGGCTCTGGCAGCATGTGGAGGATAACTTCTGAAGGCCCCTTATAGACAGCCCTACCAGAGGGCGTGTGATACTGGACCCATGGGTTGCCAACACAAGTTAATTTGGGCCATCAAGACTGAAGGCAGCCTGGGCTGCAATGATCATGCATTGGTGGAATTTGCAGTCCTGAGGTCAGGCAAAGAGTAAAGTCAGAATCATGAATTTTAGGAAAGCAAAATTCTGGATCATCAAGGATGTAGTCAATGGACCTTCTGGGAAACTGCTCTGAGGGACAAGGGAACAAAAGAAGTCTGGCAGATCTTTAAGGATGCTGTCTGTAGAGCACAAGAAGTAGCAAAAAGAGAAAAGTTCAGGCAAGGAAGGCAAAAGACTGGCATGGGTTAGTCAGGAGCTGCTGGTCAAACTGAAGGGCGATAAACAAATCCACAGTCAGTGAAAGCAAGTACAGGTATCCAGGGAAGATTATAGGACCACAGCCCAGTTGTGTAGGAATGGGGTGAGGAAGGCAAAGCTGGAGCTGAACTTCACAAAGAATGTCAGGAAGAACAAAAGAAAGAGCTTCTACAGGTGTGTCAACCAGAAAAAAGGAAGGTCAAAGAAAGCATTTACCCCCTTGATAAGCAAGGCTGGCAAACTAATAACTAGGATGAGGAGAAGGCTGAGGTGCTCAAAATTTTTTTGCCCCAGCCCTCACTGGCAGATTCTTTTCCCCACACCTCTCAAGTGAATGGACTGTAAAATGTGGCTGAGGGAGCCAAGTCCTTCAGACAGAATCAGGTTTGTGACCACCTGAGGAACCTGAGCATGTAAGTTAATGGCACCTGATGAGATGCATCCCAGAGTCCTGAGGGAATTGACTATATAGTTGCCAGGTCAATTCTCCATGATACTCAAGAAGTCACGTCAGTCAGAAAATGAAAAAGAAAGTTCAGCTTTCCTGTATTTGCACAGCCTTTTACACTACTTAGGGCTGCATCTACCACCTGAGCAAGTAATTGCTGGAAATTGCATGCTTGTGTTTCTGTGTCATCAGGCCTTCCCTACAGTTTTGTGACTGCTCTCATCTACCTTCCTGTGATTGTGAAGAGTAGACCTCTCTTGATAACTCCTGAATGACTGCTATAAATTGGCTGTCTTGGGCATTTGCAGGAGGATTGTGGCATGCTGCAAAATGAAGCTGCATGTTACATTTTTGAGAGGCTACACCACTGTGCATTCATCAAATTCTCCACAGACTGGAAAATAACCTTCTATTACTCCCACAAACAAGTGTGGAAAGTTGTCTGCTTCTTTACTCCAAGGAACCCCCCTTTTGCCTGTCTTTGCTCTCACAATTGCTCTCTTGTCAGTCCTTGAGGTCTGCATTGTGAGACCTTCCTTTCTGCATCAATGGCATGCCATTACTGTTACTGAAGTGCCCTTTAGGGTAAAGGCCATTTAGTCAATGCCACCATTCATTTGGAAGAAATTTAACGTTGGTGTTTTCTGTGCTTGGTACTGCCAAGTACTCCCTGATCCTGATTAGCAAAGCATTGGAACTTACACATGAAGCTCTCTGTCCGTGCTCACATTGATTTCAGTGGAGCCAACTACACATTTAAATTTTCAAAAGAAGCTAAAATTATTGGGTTGGGAGTGAGAGCACTCTGTTTCTGGAGAGTTAACGAATATGTAAAATTAATCTTTTTAGAAAAAGCAACCAACCCCCACCCCCAGTTAAAAAGGGAGTTCGTGATCTTTGCTTTCGTACCTGTGGTGAATCAGACAAAGTGGGAGCAAGTGCACAACACACAGACAGCAGAGTCAATTTTAGAGTGACGTAATCATTCCAATTGGAAATTATAAGAGGCTTTCTTTTAAACCACTATTTTTGTAGAAGAAACCTTAGTCTACATATAATTAACCTTTAAAACCTTAAATGGCTGCCAAGCCATTTAAGCCTCATAGCTGGTAATTTGAGGTCTTCATGTGAATGTATTTTCTTATGTCAATGCTAATTTATTCCTGAAAAAAAGAAAAAAAAAAGAAAAAAGAAAGAGGATTACTATTATAAGAAGGATCTGTTTTCTATGGGGTTTCTCTTGAAGTACAGACAAAACCAGGGCTGAAATTGCCAGGCATGGATTCTGAATTGTAGGTTTCTTTGTAAGTAAAATGATCCAAATTCAGGCCAGCCTAAAAACGTAGATTCTTCATCTGAATGGGATATTATCAATTACATCAATTAAAACCAAATGTGCAAGAAGCATTTGACTTCTGATGGCATCTTGGTGATTTCCTTCTATCTTCCTGTGAAAAAACATGTGCACCTTGGGCAGACATATGCCAGCAAATAAATGCTGTCCGTGCTAGCTTGTGTGAACTAACTTGATAAATGCATGAAAGTGGATGCTATGGACTCCCACGTTACGTAGTGGCAGACTAAGAATTTGGCACGCACATTAGGTGCCTATTTTTAAATTTTGTTCCTGTGTTTATTTTTCTTTCAAATACTGCTGCAGTAACAAGTTACTCGTACTTAACCAGTGATTTTGTAACTTTCCCCAGTAGACTAAAACCAGACAGCAGATAAAGAGAAATTATGATAAGAGGCAAAAAAATTCCATTCCCTAAAAAGGAAAAGAGAATGCAGCTTTTCTGTATTTGCACAGGCCCTTACACTGCTTAGGGCTGCAGCTATCTCCTAGCAATCATTTATCTGACATCATTTAAACAAAATGTGCAGGACAAGTGGGTTGCTGGGCACTGCGTCTGCAGGGTGATAAATGCAGCAGATGCAGGGGGATGCTGTAACATCAGTTCCCAAAGAATCAGGTGTTGTCAGAGTGACTGCTTCTGGCAGGGTCTATGGGAGAGGACTTTGGGAATCTCACAAAGCAGATCTATACCTGTGCTTTGCCTTGAGGAGGTGGTGACCCTCCATGCAGATGATTTTTTTCCATTGGAGAGTGTACTTCAAAAAGGCAACAAGAGAGCTTCTGGGAAGCAACCCCAGGGTGTCTTGGTAGAGTGGGAGGGTTCAGGCAGGATTTGGGAGAGGATTTTTGTGCCTCAAAGGCAAGCAACATATTTAACATCAATGAAACTGCTGAGTTATCCAAGTATTTACATATGCATGAAAACTGACAAGCTCTGTGGCCAAGTGAGATGAGATTAAAGAAATATATGCTCTGGAGAGTGTGATGTGCTGCTGGGTAAAGGGCTAATTTGACACAGGCCCTGATAGCAATTTTAACTCATACTTGCAGCTCGGGTGATGAGAATTAGTATCAGAAATGGGTTTTGTCTAATATACGTTGACACTAGGTTAGAAGGATCATTTTCCTGATAGTCTGTGGGATAACATTTTAGACATGGGTGTCCTAGTTTTGTCTTATTGTTTTGTTTTGTGGTGTTTTGGGTTTTTAAAATTTATTTTTATTTTTAAGTTTTCATTTTTTGTATTACTTGTTTCTGGCATTGCATTTCAGGCTTCTGTGACTCCTGTAGTCCATTTTAGTCTTCTGGTCTTGGTTTTGATGTCTTAGTAGAGCCTCTAGGACCACCCTTATGCTTCACTGTAATTTATTTACTGCTGCCTCATCTTTCTACACATTGTTTGTACTTTTTTGTTTCCTCACACACTTTCAGCTTATCATTGCACATTTTCATTTTTATATGGAAGGCTGTTTTAGACCTTACCCCAGAGAGTAATTTTAAAATAATCTTGGACTTCTGGTGTGTTTAAATGTTACTTTACATTTTGCAATTTTTTGAATCAGCAGACTTGAACATATTAATTTTACTACTCAGAAGTGTTTTTCTAGTTTTATTCTTTGAAACAAGAAGTGCTTTGGGAGTTTTTAGCTGCAATGTCTCATTTTTTTGTATTTTTTTAAACCTACATGAAAATAAAAAGTTTTAATCTATAAAACAACTAAATATTTCTGCAAAATATTTCTGTGTGCGCAAATTGCCTTGTCAATCAAATTGTCAATCTACAGTTATCAGTTTCAAAGAGTATTACCTAATGATCTGCTTTACACTGATAAAATATCCTGTCACAAAATTTCCAATAATTTTAAAATTGTGTTTAAAAATAGTGGGAGACACGTGAAGTCACATTTGTGTGAGTACAGTAGGATATCAAGAGGTTAAGTGACTTACCAGATGAGTGGCAGTCTCAGCCTCCTGACCTAGTCCCAGAATCACCATTCCTTCCTAAATAAGTAGTTTTTCCAGGGATGCAAAAGCAGAGCCTCTGACATTTATTATTCTGGTGTGTGTCTTTTCCCAGGACATTACATTTCTGTGGATACGTCTTATGAGGGTGAGAAAGCCGTGCTATCCAGCCCTGATCTGTACTCTGAGGAATGGAGCTGTGTCAGACTGATCTATCAGATAGCAAAAACTTCAGACACCTCACCTGATCCTGCCAGGCTCAACCTGTACCTGAGGCAGGAAGGGGAGAGTTTTGATCGTTTGCTGTGGTCAGCCAAGGAGCCGTCGGACAGCTGGCTCATAGCTAGCTTAGATTTAACGAACAGCACAAAGAAGTATAAGGTAAGTTTTAAGTTTTAAAAGATGCCACAAGCTTTCTGGTGCATATGTTGGGCTGCACAAACTTCCTTTTTTAGCATACGCAAGCTTATTTTGAGCCCTGTTCTTGGCGTTCATTTCTAAGGCGGCAGCACAAGTCAGCTGAGCCCTCTGTCCCTGGCACCCATGAGCAGAGCTGGTACGAGGCACTGCTCTGACCAGCAGCAGCTCAGGGGGCACACGGACAGCTGAGCCCTGCCGTGAGGATGCTTCATCTCCTGGTATCCCTGCAGAGCTGCTGGTGCCACGTGGCAGATATGGGAAAACCCAGGTTCTGGGACTGCAGCTGCACTCGCTTATTCCTGCCCTCTGTGCCTTTCTGGAAGGAGTCAAATGCTAACAGGAGAGTATTTCTACCCAGAAACCATTGTGTTGCATCACTCACAATAACATCTTGCATAGCCACAGCTGAGGAATATGGAATTCCATAGTCTTAAATGAAGTGTGGGAATTTTTTGCCTTGTCTCATTGTCCTTCAGCAGCTGAGCCTTGCTATATTGTCTTCTGTAGTTGAAGAAGAGCACTGGCTCCATCTTTAATGCATTCTGCCAAGCTCTTTCACCAAAAGCACACCTATCTGTAAGGATGATGGTTCCCCAAGAAACATTTAATTTGTTCTCCTGTTTACCATGTTTAAATGTTCAAGGTACTAATGAAATTCTAAAATTGACAGTTTGGTTTTTATTGTGCAGCTTGTACTGGAAGGTGAAGTGGGACAAGATAAATCCACCAGTATAGCAGTTTTTGAAATCAAAATAACTTCTGGATATTGTATTGGTAAGTGCTCTCTACTCAGCCCTCATAATGTCTGCGTAGAAAAAATGCCTTGTTGGCAGTTTTGAAACTGGATGGAAGGTCTGGGTTTTAAAAAAAGACAATGGATTTTTTTCTAATTGAAAAGTACTCTGCCATATTCATTGCAGATAATTTTTAAGCTAAGTGTGCACAAATTAGTAAGTGGGGCTCACCTATCTCTGTGAGATATGTATATATATATGTATACATATACACATATACAACAATATAATTCCAAATCTATTTGTTGTTCAAGCAGGATCAACTGTTATATTTTTAAAAAACTTTGCACTGCTTCAAATACTAGACATAACAGCTGCAAGATTATTTCTGCTCTCTGCCTGCTCATGGCTTCCTTACAGTGTCATCTTGAGGCTGCAGACTAAAAACTCTGCTGATAAATATATTTACACTTAGTGCCATTTCCTCATGACATTTGCTAAAACTGCTGATGAAATTCAAAAAATCCAGTGTCTAGGAGGCTGGGACATCTTCACATTTCTCAAGAGCTCTGGTGAAGTCCAACCAAGTTGTCACAATTCTTTGGCTCTGTGAAGGAGAAAAAGCAATTGCATCACTGCTACGTAAGGCTTACCCCGCTTTGCTTTTGGCCATCCCTGATTTACAAGTGAAAGTTCTGCTTTGACTATTTACTACTAGGAGTTGGTATATTTAAATCTGCTTTATTTTGTTCTAAATTACAGCAGTCCTATACTGGCAAATGATGAAAAGACAGATTGATCCAAAGAGGATGGAAATGAAAATTTTATCAAAAATTTACCAAAATTTTGGATGGGTTTGTCTCTATTTATTATGACTGATTTATAAATATAGGTGTTATCCGCTCTTCACATATGTGAAGTGAGGCAGTGCTTAGCAATTTGCTCTTCCTATTTCTGTACTGAAAATGTGTGCACTCAGCTGGTGGTGTCTGCAATTGCAGAATGTGACTTTGAAGAAAATCATCTTTGTGGCTACGTGAACCGCTGGAATCCTAACGTCAACTGGTTTGTTGGTGGAGGGAACATTCGGAATTCTCAGTCTATCCTGCCCAAAGACCACACACTTAACAGTGCACTGGGTAAGCAACAAATGTAGAGCAGAAATATAGTGGAAAAATCTGAGTCTGTGATTCATGTATGACTCTCATACTGTGAGTTATTATTATGTGAGTTCTTTCCATTGTGGGGTTGGGGTAAGAGTGATTTATGGGGAAAAAAACAGATTAAAAAGAGGTTGGGGCATTTTGCAGAAGTTCACACAAAATTGCCTGTAAGCTTTATTATAAGGTTGTTACACTCTTTGCTAGGATTCAAAAGTACTCAGAGGTAAGGGTAAAATTTTCAATGTAAGAGCTGGCAAATTTGACTTTCTGTGTATTCTTAATGTACGGGACACCGTTTTAGATTCTTGTACTGCTGCTCTATACATCTGGCTGGAGTTTTCTTTCCAATGGCTATTGAGAAAACTAAGGTATTAAAACATTGCTTGGAGAATCTTGGGTTAAACGTACAGTTTAGAAGTTTTGTTCCTTTCAGTCAAAAGCAGTGCTGTTAGTACAGCCCCTCAGAAGCATAATGCTGGGAAGAATTACTGCAATTTCTGCACTTGCCTGGTCTGAAATGCTTGTCCTGGACACCTTGCTCAGGGAAGAGTTTTTTGCACAGGTGTGAAGAAGGGGTTTGGGATAACTTCACCTGTGCACAAAGTACCATGGCAGGTGATGGTCAGGACATCTGGTTGCTGCTGTGTGTCTTGGATGGCATGATGCTTGTGGCAGTGCAAGGAATCCCATCTCAGGAAAAGCAGAGTTGATCCTTTTTCCTTAACTCATGCCGCTGTGCCTTTTTATTTGTTTCACAATTGTGTGAGTTGAGTACAGAGTGTCGCTCCATCCCTGCGTCACCCCCGGCACTGAAATGCTGGTAAAATTTTCATGGAAGTTTGAACTCACCACAACTTCACCACAGTGGATCAGCCTATTTGACAATGATTTGATATATTAAATCAACTGCTGTGTAAAAGATGAGAATACACATGGCTTATAATCTTGTTCATTTTTTGATTGCTTCAGTAAAAATTGCACTTAAGAGAGACTAAATACTATACCAAGCTGTTGGGAGGCAGGGAGTTTACACAGTTGTTGCACATTTTTCCATTTATGAATGGTTCCCAAAGCTTAGAGTTTATTATGTTTCAAATACAGATAAATATATTATTTCTAATCATAATAAAGACTTAAGAAAAGAAAGCTGAGACTGACTATTTTGACAGTGGTATGGTAGCCAAACAATTTTGGGTTGCACATAGGAGGAAAAGGGAGAAAAAAAAAACCCTTTTAAAATTACTAAAATTTTCTGGGAAGCAACCATTATTGGCCAGGTCATATATACGTATGTCTAGTCCCCGTTCATCTGATACTTCTTGTATGTGGTGTTCTTTAAAGAGTGTCCTTACATAAAGTTTTTTTCTGCTTCTAGGTCACTACATGTATGTGGACTCCGTTTATGTCAAACATTTTCAGGAAGTGGCCCAGCTAATCTCACCAAAGACCATGGCCCCAATATCTGGCTGCTTATCTTTTTATTATCAACTTAAGCAGGAAAGCAGCATTGTTTTTACTGTTTACCTAAGAGACATGAGTGGCTTTTATGAAGAGATCTGGAGAACAGACAGTGCACTGAATGCAGACTGGGCACTGGCAGAAGTCGACTTCAATGCGCCGTATCCCATGGAGGTAAAGCAAACCTTCCTGCACAGTCCAGCTGCGGCTTCCAGGTTGCCTCAGACATGAGTGCCAACTCAGGCTAAGCCAGGAAGATGGCAGGGACCACCCAGTATCTGAAAGATGGCTGTGAAGACGGTGGTGGTCTGTGATTTCCTTCACGCTTTGCGTAAAGGACAAGGAGGGATCACTGTTCACACTCATGCTTGATTTTGAAGCCAGGTGGTGTAGTGCTTGATCAGAGTACCTTGAGAGGTTGTACAGTCTGACTGATGGGAAGTTTTTTTAGTTGCTGAATAATATCAAGGTTCTCTCAGTTCCTTATTTCTGTGACTTTATGATCCATTTTTGAGAATGCTGAGTATCATAAAATAATGCGAAAGAAAAATACTGCAGAAAAAAAACTAAAAAAAATACTTTAGTTTTATTTTTCACCTTGCTTAGATCTTGCAGTTCAGGAGAGAAAGTCCAAACTTGAGTCCTAAGAAGTCCTTAATTGTGAAGGACAGCTCTTGATGGTTATTATAATGACTTTCGAGAGTATCAGAAAAAAATTGAATATTTTATTCCTTAGTGTTTTCTAAAAACTACTGCAAACTTAGAAGACTGAAATAAACAGTGTATGTATATTATATACATAGGATATATACTTATGTGTATTTTACACACATATAAATAATTTTCATATATATATATACACACATATACTCTATCTATACATATACACTTCTAATACATGGATTACAAAAAAATTCCACTTGCTTTAATTCTACCTAAGTTATTTACTAATTCACCATAAACCTGTAGATTTCCAGAAATTATTAAGGGTAATGCTAATTTTGATGAGATGTTACATTGCTCTTTTACACTCTATAAAGTCAGTTAAATCATCCATTTAAATCATCAGACTTCAAAGGAAAGGAGGGCAGCTCTCATACGGCTTCATAATACAGAATAGTAAGTGAATTACTGATTCTGTAAGTACAAACTAAAAGGGGAAAATCAGTCCTAGCACTATCAATGGAAATTAATTAATGATCACTTAGAGCTTGGCAATACTGTCGTTGAGTTTGTAAAAATATCCTCTCATTTCCTGGTGGCATTCAAAAATCCATCCAGAATGTTGGAAACTATCCATACGGGAATAAATAGCAAAACATAGGATGTTGTACCACTCGGTGAATGCACAGGGAAACCTTGTGTTCAGCAGGGTATGCAACTTCAGCTCTCTCAGTTAAAAAAAGATTTTAAAAGATTAAAAAATGATTTAAAATATTGTCCAAGAGGGAGATGAAAATAATTAAATGTATGGAAAAGTTACATTGATGAAATAACAGTTTTCAGCCCTTCTAAAAAAGATGGAAGTAGAATATGGTAGAGGTTCTTAAGAGTCATTAAGGACACAGAAAAGAGCAACTGTTACCTGTTTCTCAGAATTTACATTGCTATTCCAAATTCTCAGTTACTATGTAACAGTTTTAAAATAAAATGAACAGAGGGTCTTTTCATAGATGACACAACCATAGAGCTCACCTCCACAATGTACTGTAGATAACATTATTAAAACAATTAAAAAGCTGATTAGAAAAATTAATGTGAAAGAAAGAATCCATCAGGAATATAACGTGAGGGAAGAATAACTGAAAGCCTATCATTGTCTTTGGTTCTTCCTGTAGGTGCTCTCTGCTGGAAAACAGACACTGAGCTAGACAGGCCTTTAACCTACTCAAGGAATTTCTGTTGTAATCTAACACAGTGATTATTTCAGAGACTATTTTATAGAAATAATATTAAACCTTAACACATAAATTCTTTGGTGCTCCAAGAGGGTCTTCCTCTTTGTTTCATCTGGCCAAAGGAGATTGCTCAGGATTCTTTCACAGCTCTCCTAGTTGGCCTCCCATCCTCAGGCAAAATGTCACAGGCATTGCTTTCACTGAAAAGAATCTCACTGAAAGCATTTGTCCTTACTTCCTTGCTTTGTCTCTGGGGTTGGCTCTCAAAGTTTTCCTGTATCTCAGGGCTTTGATACTTAAGAGAAATTTTAAGACACTTCCTTAAGAGTTATAGATGGTCCTCCACTTACTTGAGGAAATTATGTCTCCTGGGAATGACTAAGTACAAGCATTGTTTGATCTTTGTGGTAAACAAAACACAGCTTTTCTGGTTCTTAAATAAATTCTGTACAGGATATATTCCCTGACAGCTAATGCCAAGTCACGGGCTTCAGTGTCTGAGGATGTTTACAGAAAAAATGTAAAATTTAATATTTTAATAGCAAAGTAATGAACAAAGGAGGGGTTTAGCTCTTGATCCAGATAGATTCTAGAAAAAAATGGAGCTCCAGTCAATACAGATTGATGATCGTGAGTGGTGGTTTTGTATAATACAATGGTAGAAGCCTTGCTGGATCTTTAATAGTGGTGCTTCATAAAGCAGAAGAAGAGGTTTGTTCCCTTTGGTGTTTCCTTGACCTTGAGTGAGCAACAATCTAGTGCCAAGGTCAGGCTCTGGTTTATATTCCTAATAAGTGATATAATTTAATGTGTCCCAACACTTGCAGCATTGTGTGAGATGTGCTGGAGTCTGTCTGGGACATCCAGTCAGAATTCTGTATTTCAAAGATGTGTACCAAATTTTTTGCTGACTATATGGTAGATGAGTAACCATTGATTATAATTTCTAGGTTATATTTGAAGTTGCCTTCAATAGTGCCAAGGGAGGTTATGTTGCCCTTGATGACATTTCTTTCTCTCCGGTTTACTGCAGCAATCAGACAGGTATGATGAGCTCTTACTGCTGTTTATGTCCGTTGTTTTCCCCTTGTGCCTTGCCCCCCAGTGCTGTCAGTATTTGCAATTTTGGTGCTACCTTCTCAACTGACCAGAGCCATTGGGCTCCTCTTCCTTCAGAAGACATAACACAACATAACACCATTGCCATTCATTTTTTTTCAGAAACCAATCCCTAATGCTTCCTTTCCAAAGACCTTGCCTCAGGGTTCTGCAACTGGAGTGCTGGACTGCATGCTGTATTTGCATCTCTACAGGTGTTGAGAAATCATCCCTTGCAGGCCTGTTACAGAAAGAGGGGGCAGATTTTCCCCTATGTGATGGTGGGAGGAAGAAAATACCCTGGACTTTTCATTAATGCCAGTGTAGGCATTCTTCATGCCACATGACCTGAGGTGTTCTTCAGAGCCAAAACATGAGCCTTGCCTCCTTGTCTTCACTCTGCCAGGAGGTATTATTCATCTCAGGCAGTGGTGTCTGTTGGGTATTTGTTAGGTTTTCACAACAACAGACACCACCTGAATCCCTGTAATCTCTGATGTAGAGGCACTTAGGACAAAGGACTTTGTCATTTGTGAATGCAGCCTCTTAACTAGCTGGTTGCTGATGTTTTACTGTGGCACTAAACACTAGTCAGAAGTAGATTAGTGGTTTCCCACTGATGCCATCTATTCCTTTGGTCATAAGTTTGAATTTTTTGGCTAATTCTTTGAAGTGATCAATGAAAAAGAGGCTGTTTTCCCCCCCTTTTTGTCTCAAGAGTCTGCTAGCTCTGCCTCCACTGCTGAAGGAGGTAGATTCCAGATACATTAAACCTTAATAATCCACATCTCCGGGATGAGTAAATCTATTGTTTCATTATCTCCTCAATACCTTTTTGGTATTTGCTTTATTTTGAAACAAAATTCCTAAGTTATGTTTGTAATTTTCAAGGGGTTGGAGCTGCTTATCTGTTTTTTTCATTTTCATTTTCAGACAACTTATGTCTGTTGAGAAATGGGATAAATTTTATAGCATTTTCTGTCCCAATGGTTGAAGTTCAGATCTAATCTGAACGGTTCAGAACTGTTCTGAATGTGATAGATTCATCTAGGTCTCTGCCTACTAACTTTGATTTTGCAGGCTGGTTTTGTGGTTGTTTTAGGCTTTTTTATTTGAGAAATGAAATTATTTGCTTTATACTTTGTTGAAGTACAACATATACTGTTTGATCCTTCAGACTTATCAATTATTGTCATCTTCCATTCTTCTGAGTAGAGATGTTAAAAAGCAAGAGCTCTCCATTCTCCTTGTATTCAGCCATAGCAGTATATATAACAGCACTAAGTTTTTTATAAATTTTTTTTCTGGAAGTTTTGTTCAACGAAAGTCTTGATGTTAGCCAAATAGAGGAAAAGGTACCAGAGTAATAAACTTGCTCACCAAAGGATGAATCAGAATATAGGTTTAATACCACATGGTAGTGTTCCACTGGCCTTTTCTTTAACTAGGAAAGCAGAGGTGGGAGGCCATGGCTACAGGAAGAGTAAGGCACATAGGCAGGCCTTAGATTTGGCTATCTGAGGCTGAAAAGACCTCAGGCATCACTCCAAAGTCAAATTTTTTCTTGTGCTAAAGCTGATTGCCTGTGTACCTGCTCCTGCTAGAAAAGCTGTCTTAGTTTCCATGCAGAAGAGTCATGTGTGCTGCTGTAGAGTGACATAAACCATGTCCTGTGTCTGGGCTCCTGGCAAAGCCAAAATTCACACAACGACTTTGGGTTGTGCCCCTCTTTCCCCAAGTACCTTCTATGAGAGACTGGTGAGGCCTTTGAAGAAGTAGAAATGTTTTACTTATTAGCATGCCCCATACAGCAGGGCCACTGTTATTTCAGACTCAAGCAAGTCCACACCCATGAATTCCATATTGCAGGTTGAGAGGGAGCCATCAGCAGGGGTGGGAGGGTCTTAGCTTTGCTTTTAATCAACTTTACTATAAATAAGTCAGCTTTCTTCACTGCAGTGTTAGCACTGTGTGAGGCAAACTCCAGAGGAAAGTAGCCATGAGGTGGTACATGAACTAGAAACTATTTTGCTTACCTACTTGCAGCATGCATATGCACACGTTACACATAACTATAAAAAAGGATTTTTAAGAAGTGCTCTTAAAAAAATTTCTATATATTGATGTTCAGGGCACACACAGGCACAAAGACACACTCATTTTTTCCTAATCATCTTTTGAATGAAGGAGCTGATGAAAACAAATGGTCTGAATGTTATGTCCTGAAGGAAGAATCTGGTCTTAATATCTGTAGCTTATTTGTGTTTTAGGGGGGCTATGAAGCAGGTTTTCTCCTGGCTCCAGCAAAAAGTATAAGACTATAAGACCAACTTGCAATAGAAATTTGATAGTTTTATTTCATCATGGCTGTGCACTAATATACGTGTAACATCTTTGCACATGTTTATCTTCTGTAAAGAAAAGCAAGACAAACCAAAGTATGCTTTGGCATCCTTCTGCATCAAATATCTATGCTTTTCACACTGTACTCATCCTAACAAAACATATGCATCTTTCTTTTAGGAACTCCTTTCAATCCTGCCAATGCAGGCTGCAATTTTGAGGAAGATTTGTGTAATTTTTACCAAGATCACAAAGACGGCCCAGGATGGAACAGAGTGAAAGTGAAGCGCAATGTGTACAGAGCAGGAGATCACACTACTGGATTTGGTGAATCAAAACTGCTTTTTTCTAGAAGAGTCAAAACTACATATAAATGTTATATTAAAGGTTATATGAAGGTTAACCTATTGTATCATTGTTCACTCTCTTAAGTAATATCACTGGCACAATGGTTAGCTTGCCTCAGTGCAACTCTCTGCCATTAAAAATCAGTTTTCACAGCTTGGTCCTGTCTGGAACTCTGGCTGTGCTTCCCCATGTGTAGAGGAAGAAGGTCACCTATTGAATTGTCAGACAGGGCCATAAAACAGAGTAACTTCACTATACTTCTCTGTAGTTGCTGGAGGGATGAATCCACAAAAATATGGAAGGAAATGTAGTAATAGGTTAATGCATTGTTTTTAGAGAGGAAAAGTGACCTTTTAGCTCTTCTAGGCTTAGGATAGTTGGCATTTTTAAGGGAAAACAGAAATATTGTGTAGTGAAACCACATGGTAAAAGGACTGTTAATAAGTTCTAAAATTCAGACATCTCTTTGTGTATTTATGGTTATTAATCATATGCACTGAAGTCTCAGCTCTTGATACTTGGTGCAGGGAATAATAGGCCTTGTGCCCCACCCTCCATTTTTTTGTCTCACAGTGGTAAACCTGAAAAGGCCAGTTTTCAGTGAGGCCAGCAGACCTGGGAATTTTTCAGGATAGATTGGATAAGTGCTTATTTGTGGTAACTTAGCCATCTGCCAGTTTAGCTAGAAGCAGACAGGATGCTTTTGGAAAAAAATGGTTATTTCCTGTCAGAGTGTGATAATCTATTTCTTGCCAGTTGGAACTGTTTTTATAACCCAAGTCTGATGCAATAACAGAAGCTGCTTTAACAGCAAATCAGCTGTGCTACTAGCATATTAAATACAATAATTATGCTGTCTTGCAGGTTATTATTTGTTGGCAAACACAAAGTTTACATCACAGCCTGGGTACATTGGACGTCTGTATGGCCCAACCCTGCCAGGAAACTTGCAGTTTTGTCTGCGTTTTTATTATGCCTTATATGGGTTTTTCAAGATGAGTGGCACCCTTGCAGTTTATGTCTTTGAGGAGAATCATGTCGTTCAAGAGAAAATCTGGTCTGTCTTGGACTCTCCAAAGGGAGTTTGGACTCAAGCTGAAATCTCCTTCAAAAAGCCTATGCCTTGCAAGGTAAGAGCCAAGTCTTCAAATTTGCTGAATTCTGAGAGGAGATTTTCCTTGCCTTCTCAGAGTTCTTCGTTATACAGGGAGTAATCCTAAGTGAGCTGTACCTGCAAAGTGTATTAGCTGGAGATTTCACCAGGGAGCTCTAACAAAAGCCAGTTCTGTCTTGGTTTCTCAGCATGCTCCACATCCTCTCATTTTTGTTTGCTTGTTTCCTATGTGAGTCATACAATTGTCATACTCAATTACAGATTTTAATTAATCTAAAACTGGTACTGGTAAGTACTGGTAAGTTCTGGTCAGAATGGGGAGCTGATCATAGTTTCCTAAACTCAGCTGCTGGGTTATGAATATGAATATGAAACCAGAAGTCAGTGTAAATGAGAGCAATGGACTTGAAGAACTTGCAGTGTCTCATTGGAGAGGTCATTATGTTATCTCAGCAAGTTAATGACACATTGGTACTTGACATCATCTCCTGAGTAAGTCATTAAGCCATTGTAATTCCTCATCTCCACTCTTTTTACAAAGACTGAGTTTTACACAGATTTTTGTAAGTGCTGCTTCTGTAGTTATCCTGATTTCTGTAACAGATTTTCACTATCAATGAGTCATCTAAGGAGAACCAGATGGATCACTACACGTTGACCAGAGTGTGATAATATGATGAACGTATGAATGGAAGCTTGTCTTACAACTCTAAATATTTCTGAACTAAAGACAAACATCTTAAATATTTTGTCCACTACAAATTAGTTTTTGAATAACAGTATTATTGACCATAAAAGGTCACCAGAAACCAGCTGCCTAACTGTGTTGAGAGGCAAATTTACACTTAAAATTTCAGTCCTAGTTGTTGGGTAGTGTTTTCTGTCAGATACCTGATACCTTAAAATTTCAATGGGTTTTTAATGTACTTTTATCCATAAAATATTTCATATTTTACAAAATACTAGAATTTCATATCCATAACAGAATTTATAATTCCCTTTCAACTGTTAGGGAATAAAAAAAGAATTTTATTAGTGACCAGCAAGTGCATACTAGAAAAGTTTCTCATAGTATCATCCCAAGATATTTGCAGAGAAGTTGAAATAGCAAACTTATAATTTACTTTTGTCATCTCCTATGTTTAGGTATTTCTTTATTACTTCTGGAAAGGTATAGTAGCTTATGTAGCATGATCAGCTGCGTGAGTAGTGATGACATCTGAGCATGACTGTTAGAACTGGTTGGCAGCCTTGGAAGTGGCAGGTTTTTTAGCATCAGACATTTATGTGGAAAACCTTTTCCAGCATGAATTTGTGAAGAACGAATTTTGTTTTCCTAGAAGACAGGATATGTAAAACAGTTGTGAAGAAGCTTGCTTCACTGCTTCTGAGCCTAAATTTGCATAGGAGGGGGAGAAACACCATGTTCTGCAGCATGGTTTATTTGCCTCTGGCAATTCTCAACAACCTTCTCTGGGTACTTCAGGTCTTGTCAAAGTTTTCTTTCCCATGAAAGCAAGTGGCAAAATGTTTCTGTTGAAGAGGCATTCTTCAAATATCACAAAATGTGAGATTTATTGGGCTTTACAGAAGTCAGCATATGTTCAGCAAACCACAATTCAGACACTCCTTAGCTAAATAACTCTGTATTTGGAAGGGGGTTCAGTTTAGAAGGTTTTCCTTAGACAAACAGAAAAAAATGGGTGAAGCTCTGAAACATATTAATATGGAAAAGTACATCAAGGTATGTCTACGGATGGGAAGGTAGTGTAAAAAAGACAAATATTGCCAAAGTTTAAGCATGTCTGCTTAAGGCAGAGGGTGAAAACCTGGTGTAGTTACAGGCTGTCTGCTCATAATATTCAGAAGTAGGCTTAAATGAAGTTGCACAGTGAACTGGAATCTGGCTTTTCCTTGCAATGTCATGCCCAACTCTTCAACCTTTGTCTTGGTTTGAAAAGACAGGTATCTGCCAGGGAAAGCTGGAGTTTCCCTTGGAATGGAGAATGTAAACCCCTCATCCCCTCCAAATTATAAATTTGCAATTAAGGGCCTTCAGGCAAAGATTTGGGAATAGGAATAACAGTTCTTTAGTAGGAATATTAACAATACAAATGTAGGAGTAAAAGAACAACAAGAACAACAACAAAAAAACCCCCAAACCAACAACAACAACAAAAAAACAAGCAAACAAACAAACAACAATCCTAGAAACTCTGACAAAGTCAGCAATACAACCTGACACCCGGTTGGTCAGGAAGCAGTCCACAGTAAGTCCTCCTTGAGTGGCAGATGTGTAGAGATGATCGTGGGAGAAAAGGGTCCAGTGATGGTGAGAAGGGTCTGGTCTTCTGGTGGAACCAGATCCCTCATGTTCCTACATTTCAGTTTTTATCTAGGTAGGAACGGTTGGCTCCCCCCACTGGGTGGAGCATCTCACAATGGGATGATGGAATGTGTCCTGTCATTGGTGAGCCTTAATGGCCCATCAGCAGAAGATATCCCCCTGGAGGGAGGACAGATGATGAAAGAGATAAGAAACACTGCCCCACCTGGTTTGAACAGCTGCCCCATTATCAAAAGGCACCCACCCCCCTCATCCCAGAGTTACAAGAGATAAAGAAAAACATTTCCCCAACTGCTTTCAACAGATGAAATAGAATACACATTATTGGTTCCATAACCCAAGACACCTTAATACTTTTAAAAGTCTTTTCGTGCTTTGTTTGTTTCTTCTTTTCCAAGCCAACCGAAGGAAACAAAGTATTACTGTGTGGCACTGTGTAAACACTCAGGTTGGTTACCTGTGAAGGTGTGTCTGCCTAGCACATAGTGAAATAACTGACAAAAACCACTGATTTCAATCTGAGGCAGGTGTGGAGGTGCACTGTAGCATGTTTTGGCTGGTAGAAAGGAGTGGTGGGAACCAGCAAGTAAGGGATTACACTTCAGGCTCTGGAGGGAGACAGTACTATGAAACATGACAGAAGTTTGACCTCTATTGTCCTGTCTCCTGCAACCTGTCCTTGTGTCTCATGCATCTCCACTGAGGCATGTTTATTTTATCTAACCTGTCCCATAGGCAATGAACTACCCCTCTGACCCTCACCCCAATCCTCATCTTATTCTCACCTCTGGACAATCCAATTTTTTTTCCCTGTAATATTATTCATGCTCTATCCTATTTGCCCTGCCTGTCCCATTTCTTACAAATTTTAGTTTCTCAAAAACTAATGACTTGACAGAAGAGATAGCACTGGCATAAAGATAAGACTCTTGACCCTTTTCTGCTCCTACTCCAAAGCCTAGGAGTGCTCAAGCTTCTCACAGAATTTTTTTGTTTAATACGGGCAAAATAAATGCTTTTCCCAGCCTTGTTCTCAGAAATGATGGAACTATTTTGGCTTAAATCATCCAAAACAAGGCTGTAGCAAGAACCTAGCATGGAAAATCTGAGCTGAAATCATTGTGTCTTGGCAATGTTGTAGGCAAGTGAAAAGCAGTCTTTTAGTCGAGTGAGGTGGTCTCAAAATAAGATAGGACTGACACCTTTCCTCTAATACAGATACAGTGACTGATGTGCCTATTTTACTGTTTTCTGAAATGTATCATATGTAGACTTGGATGGTAAGAAGTTGTAGGCATGCACAGTAGTTTGGCTGAGCAGCTTCTTGGTTACCAGGAACAACTTTTGGATTGGGTCAGCCCCTGTGGAAACAGTAAGCAGTCTCCTGGCATTTCTTTAACAGCTGGTCAAGTCAGTGACAATCATGTGTCCTGAAGGTCAAAATGATTTTTCAGCCAGAAAATAATTGCTCTAAAATAACTGATTACCCACATCCTTCATCTTTTTTCTACTACAAATACTACTCCCAAAGTTTTGAAAATTATATAAAATCCATCTAGTACATTTTAGTTTTGATAGCATATTTGTTTGCATCAGGACAATAAAAAGATGCAGATTTTCATTGCTTGGTTTCTGTAATGGTTTTTGCAAGTTCTTTTTGAATTAGCTAACTGCAGTCTGGCTTGAAGTTGATGGCTTGAATTCTGTGGACAGGAAATGTGAAGCTAGCCAACTGGCTTTAATATTACACTTTAAAAATAAAATGTTTTAAAGGTTAGGCAGGTATGATCCAGCTAAGCAAGTCATAATAAGCAAGTCTATACCTACATATAGACTACATACATATAAGTGTTTGTGTGCATATGTATCAATATTTATGTGTGTGCGTGTGTGTGCACCTGCACATACTGCAAATACACTGATAATACTAGTGAGAAGGCAGGGAATTTTAAATCCTGATTTCCTAATTTGTACTTGCAGCGCTGTCTCTCCTAGTTGGTGTGAGTACCTATGACCCTATATACATACAGTGTACATTGATTAATACAATATCTCACAATAAGTGTGAGAAGAAAGAAATGAAAAAAAATTTGAATGTTTCTTGAAATCACTTAAATCTTTCATGGTTTATTGTATAAGCCTCTGGAAGGGCAGCATGAAAACCTAAATCTGAAATATATAGATTATTTTCATTTGATTGACTGTGCTGAAATTGGTCTTCCATGCCAATACATGTCAGAAAAAATGTAAGAGCTAAATGAAAGAAAATTTCACATATCATTTGCATCCTTGAGAAGCTCACATGAACTGTGAAGCAAGAATCTACATTTTAATACTCTGTGTGTGTGTATACTTGTGTATGTGGGTAAACACGAGCATGGAAAAATATTTCTTTTATGCAACTTTCCAATGAAGTCCAAATATCTAGATTAAAAAGAAGGTTTGAGTTCAGTTGGATCTGCTTTTATCAGTTCTGGTAATTCCTGCTAGATTTGAGTTACCATTCTGAAGCTCAGGTTTTTGAAAGCAAACATCTTGTTCATGGTTCTTTATCCCCCATACAAGCTTTTGCAATGTTATCTGATGATGTAGTGCTTGAACCTCCCAAAGAGTTCAAAATCCAATCCTCAGAAAGGTAATTCACATAACAGTCTATCCTACTTTCATCAGAGTAACTGTGGCTGCATTTTTGAGTTTTCATTCCTTAAGTATTCTTTTATTACTCTTTGATTTTTTTTTCCTCACTCTCTTTACTCGAGTTTATCTGTTTGCTTTCATTCATCCTCCATAACTAATTTGATTTGCAAGTGTGAGAAAAGAAAATCAAGTGGCTCAGTGTTGCACTTGAATATTTGCATGTTTTAAAACAAAGAAAAGAGAGGAGTTTCTCAGGACAACACTGAGAAAATTTGCTGTGAGATGCTGTGGAGGCCAATACTATACATATATTTTAAAAAGGATTTTAAAAATCCATGGAAAATAGACTTTTCAATGACTGTAAACGCAGTGGTTTAGTTGTGACCTCAAGTTCAGCAAGTTCTTCAGTTTTTTTGGGGGTTGGACATAATAAAAAAGTTTTAGTGCTGGTTTGTTTCTTGTACTGTTTTCCCTAAATATCTATTATCACTTTGCTGCCTTCCTAGTACTTGATCTGAGTGTCTTTGGACCCTTCTTCTCCCATAATCACCATGGTGATGCTCAATGTTAAATTATTCTAGCAATTATTTCTCTTTGCTGGCAAGAAACCGGTTTCCTGCTTGTCCACCAAAGTCGTAGGTAAATGACTAAATTAATCTCAGATAAACATTTAAGTCCTAGATCCCTGTGATCAAGTCACTAGTATGAAAAACACAGTTCTCCAGTCAGGTGCCAACTGGAGGAAGGCAGACATCTTCATCCTCACCTCCTCCTCCTCCTTTGAAAAACTCACACTTGTGTCAAATAAAAGAACTTTTTGGTACTGTTCCAGCCTAAGTCTTCCCACAATAAGGTATGCACCCTAAAGGGGCTGGAATGGGATGCAGTTTCATGGGACACTCCTGTCATTTCTTCCCTTACCTTTTAAAATAAGAAACTTCTTGAAGAACAGTCACCAGAAATGCTTGTCTAAAACAAGAATGGTAGTTTGGAAACAGTGGGATAGTGCTGCAAAATGTGAACCTCAGTTCCTGTGGTGCTTGGTACCTGGTTATGGAAACAACACTGGAAAGTGAAAAAGTTACTCAGGTTAGGAAGCACTGCCTAAGTGGCTTCCATCTTCACAGTAGCTAAGCAAGGTAATACGTTGCATGAAATATTACATATCTTCTTTCGGTATCTCTGATCCTTAATGGACAGGAAACTGACTGGAATGAGGATAGAGCCCTTACAGTAGATTTGTGTCCTGTAGATACTTGTGTGCAGGCAGTGTTCTCTACTAGCCTGCTCAATCCACCAAGAAGAGATGTAGGATAAACAGCCTGTGGCTGTTAGCTTTATGTTTCTCTTTCATTGTTTATTTCTGCCCTTGGACAGGAAAAGTATTCAAAAATATTTGTTCAACTGTCACAAGCTTATTACCAATGTTATCCATTTATTTCTGTAGAAGCTTCCAAATTACATTATTTTTCCCACAGAAGCTCATTGTATTTGCATGGCAATAAATTGAACTTGCCTGGCAAGTGCCATTTTAAATCAATTTATTTTAAATGACAGAAGCTTGGAGATATTCTAATTCTGGCTTAATAGCTTACTTGAGTTCTTGATAAATGAGTTTCTGACAGTTTAATCCAAAGAAATACAATCCACTTAAAATCTAGTTTTATTTAGTTTCCTATAAGTAACTTGGTCTACATTTAAAACACCTGTATTGAACAGCCCTGAGACAGTCGGAATTTTTCTCATCCTGTGTGGTCAGTCCCTGGCTTACATGCTCATAGGTCTGTTTATTTGCACAAGTGACTGAAAAGTCAGGCTCCCTGTCTTGTGAAGACATCTTGAGTGCTTCTTCATGTCAGGTCACACTTTTACTTCTAGTGTTCAATTATTTATTTTTTTTTATTTCATAATACTGACTTTTGTCTCACTGTGAGGAAGTTACAACAGTAGCTTCTCACAAAAAAACCACCTCAGACTCCCCTATAACTGTCCTTCTTCTTTAGGAAATTGAACTTTAAATGTGTCTAAGTGACAAACTGTGTTTTGTGTCTACACAGATTTACAGTGTGTCATTGTCCTGGTTTAGGGCAAATCTGGGAGGAAACTTCCAAAGGGGTCCCTCTAGGAAGCAGATTCAAGCAGCCCCTCCCCCTACTGGTTCAGGAAAAGATTTCCTTGGAGAAAAGTGGAAAAACCCTGTTTATTTAACAAGCAAAGTTCACAAGCATAAGAAATGAATACTATTGAACAATAAAACCTCTCGCTGTTCTGAAGAGATGGCACATTCAGAAAGCCCTTGTCCTGGGCTGTGACTCAGCTCCCTCAGTCTCTCATCAGTTTCCTCCTGCACTGGAAAATGCCGTCCCAGGGCCCAGTGTGCCACAGGTGTGAGCTCCTGGTGCTCTTCTGGGTTTCCAGTCCAGAGCAGGCTGGTCAGTTCCAAAAAAAGAAAAGCTACAGTGGAGGGAACTTCTCTGCCTCAGCTAGCTAAAAACTAACTAAAAGCAAAGGAGAGCTCTCTCCCTCATGTCAGTGCTGCAGACAACACAGTCTGTGAGGGGGAAAGCAGAGGAGTGAGTGCAGTTTCTGAAAACAAACTGCGCGCTTCTTCTCTCCCCTCCTTTGCTCTCGGAACCAGTCTTAAGTGCAGAACTTAATATCCAGCATAAACAGAACAGACAACTGGGGATACAAGCATCATAAAGTCACCCCAGGACAGTCATTTAAACCTAGGAATATTCATTAGAATGGAATAAGACAAATTACCTTGCTGCAGAGGCATAGCTTGCTTTTAAGTCACCAGATTGGGCCATGTTCATGTTTTTCTTCTGTTTGGCTGATCTGGCTCTTTAATTGAGCAAGATGTATACATTCTAAACATGGATAAACAAGGAGAAAATACCCAGAACCCTAGGGATCCAAGGGAATCTTCTCTCCTTTTCTCGTTCTCAGACCAGCTCCCTCCAAACCTCCTATAGCAAGCTTCCCCATTAGTCCCTCCTTACACTGGAAGTACCTTACTATATGTCCTCCTATTTCTTCCCCTCTAAAAGCAGGTTAACTTCATATGCATGTGAGTTCTAACTCACATTCCGTTTGTAGAGTCATCCAGTGCTAAGGATGAGAAGCTGAGGTAATAATGAGGTAGATGATTCTACCTCACCCAGTATCTGCAGCTAATCCAACATGGTGTCTTGGCAGAAGCTTGCTTGGCTAGCCATGCTCATCTGGCATTGCTCATACCTCATATCATCCAGGATAAGTGCTAAGAAAGGATTATTGATACTTTGAGACTGAAGGTCAGGGCAATTGACTAAGCACTGCAAGATAAAGAAACCAGCTTCCATAATCTGAGGCAGTGGTTTGGAAGGAAACTGATGCCCTAGCTGTGTCCTGTTATTGGAACAAAAAGAGACATGAGAGATATGTTTTATTTTTCAGTAACACAGGCAACAACGGTCTGCACTGGATATTGTTTTTAGTTTAGCCTCCAAAATAGCATATGAGTCCAGGAATATCTGTTACCTAGCTTGAAACAATCAGTATGTTGTTCATCTGCCATGCTTTATGATGAAAAAATAAGCACAAAGAATCCCCTGTTCTCTTCTCCAAGACATGAGATAAGTAATAAAATTTTATTTTGGAAAAATTGACCTAGCAGATATTTTAATTCAAAACAAGAACAAATGCAAAGTATCTTGAGATTAGTTCTATTGAGACTGTAGGAAGAATTCAGAGATCTGACTCAGTGTGAAAGTGAGTAGTTGAGTAAATCCAAGTTGATACAATCTTGGTAGATAAAGTTCAAATACTCAAATTTTTGCTTTATGACAGAAAAGGATATTTAAAACAGAAGAATTAATAAATTTGACCTGTGAATAAAAATGTGCTTAGTGCATTGCCTAAAACTAAATCAAGAATGTATCAACAAAATAAATTGAGGGGACTGTAACAAATTCAGTACATTTGCTATAGCCACTATTTAAAAGTCTGCACTCCCAAGTAGAAGCTCCCATGTAGAAGACTTTGTAATTTAATCCCTGTGAAATTACAGTCTTCTCATGGCAATGTGTCCCTCAACACCACAAAAATAAAGTGGAAAAATAGTGAAGCTTAAGCTACAGATGGCAACGCTGAACAAGTTTACAATTGTCACTGAATCAGACCAATCCTTTGGTTGTACAAGGATTCAGTGGCCTTTGAGAGACCACAGTTACTGTTGTAATGCTTTTGAAATGGAGGGCTTTCTGCAGGATCCAATGGGGAGCTAGATACCTTGTAATGGAACAAATTACTGCAATCTAAGAATAAAGAACTTAATCCTGCTCCCAATTATGTCAATACTAAAGCATCACTTAAAACTTGACTCCACAGCTGGAAATGCTGTTTCACAAATGAGGACTGACTTTACCCTTACATGTGTGGTTTTCTGATTATTCATGGAATTAGGGCTACAATATGTCTTTAGTTCATTACAAATGTTCACCAGAATGCATTTATTAAAATTCTGGCAAATTATGTTCACCCAATGTCAGTATCTTATTTTACACTTATTTTATGCTTTATTCCAAGAGATGCTACTGTTTTTAAAGGACTGCCCCTGTGTCCTGACAATGAACTCACAAAGTATGAAACAATTTTTTATCCTTTTAAACCTTGAGGCTAAGATACAGTTCTACAGTGGGAGGAAAAAAAAAATGGTGTGGGGTTTAGGCCACCATATGCTGAGCAGTTTTGCATTCTGTGCAGGGACACTCCTTAACTCTATACCAGTGGCAGTTTAAAAGACAGATAATCAATAATAACCAGGATTGGTAGCACTGAATGGAAGAGTTTCAAAAATTGCTCCACCCTGGGCAGCAAAACGCATACATACTTAAAAGTTCTTTGTGTAGTTACATTCCAGGCTGTTTTATAAGCAGTTAATAAATACTATATAGCAAAACAAACTGGCAAAATACCATGGAGGTACCATATTGAAGGTGTTACCAAGCCTACTAGAAGACAACATATTAAATAAAGCTCTAACAACTTTTAAAAGACTTTTTGTATCCACATAAAACTTGTCAGTCAGCATTTTATCTCAAATATGTAACTGAGGTGTTGTCCAGAAGATTAAACGGTTAGAAGTGACACTAATCTGTCTGCAATCACTAGCATAGACCTCAACACAAAGGAATTGTTTTGAAAAGCTCCTCCCAAATTATGGTCATAACCCCAGTGGTCAGACAGATGGTTTGGAGTAGTTAGGCTAAGAAAACTGCCAGCAGTGTTTTCACAAAATAAATCCTAATGTGTCTTCATAATTCGAACAGATCTGTATCAACCTTGGCATGAGGGCAACTGAGAGTCTTCCAGTTTCTTTACATTTTATTTTATTATCTCATGAGTGACCTATATTTTCCATGGCAGAATTAATGTTTACTCAAATCAATGATCTTGGATATTTTTGTTAATCTTCAGAAACTCAGATGAACACTGTGAATTATGCATAACATTTCATGTCTCCTGCTCTATGATATCATGGCACTGAGTCATTTTTGAATAATCCCATTTTGTGCAGTAGTTTCAGCTCATCTCTATTATTTTTGTTTTTTACCACAGCCACTCTTGCCCATCACTCCGCATTACTCTTTCAAATTTATTTTTCCATGGATAAAACCTCCTGGTTTTCAGGATAAGATAGCTGAAGATACTTGAGCTGTTCATATTGGGTATTGGGCAAGAAAAGAGCACAACCTCAGTGAGTCATGTTTTCTCACAGACAAAAAAATACTCTAGTAAAATGGGAATTACGTACAAATATGCATAATTTGCCTACACAAGTGAGAAAATATTTTCTGTTGATTGAAAACATACATTTAGTCCCCACTGGAATAGATGTTTCAATCATTGGCAGAATGTGCCAAGACAAAGTGGATCCATTATTCCTGTTCTGTAGATTTCAAAATTATTTGTGCATTTGGAAAAAAACACTAATATTTCAGACTCTTAACAGAGCCAGATTTTGCACCTGAAACTTCCTTCCTGAATCGCAGGTTGTCTTTGTCAGCTGGTGTAAAAGCTTCTGGGACTGTGGACTTGTGGCACTGGATGATGTATCATTAAGCCTGGGAAGCTGCCAGGCTGCTGGTAAGACCATGTATATTTGTCATCCAATAGCTGCTATCGTTTTGAGTAAGAGTTCATCATAGACCTTCATTTTCCAAGCCTATCCTACCGCTGCCTTCATCCTGTTGTGGTTTCTTGTCATTTCTTTTTTCCAATAAGTATTGCATAAATCCTATTTTTGTGAAGTAGCAAACATCCAGTAAGGACCAGTTTTTGCTCACAGGGGTACCAGCTAACTCCTAATAAATTTCAGTGACTCCAGAACAGTTGTATATAGGTGAATGGTCCTTTGAGGACATAAAATAAACCCACAGTTCAACTGAGTGAAAAGTAGTTTTCAAATGGTGTTTAAGAAGTCAGGAATGAACCCCAAAGCAGTATTTCTCAAAACACAGCGTTGTTTTTTTTAGGTGAGAAGTACAGTTGTGCAAGGCCAAGACACAGCCTTACCTGAGCTGCAGTTCTTTGATGAAGACAGAGAAGAGCAGACCAAGACTCCCTCTTGTAGTGGGAGGAACTGAATGGTTTTCAGCAAAACTTTACCCTCTGACATGCACAGGCTAACCTCTTTGAACTCCCCAAACTCTCTCTTCTGTGGCTTTGTGAGGTTTGACAATACAAGGATTGTATCCTAATTTAAAAAGAAACATTCTCATGAGGCAGGCACAATCTACAATCCTGTTTTTCTCTGGAATAAAGCCATGCCTTTGGAATGGTCCTAATAGCTTTTTAATGATCTCTTTTGGTTGGATTTCATGCATTTAGGCTTATAAAACAGAGACAAGTCATATGTACAAAAAAAGATACCATTTTTCTAAACTATTTCCAGCAGTTGTCTGTTTTGCCTCACTGTAATTTGTAAGTAATTGGAAAAGGAACCAAAGGTGCAGAACTGGTATCTGGGTGTATAGTCATGTCATGGCTTGTCTCTGATGGCAGGAAAACAAATGCCTGAAAAATGCCCCAGAAACATCAAGGCTTCCTCCTCTTCAAAAGGTTGAGGCAGCTCAAAATGTCTGCTTCAAATGACAATGACAAATTCAGATTATCTGACAAAAGCTTCCTGGCATGCACCTGAATTTTATCACCTTTTGTAAGATTTCAGAGAATTGAAATAATGAAAATACTCTAGTAATTGCAGCTCTGTGGTCTGTCATAGGCTGCAGTAGAATCTGGTGCCAAAGGAACAGAGGAGAGCTAAACGTGGCATTGATTTCAGTTCACAGAAACTTCAGTCTTTGACAAGATTCATTTATTATGCACGTTATACATACTGGGACTTACTAACCTGCTTGGGGTGCCAAAACAGTGAAGACAATTATGCTATTCTATAACAGAGGCTGTTATAGAATCACAGAATTGCTAAAGTTAGAAAAGACCTCTAAGATCACGGAATCCAACTGTTAAAACCAGAAGACATCATAAGATCATCTAGTCCAAAGCACTGTTGTGAAGACTAATAAACTATTTTAAAGAATCCTAGGACTAGTGAATCTTAGTCATTGAGCTAGACTAGGTACGGATTTTCCCAAAGATGTGAAGAAAATTAAATTTTATCCAACAGTTTGGAGGTAGCTTGTATAAGCCTGTGACTGTTGTATTCATTGCCAGGTAGCTGTAATTGATGTCAGCAGGTGAGGAAATGCAATACATTACTTGAGTAATCTCTCCATATATCAGCCTAACGCATTTGAAGTTTTAAACTATGTCCTCCCCTTACAGACTTGCTGCTGCCCAGTCCTGGGGAATGCACTTTTGAAAAAGATGAGTGTGTGTTTACCCAGAAGAAGAGAGGTCGTGGGAGCTGGCACAGGAAGAGGGGTCCAACTCCCACTTCTTACACTGGACCGAAAGGAGACCACACTACTGGGGTAGGTAAGTTAAGTTCCACATTGAACTTTCAGAACAGAGATTGATAAAAAATATTAAATAAATATTTTAAATGATAATCCAGAAGACAGAAAGTTTTTACTCCTCTATTCAGGAAAGTTACTAATCAAATTAAGTGAGCACATTATGCAGGGACTCATGGTTTTGAGAATATGACATTTAATCTGAATTATCTGATGGCCATGTGGATAATTTGGTTGTCATGTCCCAAAGCAGCCTGTTCCTTGGGAGATTAAAGAATAGGATGACTGTCCATACCCCACAGAAAAAGCTCCTTCCAAACTCCCAGTTTATGTGAATATTCTCTGAAACTGACTTTAGATCTATTTTCAGTTTATGTGGATCATTAAGTAGTCTGAGAAGTGAGGCTGATAGCTTGACTTTAGAACTGAGAGCCTTTTAAGCCTCGTCTGTGTCAATTACTATTCCTTAGTTCATCTCTTAGCAGAAAGCTGTGCAAGTGATTGGGATTCTTCTGCATGAACACCTTCGGGTTCAAACTTAAAAGAAAACATGAAGAATAAAAGAGATCCCACAGGCCCTTCATCTTGAAAATGTGCTTCACAAGCTCACTAGTGCGAGTTCAAGTATGTAGGCAGGTGGGACCCCCATTAGCATGAGTGCACAGAAGACTGCATCACCACCAACCATAGCCTAAAGCCTAAAGCGTACCCTCAGACAGGCAGCTGTCTCTGAGTTCCAATGAATCAATCTCTGTCAGAGTGCAATTCCTGGTGTAAGAGCAGCTATAGTATACTCTTCCTTTGTATTCTTTTCTGTGGCTGTGTATTTCAACAGATATAACCAAGTTTTCACGGTTTAGGCCATTAATTGGTGGAAGGCAAATTCATGCCCCTCATTCTATCACTTAGTTATCACCAGCTGGAGCAAACTGGGGTGTGTCAGAAGACTGTGGAGCATCTCTACATCCCATCTGCTACACAAAGCAACTGTTCTGTTTTGAGATATATGCTCTGCCAGCAAACAGTGAACTCATATAATGCAGGAACTCTTCATGCAGTCCCAATGCTCCCTTTTTGTGGTGTTACCTGCTTGTCTGTCACCACAAGTCCTGGGGGTGATTATGCCTTCAGAGGGAGAAGGAATTCCCAAGGATCAGTGAGACAGGTGGAATGCTGAGAGCAGCCAGTGGATGCTTGAGAGCATCTTGTGATATTCAAGAGTCCTATTTTCTGCACAAACTCCTAGCGAAGACATCCCCACTAAGCCAGGTTGTAGTTTGGTGGCAAGCAGCAGTCAAGAGAGAGGGTAAAAAGGAAGATTATCTACAGCTGTAGGCCCATAATTCATACAGTGTGTTGGAGAATTCCCAAGCTGGTTTGTACCAAACCAAACTAATGGATTGCAATGGTGCAATCCATTTCAAAGACTTTGTTGTTCACTATGTGTAAAAGTTCCTTCAGTTAAAAATCAGAACCTAGAGCTCATATTACAGCATAATAAAATAACTTGCCTTTTCTCTAAAGACTGAATCATACTATAAACTTGCTAGAAAGACTAGACCATCTCTTGGCTTTATGAATTCAAACTCATCATTACTACAGTACACAATTACTACAGTATCTCAAATATTAGAATTTACAAATGCAGAAGTCTATGAATCTTTATCAAAATAGTTTCAGTCATGGGGTTTTTTTTAATATAATAAGCATGTTAAGCATAATGAACATTCCGACATAATGTATCCTACTTTGCTTAATATTTACTTGCATATCTTTTTAAGGATATTACATGTATATAGAGGCATCTAATATGGTCTATGGACAGAGAGCATACCTAGTTTCAAGATCACTAAGAGGAACATCTGGAAAACAGTGCCTGACATTTTTCTATCACATGTATGGAGCTGGGACTGGATTATTAAGTGTTTATCTAAAAAAGGAAGGGGATGATGAAGAGATACCTTTGTGGAGGAGGACAGGAGAACAAAGCATCTCATGGCTAAGGGGACTGATAGAATATGAAAGTGATACAAACTACCAGGTAAGAAAAACAAGCAAGAAGCAGTCAAATTGGAATGCTGAAGTGAACTGTGTACTAGAATCCAAGTTTTGTATTGTTTAAAAAATAATAAACTAAAATATCACAACATAGATGGCACTGAAGAACATGAAATAATGTAATTTTTTACAAATGAAGTTAGGGAGGGATTTATTAAAGACATGAATAGGTTGCAAGTAGGAAAACAGTTACGAATTCAATTTTTTTTTTTAGTATTTAAATGCTATTTTAATTTATTTTTTAGATGTATTCAAATTTAAACGCCATCATTTTTGCCAGTAGTGGTAGGGCCTTCTCAAGATCACTTGTGCAATTTCTTTTCCTTCAGCTGTCTGTAGCCCTGTCCAGATTTGACACAGCCACTGAGCTGTGATGAAATGGCAGCTTCTTGTAGAGTGTCTTTCTAAGGGCCACCAAGGAGAAGGGATGATGCAATGTCAGAGGTCTGTCTAAGGAAAGGGGGAAATGACAGGGAGAGGAAAAGAGAGGGGAAGGGAGGGCAGGGGAGGGGGTAAAGGGTATCCCTTGAATAGGTTGCATGGCTATTATTTTGTTCAGTCCTTCCACCATTTGGATTTATGAAAATTTGTGTCTTACTTTACAGATTATTTTTGAGGCAATCCGCGGTGTGTCAATAAGAAGTGACACTGCTATTGATGATATTTTGTTCCAGGCAGGACCTTGTTTGGGTAAGTTTTGACACACTTTTTAAGATACCTGAAATTTACAGTGCTTGTTTGTGGGTGGGGGATATTTCCCTTGAGTCCCCATTTGAATTTAATATCAGGCTGCTGGGTTAGTGCAGAACTTTTACTCTCTAACAGGATGTGAGATCATCCTCAGAATCTCAACTAGTAAAGTGGCTGTACACTTTTTAAAAACCACATGACAATCCCATTTAAATCCAGCATGCTAATTAAATTCTGCTCTAAGTATTCTTATGTATCACAAAAGTAAAAATAATTACAGTATTTCTTCATTCTTTGTATTCCAGAAGTGGAAGAAATTCAATTCTCATCAGGCTATCCTGACAGCTTAAATGAAATTGAGTATTAAATACAGTCTGCTGAAAGGAAGTAAGCACACTGAAGACACGTATGTGAGAAACTGCACGAACTGCCTATTTTAAAATATGTTTTAAGTAAATATTGGACTGGTTTGAATACACACCAATACATAGGAAGAATCTGGAGCACTCATGTTCCTCGCCTTTTAAATGAAATTATTGACTCAGGGCTTCTTAGACCGTAATATTTTTGATATTATTTCCTCTTTTGCATGAGGTATCAGTTATTACACAAAGGCTTCCCATTTTGCACAGATCATTCATTTTTAATTTTTTAAATGTTTCTGGTATGTAAGTAAAAAGAGGAAATTCAAGTTGCACAATTGAAGTCCAATATTGTGTTATCTTAAATCTGCATTCAGTGAATGTTTTGTGTTGGGGATAGAATGGATTTTTGTTAAGAAAATTATAAATGTTTTGAAATAACAAAGAAAATAGTGTTAGCTACTAGTATTATCCAACAGGTTAAGTGCAATTATTCACAATGACAAATCTCTCTGGGAAACTTAATACTCTGCTGGCAATTTTTTGTGATAGTGTATTATTTTAATATAACAAATATATTTGTCAATAACAAACTCATTTCTAGTGTTCAGTATAATTCAGCATAAGATGCTGGCCTGTGCAATTATATGAAATGAAACACTTTAAAGGTATATGTTTTCTGGGATGAGAGTCTTGTTTGCTTTTTTTATTGAGTAAGTTTGTACACTCACAGAGAATGCACTTACACTTTGCCCAACCACAGATGTCTTGCATTTATATTAATAGGAAACTGAATTCACACATCTTGTTATTTTTTAAGATTTTATGTATTTGTGTGTAAGGTTTTTTTTTTTTAATTACTATAACTTCCTAATAAAATGTAACTTTGAGTATCATCTTACTGCTCTGCTCTAGATTTCTGTCTTGGTTTGAAAGACAGGTGTCTGCTAAGGAAGTCAGGAGCCTCCCTTGGAATGGAAAATGTAGACCCCCTCCCTCCCAATTATTCTAATTTTGAAACTAAGGGAGCTCTCAGGCAAAAGAGATGAGACCAGGAATAACAGTTCTTTGCAGTATGTCTAATAAAGCCAACAACCAGCACCACCTCTGGCAGTGATAACAAACAGCGCCGGGGCCCAGTGACCCCTTCTCGGCCGCGGGCGCTTTCCCTTCGCTGCAGTTCCGCTCACGGCCGGCAGGGGCGCTGGTGGCTCCCGGCGGGCAGGGCGGGTGCGGTGATTCCCCCGCGGCTGCAGGGGGCGCTGTGGCGCGGGCTCGGGGAGCGCGCGGTGATGGCGGCCAGGCCGGGATGGGAAGGGATGGAGGAGAGGATTTGCTGCCTTTGCCCCTCAGAGAAAAACTCCTAGATAAAAGAAGTGCAACTGGATGCCCTCCTCCCCTAAGCTTGGCCGCTTCTTTTGGTTTTTTTTAAGTACCCAGTTGTTAATGTTTTGTAGCAACTTACGGGAAAAAATTCTATAAGCAAAAAGGAACAAAAGGAAAGAAACCTAACCGCCAACAATTTCATACTAACCAGTGTGAGGGAAAGAACTGAACCTAATGAAGTAGCCTGAATTCATTACTTTGAACATAAAGAGAATAAAATATGTGGGTCACATCACCTAAGAAAGCTAATAACAAGTAATCTGAACTGCTGCAAGAAGCTATGTACTGAGTGGTAGAAATTATTACAGCCACCATATCCTGCTCTGTTCAGAACTAAAAATATGCTTTTCCAAACAACCTCTAAGGATCAACAACACCTGGGATGATCTAGGCCCTTGCATCTTTCATAAATTTTCATTTTAGAGAGATTGTAATTTTCGATTGAAGAGATTGTTCAATGCAACACATTTAATACTCATGTATTTAACCACACAGATTGAAGCCAATTTTGGTTTCCTAGAGATTGAGGAGGAACCAAAAGGAATTGATATCTTATCTGCCCATCCTAGATAGCTACAGTCTCCCTAGTCAGCTGCTTATGAACACATCACTCTTGCTATTATTCAAAACTGAAAGCAAAGAGAAATAATCATATGTTTCCTATCACTCAATACAAATTTACAGTTGTTCTGTAAATTGCATGCTTTGGTATCAATATTCAGCTCAAATTATTAAGCAGAAAACAAGTAAAGATTAAGAGGTTAAAATAATCAGGCTTGGTGGTTCTCCCTTTGTAAATGAAATGAAGCATGAAGTACAACTGTTAGGCCCCTAACTCTAAGGATTTATGTAACTCTGCCTCACTCCATCAAATTAATCAGATATAGGCTGATAGAATAAAAACCTAAGTAAAGAACTATAACCTGCTCTCCACTGAGTGATTTCTAGGGACCTCACTGCTACAACGATTTTATTGGCATCACTGAAGGAAGTATTTATCTACAATTGCCCTGACTTGGGGGGAGAGGAATGAGGAAAGAAAAAAAGGGGGGAAAAAAGAACCACCAAAAAAATCAAACCAAAAAAACACCCAAGTTCTTCCTTAAGTAGGGAACATCATTTTTCCAATCATTTTTTGCTGCAGGAATTAAAGTACAGAGGGAAAATTTGAAAGGTGGTTTTCATTTACCTCAGTGTCTGATGAATATCAGTTTATAGAACAGGAAATTCAGAGACTAGTGAAAGAGTGGCTACAAAACATTTGAAAACTGGGTATGGTGCATTAAGATTTTTCCACTGGCAAACTTCAGTTTTATGGTGAGATAAAAAAATATTCTATTTGCTGTGTCCAAATGGGAAACTCTTCATGCAATTAATTTCTGTCCTGGATCCATATTTATTTACTACTTTTTTCCTTTCTTCACTGCTGCACTAGCTGTACCAGGATCAGTGGAGCAAAGAACAGTTTTGAAATTTGCCATACCAGGCCTGTTTAATGTCTGAAAAATTCTTTAAAAACTAGTGAAGAACTTACAAGTAATTGCTTTGATCCCAGTTGTGTCTCAATCTGTGAAATTGAAATGAAAAAGAAACCTCAAAATATATGTATTTTCAAACTATAATGTGCCAAGCAGTAATGGGCTTATATTTGATTGCTGTAAATGTAGCTTTGTGCTGGACTGGAACTCACCTTGTTCTGAGATCAGTGGAAAGCTCTTTTATTGTCTTCCTATTTAATACTGTCCTCTTGTTTAATATTATTTTTATTCTGTAAACACGGTTTAATTAGTTTTCATTTTATCATTATCTTTATTAATTTCCAAAAAGAGGGGCAAATTCAGATCTCCTTTACACCAACAGAAATCCATAATAAAAACTAGAACAGAAACCCAGAATGACAGCAGTTATGTCACTGTTATTCTGTCTTTATAAAGTAAATTAAATGTTATTCTATGGTGTCACACCAAAATAAACCTAATATAAACTGAACTTTACAATCATGAAGATTGATGACAAAGACAGCTCAAGCCAAACACTAAAAGACTTAGCATTTTATCCACCTGGATGTGAGCAGAGCTTGCCGGTGTGACTGCCCTCACTCAGGAGACCCACTGCTCTGAAGGAACGGCAGTGTAAGGACAAAGGCAGGAAAGAGCACACTTCTCCCGCAATGTGACAGACACGCTGAGTCCTGCTCTACCTCTCACATTTTGAAAAAGACAAAGTCTGACTCTCATCCCACCTCAAAGAAAAGATCAGCTGTCTGTTGTGGTACATTCCCCTGCCGTGCTCGTCAGTCTGGGCCACTCAGGAATTCCCCTCAGGTTTCAGCCTTAATTCGTGGCTCCTGGGCTCACCCTTGAGCTTACCAGAAACACCCGGGAACTTGCTGCCAAACCAGCTCCTGTTGCCTGACAGGCACTCTTGGAATGTTATTTACCTGAACAATTAGCCTGAACTATGGAATCACAGAATTGTAAGGGCTGGAAGGGAGCTCTGGAGATGATCTATTCCAACCTGCTCTGCCAAGGCAGGGTCACCTACACCAAGTGATACAGGAATGTGTCTAGGCGGGGTTAGAATGCCTCCAGATAGGGAGGCTCCACAACCTCCAGGGGAAAGCTGTTGCAGTGCTCTGCCACCCTCAATGTAAAGTAGCTCTTCTCGTGTTGAGGAAGAACCTCCTGAGTTTTAGTTTATGGCCCTCGCTCCTCGTCCTGTCGCAAGGCACCACTGAAAACAGTCTCAACGCCATTCTCTTGGCAACCGCCTTTGAGATAATTGTGTGCATTAATGAGAGTCTCTCTTAGTCTTCTCCAAGCTAAACACGCCCAACTGCTCATAACGTCGTAGACGTACGCAGGAAATGTAGCGGTGAAGGGAACGCACGGGCAGCGCAACGCGGGGCTCAGCACCAGCCCAACGCAGCCCCATACAAGGCGCCGGCGCCGCGGCCGCCTCAGCAACAACCGCCGCAACAACCCGCCCCTCCTCGCCCCGACAGCCAATGGGCGCCGGCGCCTCGCGCTCCACGCCAATGAGAAGCTTCAGGGCGGCTCAGTCCCGCCCCCTCGGGCAACGAGCGCGCGGCGCGGTGCCCGTCCCAAGGGGGAGGGAGCAGTGGGGTGGGGAGGAACATGGCGGCGGCGCGGGAAAAGGGGAAAGGTGTCGGGAAGGCTGTGAAGCATGGTGAGCCCAAGTCCCCCTTCGTTCTGGGCTCCATCGTCAGGATCTTCATGGAGAACTTTCTGTGAGTAAGCAGGGAGCGTTTCTCTTCCCTTGAACGGCCGCGGCCTGCCCCTTCCGCCCCGCCGCAGAGTGGCCGAGGCAGCGGAGCGGGGTCGCGTGGGTCCCGCGGGTTGCGGGGGCTGGAGAAGGGAGTGAGGGAAGCGATGTTTCCTGTAAGATGGTATTCTTGCTCGGAGTGGGGAGCTGGGGAACACTGATATGTGGGTTACGAGTCCCAGGGAATGTCAGCGCAGTGTCGCTTCCCTGGGGGCGCGTTCCCCGATGCCGGCCATCCTTGCCCCGGGGGATGGCTCCTGTCGGCCGTGCAGCCTCTGCGTGCTCTTTGTCTCCCAGGCAGCTGGCTGCCGAGCAGCGGGGCAGGGAGACTGCACAGGATGCTGGTAGGGCAGTGAGCATAGGCCTTCAGACCCTTTGGGATGAAATGTTTTGTGGTCTTTGTACGTGTTTTTTCCAGCTGCTGTGTACTGCGAATACCATTATTTTTGAACGTATATTGTGGTTACCAGCAGAAGTTGTCAGGCCATTTATACGGCTTACAGCTCAGTGCCAGCCTTGAAAGCCTTCAGTAGTGTAGTGCATGGGTCACATGTTAGATGTGAATGGAATCTACAGAGACAGCAGTTTAAATCCTCATTAAGGGTTCAGATACCTTCTCTTGCATAAGTGCATAGTTTATAGTATTGTGTTGCCATTAACTGCTTTGTACTCTTCCTTTAGTGGTAGTGTTTCAGCTCTCTGTGTTGGCACAGTGTAGGAATAGAACATCAAGCGATTCTTTATAGAGTGTCAACTTGATACAAGTTTTATGGATGGGTTTGGTCTCTTCCCATAGTTACTATTGCAGCAGGCATGCTGGATGCACATGATGGAAGATGTCTAATAGAAAAAAAACAAACACTAGAGATGGGCTGATACGGTAACTCAAGAAAGCTACTGCATGATAGTTTTTCTGTCTTCTTTTTGATGCATAAAACAAAATAATACCTTAGCAAGTTCAATTAAAAAGTTATCATATTACTGGATTTCATTCCTCATAGTCACTGATTATAAAGAAAGGTCTAGTGATTACTCTGGCTGGTGAGAGTGTATTTCATGGTGTTTCGCTGAAATGTTAGTTTTCACTCTTGAGACTTTGTTGCAAAATGGTATTTCATGATTGACTCTAGATGAGGTAATTGTATCTGTTTAATAAAATCATGAAATGCTTCTAAGCAATTCCTTTTTTTTTTTTTTAAGGTAATGAAGTGTTTTAAAATTCAAACACTTGCTTTGTTTTCCAGAACATACACTGTCTGTGAAGTACATCCAGGGCCCAACCTGAACGTGGTTCTAGGTGCTAATGGCACAGGCAAGTCAAGCGTTGTGTGCGCCATCTGCCTGGGACTGGCTGGAAAACCTTCTTTCCTAGGGCGAGCTGATAAGGTAATTATGAACTTTTGTGATTTTCAAAATTAATCTGAATTCCATTCAGAGCACTGTCCAGCAGAGGATAGTGGGAAAGACTGACTTCCGTGATTTGGTTTACTTTTATAAAAAGTAGGGCGTCTGAATTGAAGAGTAACTTGGTCCAGAAACAAAGGGGGGTTGTCTTAATTAACTACTTGCTGTCTTGTATAAATTATGAAATGGAAGAACCTAAATTGTGGTGCAACCTGAGTGGACTAGAGGTTTCATTTGAAGATGGCTAAGCATCCACAGTGGGGTAGAAATGCCTACTTACTGGCCTAAGCATTTGATAAGAAGTACTAGCTAAAGGAGAAATAGACAAAGTCTAAAATAAATTCCAAAATACATAGTACCTGTAGAAATAATGTACTCCTAATGTTCTTGAAAATTCAGCTAAAAATATGGAGGCACTGATCCTTGATTTAAATGGAACTTGGATTGCTGTACTTATTTTCACTTTTTACTGTCAAGATATAATGCATTGATGCTGTAGTGGGAAGTTTATATTTTGAAATTTTCAAATTTTTACACTTGCTTTCTTGGATATTCTCACTGGATGCAATTTCTCTGAATAAGTTTGGAGCAGTGAATCTGGGTGCCTAAATGGTTGCACATACTCTCTTGTGGCTGCTTAGTCATAAGCAAATGTGAATATGGGAATTGACTACATGTCAGTACTGTCAGTGTTGGTATTTCTCTTTACTTTTCGTGATTTATTTTCATACTATTGGAATTGGCAGTTCTAGTATAGCTATTCAGCAGTGTCTTTTCACTTGTCTTTGTTCCCCGAATTCATAAGAACTTCTTCCTGTCTGTGGATCTGCTGATTATAATTTGTTCAGTTTTGGAGGCTGAGGTTGATCAGAAATTGTTAACTTGTGGAAGAGGTTCTAATGCTGCTGGTGGAGGATAGTAATGTCGTCCTTTATTTTTAGGTAGTCCTTACTTTTGCTTTTAATTGTAAGTTTTCAATAAAATACACTGTTACATTAACCCCATTATACAAATATGTATTCTCATAAGATAATACATTTTATTTTGCAGTAACAACTTGTAAATTAATTTTGTAGATCGGTCTCTTTGTGAAGCAGGGGTGCATGAAAGGCATAGTGGAAATTGAACTGTAAGTAGTAAAACTATTTTGTCATGCACTTTTAATTGGATCATTTTCCCACAGAGTCATTCACAAAGTTGTGAGAAAAAATTTTAGTGTTCAGAAGTCTGTCTTTAAGCTGGTGCTTTAATTTGTCCGTTTTTAATTCCCCAGGTTTCAGAACATAAAGTTTATATAATTATCACACAAGAAATAAGCAGTGGTGGCTACTCTTGATCTCTCTTCCTGAAGCATTTCACCTTGTCTTGATGTACAAAGATTGCATAGATAAAGATAGGTCTATATGGTGTGTTTAGCTTTTGATTATATTTATGGTTCAGATGATTTAAATTTAGTCAGTACTGCCATCACTACGTGGTGGTTGGAATTCTTTCTGTTGAAAGAAAAAAGACAAAAGTCTAAGTTTTAAGACTGATCTGCCTTCACTTTCTATATATCAGTATACTGATACTGCCCATAGGAGGGGCTTGCCTACATTCTCACTGAATTCTTACTGATAGAAAAGTAAAAAAACCCAATCTGACTAATCCCATGTAATGCAGTCTTGTAGATAAGCTGTTGCAAAACAGAGCAACTAGAAATCATTTGGACTGTAAAATTCTGTTAGTAGCTTCTCCACAGGGCGATACTACATGCTTCCTTTTTTGTGGGTGATATGACACAGGTGATTTTAATAAGCCTTAACTTGGTCTGTTTGCCTGAATGAAACAGAAAATAGAGATAGCCAACTGATTCATAGCCTGTGTTAATTTGTAAAACAATTGGCCACCCTGATCAGAGTCTCTCAAAAGAAAATTTTATTGAGGAAAAAAAAATACCACAGCAGGCCTTGGAAAAACTCACGTTCATTTTAGTTACTGTGGGAGTGATCAAATAAGGCCTTCTTCAGAGATTGGCCAGGCAATGTGTTCAGGAGATAGGATGTATGGTGAGGTTGTTTTAACATAAATATATTCCAGTGTTATTTGAAAGTCTGCAAAGAATCTTACAGTGTGTGCAGACTTAGCATATCATGGCTCATTAGACCTAGCATGTCATGGCTGCAGTGTAGTTGAATTCTTTGTCTGATTGGTAGAAAATATTTAAATACAACATCTAGGAAGGGAGACCAATGATGCAGAAGATTGCTTTTTTTGGCAAGAACTAAAAATTGAAGTTCTGTAGTCATGTATTGCCTTTGTTGAATTTGGCCCTTGAAATGTAGCTAAACCCAAGTTATGATAGTAGAAGGATGCTAATTTAATGAAAGAAGGGAGCATGGCTTTGTAGGTCTTTTGAAGGACGTCTCATAAATTAAAATGAGATGATGCAGCAGGTAAAAATTCAGTAATCAAAAAATAGGATCATACCCCTATGAGGCTTAGTCCAAACACCTGCAGCAGATGTGTACTCACTTCTGCATTGGCCTCTATTTTTAAATGTCCTGAGGTACATGGCCACTCTACAAGCCTATATTCTCCATCCTTAACAGTTATCAGCCCATCTCTAATGTTTGTGTTTTTCTAACTGCATTAGACACCTTCCATCATGTACATCCAGCATGCCTACTGCATACTTAACAGGCACTAGACAATTTCTGAATCAAAGTGGTAAACCAAAATTCCAGGAGTCTGATGTAGTTGTTATTGCTGCATCTTAACCAGACTAAGTTTTTGAAAATAGATATTGAGCTAGAAAGCTAATGTATCTTTAGTGATTTTTAAAAGCAGAAAATGAAAATAAGTTAGTATTTTTTTGTGTTGTATGCTATTTTTTTCTCTAATGGAATATATATATACACAGCTTACTGATGCCTTTTTTTACACTAATACTTGAAAATGTACTGCACCTCCTTCACACCAATTTTAAAACTTAACTAAATCTCAGAGAAATTATGGTTTTATAGAAACTGTTCACATTTATAACTGGTATTTCATACATTCAGCATGAGCATCTCATTTATATAAGTAACTTCTGAGTTAAGATTTACAGATATTCTTGGTGTTTCCCATGTGAATTTAATTCATCACTGAAGTACTGTATGTTTTCTGAATCATGAAATGAATCTGATGCTACTGTTTAGTTAATTTAGATTAAATATTTAGCTACCTATAAATTCTAGTAATACTTTGACACTTGGTAACCTTTGAAAGTGTAACACTTTTCAGGTGTTCTGTAAACACTTCTTTTTATTAATCAGGTTTAATTCACCAGAAAATATTACCATCACACGTGAGATTTATGTGGTGAGCAATGCATCAGTGTGGTTTATCAACAGAAAACCAGCAACCCTGAAAACAGTAGAAGAACATATTGCAGCCTTGAACATCCAGGTGGACAATTTGTGCCAGTTTCTTCCTCAGGTATGAATTTATTCTGAAAGACAGTGGGTGCAAATGGAGTACTGTGCTTTGAGAGGGTTTTGTTGCTGGTTAGCTTTAGCAGCACTTCAGCTAGTTCAATGGGACAGCACAAAGAACAAGAGGGATGAGGCAGCCATGCTGGTGTGATGGTGAAAGAAAAGAGGAGCTGTGTGACCTTTAAAGCTCAATAATTGGACGATTTTATACCTGTTGACTCTGAAGGGAAAGATGCTAATGTTCCCTGTCTTGGTGTTCAAGTAGCAGCACTTGCTAATAGAGCCTTTCTGGTAGTGTCAGCAGTTTGTTGAGCATAGGGTTTAAAGATGTGTAGGACTGAATTATATAAGAGTAAAATCATCCTAATGGAAAGTAAGTCTTAAAGGAGAGAGAAGATGAAAGAGTACTACTGGCAGTTTCCGTATTTGAATGTCGAGCAGGTCTGGATTCATGTGCAGGTAGCTAAGTTGCCTCACATTGCACCTTAAATTTGTAACGGGTTCTTTCAGTGACAGTTCATTTGGATCATCAGGAATAGTAGTAAAAGGAAACCTTATCAGAGCCTAGCCATGGGGTTATTGTTGAATTCAAGAAGAATTGCGGAAGAGCATTAAAATTTAGAAAGCTAATACTGCAGAAACAAAAATATGCCAGATGTTTGGGAGTTCATTTTCACTTACATACAGTATTTGTTCAGAACTTCCAGCATACTCTGGTAACACAACTTTGCGTTTAAAATAACTTCTTCTCTTTAGTCCATAAATGTCAGTTCAGTCAGTATTACAGTCTTGATACTTCTGCTTTATTTGTTCTCTCCCAGTGAATCAACAGCAAGCACACTTCTTGCATCAGTCTCAGTTTTGAGCTCTTCTTCTGCCTTCAGCAGCAATACTTCCGATAGCCTTGGCTGCCAGCTCTAATAATAACTTCTATATGGCTTAACTTTCTAGTTAGTCATGGTATTTATACTGCAAAAGATTTGTACTGCAAGCTTGCTTCAGCAGCCTGAGAACAAATGCTCTGGAATGTTTGGTTGTTACTCCGTGAGATGGTGATTAACTATGACAGAGGTATTTAGCATAGGACTGTAAATCAGGTGTGATGTTCTTGAGAAGTATGTTTCAGTGTATAAATCCAGTATTACTGTATTGCACTGTTCCAGCTATTCCTGTATTTTTTATAACTTTTTAAAATTTTGTAGGACAAAGTTGGAGAATTTACAAAACTGAGTAAGATTGAATTGCTTGAAGCCACTGAAAAATCCATTGGTTCTCCAGAAATGTACCAGTTTCATTGTGAACTGAAAAATTTCAGAGAAAAGGAAAGAGAACTGGAGGTAAATACACTTTTTAGAGAGCAGTGAATGTAGAAGTGTAATAAATTTTACCCTGACACGTTACAGAATTAGAAAGTATTTATTTATTTACGAAGCCTGTTTTAAGTTGATTTTACCAAATAATGCTCATCTTTTCTCAGAACTCATTCACTTTGACACTAACATGCTTGTAAGCACAAAGATGTGTGCAAATGGCCCAGACCCCAAAGAGGGAGGGATGCCTGTTGTCAAGTATTCCTTGCTTCTCTGGGATTGTTTTGGGAACAGCTTTCCTGGACAGATATTTTATAAATCATTGGTGTATGACCAAGCATGGTCCTTTGCTTTAGTGTTGCTCACTTCCTTGGAAACGAAGAGACAGACAAAAAGGAAAAGGACCAGTGTTCTGGGAACAACGTCTGTCCTTAGCCATACAGGCCATTCTTTTAATCCTTTGTTCTCTTGTTCCTATCTTTTTGGATGGTTCCCCTCTAGTTACTGCTGTACTAAAATGTCTCCTCTAATGTTAAATTTCTGCTTTAATGTACAGGTGAGATGTAGACTTACTTTGTGAGAACTGTTTAGATACTGTAAAACATGAAAATATATATTACAGAACTTGTGCAGAGAAAAAACCACCTCATTGGAGAAAATGAAACAGAGAGTTGAACGGTACAAGCAAGATGTTGAAAGATACCATGAATGCAAGCGCCATGTAGACTTAATAGAGATGCTTGAGAGGAAAAGGCCATGGGTGGTAAGTTTCACTTCCAGTGTTTTTCTCACCTAACCCATTTTCATTAAGACTGTGAAATTAGAAATAGGCGAAAAGTTGCTTTGTAAGAACTGTGACCAGAGTAATTTGAATATCATTACAGTTGCTCAGTGCAAACAGACCAGGTCTTGAAATTCTTTTTTTGGTCTAACTGTGATGTTTGCTTATGTACCTAGCTGAATAAGTTGCTTCAGAAGTGGTTCAAGTAGTTACTGTGCACTTGGGAAAGCCAGCAGTACAGGCCAAGAGCAGTACTCCTTTTATTCTATGCAGAGGCAACTGGTTTAAGCTCTAGCCAGCTCTGCTTACTTCTTCCACTGTAACTTTTTTTTTTTGTTAATTTTTTTTCAGAGACTGTGTTCCTCTTAATTTATTAGTTGAGATTTAGTGTACATGACAGGCATGTCAGTTAACTTAAGTTGCCAATCTCAAAAATACTAGCATTTGTACAAAAAAATTTTAAAATGCTTTTGAAAAACCTATAGTAAGGAGCAGATCATTTACACAAATCAAAAGTAAGTCTTTCTGAGGAGCACTTTAATACTAGCTTAGTTTAGTGTTGAATGATCAGTCAAATTAAATTATTCTGAACAGTTCAAACTGGTGGAGATTTCAGTTTACTGAAACAATATATTATTTGCTTTGTTTGCAAGCTTAGAGTTAATTATATTATAATTATATATATTATAATTATAGAGTTAATGAAATACAGATATAGAACTTCCAGAAAACTTGATTTTCTACTTGTGAAGGATGCAAAAAACTTTTGCAATTTTACATATAACAAAGCCTCACATGTCTATATAAAGAGCATTATGGCCATTGGATCTTAAGCAACTGAAAATCCCATCACTGCCTTCAAATTTTCTTGCTAACAGCAGAGGGAATTAGGAGTAACAACTGAAAAGATGAATGGTGGTAGTGTTAAGGAAGTAGGGTATACCTTCTGTCAGTACTTGCTGAATGGTGGGACTTTTTCTTACTACAAGTGTTTGCTTCGTGTTGCATAATTAATGTAGACTGATACCGATTGTTCTCTGCTGTAAGACCTTTGCTTATACAGAAATCTAAAGGCTTTCTGGACACTGGCAGAGGAAAACTAAGCTAATGATTTTACCTGCTATCAATTAAGTTGCCTTCCATAAATTAGGGAACATGGCTGTTAGTTACATGTTACTTAAGCAAGTTTAGTCAGACTTGGTCATACCTTAGTTCCACTGCTGTCTTCCAAACAGTTTATAAGCTCAGTATGTTAAAGGCTTTTAGTGGGTGCATTCAGTTGAATGTAACTTTCTGGCCACTGAATCCATAGAAACAACAGCGTGCTTTGACACCTTGGTGGAGTTCTGATTGACAGTCCAGAATTTGTAGTTTATATTAGATTCAGGGAAAAGAGAGGAGAAGTAGAGGTAAATATGCACTTTAGAGATGCCGAGAGCAGTTACTGTAGGGAAATTTTAATAAATTTTAACATGAGATCTTCCATGTACTTAATTTACATTTGACATCAAAGGACATTAACCTAATTGTTTTACTAGCTAGAGGATATGTGAACTATGGGCTGTAATAAAATTCCACATTCTCTTGCTGTTTTGTGATTTGTCAAACTGTGACGACTTTTGTTATTCTCTTACATTGCAAAATACCAAACTCTGTCTAAAAGAAGAATTGCATTGTTCTACAAAAGCATGGGATTTTTTTGTTGTTGTTTTGACCTGGCACTGTTTAGTCCTAAGAATAAATGGGTGGTTTTGTGTTTTAAAATGGGGTTTACCAAAGTCGAGAATACTATGGGAGTTTATTCTTCCATCTGTGGATGTTTCATCTGCTGCATCCTCCCCAAAATGCAGATTTCAACTTGAAGACTAAATGCACCTACCTGTTCAATTTACTTTTGTAACAAAGCAGAGTAGCTACAGCTGATCTTTCAAGTCAGCTGGAAGGCAGATGTATAAACACTGCATGATGTAGTGAAGTAGTGAAGCAGTCAGCCTGGAAATATCATAACTCAAATATGACATTAGACTGTTTCTTAATCATAGAGGAAAAGAGGAAGTCTAGTGAGGAGCTTGTTCATGTTCTGATCACTGTTGAAGTGCATTTTAATTCTGAAAACTCTACTGCTTTTCATCTCAGGAACGTCTTTTTGTCAAGCAATTTTTTCTAGACCTCTGCTTCTATATGTGGAGAACTATGCACCATTTTTGCAAGTGTCTATGTGTAGTAAGTTCTTAAGCATATACTTTAGGTTCCATAGAATTCCATAGGTCCCAGAATCACGTAGATTTGAAAATGTGTTTGGGTCAAGCCATGTCCGTTCCTCTTTTCCTCCTCTGACTTACAATTAAGAAAAACATTGTGTTAAGATGCAAATATCTCTTAGGAAAGCTGAAATGCTTTGGAAGTTCTGCAGGTCTTTAGTGGAGTGAGTAATTACAAGCATCAAAGTTACTTGTGTACTGATAAACAAGATCTCCGTATTTTGGTTAAGTCAGATTTTCTTAAAGTATTAAAAGGATCTGCTGTGTAAAAATCATGTCATGATGGTTCTGTGGAACTTGCCTATACTTTGTATCTGAAGAATCTGAAGTATAATTGTATGTATGTGCATTTGCTTTAATCTTGAAACAAAATTACTTAGAGCAGAGCTAAATTTTAATCTTAATCATTCAGCTAAGTGAAAATAACTTTACCTCTGTAACTTTGTAACAGTGGCTACTAAGAATACTTCACTGAATTAGAGCAGCTTTCTTTGAGTGCTTTTTGACTTTATGAAAAGGATACTGTGAAGAAAGACCCTGAATTTTGTAGACTAGGTTGATTTATCTGTGATTCATCAGGTTACTTAAGTAACTATGGAGAAGTGGTAGCAAATAAAGCCAAGTCACCTGTTGCAAATAATTTCCATGTGGTCTTTATGTAACATTATTATCACTATTATTATTGCTATTATTATTGCTATTATTATTACTATTAATATTACTGTTGTTGTAATAATAAGCTCCAAGGCTTAGAATAAGCTAGGCATATGTTCTGAATTGGGGGCTTTCTTTAGTGTATATGAAGTCAAACAGCCTTCCCTTCCTCTGTTCCCCTGCACACATGAATCCTCTCCTCTCTCTGGTCCTCTGAACATCTTATTATTTTTTTTTTTTCATGAGCTGAGAGGGTGGCTGTGACACGTCTTTTAGGTTCCCTGATATTCAGGGCAAATGCAGGGCTGAAAAAGGAGTGGGTGCAATGGTGTGTCTGAAAAAGAAAGTTTACTTTAATAGGAAAATGCGCTTTAATAGGAAAATAAAATAGGCGCAGTGCCCAGAAACCACATGCTGTTAGGACAAAAACACCAAAGACCAGAAATGAGGAGGGAGTAGCAATATATAGGCTTGGGGGTAGAGGGTTCTAGAAACATGACCAAATATGCACCAGGGGTAACCAGTAGGGGAGCAGAACTTGGGTTCATTAACATAATAATGGCAAAGTCACCTGGGAGATCTCTGTCTCAGCCTAAATTAAACAAATGCCTCTTAGGGCTTGAAGCTGAGGTCTGGCTTGCCAGGGTGAGATCTGGCTGGCCCTGTGCCTCTGCCAGGCTGATACCCACAATAAACGCTTCACAGTCATGGAATATATTGTTGTCTTATGTTTCTTTGTTTGGGGGTGCTGGGAAGAGGTTCCCCTTATTTTGTTCGTTCTTTTTTAATGCTTTTTCTGTCCAGAGAGTGTAACACACACACAAAAATTTCCCTAATAATGACTCCTTCGGTTTAAACTACTTTCTCTACAAAATTCCCACTTTCTGGAAGTGGAGCTACTTGGTCACCATACTGCTTACCCTCTCTTTGCTCTCATGAATGTATCTTCAGTTAAACTTCCTATATAGCAATGGCTTTGGTGTTTGTGGTGTCTGGTGAAGTTTTTGCTTCCCAAAAGTGTGTTTCACTCTGTGCTGTTGGTTTACTTCAGCAGCAGTTATATCTGTTATTTGCTCTGGTGATCTGTCCAGCTCCTTTCCTTTTCTTTCTCCCGAAATGGTCTGTGGTTATTTGCTCCTTAGCTTTTAGACTCCTGCCTAAGTAGTCTCAGACTATGAACAGAGAGGGACTAAGGAGATTTTTTCGCGATCCCAGATGGACATAAAGACAAGGTAATTGCAGACAAATGGATTGTTTCTTCTGCTACTTGAATTGCATATTATTTAAGAGGTATTAATAATGCGTCCTTGTTCACTTGGGGCTGAATGATGACTACAGCTACTGGTCATTGGAACTAGTAACAGTGTTACTTATGTAGTTGCTCTAATACTAGTTTCTGAATGATTTTTTTTCTAGAACTCATGAGCAGTTAAATAAAATGTTTGGCCAATATAAAACACTGGAATAGAATACAACAGTTTTTTACTGTTTTACTTTCAACTCCTCCAAGGAATATGAAAATGTTCGTGAACAGCATGAGGAAGTGAAACAAAACCGAAACCAAGTTAAGAAAGAACTGAAGTCTCTGAAAGAAATGCAAGCCCCTTGGACAAGAAAAATCCAAGAAGCTGAAGAAAATTTAAGGAATCTGGATATGAAAACCAGAGATAATGTAGGTATTGAAGTTCTTGTTTAACATAGGTAATATTTTAGGTGTTTCGTGTTCAGCTTTTTAAAATGTAAATACCTTCTTTTTGATGTTTCAGTAGAAATTTTACTGAAGCATCTGTGCCCTTGGTTTTCAAGAGCCTTCTCCATGTCTGTTCAAAGAATGCATTCCTTAGTAAACCTTTAGTAGCAATTTTTCAGTTTGCTTTTGGTTTTGTAAAAAACAAATCTTAAAATTTCTCTTCGCTGTACATTAAAAATCTTCTGAGATGTAATGTTAATAGTGTCCCCAAGTTAGGTACTTCCATTGAATTAGATGTCTTTTCTCATCTGGTCTGTACTTTGGGTTTGTGGATGCTCACTTCTCTTCTCTTCTTAAAATATGGTTTATTTAAGGTTAATTACAGCTATACTGGCCTAAAAGCATTCCTCTAATATTGAACATAATTCTGTAAGTAGGACCTGATTTTTTTAATTAGACAGTAATCTTCCGTCTGTTGTGAATATTTTTATGCATAAGGGAATTTAATGGTAAACTTACCTATATGTTACAGTTTACAAAAGTTTTTTGAACAGCTGCTCTTCCTGGGTTTATGGAAAAATACTATTTCCATATGAAAAATAAGAGTACTGTAATTCCCTGCAGGACTTTAACTATTATTTACTATTCAGACTGCAGAAGTCATTGTGTGTGTAAGCTGCACAAATTTGTAGTGTATAACCAAAGTTAAATAATGACACGAAAGCGTTTGTTTGCTGCAGTGAATTGTGTTTGAAGGTAAGTGACCTGCTCAGAGGAGTTGATGTGGATACATGTGTCCTGTGAGGACTGCTGCCTTGAAGCATCTTGTAGAATGAGGGTCTGAAACTTCACTGGCATTTAATGCACTGTGAGCTAATAAACTAGTCATGTGCTTTTTTCTAAAAAAAAAACAAGCCAAAACACACACCTTTGCCCCAACCGAAAAACAAACCCAAAACCAAACCAGAAAGACCAGACAAAAAACTCCTACAGATTGTTGTTCACAACTTCGTTGTTTTTTGTTGTGATAAACACTACACCAACAATATGAAGTTCTCAAGTACCTCATAATTATGAGAAAGTTCTTTGGTAAGAGTATTTAGGTTTTGTGTCCCACAGTATTGCAGGCGTTTATTATGCTGTGAGGCAAAATACCTGAATATTCCAAAACATTGCAGTCCTACTGAAGTCACCTTTTTTTGGTGTAGTTGGACTTTTTGTTTTGAAGATTTTTGTTGTTTAGGGTAAGTGTACTTTCTTAGAGGAGAGTTAACGTCTGGAAGCTTGAAATTAATATTTATAATACAATAATACATTCATGCTTGTGAATTGCTATACTTTGTTTTTACTGCTTAGTCGCATCCTGTTAGGTTTTACTCATATGTATCAAGCTACTGTGTTTTTTTCAAACAGGGAAGAGTTCTACTTAACCATTGGTACCACTGTTCTTAGAAGTATTGGGCTGTATTCATATAAAAGTAGTCTTTTTTCTTAAGGGTTGTGCTTCATTTCTGTCAGAAACCTGGGACAGTGATCATTTTAGTTTTAGCTTGCAAGGCAACTTTAGCTTGCTAAGCATAGGCACTTCCTACAAAACAGTGGAAGAAAGCCTTAGAGAATGTACAAGATGGTTCATTTATACTCTTAAATCACATATTTTTCTTTTCAATCTAAACTTGTTGAGTAAAGCTTTTGTATGCCATATATTCAAAAGGTTAGCCATGTGCTGAAGTGTTGCCTAGTTTACGTCTGGAAATTGGATTAGGTAATTTGTTCTATAGTATTCTGGTAGCCAAAAATACTGGAAGAAGTAAAAAGGATAAATCTGAAATAAGTAATTTATAGAAGACTTACTGAGCTGCTCTAATACGGCTTTGCAGTGATAAGTTATGATTTTGCATCTTATTTAAAGCTGATACTATTCAGTATATATAAGACGCTTCCAAACATGTTTTTTCTGATGTTAAATGATATGTCCAAGTCTAGTTTGAATGATTATTATTTTGTCTTGAACTCAGAGTCCAGAATTGTGGGAAAAGACATAAGGGAATACATTATATATGTGGTTATGGCATGAACTATTTGTAAGATACCTGGCAAGTTAAGAAGATCTGAGAGGTGTAGTTAGTGTTGCTTTTTGAACTTCCGTGATAGTAACTTTTTTCAGGTGCTGAAATCGATTTCCCTCACACATACGTTCAGAGTTGGGCTGTTGAAATGTCCTTGGAAAGGAGAACCAGTGTTGGTTGCACTGTCAGGAGATAGTTTTGACATAATGTGAAAGTGCAAGGCTTAAGTAGCTTAAAATGGCTTAAGCTGCTTTGTCTTTATTAGTTTCTCACTTTTTCATAGACTGCTTGAATTTTTTGTAACTTCCAATTCTATCTTTGTACAAATGCAGGCATTTGGCGAGAATTTCACAGATAATTATTCTGTAAGCCAGAAGGAGTTGATTAGTTTCAATTTGGCATTAAGGGAAAAGAAGTTTAGTATTTTAAGTCTGCTCTATTCTGGACACACAGACTTGTAGGGAATATAATTCTCTTCAGACCCTTTGCTCTAGGCTTATATCCACTATCAAAAGACTTCAATTCTGACTGCTTCTTGACATGAGGATATATATGTGAGAGCAGAAATAACCACCTCTTCATTTTGTCTTTCTTGAGCTTTGTTGGCAAAAAAAAAGTCCAGTATGGAGTTGTAGTTTTGTCTGTAAGGAGCTGAACAGCAAGGAAAGGTGGAGTAAATCTGGGAATTATATTAATTAATATATCCAGAAGTTGCATGACTTTTCCTCTTGTCTCTTTGTGTTAAAACCCTTTCAATTTCTGGATTAGATTAAAAATTTTTAGTAACACTTGCTGGTTTGAGTGGTATCAATGTAGAATGTGGAAAAAAAGAAATTGACCCATTTTGTAGGAAAAGTCTAATGAAGTGTATTTTCAGAACAGTTTCTTCAAGCTCTTTAAAGTCATTTGAGCAAGTTAACTATGCAATGCAATTTTTAACAATATTTAATAGTGTAAAGTAGTCTTTTGTGCTTTTACAACGAAAATCATAAAGATAATTCTAGTTGTTCATCTGTTCTGTAGGTAGGTCTATATATAAACATATTACTGAAAATACAATGATAGAATGAAAAACAGAATTCCAGTTCCTTAGTAGCATCCTGATTTTGAGCCTTCAGAATTGTTTTGTGAACACTGTGCATCAGTTTCCTGGGAGAAAGCTTTCTCTTCAGACTGCCTCTCAGCTCTTTGGAAAGAGCATCACAGAATCAGTACCTCATAGCAGTCACCTGCAAGACCCAGATGTATTTCTTCTGTTTTGGCTTTATGCAAACCTCCTGCCCAAGTCTTAAATATTTTGTGCTTTTTTAAGGTTGTGGTAGGGAAAAAAAATCTGCGTAGTTTTATTTTCTCCATTTTTGATGCATCTTAATGTTTTCAGTATGACTCTTTGTAGGAAGACCTTTCTTCTGGTGGGAGTGCTGTGTCTGTTTCTGTGTCTGCAGTGGAATTTACTTGAAGTCCAAGTCCTTCCGTCCTTCTGCAGTGTTCCTGTATTCTCTTTGCAGTGCTTCAGCCTTGAGGGTTCAGGGAAGGAGGAATTCAGTTTTCAGACAAAGGATTGTGTACTTCCCCTGTGTTCAGAACTAGCTGTGTGAGTGCCTGGGCAACTTGACCTAATAAAACATGCTCTGAGAAGGGATGGGACTGAAGAAATTCCTTCCAACCTATGTTATTCTTCCACTTTATAGAAGCTGAGGATAGAGAAGGAGCAGAGACATGGATGCCTACACATGAGCCAACAAGTTGTCAAGCTCAGTTGTGTAGGATCTAGCTCAAGCACAATGCATTTCAGAGGTAGGATGACTTGGACAAAGTGTGATTTGGCCATTCTGTACCTGGGAGCTTAAGCCTTGCTCCCTCTTTAGCATCATCTTTCTTTGCAAAGTTGGTTTGGAGAGAGAGGCAAGAACATTTTATAATTGTAGGCATCTGAATGTAACATTTGTATTGAAATCAAGGATGGAGTTATTTTAATTTCAGATTAGGAACTTCCTCTATATATCATGCCTGAATTTGCAGACATATAGGTGAATGGTTGTGAACAGTACAGTATGTATGCCATTATACAAGTCTTCACAAATTGCTGAAATTATACATGCTACAGATAAAGTTAAGAATAAGAAGTGGGTGAGTATGACTTTGTCAGGAGTAAAATGCAGAGTAAATACTTATGCATATACAAGATGTTGTTCAAAATCTGATTACTTTTTACAAATATAACTGAATTTATGACTGTAAATTTAAATATCTCGCTGTATGCAGACTGCTGAAATCAGAAATATTTCCCAGAAATGTAAAGAGAAACAAGATGCTTTGGAGATGAAAGATAAACAGGTAAGAATCTTGCTGACTTTTCATGGTGTTTGTTTTTGGGTTTTTTGTCTGCTCTTCTGTTAGCAGAGTGGCAAATTTCTATGAAGATGCTGCAAGTGCTTTTTACTCCCTCCAGTACACAATGTATCTTTAGAACTCTGTCTGTCAAACGGGAATTAGTAAGAGAGAGGTGTATACTCATCAGGTGCCTGATAAAATAGTGTGTGTGTATGTATAGATAGAGCATGCCCTTTACATGAGAGGCGGGGGTTATTGCTTCTAATGATATGCGTCCTGCATCTTGTAAAAAAAACATCCTTGCAAGGATGTGAGACAGCCTCATTTAAGCATTTGGTCAAGAAATGTATAAATGAAATGTATAAGGATGCAGAGTTGAAACTTCAAAGTTGTGTTTGGGCTATAGATTTTACTTAATTATAGACTAAATTTCTGATGTATTAAGCAACTTAAGCAATTTATTAACCTTTTCATTATTAACCTATAAAACCTTTTTCATTTTGTGAAAATGAAAAAACTTAAAAATTTATTTATGGGCTTGGTTGTACTTTTGCTTATGTTCTTCAGCTGCCATAGTGCTATTGAAACTGTGTCATAGCGCTGTTGGAACTGTAACAGACTCTTGGGGTTTGGGTGCATGGTTATGTCAGCATTTAATAGCAGTTGCACAGGTATCCTAGGTGTTTGTTGTAGATTCTATATACCAAACTCATTCTTGTTGGAAATACTCAAAATTTTTAGATTGAAGAAATTAATCAAGCATTCAGAATGAAAAAAGATGAAGAAACAAACAGGGAGAAGAAAATATACCAAACTCAAAAAATAATAGAAGAGTGGCAGAATGAGCTGGATACAATGTCAGTCTGTGAGAATCTTCAGCCACAAATTGATGCTGTTAATACTGAGCTGAAAAAACTACAAGAAGAAAGGGCAAATATTGATAATGATGTCAGTGATCTTAGAGCAGAAAAAAACAACCAAGAGCGGGAAGAGAAAAGTAAGTTACTTATTAAGGGTTTTTTTTGTCAATTTATTTTGCTATTTTAATGAACCTACTTGTACAGAATCTACCTGTCCTGCTGTAGTGAAATAATTCAAGGTGTTTACTTCAAGCCTTATAGTTGGCTTACATGTATAGCAGTCCTCTTTCTTGTTACCAGTTTTATTAAAAGTAACAACCACTTTCAAAATCAAATAAGAAGATTCAAAAGTAACAATTGACCTTAAAACTATCCTTTAAAGAATCAGTATTTCTAATCTCTGTGTAAGGAGACTCCTTTGGAAGCTTGGGGGATTTTTTTGTTATAAAGGAAGGTGTGTAATTAGCAGGTTGTGAAAAACAGTCCCAAACCTGATGGAGAAAGCAGTTTATTTTGAAGAGGCAGTATTTTAGCTACTTCATGCATTATTATATGCAGTATATTAGCTGCTGATGCTTCATTTGTCCTTCTTAGATGAACTTCAGCTAACCTTAATTCCAGAATTTCTTTACATTAGTCTGGGATTTGCAATTAGTTCTTTCTAAGAAATGAAATTAAATTAAAAAGTTGAAGCCTGAGAGGTGGTGAGGGTGTTGTATACGTATTCCTGAGTGAATGCTGCTTATTTGCACATACCTGTCTGGCACTTAAATTGCCATTGAATCCAAGAAGAAACTGAGGTAAGAGTCCAAGTGACGTGGGGAAGAAGACACTGTATATTTTATCTTGGACAGCACAAAATTCTCAGGTTTTGATCTCTGTCTCTTCTGAATAGCAGATGCTTTCAAGCACAGTCTGTTGTGAACATTTTGGTTTTTGCCAGCATAAAGATAACACAGATATTTCACATTACTAGTCCTACTGTCTCTTTCCTCTGGGAGTGTTTTTGTTTTTAAATACAAAGGTAGAAGAAGTCTTGAAAAAACATACTTTTAGGGCAAAATTCCTGTATTTTTACTGTGCCTATCATATTTTGTTATTCTTTGGGTAAGTTTTTAATTCTGTTTTAGATTTTAAGCTTTATTAGTTCTTAAAATTTCTTCAGAAGTAGCAGCATCTCTATTCTGGAAAGAGAAACTTAGTTCTTATAATTTACTAACAAACCTTAGTTTTGGAGGAGTGTAGTCAGTAGATAGCAGAAAATGCTGGTTATGATGGGTACTTGCTGTGGACTCTGTTTAAGAAACTACCTTAAATTACAGGAATCATTGGTCGCCTTGGACAACTTAATAATATAATGCATATGAAGGAAGAGAACCTTAAAATGAGATTCCGAGACACACACTCTGCTCTTATGTGGCTAAGAAACAACAAAGACAAGTTTAAAAAAAACACTTGTGAACCCATGATGCTTGAAGTAAGATTTACTTGCATACCGCTCTTTTAATGGTTACATTTTTTATGTTTTGCTAGGCTTCGAGAATGATTGGTAGACTTTTAAGACAAATCTTGTAATGTCCTGCCAAGTACATGCAGTATATTCATCATTAGAATTCAATAGACAGTGTTGTAACTGGGTAAGGTGGGATGGCTCCCTTGCTCCACAAGAAGATGCCTGTTGCAGGTTTCCTCTAAGGTGCAACCAGTTATTATCCAATCTTACTACTTAAAACTTAAGTAGTTCTTAGTTGCTGCTTAACAAAGCAGTGGTAGTTGCCAATTGAGTATCTCCCTCTGCAGCACAACCTGCTTGGCTGTGGTTACTTCTCTCTGTGATCTCCAAGTGGTTTTTTTTGTTTGCTCTACCCAGCCATCTAGAGATGCAGAAGTCTGTTGCTAGTTTTGCACTGTGTTTTGTTTTGGTTTGATAGCTGCTGTACTATCTAGGAATAGCAGGACTAAATTTTCAAAGAGATTATTACTATTTTTAGTAAATTCCTTCTCTTGAAATATATGCTCCATGTAATGTGAAGAGGATGAAGATCTCCAGTTGCATTTCTTTTCAGAATTGCAAACTTACTTAATAAAGTATTGCTACAATTTAAATTAGTATATTAGAATATTTATATATGAGTTCTTAGAGTGTTAATGTACTAGGACTGCTCAAAATTACTTTTGTTTAGAATAGAATCCCAAGTATTTCTTGTTATTACTAGAACTTTGAATTCCTCTTGAAAGATCACATCATGATAATTTTATAAATGCTTCAATAAGGATATCTTTACTTAAGGCCTTATTAAACTCTGCAATATCAATTGATGTGTAGATTTGTTTTCCCTGTGTTGAGGTGTAACCCCAGCCATCGGTCAAGTCGCAGGTAGCCATTCACCCACCATCCTATTACAGAGTTGGGTAGAGAATCAGAAGAGTAAAACTCATGGAGTGAGATAAAGACAGTTTAATAGGGAAAGAAAAAGCCATGCACATGAGGAAAGCAAAACAAGGAATTAAGTCACTGTTTTCCAAGGGCAGACAGGTATTCATTCAGTCATCTCCAGGAGAGCAGGGCACCGTCACACACGACAGTGACTTGGTGTCCTGGTTTTGGCCAAGGACAGGGTTAAACTTTTGTAATGCTTGAGAGGATGTGTGGCTGAGGGGCCCTAATTTGTTCCATATCACCTCACCTGTTGCTAGGAGTGGGGGAAAGGGGCTCTTGAGTTTGAGAATGGCATCCCTTTCAGGTTGGGAGAAGTCATGGTGGGGAGGAGGCAGTCAGTCTTTGTTGGGGGCTTTCAGTGTAAATTGTTAGTCTTACACCTTTTATTATTAAAATTGTTGCAGTTACTGGTTGCTTTCTCATCTTATTGCTGTTGCCAGTAAATTATTCTTATGTCAAGCCAGGGTTTTCACCTTTTTTGCCTCTAGTTCTTATCTCCATCCTACTGGAACAGGAACCAGGGACCCCTCCCTGGGGAGGGAGGAGTGGCAAGGTTTCAGTGGGCCTTCTAGGTTGAAGAATACCATTCCTAAACTGACACTTGGGAAGCCATCACTCCAAATGTCCCCCCTTCCTTCTCCTTCCCTTCATGTTATATACTGAGCATGGTGATCTGGAATATCTCTTTGGTCTGTTTGGGTCACCCGTTCTGGCTCTGTTTCCTCCCAGTCTCTCATGCACACATACCTTACCACTGTGGCAGCACCAAGAGCAGAAAAGGCCTTGACTCTGTGTAACCTCCACTCAGAAATAACAATCATCTTGGTATTATGAACCCTCTGTTCAGCACAGATCCAAAATACAGCCCCATACTAGCCACTGTGGAGAAAATTAACTCTACCTCAGCCAAAACCAGTACACTTCGGTATCATGTAAATTAGTCCCATGTACTTAAAAATTCCAGCTTTCAAATTGCTGTTAACTGTACCCAGCCTTTGGCCAATTTGAAATTATTAAATTGTATAGTTCTGTGTAATTTTGCTTTTGTGTATCATGTATAGTGACATAATGTCTAAAAACTAGAGGAAGTTAACTGAAAAACATGAACATCAACATTTCATTCAGATTTGGCATGCTTCATTTTAAGTATGTGGGGTTTTTTTCGTAGGAATTCAAAGATTGAGGAGTGTGGTGTTTTCTGTTGTTAATTTAAAAACCCTGACTAGTCCTAGAGCAGAGCCATTAGACATAAGAAGGGGGTTGTTGCAATTGAAGGTCAGGATGCAGCAGAAGAGAGAAGAGGTGGTATGGTGAGAGATGGTGATAACTTTGAGAGTGCTGAAAAAGGATATGGATGACTGAAAATTAAGCACAGTGATCTGTGACTTACCACAGGTTTCCTCCCAAGAGAACTGGTTGCAAAAAAGACAGGAAATGTATTTTGAGAGACGTAGTTCTTGTTTTCATTAAATGTATGTGTGAATATCATCTTGACTGTTTAAATTTTTTTGGGGTGTTATGTCAAATTGTATTAAATCACTTGCTCATTACCTTTCTTTATTAGATCAATGTGAAAGACAGTAGACATGCAAAATACATTGAAAATCACATTTCGGCCAATGACATGAGGGCTTTCGTTTTTGAGTGTCAAGAAGATATGGAAACATTTCTGGTGGAGGCAAGTTTGGCACCAATTTTAAAACTTTATTAAGTACTAAAGTAGGAGCCCTGAACTTGGGAGTCTGCCAAGTAAATCCGTATTACAGTGATAGATATCTTATACCATAACAAGTAGATAATGCAAAATACTCAGATATTGTCTTTAGAATTAAGGTTTTCTTAAAGCTTAGACTAACTGGAAGGATGCACATTAAGAAAATGAGATTTTTTAGATTGTTTTCCTTGGAAAGGCAATAATCACTTAAGTAGAAAGTACTGTGTACAAGAAAATGGTTAGAGTGGAAATCTACAAATTTAGTACCAAAATTTTCTATTGCCCTTTGACTAAAGAGGCAGGAAGCATCTTTTGTGACGTGCAGTGGTCCAAGCAGCAAATCAGCCTTGCATTTTCATAATACTGCTGTCTGCTGAATCAGTAAGAAGATTGTTCCCTTTGAAAGTTAGGCAGATGATGCAGGAGGGAAAAACAGAAGATAGGGTATTAAGCTGTCATAACATTTCCTAACTACAGTCAACACAGCAGTGTATTTAGTGACAAATTGTCCTGCAATTTTTGAAGGCTCATCCACTCTCCATGGAAGCTAATCACTTTTTTATACCTGAACAGTAGTGGTGGTATATCCAGTTCTGGGAGCTTATCTTGCTTGTGTGATTGTGGAACTGAGTTCAAGGCTGCTTTAAGCAGCTCATTCCTTATATGATTAGCTCTTTAGACTGAACACTTGGCTCTGGATTTCTTTGATTGCTTTTATTTTCTCACATAGTGTTTTTAGAGATGTTAATAGAGTTTGATTTTAGAGAACTTGGTTATTTCTGAGCCAGAGTGAATTTGTGAGTTCTTCCAGAGGTCATCGGTGGGAAATAATTCTGTCTCTGTGAATCAATAATTAATATTTTAGTTGCATGTAGTGAATTTTTCTGGTCTTTACCTAATAATCTAATATAATCTAAATATAGGTGCGTGATCATCAGAAACTAAGAGTGAATGCTGTATGTGCACCTGCTGAATCATGTGCTGAAAATTCACCTTCAAGACCTATTGAAGAATTACAGTATGTATCTGATTGTATCTGGGAAATGGTTTTAAATGCAGTGGGTTTGTTTTGTTGCTATATATTAGAATTTTTTATGCAAATCACATTGTCACCAGTTCAGTTCTGGGTTAATGAGACTTCTTTCTGACCCTTCAGTAAATTCAGCCTGCTTACCTGCTGAATTTGATTTGTGATGCTTGCTTTTTTTATCTTTTCTTCAGCCGATATGGATTTTTTTCATATTTACGAGAGTTATTTGATGCTCCTCCTCCTGTGATGAGTTACCTTTGTTACCAGTACCGTGTTCATGATGTTCCTGTGGGAACACAGAAGACCAGAGACATGATTGAAAGGGTAAGGTATCTGAAGAAGCACAAACACACCTCTGGTGTGGAGTTTTATTTTGGAAATTTATTTTGGAAATTGGTGAGTGAATGTGGAAAATGCAAAAAATTGCTTTAGCAATTTTATATATCCTTTTTATTTGCCCTGTAGAAGTGGGAACAGTTCATTATGGGCTAACATATTACAAGACTTATTAATAAATTCAATCAACCTAATTATTTACTAAACCTAATTGCCAAATATAGCTGATGCTGCATATATAAACTGAACAACATTTTTAGTGAAATGTACCTTGCCCTATCATCCCTTGGGAAGGCTGACAAGAAACTGAGACTGGACAGAGCTAGAGAATAAAGTAGGTATCTATTGAAAGGCATCACCTGTGGAGGCTCTTTGCTGTTTCTGGTTTACTGGACATTTTTTCTCTTTATGTATCTTGACTTACAGTAAAACTTTGGTTATTTATAGTATCCTTTTTGACATGAGTTAATTTAAAACTAGCAGTTTCTCTTTTCCTACAAATGGATTTGCTTGACTAATACATTACAGCTCACTTTGTGATTTCATTTATCAATTCTTGAGTACTTTGTGTCTTTGTTACACAGGATACTTGTGTAACATGTTACATATTTGAAGCAAATACAATCCATGTTCACTATGCAGTACAAATGCTAACGGTTTTTTATTGGTGTCTATAACACCTTAACAATCAGACCTGTTTAATTACTTATGGTAATATACTCTGACAGTGACTCAACAGTTCTTTCCTGACCAGTCTGAATTACAAGTATAATGCTGCATTAAACTTAGCATCTTTTTGCAACGATTGTTAATAAGTAGGTCTTGTACAAGCTGAAGTTTTTTTTACTGTGTTTATCAGTCACATTTATTCCTTGTTCTGAAATGTATTGCCTTAAGTAATGCTTTTGTCAGATTAATGTTTTTCTGTATTTCTTAGGTCATACAGGAAACCAATCTGAGGCAAATATATACAGCAGAAGAAAGATACGTTATTAAAGTATCTTCTTACACAAAACAAAACCTCTCCAGTAACACTTGCTTGAGAGAGGCACAGTATCTCACTAGTTCAGTGGATATGGATGAAAGAGGACAGCTGGAACACCAACGACAGGTAGAAATGTATTTCTGTAACTTGTCTATGTTGGGAACTACCACCCATTTTATCATGCATTAAGCAGAGCCTACTTGCATATGTTAGCATGATGTGCAGTATGAATGCTAGTGGTGCGTGTTCTTTTATTTCAGGACATCAGTAATACATTGAAGTCATTGGATGCACGTTTGACTGCACTGTTCAACAGACAGAAAATTCTGGAACAGAAGGACAATAAGCTCAGGCAAGAGAAGAAGGAGCTTTTAGAGAGAGGAAACCGAAGGAGGCAGTTGGAATCAAAAATTGGTGTCAAGTATGATAGGTAGGAAGCAAGCTATGTTATCTATGAAAAAATGTATGATATCTATGTTATCATTTTAAAAGCAAAGATATTTTTGATTTCTCTTACTGCAGTGTGCTTTTACCCTTAAAAAGTAACCAGTAGTTGAGCATCAGATACAGGTGATAATCAAGACAAGGAAGGAAATTACAACACTATCTGAAACAATACATAGCAATGTTCCAGATGATTTTCTGTAATAAAATCATAGGATTACAGTTAACTATCACTGCATGCATTTACTCAAAGTCTAGTGTGCCTTGGTCTTTATTAGGGATCAATAAACACTTGCACACTTGCACCATGGTGCTGGCACCATGATGGATGGTTGCATCGTCCCACTCCAGTGGCTGCCACTTAGGTACACTCACTCTGGTCTCTTCAGCCAGGTACAACCATCACAGACAAGCAGCCCCCTCCACCCTGACTTATGGTTTGAGTAAAATTATTGCTTGCAGTTAGACTTCCAAACACAGAGTGCTGAGTGGAGTCCCTTGTTCAAGAAAAGAGGGAGGAGTGGAGTAAAAAGAGAATGTGCCAATTGGGCATGGCTGGACAAGGGTAGCAACCATCCCACTATTTACATCTGAGTGTCCCTCTTATCCTCATATTCCTCATAACAGAGGTGTTTTCCTATACGTGTTATTCTCCAAGTTACCTACTTCCTCCCTTTTCTCACGTTTGTTTGCACCCTTGAATATGTAATAGTAAGAGTCCTGTGCTTTTCTGCTGCATCTCATAATGTCTATTCTATAATACAATGTCCAGCACTTCGCTGTTCCACAGGAGATGCTAAGGCTGGACAGCCTGGGAGGAGTCTCAGTAATGGCAGCTAATAGTGGCTTTTTGACTGCAGAGGTTAAAGAACCTTGTTCAGTCAGGGATAGCAATGTTGCCCAGTACAGACTGAAGTTTCTTTTGACACTGAATTGATGACTAGTGAAGCTGGAGGTTTTGGTCTTTAGGAGCAGAGCTTCAGGGCAGTCTCCACTGGGATAATAGCAAAATTGTCAGAAATAAGACCACTTGTTATGTTATATAATTACATTTTATTTAGGTATCTTCTGTATCATAAGTAGGAACAGTGTTTTGTCTTCTCTATGTTATTTTTACACTCTGCTGCTTCAAAAAGATATCCGTATTTCATGAGCTATAGTGAGCAACTGGTAACCCTGGTGAACCTTCACGGGTCTTGCCCAGCAGTGAGACTGCTCAGCCACACTGAGAAATTTGGGTCACACAAAGCATTCCACAGATACACTGCAGCATGTTTGGTGCATTCACACTACTGCTAATGCAGATAGAAATGCCCATTAAATGTGAAAGAGCCACAAAACCACAGGGTTTCCAGGTAAACTGCAGTCAGTGGAGAATAACTGGTTTGTTACGGAGGAAGGAAGGTGGAAAGGTGGTGTGACTTTTCCCTTTGCCAGAAGAGCTGTCACCAAAGGCTGTGCTACCCCTTAAATTAGGGTAGGGGACTGCTGTTCAGTTTTCCAGATGGAGTCACAGACTCAGATGTTCACTCATGTCCATGAAGACCACTGTGGTACCCCTGTAGACTTACTTGACAATAGTATTTTCAGATATTACTTTTGCATTTCAGAGCCTGAAATTTCATGAGAGCTGTATAATTGCCTGGAGGGGAGGCTTTTTGTTTTATTTCAGTTACTTTTTTGGTTTGTGACATGACTTGTAGTTGTGGCTCTTAGGGACATAGTTTAGTGAGGGATCTGGCGGTGTTAGGTTAGTGGTTGGACTCAACGATCTTAAGGTCTTTTCCAACCTAACTGATTCTGTGATTCAATTGTGGTGCAAGAAGGCACCCCCTCAATGCAAAGGGTGCCTTGGTATTGACTACGCTGTTGGGTTTCACACCTGGACAGTGGTGCTGAGCCTTTCTGGGACCGGGTTTCCCTTTCTCTGAGTCTCAAATTTGTGCTCCCATCTGCTCTTATGGCCCTGTGCTCCTCTGTGCTTGTGGAGGTGGGCATTTCATGGATTGATGGTTCCTATGGTGGGCCTGGACATAGCCAAGATTCAGGGTATTATTTGATCTTCTGCCAGCTGCTGTTGTCTCTCTTTTATATGTGTGCAGGTGAGCTTTTATCAGGTACCCTTAACAGAAAGCTAAAACTGACATAACTGGCAACAACTCCATCTCCTGTCACCTCATTGTTTTACAGTTGGGTTCACAAGGTACAGCATGCCCTCTGTAAATGCTTGATTAGTCTCCATGATCACCTTCTCCACTGTGCCCCTAGAATTGCTTCCTGAAAGGACTTGGTTTACAATTTTCCCAGGGATGAAAGTGAGAACGACCAATTTGTAGTTTCCTGTATCACCCTCTTGGCCTGTTTAGGAGTTTTGGAAATGCCTAGCAGCTCACTAAACATCATGGTTCGTCTTCTGTGTTCTGAAGATCTAAAACGAGAAAATTCTGTTTTTCTGCACTAAGATGAGGATCTAATTATTTTTTTGGCTAGAATATGTAACAAGAATTAAGTAAACTTCCTGAACTTGTCTGTGTTGTGTTGTTGCAAAGAACTATCAGAGGAAGAAAAGTATCATTCCTTACACTGATTTTTTTTTTTCTTTTCCCTTATTTGAAATTTACAGAAATAAAGGACTATGCTTGCTGAATGGTGCTGTTAATAGCCAAAAGCAGAGTTTCTTTAGCTGTTATTTTTTTTGTCTGTTGTATTTCTTTGGTTTAAAGTGCATAGGCTGGGAATGTCTCCAATGTGTTTGGAATGTTTAGGATTACAAATTCCTATTCTTGCTTTTGTTTTGTGATGAAGTTTAAGAATTTTTTGTATTTTTAGTACAATTTATTTTTAATCACGATTAATCAAATATTGATTCCTTCCGTAGTTTAAAACAGCTGGAACAAGATGCTATTGACCTACAGAAGGAATTTCAGCTGGCAAATGTAAAGATCAAAGAAATAAATAAACAGAAAGCAGAACTTGTTATTGAATTGATGCATCTCATTAAGGTATGTGTTTTTAACTTGGTATGTGTTCCACTTTTTATGAAAAGTCCAATTCTTATAATTTAAGTAAGAGGCATGCAACATTTGTTACTGTCAATGTGTTCAAGCTAGCTTTCTTAATTGTTGAATAATCTTAACTTTTTCCATTTTTCATCTCCTTTTTAGTTTTTGTTCTTTTTTTTTTTTAGTTTGTATTTCTGATAATTATTTTAAAATTGCTTAAGAGAATTGGAAACAAACTTTTTCCTGTGCCCAACTTCATACTGTAGAAACTTTGGGTTGAAATGACAAATAGTGAAGATCTCAGACCTTGGCTCAGCATTGTGGTCAGGTGCTAGCATTCTCAAAATTCTATCTTGTAGGTCCCCTAGGTCTACAGTTGAAACCTTATCTTCCCTTTCATTAAGGGAGAGGATTCATTTGTATTTATATACTGATCATAAAAAGCATGGTAAACAGTTGCCTTCAATGGCCTGTGATTGTAGCTACCCTTTAGACAGTAAACAGTCTGTTTATGGTTTTGAAGCCTCTGAGCTGTTCCTGAGGCTGAGTAGTTTGAAAAAACCCAAACATTTTAATGTCAGTGTTGTCAAACTAGGTTCTGGTCATCACTAAAGTCTGTTATGTAACTTGCCAAACACAGCCTTGTTTAGTTGTCATGTGCTGTTCCAGTTATGACATCAGATACAAGAGTTGCTGTACATCTTGTCAGTCAACTTCATTGTCATTACAAGATGCATATGTCTTTTGTGTTTATTTTTTGACCTTTTGTCATCTCTATATGTGACATATGACATCCACCAAAATCCACCTGTTGGATTCTTCTCTGAGTAATGATTGAGATAGCATTAGCTTTTCTTATATTTCACATGTTGGTATATAGTGAAGGGAAAGAGAATGGGAGGAGGGAGGGTTGATGTAAAATTGTGGGTTGAAAGTGTGTGTGTATATGTATCTACATATGTGTATTTATATATATTTGGTTGAAGTTATAGAAATTATGTATAGATGCACATTTAAAAGTACATGAGGACTATACATCTTGAAGAACTTGGGTCCCCACTTTTCATTGTGTTTGTCAGCAGAATTGATGAGCTAAACACAGTGTGAGATTGTACGTTATGCGTAAAAGGACGGGTAGTTTCTAAAGTAGTGATTATATCAGTTTTGAGTCTGGTGAAAAAAGCCCTGCTCTATTTTCCTGTGTGTAGAGGATCATACCACTGAACATGGTCAAAGTAGCTTTGGCTCTTCAGATGACCAGAGTGACTACTGAGAAGAACAGACTACAATCGGAGTACAAAGCAGGAGCTGTACAGCTAAGAGCTGCACAGGTAACAATATTTATGAATACTGGGGTATCTACTATGAAAATATCTCACTGGGAAGCCTTTATGATGTCGAAAAGTATGCTTCTGTGTCTTTGTTTAGAAGTGGGTGTTAGTACTGCTAAATATTTAACCTTGATTTCTGTAGTTTGACTTCAGGCTCTTCATTTAAAGCAGAATAATAGCTTTGCCATCCTCAGTTGAGACAGCTAAGCTGCTGTGAAATGTGCTGCTCAGTCCTCTTATCCTGGATCTTTTTATTGTAATAAAAAGTGTGTGAAAAGGTCAGATGTTACTCGAAGGATTACTTTCTTCTGAGTCTGTCCATAAACAAGGAACTCCAAGCCACTTGGGAAATACGAGCTCAAGATGAACCAGGAAGTGCAGCAGCATAATAGAGTTGTTTTGCCTTTCTTTCATAGTTCATTTTTCATACTGTAATTAAATGCCTTTCTTGGAGGACAGAAAAGAGACTGAATGGTCCTTCTCTTGGTAGATTGCACTAGGAAGCTATGCTCTCTTCAGGTAAAGAGTCTGAGGAGTTAGTTGCACAGCGAGTACACATTTCTAAGAGCAGAGAATGCTGTCATTCCTTGTGGATTGCTGCAAAGCAATACGAAATTTTGTATTTGTGTAGTAGTACAATCTTTCAGTGCATTGGGGAATAAACTTGTCAAGGTAAAGGGTGGTGAGTTGGGGAATTTTTTTTTGTCTTGCAAGAGTTCAGCCAACTATAACCCAGTAATTCAATTTGATCATAAAGATAAAAGTAAAAATTGAAAAGCAGGTTGAAAGGTAGGAAATAGTTATTTTGCATGGATGGGTGCTTCCAAAAAGAATGGTCTTAGCATGTAGTTAGAAGACCACTTGTTATAGTTACCATCACTTTCAGGAAAATTAGATAGAGGAGAACTTTTTAAGAGGAGCAGAAAGTAGCTTGAGCATAGAGACAAGTCCAGCATGTTACTTAGAAAACCACATAAGTTCTTACACATGATGCATCTTTTACTCAGTTTATCAAAGTTCAGTGAAAATCATTGAATTGCTGGAGCTCAGTAAGGAGTAAGAATGGTTACAAAGCCATGTTGGTAATGTATGTTGTCACTGGGAAATTCATTTAATGTTTCTAGTTGTCTGCACACATCATCATTTAGGGAGCAGATTGGGCTGGCACATAGTTGTATGTCTGGTCAGATCAGTAGACAGGATTTTTGATAACATTCTGATAATTACTAAAAATTGTGTCCTTCCTAGTAAAAGGTGTGTATTATTCAAGTGGAGCCCTATTGAGGCCCCCTCAGGAAACCAACAAGAACATTAACATTGCCAGGTTCTTTTTAATATATAGAAGAAATAAGGAATCAAAACTTGTCTATTTTTATTTGTATTTCTCTAAATGTTATTTTGTATGTTGGCATTGACAGTCAACTGGCAAAGTTGAGTGGATATTGAAACTTAACTTGTTTAACTGTCAGTGCATTTATTCTAGTACATACTTCATAGTAACATCAAATATCTATTGCTTTCTAGTTTTTCTGTTGCATACTGAAGTTTCTCCTGCCAAATATGTATTTTCATCTTCACTGAAGAATTTTACTTACCTTAGCTTGGATCAGGCATATTTGGTATTGAATCTGTTTGAGATTTTAAGTGCCTACAGATCAACTTGAAATCTTGTTTCATGCAGCTTTGCAGAGCTCCCTTCAAGTGGGAGCTTTATATACAATTGAGAAATGAGATTCCCCTCTTCAGATGATTCAGAAATGATTTGGGCTCTGGAAATGATCTAACACGTGATCAAACGTGCTTCTTGTAGAAAAGAAGTATGGGTGCCTCTCACGGGATCCTTTGCCTTCATTATCATGTCAAAACATTTCAGATGAAGCCAGTTGACTTTTAAATTTGTGGGATCCAAAATATTATTACAGAGCATATGCAGATATCCAGTGGAACATAACATTGTGCTGTACAGTTCTATTTATGCTAATTCAGTATGGCTTGAGATCTTGGCTGTAAAGAAAAGCAGGGACATCCTCCCTTTACTGCTTTATCTGTATGGTTCTAATGCCAGTCCTTGCAACCTGTGTGACATTTCCCTCCTCTGCAATAGACTTCATGAAGTAGAAAGGGTGGCCTAAAAAAGGCCTTCTCTAAAAATTTTCCAACCTTTCCGAAAACACCAGCACAGTATAGAAAAATATTTTTACAGTGTGTTTGTGGAGATTGTAAAATGCTTATCTGTAACGCAAAGATCTATTTCATAGTGCATGGTGGAGAGGGTGTGAAGAGCAGGTTTTTTTTGAGTTGATACCTGCTGAGAACAGCAGCCCTAACTCTTGTGAGTGTGAGATGATCACTAAGGATCATACCCATTACTACTGCTTCTGTTGTATTTAGTAAATAAAGATCAGTTCCAGAAAATAATAAGAGTGACTATCAATGTCTGTGTCTTGCATTTTAAAATTGTGGAACAAGCATTTCTATAACTTTGTATGATTTCCAAATGAAAACTGATTTTTTTTCACCACTGGAGGGCTCCTATATTTAGCTGAACTACACAACAGTAAAACTTTGGAAAATAACTCTTGAATCTACATGCATACTTGTTAAGATGAGAGAAAATAAATTTAGCTGTTTCCGAAGAACTTGCTTTTGATCAGTTTGCCTTGACATCTGTTGACTTGATGACCAGAGAGGTATAATGGGTTCTGTTAGTTGAGGCAAATATTTCTTGTGTTTTAATAGTCTAGTGTCACCTCCTTTTTCTGCTTCAGATATGGTTTGTTGCTAGTGTGCTAGTGTTGCCTCTGGAAATTCACAATAATATATAAAAAAAAAAAAAGGCGATTTTTAAAATTATCTTTTAATTTTTCTAACAGCAACGTTTTCATGAACTGGATAATAGGAAGCAACTTCTTTATGAGAAGTGCATTGGATTGATGAAACAAGCTCGTCATGTCTGCAGATTGGGTCCAGATCAAGATTTTCCAGAAGAATTTCAAGTTGTATGTACAAAAAGAAATTGTCACATATCTCTTGAATTTCTAACTTCTCCTGCAAAGAATGTTATATATTTTTTATTAGAAGGCTCCCAGTAAAGGATCACATGTACTTGTGTTACTGTCATTAACCTTTTAAACCACCTTTAAAATAGTGCTGAGATACCCTTTGACTACCATTTTGTTTTGTGCACAGGAGAGAGAAAATTAGATCTGTAATTCCAGTTGAAATCCACAGTCTCGTGTTCACAGAAATAAATAGAGGCCGTATTTTTCTACCTTTCTGCTCTAATGAAGCAACACAAAAGAACTGAGGTCTGGACCCAGCCTCTTAGAAGTATTCATTTGTATGGTTTATCTAGCATAGTCCATGTCTTATACCAAATCTCTGAGTATCTGTGCCTGTACAAGACAAGCAACTAAGGAGCAACTAATTATGTATGGTAATTATGTAACAGCACTTCCAACTTTGTTCTTTCTCTATCTAAAATAGTGAGGGAATCTTGCTATGTTAAATTTTGAGGATGTGACACCCTGATTAAAAGTAACAAAATAGTTTATGGTTTATTCAGTTTGGGTTTTTTTTAAGAAAACTGGAGTCCTTCATTAGTATTGCTTTGTAACATGTATAATCCTTTGTCTTGTAGGCTTTTCAGACTCTTCCAAATACATTGGAGGAAATTGATGCTTTTCTGAATGAAGAGAAAACCAGGGCTTCCTGTTTCACAGGTCTCAGTGCTTCGGTATGTTCATTGCTTTCCCTCCCCCTCTATCCACCTTGTACTTGTTTCTAGCTCTCTGTGCTAGATCTCGTGTATAATAAACTAGACAGTAGGAACAGTGTGCTGTAAGTGCTAGATTCTGCATCTACTCAGATTCCAAGTAGGTTCTTTAAAAAAGATGTCTTTAAAAAAGAGTTGCAATAATCTGAGAGAAACAAAGCTTTATAGTTTCCTTGCTTTGAAGCTAAAAATGTGTCTTGTTTAGTGTGCAGTGCCGTAGTCTGTGTGATTGTGTGTGAACAGTATCAGTATAGTGTGGTATTTTTACAGTCAGGGTTAGAATTAGCAAATATTTTGCTGACTGCTTGTTTTTTATTCTGGCAGGTTGTTGAAGAATACAATAAGCAAACACAGGAAATACAGCAGTTGACAGAATATCTAGAAGAAAAGAAAAATGAGTTGAATAACTATAAGCAAAACATTTCACAGGTAATAACTCAAGTTATTACTTCTGTATCATTATTATAATTCTACATCATTGTAGGAGTGTATGTAAAGTGTATGTAAAGAAATAAAGGGTAACATATCAGATTGTTTTGAGTGTGAAGTGAAATGTTAACTTCCCTAATTACAATGTTTTCTCAATGTAAATGCTATCTCCAAGGGAAAATTCAGTTCTTAAATTGATTTTATGTGAATATGTCTATTTTTAGGTCAAGGAAAAGTGGCTAAACCTCTTGAAAGTAATGATTGAACAAATTAATGGAAAATTCAGTAGGTTCTTTAGTTCTATGCAGTGTGCTGGTGAAGTTGATCTTCATACAGAAAATGAGGTATGATTGATTTTTTTGTATAACATTCATATTTTCTTGCATAATGTTTTGGTCTTATATTGCTAGAGAAAAATAACAAGATTTTTTTAAAAAATGCTGAACTTTCACTTAACACTTCTGTGTACTAGAACATACTTATCAGTCTGATTGAGGGCAAGTGAGTCTTTATCCCGAGGATTAGGGCTTCACCTCCTGACTTTTGGAATAGGCCTGCAACTCACAGAGCTTGGTTAGAAACATTGTATTTACTTAGTTGTTACTCAGATTTGTGAAGCTTATGATTTAATTTTGCATTTTCAGCTAATTTTTGTACTCTGTTACCATCTAAATATTTTATTATTAGGTGTTGATTCAGTTCTACATGTAGTTTCTACTGGAGTCTGGGGGCATTTTTTCTGTTCTGAAGGCAGCCATCATTTGGCCCATCCTGTTACCATCTCAGTAACCTTTATAGATAGGGTTTGCCTCTGGTGAAGAGTTTAAAGCATCAGAACTTGGGGAGAAATATTCACTGCAATGAGCAGAAGAGGGAAATTTGGTATTTTGTTTTGATATAATCATTTCAGTGATTAATTTAAGACTTTCATATGTTAACCCATAGACTACACGATAGTGAAAGTTACCACAATAATTCTTTTCTGGCTTTTTTTGCTGTTGTAAATTACTCAAGCAGCTTTTCTTAAAATAGCAGGGACAGTTATTACTCAGGGCAGAAGAGTGACTGGTAAGGTTCTTCATGTGAACTGCATAAAAATGTTTGCCTGGAGACTAGTAATATGAAACAGACTTTTCAGGTCTTTTGATAATTACCTCAACAGATCTCTATTACACAAAAACTGTCTTTAAGATAAGAGTATGTTGGGAGGGACAACACAGAAGGAACAGTAAAGAAGTTTAAAAGCAAAAGGTGTGCAGAGTGCCTTTCTGAATATCTTCTTTGGAAGGTCTTGCTTTTCTCTAGCAAAGATGTCACAAACAATTTTAAGAGATTAGCTAGCAGTTCTGTGCCAGTGAGTAAAACTTCTTTCCTCAATGGATCAATGGCTACAATCTAGAAGGGTGGATAATCTGTTCTTGAGTTTGTGTTCCTTACCATTCTGTTCGGGAGAATCTTTTGCCTCACCTGTAGATACGAAGAGAGACTCTTGAGATAGAATTATGTTTTATTAGAAGTATTTCTGTGACACTGAAATTCAAGCCTTATAGGAATCTTGAGATCTGTGGATGTCCTTGGTGACACTATCTGCTGTCACCATTGGATAATAGGAGGAATTGGATATTAGGAGGAACTTCTTTACAGAAAGGGTGAGTAAACATGGAATGGACTGAGGAGGGAGGTGGTGGAGTTACCATCCCTGGAGGTGCTTAAGGGATTACTGGACAGAGCACTTAGTGCCTTGGTCTGTTTGCCAGGTTAGTGTTTGGTCATAGGTTGAGCTCTGATCTCAGAGGCCTTTTCCAGCCTAGGTGATTCTGTGATACAGTGTGAAACACTTCACTGGGTTCTTCCTTAACATCCTAGCAGAAGCCTCTGTGACAGTCTGACTTTCCTTGGTAAAAATTAGTAACCAGAATTTGTACTGCTAGCCATGATAACCCTCACATTCCTTGATTCACCACAAGGAGTTTTGAGCATTGTTTTTGTCAGGTTTTGGAACAAGTGTCAGTTGTACAAACTGGCATTCAAAATAGTGTGGCAGTAGTCAAGGTCTGACTCATGCCATCATGGCTGCTTCACGTGAACCTTTTTTATTTGGGTTTGCTAGCCTGTATGTTGTTCACTTTTTCCAGCCTAGTTCTAGTCTTTGCCAATGCATCTGAAATTACCTAGATTCTGGGTTTTATTTATACATGAAGTTGTAATCAGAACAACACACAGAATCACAGATAAGTTGGAAAGACTGACAAGGATCATTGAGTCCAGGTCTTAAGTAAATGGCATACAGGAATTGAACCCACAACTTTGGTTTTGTTAGCATTGTGCTCTGACCAACCGAGTGAACTGAGTGGCCAGCTTCAGGGATAATAGAGAGTACTCTGCAGATTTCTTTTTCATCTTAAGCATGAATGAATTTTATTGCATGGTCCTTCTTTTGAACCACATCTTTTATCCTGATACCTTGCATCATTGGCTAAGGCTGCTGACAAGTTTCACTTTCCTGTTAAAGAAAAGCCAGGGTTGAAATCCTTGTGTGTGATTTTTCCCATTGAAGTATGAAAAGGAAATAGCTGTCCTGATGGATTTTGTGCTGCTTGCACTTGAAGAGGTTCAGATTGGTACTCAACCTACACACAGCCCATTACTCCACTGTTCAAATTGATAGTATCCTAGTACCTATTCTAGTATCCTTTTTTTTTCTGATGAATGGGATTTATAGGGACGTTGCTTTCTTCTCTTTCTAGCCAAGATTTTTATTTTCCTGTTGATGTTCTTACTACGTATGAAGCCTTTCTTAACAAGAATTAACAAATCATAGTCATGGAAAAGGAATGGTATTGGAAATTCTCTAGGAAAAGTAGACAGGATTTAAGGAAAACAGATGAAACAATTAATATAGATGAACCAGAATTAATATATTGATTTTAAGTTGAACTCGAGTGGTTGGTAGACCCATGTACATTTTACAAATGTCCTTTAGTTTGCATGTCATCATAAAATAAGTTGTAATACAAAGAAAATGAGTTTTAAAGATACTGGCTTTCACAGGAGGAGTATGAGAAGTATGGAATTCGCATTAGAGTCAAATTTCACAGTAGCAGTGAGCTTCATGAGTTGTCTCCGTATCATCACAGTGGAGGTGAGAAAACCGTTTCCACTATGTTATACCTGATGGCTCTGCAAGAACTCAACAGATGTCCTTTCAGGGTTGTTGATGAAATAAATCAGGTGAGAATCAATAGTGTGGTATTGCTCTTTCTATATACAGATGCTTATGACATAGTGGAGAGAACAACCTTTTTTTTTTCTTTTCAGGGAATGGATCCAATCAATGAGAGAAGAGTTTTTGAAATGGTTGTGGAAACTGCTTGTAAAAAAAGGACATCTCAGTACTTCTTAATTACACCAAAGGTGTGTGGCAGAAAATGAAATAGGAAGTTTAAAGTGTAGAAAAATTGGATTTTATGTGATAATACACTGATAAACACTGTATAACCTACCTCTGTTTTACCTAAGAACTTTGGTTTAAAGAGAGGATTTGTCCATTTTAAGGACAGTCAGGCAAGAATTCAGACAACTTAGACCAAGGCTCATCTCCTCAGAAACCCACTCTGGAGTTGTGGCCTCACTGGAAATATCGTGTGTTAACCACCAGTGGACAGGGTTACCGTGGAAAAGGCTGTAAAAGGTAATGCCTCTAGCTAACACAGAATTCAGACTGTAGCAGAGACCAACTTCCAAACAAGTCAAATGATGATACTGGAGAAGGAGCAGGCTAGTGCTGCTGACATCAGAAGAACTAGAAGAGTCCCACATTACTTGAATAGTTTTCCTGTATTAATCTGAGACTTAGAGGCTCAGAAAAGGTGATATCCCTCCAAGAGGGACCAGTTTAATAGTACTTTCCGGTCAAAATTTAAAAAAAAGTAGTTGACTTACTAGTCATGCAGCAATGCAGTGCCAAGGCTTGAAAGGTGTAAATAGGGTGGCTGCTCACCTGCACCATTAACAGAGACTAATGTTGTGTTCAGCTTGATCCAAGAGAAATGGAAACAGTAAAGATAATTTGTACAGGGAGACAAGAGTCAGTAGTGTGCTGGTTTTTATTAAGATATCACTTCTGTATCCCATTATACACTGTATTTTAGAAAATCTTGCTGGTATGTCCTGTTTTTTCAGTAAATAGCAATTGAAGAGTCTGAGTAAAGCCACCTCATAGCATTTATCCTACTGGCAGGAGATGGAAGGTAATGCTTGTTCCTTCTAATCTTGCAGTATGCTTACCTCCATGCAGTTTGGTCATTTCCTGACCACATTACTTCTTTGTTGTTCTGTGTTGCAGCAGCCCCCTTGTTAGAGGGTAGAAATGAGCCAAGACACAGACTTCTTGTTTATCACAGCATGAAGAGAGTCCCACTTTATTCCTCTTTACAGCTCAGCCATCCTGACTCCAACTATTCACTGACTCTGGCTGCAGAAAGTTCCTACTGTAGGTTTCCCTTGCAGCCTCTGACTGCTGGTTATTTCCTGCTAAACTATTACTACATATATTAGTTTGCAGACTCTGAATGCAGGCTTTTATCTAGCTAGACTGTGACTGCAGGTTCCAACAACAGGCTCTGGTCAGGCAGACCCAGACTGACCTCACAGCAGTGATTCTCTCTCCCCAGGATCCTTCTTCTTCATCGTCCTCACATTCATGATCTTCCATGATCCCCTCACCAGCTAACCCACTCACTTGTATCACACTTACCTTTATTGGATAAATCTGTGACTCAACAGGGGAAAGGCTGTATTGGGAAGTTAACACAGCTGTTGCTTATCAGGGGCAAGGTCACCTGTATTCCCTTCTCCTACAGTTCTGTGTTACCTATTCCCTTTTGTCTTCCTGTGATTCCTCTCCTTATTGAATCAGCTTTTCCGTGCACTCTGCTACTTAGAGAAAGAGCAGAATGGTTTGGATTTTGAAAGATAGATAGCTCTACTAACTCTAATGCTTCCCAAATTTAAGGAGTTGTAGAAAATTGCTGTAAGGGGTCCAGAGTCTGTTGGAAAAGTTGAGTCTGTTGTCAAATTACTAAGAATAAACAGGGAAGATTCGAGTTTTTTCAGAGCTAACCAGAAAGATCAAAATAAAAATAAAAATGCAGAATTTAAAAAATCTCAGAACTTTAAAAGTAAAAGTCAAATAATGGTAAGAGGAAACTCAAGGACTATGTTGCAGCATTATTCAGCAGCAAGAGAGTGCTATGAAGAGAAGAGGTTGCAGAAGATACTCTTTATGCCTCCTTCACTCTTCCCCCCATACGCAGGTGACATGGCAAGTTATAATGGCCTGTGGCAAGAAAACTTACTGAGAGAGCACATCATGTAAAGGTTTAGTTGATTGAGAGTGTTTGTGTGGGCTGAATTAGAGGATGGTTAAAAGGCTGCAAAGGGCAGGCTGAGAAGGCCAGAGTGCTGCTCATGGCTTGCCTGCAGTTCCTCAGTTTATGCTGTATGTCACCACTTAGTAGAAAGCAAGTGTGTAATCACCTACTAGAAAGTGTGACAATTTGTCATACAAAGCCAAGTTCCATGTGTGTACCCAGTGGATACAGGAAGAACTGTGACCCTGTTTTTCCTTATGTTGACACCTTTTTTGGTTGTATTTTTAAGCAAGCTGCAGAGGGCAGGGATATAAATTAATATGCGGTAAAGTTGATTAGGAGTATTGTATTTTGAATAGTTGTGATTTGCTGTCATAATACATGAACTGAACATGTTCTTAGAAGTGGGTTTGAAAATTAGTATTTTTAATACAAATCTGTGGTGAAACAGCTTATGTTTATTAAGCATACAGATAATCACCGTGTTGGGAGCTAATCCTTTTTTTGCTGTAAAGCAAGATTAGAATTCTAAATAATCTTAGGTTAGATAATTTTTATTGAAAACAAGATTCATTTCAGTACAGGCAAACATAAAATTTGGTATTTAAGTGGGAAAAACAACAGCATCTGGTGTAAGGCTTAAATGCCTAAATGACTGGGGAGGGGGAAGTGACAAGCTGAGCATCAGTTGCAGGTAAATTGTTGAATGTCATCCTGAGCCCTACTTGTAATCTGCAGTTTGCATGACATCTTTGTGTGCTGGGCTTGTGTTTGGCAAGACATAGATTTACTTGGGTACAATTACTATCTCCTGTCCTGCCATGGGAAAAAAAGGGAAAAAAACATTATTTTGTTTCCACAGAGGAGTGGAGTTATTCTCTGGATACAGCAAAAAAGCAATTAAATCAATGGCAGCAAGATGGTACAGATTTGATACGAAGATTTTCTTCTAATAAGAATAGCAATGCATGGAAATTGGCTGAAGAATGAGTCCCTTTGAGGGGGTTCCTAGGAACAAATACACTTTATTTGTCAGGCTGTAATCCTAGTACATGATATTTTTGAGATCTAAGATTTTTCATAGATCTTATTCACCTTTTTAAAATAATAGGGTGCATCTAGCTATTTTTACTTCGGTTTCTGTTTTTTTCACCAGCTCCTGCAGAATCTCACTTACCATGAGAAGGTGACTGTGCTGCTTGTCTACAATGGAACTTTTATGCTGGAGACACACAAATGGAACTTAAAGCGCATGAAGAGACGGCATCGGCGGCTGTCAAGGATGAATGAATAGTGGTACATAGCTATGGATACATAGTTCTACAGAAATATTTTATACATCTTTCTTGAAACATCTGGCTTTCAAGAATTCAGTAATTGTCAAAGAGGAAAACCCTCAAAGAACTGATAATTGAGAACTTACACAAATGTTTGACAGATTTGAAATGCATGATTTTTTGACATTTGAAAAAAATTTTTTTTTTCAAGTCTTTCATAGCGGTCACTTTCTCCAAATAACCTACTTTTCTCAATAGTAGGTTTAAGTAAAAAACTTCTCTTTTTTCTATTCTATCAGTTAGTGCAGCATCAGAAGTGCAGGTATTTTTTCTATATTCTCCTGGACTTATTCTGGGACTGTTGTTTTTTAGAGGTTGCATTTTTATTTTTTTTTTCAAAAATTGGAATTTGCTTTTGATACATAATTTTACTTCACCACAGATGTGGATATTACCCTATTTCCCTATTGAACTGCAATTTTTTAAAAATAATTCAGGTGATCTGTAGAAAAAAAAATGGTTTGTAATGTAAAAGTAAACCTGAAATTAATATAAATAATATGATTCTATTAATATATTATCGTTGAGTAAATACTTTCTCTCAAAATTAATAAATAAATATAGTAACATTTCATTTTGTAGTGCTCGAAGGACAAGGTTTTTCTAGTAAGTCTCTTAGCAAGGAGACTAACAGAATTCCAGGTCTTCCTGAAACAGTGAGCTAGTGAGCTTGCAGAAGTAAAACTAAGCAATATATAACTTCTTGTGTGTTTATTTTTCTAAGTAAAACTTGATACAGTTTTGGTGATAGAGAGAATAGTGCTGCAGATTTGACAGGAGGATTTTACAAGGAGTCAGCTGCAGTGGAGTGATTGTACAGTCAATTGCTTTTTGACAGACAGCCATAAAAATTTTTAATAGAGGGTTGGCCATAACTGTTAAGCATTTGGAAATGCAGGTTACAACAGAATGCTGAACACCTAAAGTAACGTCCTGATTATTAAGTTAACTATTAAATAAGTAAAATTCAACTATTCGATGTCTGCTTTGAGTTGGTGTTTTTTCTTATCAGCATCCTGGCAGTGAACTTTGCTAGTGAAACTGGTGTGTCAGGCTTTGATATTCATGTATTTGAAATAAAATAACCCACTACAAAATACGAGTTGGAATCTGGAAGGTTTTAGGTATTAAAGGGTAAGTATTGTAATTGTTCTTTTGAATAGATAGATGAGCCTTCGGTGCAGTAGAGAACCACGCATTCTTGTTACTGCAGGCCAGTGTTGGTCATGGAATTGTCTGACTGTGAAATGAGTTCCTGGAGTAATTTCTGTGATGATTGGAGTCCCAACACAACTACTGAATGGAAGATATGAAAGTGTGGAAACTCAGGCTGTGATCCAGAGTTAATTTGGTCAGCAGAGTATCTTTGACGTAATTAAGGCTACGGGCCTATCTGTCTGTCCACTGTATTGAAAGATCTTGGTTTTAAAAGTATTCTTGAAAATTGTCTATTATCAGGGAGTTTCTCCATGTGAATGGTTTCTTTTCCTTTACCCTCTGTCGTTAGTATTGTTGCTGATACTGTTGGCTTTCATATCTCATTGCTGTTTGCAATAAATATTCTTATCTCTCAGCCTGTGATCTTTGTCTTTTGTGCCTCCAGTTCTCCTCTCCAGCACACTGCAGGGGGAGGGGAAAATGAAGCAAGAGAAGTGGTGACTGGTTTGGAGAGTCTTGTGAGGGTAAGAACTGGGGAGTACCATTCCCTAAACCAGGACAGATTGGCACAGTGTCTGATGGGAGGTGTCTTGACAGAAGAGCTACCTCATGGAAAGCAGGGGAGGGGGAACCTTGGCACTCTAGCTTCTCTGTAAATAACTGAGCCAGAATTACTTTCTTCACTTCTAACTCACTAAAAGACAGTGTCCCAAATTACTTTTCCTAGAACTTTTTGTTCTGGAAGCATTTTTTTTCCTCCATACCTTGCTAATTAGGAATAAAACCACAATTCAGTGCACTATAATTTGTGAGAAGATATGTGGAAGGGAGTTAAATCCTCCTCTGCTCCAAGAAAAATTCTTTGCCTGTTCCTGCCTAAACATCTGAAAATCACATGACTGTTTCTATGCTATTGTACCCAGACTAGGTTTGCCAAAAGTCATGCTTCTCTGAGGCTCATTGATCCAGTGTCCTTTGCATATTCCAATAGCTTGGGTGAAGGGCAACATTTTGTAGCAGGGGCTGATCTTGTAGTTGCTATAACCTCATTTTACATTGGTGCTAACTTCAACCGCTGACAAGGCTGAACTATTAGGGCGAGGGGATGTAAGTGCAGAAACCAGATATTTTTAGCCACTGAAAGCTTTTCAGGCTTGACTCCAGTCGTGTGGAAAGCTAGCAGGGAAAGCATGGAAAAGTAAGGATCAGTAGCAACAGTAGAGGCAGAAGTAACAGAGGTGATAAGCAGCATTACAGCAGCCTACCTACAACCTCTCATGTGGCTCAGCTCTTTCTGAGTGGTGTAGTCCTCTAATACCAATTTCCATCTATGCTTTCCACCAAATTCCTCCAGCTTTTCTCCACTAATCTGCTCCCCAGTTATTCTTGGAGGTAATTCCACAGTTGTCCAGTCTTTCTTCTGTTGATTTGTTACCCCCACTAGGCCAATGGGGTTTTTTTGTACTGGATTTGGCTGAGATAATTTTCTTCATAGAAATTTGCATGGGGTTATGTTTTGGTTTTGTGACCAGAACACTGTTGGTTACATAGGGATGGTTTTGCTACTGCTGGGCAGTGCTTTGCATTGCACTGATGCCTTTTCTGTTTTTAGCACTGCCCCACTAGCAGAAGAATATAAGAATCTGGAAGGGGACGCAGGTGGGACAACTGACCAAAAGGCTATGTCATGCTGTATGACATTGTCCTCAGCAGTAAAAGCTAGGGGAAGGAGGGATTTTTGGAGTTGTCTTCTGAAGTAACAGCTGTGTGTGGCATAGCGTTTCTGGATGAATAGCTGAACACCTGCCTGTTGATGGAAAATAATGGATGACTTCCTTGTTTTGCCTTGCTTGTGCACACAGCTTTTGCTTTCCAAATTAAAGTTTTTATCTCAACCCAGAAGTTTTCTCACTTTTACCATTCTGATTCTGTGACCTATCCCACGGGGAGAGGGTGGCTGTGTGGCCCTGAGCTGCTGCCCGACTAACCCACAACAACAGTGTATGTTGGTCTCAAAACATGATGTTACACTTGCCATTTTTGCACCCAGAGCTAAACAAGATCTGGGCAAATATCTTGGCTTGTTGCGTATTCATAGAAGAGCAAGTCACCTGCTCACAGACTGACCTCTTTAGAAAGCATGGTGATGAGAACATGGCAATGACTTCACTTCTGTGGGGATAAGAAACCACGCGTAGTAGAGGACAAAGCTGGTTTTGCAGGAAGCAAGACAGAGGGAAGGGATGATAACTCAGAAGATGGTGGCAGAAGATATCAAGGAGCCATGGAAAGGAACAGAGAGCAGGTGCACAGGTAACATGTAACATCAACAGTTCAAAGTGAATCTGGATCACATAATTTAAAGGGGAAAGATGTCGAATTCAGCCTTCCCAATTTATAACCAAAGCTGTAGACTATGAACATTAAGCAGCTTGACCTTAACTGCAATCCATTAACAGTTTGGTTTTCCTCAGTTTGGGTCATGTAATAGGTTTTGCATGGACAATAAAGGTTTTTTTGGATGGTTGAGTTTTGTGGGTTTTTTGTTGGTTGGTTTGGTGGTTTGGGACCTTTTGAAGGTTTTTTACTTGTTTTGTTGGTTTTGTTGTTCATTTTCCTGAGTGTAAATCCAAGTAGATGATCAGTACAAGGATGGCAGAGGGACTTCTCAGATATCACCAAGAGTACCAGCCTGACTTTCTCATCCTGCAGTGATGCTTAATGGACTGTTCAGATGAACAGCCACTGATTTTACAGTTTTCTGTGGGCCCCAGTGGCTGAGGAATCTGATTCGCTTTATGTTTGCTTCTGAACTGAACTGTACCGTCCACAAAGAACTTTCCTGGTCAGAATTTTTGTAGTTAAAATACACTTTGCTGTATAAAATATTGGCTTTATGCTAATACATTTAAAGTCTTGCAGTTCCAGGGGGCATTCAATTCCCTAAGCATCAGTATGTCAAAAATCAGTTATGTTCATGAAAAATCATTGCAGTAGCTTATATTGGGGAGAATCCTTTACTTCAGTTCGAATAAATTTACAGTAAGGCTGTCCCCCTTGAAGTGTTTGTTTAAAAATAATACCCATAAGAAACATGGCTTATTAGATGTAAGAGTTGAATGTAGTTTAGCTTCTAGATAAGGCCTGGCTTATTTCATGCCATGCAGGAAAGCAGAGACAGTGATTTGCCACCAGCATTGATTGCACAGGCTAGCTGTGGTTTTCCGTTGTATTTTTTGACAGACCAGTTACGCATGGTGTTTCACAGGCCCTCAAAATGTTCTTTCTGCTTGGAAACACTGTTCAAGGCCAACAAAGCAGTCATTAACAGCAGAAGAGCCCACACTGCTGTATGTGGAAAGCTCTAATATACTTTACATCTTCTGAAACTTTCGCTGCTGTCTCTGTGGCCCCTGCCCATTAGTCAGAAGAGAAAGAAAAAGCCATTGAGAAAGTCCAATACTTTTCTGTGGACCTTTTTAACACAGTGTTGGAAGGGCTCTGATATTGTCTGTGTTCTTTGGTTTCTTTCTCCGTGCGTTCTGAATTCCAAGACGGCGGTTTTGGATCTTGTAATGGTGAACTGTCCTTATGTACTCAGTGATTCTCTTTGTGTTGTGGTTTACACATTCCCTTTCCTTTGTACCTTGTGTTTCACTGTGCAGACACACAGGCATTACGTGGCCAAGAGGCAGTAGACAGTACTAAACAGAGACTGATGGATGATAGGATGTTTATCAATTACCAATTGAGGGTCACAAGCCAGTAAAAATACAGCAACAGTTGGAGCAATTTCAAAAATACAAGCTGAAAGCAATAGGGGCTTTAGCTCACCCCAAAAGCCATGGATGAGCCAGAAAAATACTGTGTGTAATTTGAGCCAGAAAAATGCTGTGTGTGAAATAAATGTCTGTTAAGGATTAGGACTGATGGCAGTCTTTTTGAATTGGGAAGATTTCCACAATACCTGTGGAAGTGTTTGAGGAGGTATTTTAGGGGTCAGACAGTTTCTCAGCTGACGACAGCATGGCAATAGAAGCATGGTAGCTGAAAAATTCTTGCCATTGGGAAAACTTTATCTGCTTTAAGGGGGTCCCATAAAGAGTACTCAAGTAAGTACAGTGTTCTGACAATTGGGCATTTGCTTAAGTTACTGCTGAAGAAATTTTTCCAATGTGACTGAGCAGTGTGAGGAGCTCAGCCTGAAAGAGGTTTTGTTTCCAAAGCAAAAGTCATTGAAAAAAGTAGTGGTTGTTACAGAGCTCTGATGCATAATGAAACCTCACAGACTTTTTAGCACTGTGAGTGCTGAACAACATTGTTACAGACTCTTATGGAGATCAAAATTATCCAAGTCACCCAGCAGGCAAGTTCAGAAAGTCAACCTTCCTTGTATGCGGCTTTCTGCACCACTGCAGGCATTTAACTAGACTTCTAGGACATTTTGTGGCATGTTTCCTTTCTTTTTTCCTTGGCAGAGAGGAAAAACGGAAGTACGGGAAACCCTTACAACCTTGTCGAAATTGTGCTCTCCGAATCAGCAGGTCTGTGTTCAGGGTCACACTTTGCCATACCACTACTGCCAGCACCTCTGTGGTGCACCCAAGTCTTTGCATGACGTACCCATTCCTAGTCAAAATTTATACCACTCCTGGCGAGACTCCTCTGTACAATGTACTACATCTCAGTGGCTGGAAACATCCTTCTAAGGCCTCCCCTACATTAGGCAGATTTTGGTAGCTGTTCAAATTACAGCACTAAAACTTTAAAGGGTTTAAGATTAATAGTAAATTTATGGAAAGTCTTTTATGATGGGATTGCAAGGGAGTGAGGCCAGTGCCACAGTCCTGTGTTCCTTACTCATGAATGACAAGCTGAAAAAAAGAAAACGTTATGCTGAGGGGTTTTTTATCTCTTCTTTAGCCATCCAACACAAGAAGAAAATTCCAACTCCGCATCAAGTCAAATCTGGAAGCTACTCACAAGTTTTGTTCCAGCTGCAGATGGCAATCATCAAGCCATTTGTCCTTGCCTGCACTGCTGGAAGGTTACATGTCTCCTTGGGTCCAAGGCTCATCTTGCAGTCATGTCCTAGCACCAAGCCCATATACCAGGTTAAGTTAGTTCCTGTAAGCGGTTGCTCTCAGTAACTGTGATGTCAGTGACCGTGCATGTCAGGGAGCTTTTTGGCACAGAATACCTTGCCTTTCCCTCCTTCAGAGGTCAAGCAGATGCTTTTTATCTCCATACACCAGTGAACCCTCCAAAGCTGTGGAAAGCTCAAGGCAGCAGTGTGGCTGCACAGGCTGAAGCATCATTTGCTCACTGAGTAGCTGCATGGTGTGATGGAGAGCCCCACTCTGAACTCAAAAGCTATGGAGCACTGTGAGCCAGACCTCTTGGGAGCTCGAGCGTGCAGGTGATGTGTAGCCCTGGTTCGTGCCTGTGATGTTTTGGTTTTCTGAAACTCTTTCCTAGAGAGTTTTCTGTCCACAAGAAATCCATGCTCAAACCATGGATTTCATAATGTGCAGTATTTTTTTTTGTAGTCATTAAGGCCGGTTTACATGACCACAGCATGACTTCAGTCACTCAAGACAACTTTAGGGTTTTTTATTCCGTTTTTCTTTATTTGGACAATATATATACACATATGTACAAAAACATCTATGCCTACTTTTTTTTTTCTTTTCCTTTTTTTACAATTTCATGTGATTTACAAAACAGGACAGCAAAATAACTTATAAAGAATACGAATACTGTACAAAAATAAAACTGATTAAACTGTTGGGAGTTGGTATTTTACAGTGTTACAGATCACTGGTTTGTAGAACAGCATTTTGAAGTATGTGTCCAGTCTGGTGTATGCTGGCCTAAGTCCATCTGCAAGCTGAAAGCAGATCTGTAATGCCGGTCATGAAAAAAGTTCAAGAAGAAGTATGTTATATAGCTATATCTTTAAATTCATGACTTCTCTATACTAATGGACTTTCTTAATCAAGAAGAGGAGCTGTCCTAACTTCAGCGCTATTAAGTACTTCCAAAATAGTACAAGTACATACAGTATTAGAGAACCTGATTTTCCTTTTCTTTTCCAACACTTACAACACTATTCAAAACTTAACTTCAAGATGCAAGGCTCTAACCTGCAGTTTGTTTTAGGTGTTAAAGCCATTGTTTGCTTTTACTGAAAGAAAAAAAAAAAAAAAACCCAAACCAAATGAACGAAACAGTACAATGATATCCCCAAACCTGGTAATTCCCAATGCATTCTGTTAGTGATTAATGAATCACATTATTCCTGTCTGTCCAACGCTGAAATACAGCATACATTACCATTTAGGAAAGGTTTTTTTCAGAAACAGGATCTTGTCACTGGCAGTGGTGACACATGCCTTGCATGTCCCATTGTCCTATGGACTAAAGTACCTCCTGCCTATTTCAGACTTTGCAGGAACGTTTCTCAAAGTGTGCATTCTACCCCAAATACACAACATGGAAACCATAAAGCTGGCCATTTACTTCCATATATCAGTTAATCCTGGTAGCTAAGTCACCAAAACGTTTACATACTGATTTAGGAGCTGCTTATCGGCTGCGGCTTCTAGTTGTGGTTGACTGGATGTGAGGATCTCTTGTATTTCACAGGATTGAGGCTTTAATTTTCCAAGTGCTGCATTTGTCTCACAAAATGGCAACAATCCAGACTGCAGGATGGAGACTTGAAATCTAGCTTGATCTTCAGAGAGAAGAATAAAGATGAACATAGATGCACCTTTGAATCTCATCGGGCTGCTAGTGGGCCTGACCCTACTCCTCAAGGCAGCATTAATAGTACTGGTAAGCAGAACACTTTCTGTATTTCTAGATCAGTAGAAAAACCAACCCTACCAGTTTATTACAAAGAACCTATATCCCTATGACTCAATCTGAATACAAGAAATTAAAGTTTGGTTTCTAACATAAATGTTTCAAAAAGCTGAAACGGAGGTAGAAAGTGTGCTTGGTTTCCTGATGTTTTCACTGAAGAAAACACATCCCTTTTTATTCCACAGACTGTTCAATATCCCCAATGCTTTAAAAGAAGTTCTCTTTACATAGACAAAATCTATCATGAACTACACAGGTAAAAACACAGTATGCAGACTGATTTCTAATGCTGAAAGCCATATACAACTGTAGAGGAAAACACTCTACTCTCCGAGTTAATTTTTTATGTTTGTTCCTAGGAAGCAAGCTTTTTATCAGCTAAAACAATAAGATACTGTAATTGCACGTGTGCTAACAAGATCTTTTATGTACAGAATTTTACAAGATGACCTAAATTCATTTGCAGTGGAAACACTTTGGGTTTCAGTGTAAATATGCACAAAATGAATTTGGCCCTATGTCTGTCGTAGGGCTGCACCTCCCCTTCCTCTTCTGGAGGAAGGGGTAAAAACGAAACAGAAGAACGTTTCTGGAAAAAAAAATAATTTGTAAACAGAATTCTCCCCCTTTATGCAACTGGGGAGGGGAAAAATATGTCATTGATAACCTCTTAAATTTCATGTTTTTAACATTAAAAAATTGAAATATTCACTAATGAGCACATCTGAAAGTTTTCATTCAGTGATCTTTCTGCTCAAAAGATCAAAAAATAGCTTTAAAATAAAAGTTAACATTGCTTTTATCAGCATTTGATGTGCCATGCATGACACAGGTACAAGCTTATGTCATAAAGGAGTATTGCAAGACACCTTCAGTATTTCAAATTAGCTTGTGGTATTCCCCCATACTCCAGAGAAAGAGCAATCAAGAGATACAGGAGCCCTTCCAGAGTGCTCCTTACAGTAATTTTAGGTGTTTCCTTTAGCAGAGTGCTCTTAAGAAAAGGTCTACTCTCTCCATAAACACACACAACTCCCTAGGACTCTAAGGGAGTGAGGCCATGGTATGAAGAGAATAAATCTTTAAGGCAAGTGTAGGAAGAGAAAAAGCCTTTTAAAAAGCAGCAGTTTGTAAAGATGGTAGCTGCTTTTGCACCCACTCAAACAAACCACAGCAGAATAAAGCACTGTTAGTGGCATTTCTTTAGTACAGTACTGTATTACTGACAAGTAAAGTATAGGATCATATGAGAGACATATGCTTCAGCTCCCACATGCCCACCACATTATCTAGGCTGAGTTGTATTTTTCCAGGTAAGTGAATAACACAGCTAAATACATACACAGTCAGAAAATTACTGAGCTCTTTATGGGGACTTTTTTGCTTTAAGTATCTTCTTGAATCATACATGTTTTTACTGGAAAAGTCCAGCTGATATTCAAAAGTATAGTTAATACAAAGAAAAATTAAAAATACCTATTTACTTTAATGGGCCTTATTGAGTATAAATTCACCTTATCTCAGTATATCAATCAAACACTATTGCTAACATATGTAATATTTCTCTTAATAGTCTCTTTAAGTGCAGGATCGCAGAAGATACACAGAAGTAAACCCACTTCTACAATGTGCTATGGAGTTTGTATCTGAGTTATTTATGTGATTCGGAAAGTGTTTTTACTCAACAGACTCTAAATACAAGCAGCATTACACTGTTCAACAAAACATGTTCATGACACAGCAATCACAAAGACTTTGGGGTCATGCTACTGTGGTGGCACAGGCCAGACCGCCCAGTCATACGTATGTACACCAGTACCAACGTGTTTCATTGGAAGAGGTGGTTGCCTCCTCGCTGGCTCCCCTTCCCTCCTCTCACCCCGCACTCCACTTGTTCCAGACGGTTCTCAGGGCAGAGCCACGAGGTGGAAGATGGGGAGGAAGATACTGAGTACTTTTGTTTTTTTAATGCCAACTACGTGTGCTTTTGGACAGCGAGGGTGACCGGTGACTGGGGGCAGCGCAGTGGATGCTGGTGCTCTGGCACCACGGCCTGCATCCTCGCCACAGCCTGCCTCTTCCCCACTCCTCCCCCAGGGCCAGCCCTGCCTTCACAAGGAGCTGCTGGAGCTGGACTTTTTAGATCGCTTGATCATGCTGGGGTGGAACTCGGTGTGGCGGCGGGCGTGCTTGGTCAGGTGGTCGCTGCGCATGAAGCGCTTCTCGCAGAGCGGGCAGCGGAACTGCTTCTCGCCGGTGTGGGTGCGGTAGTGCCGCGTCAGCTCGTCAGAGCGGGAGAACTTCTTAAGGCAGTCCGGCCACGTGCAGGGGAAGGGTCGCTCACCTGTAGGGAAGAGAGGACAACGGGAGATTTAGGGGGGCAGGGGTAATGCAGATTGGCACACGCCAGCTTTGCTGAGGAGCCAGAGAACATGTTGCTGAGGGAAAAAAGCTGCTTTTGTTTCCTGCCATGGTGCCAACGTCTGCGGAGTTGTTGATAACTCACTTCATCAGGTTTCAGTCTCACCTCCAGCAGAAGCCAAAAACCCCTCCAAACACATGAAACTCACATTCTAGTGGAGAACCTTACACGACCTGAAGACTGTCAAAACAACAGATGAGCTCTGCCTGTGCCTGTATGTTTTTCATGTTGGTCTCACTACAGTAGCTTGGGAAAGGTATGCCAGAATTATTCCTGACACTTCCATTCTACTGAATTATTTGTAGATGATGAAAAATGATGAAAAACGATGCAAAAAAACCCCAAAACCCTTCATCTAGGACAAGACATTCCAACCCAGGATGAACTGAGTGGGGAGGCAGTGGGGAAGACAGTGAAGCCTAAGGGCTGCAAACATGTAGGGCAAAACTGCTGCACCTGCAGAGGGAAGTCCCATGCTCCCCTTTCAGCTCTTCCTCTGGAAATCCAAGGTGTTCCAGCAAGTATCAATCTCTTAGATAACTGATTTGAAGACAGGAAAAACACCTCATTATTCATACTCTATTGGAATAAATGTTTGCTATAATGATGAAAAACAAACCCAAACACCTTAACTTAAACAACACCACAACTCTGCTTTTACAAAACAAGGGTGCAAGGATTGAAGAGTGCTCCACATCTCTACAGTTCACCTCTGTGGGTTGCACAGGCTTTGCCTTCAGGCACAAACATAGTGCCTCCAGAGCAGCAAGGCTGACCCTAGTACACAACACAGATGGAAACTGAAGGTGTAAGTTCACACAAAAGCTTTCCACCATGCACTGCTACAGGTTTGATGCTTTAATTTACTTTCTTCAGATCTTCCTGAAGGGAATATAAATGGCAGCACTGAGACAGCTATTTATAGTCAACCATGAAATATAAAAACTATCCCAGGAGTTTTCTGGCTTGGAAGAGTTGGAAAGAAACTCAGGAAATCCAGTATTTCTTGGTACTGTGAGGCTTGGCACAACAGGTGAGTTTGTTCTACATTCACAGATCAACAAAAAAAGGAGTGACTTACAAAGTGGGTCCTGGAGTTCTCCCCAGACACAACAGCAGAAAGAAAAAGCTACAGACTTGAATGAATAGCCCTGAAGCCAGGAGGACAACGATCAGGAGAATGGTAGAGTCGCAGGGAGGGACTCACTGATGGCATCCAAAAGGCCAAAGAAGGATAAGGACAGGACAAGGTCAGCTGAGGTATAGTTACACCAGGGGCCCTGAAAGCCCTAGCACGCTGTCCTGAATAACACTTCACTGTTTGGGCTCCTAATTATTTGTGCTCCTTAACAGGCTGCTGCCCTATTCCAGACCAACCAGTGTGCCATGGAGCTGAGCTGGATGAGTGGGACTGCACAGGTCACAGCACAGCCCTGTGGCTGCTGCTGCTGTGCAAGCCTCCTTTGCCTCATGGCTGGTTCTTAGTCAGGGGAGAAGGATGGAGCAGAGGGAGCCAAGCCAGCTGCCTGAGCCTGGTGGAGGCACAGTTGCCAACCACTGTGAGCCAGGGAGATTTTGTTTGTTTTATTTCTTAGCTCCCTGATGTATGCTTTTAGACACGGTTGGAAGACCTTCTGAACAACCACCACCTGTATAAAACGAATTAACTAAAACAGTATGTAGGGTCACATCTGCATGAAAGCTGCAGCTACACAGTGGGGCAGCACTGGGAGCTGTACAGAGGCCTCACAACATCACCCTTGCCCAGTGCCAGCCCTTGGCATCTGAGGCAAGCATTTCACTTGTGCTGCTCTTTTGCAATCTATCTCATGGTTTCTGTCACAGCTCCTGGAGGCAGGTGGCAGTGGGAGGTGCAGAACAGCTTTCTTGCTCCCCTTGGGAGTGTGGGAGGAGTGTTATACATCTTACACGTGTGGGGTCATCTAGTATATGCCTCCGTGTCAGGCACTTACACCCCAGAGCAGTGGAAGCAACTGAGGCATCCTGCCTCATCCCTGGAAACCACATTTCCAACATGTACCTCAGGACAGCTCTTCAGTCTGTCTGCAGAAGTGCCCAACTGTAAACAGGAAGAGTAGGTGCCCAGGCTGGGTAGCAAGCACTAGTCTTTGGGGAGCAGTACCTACGTTGTAGGCATGGTAGTATCCAACCGGAGTGTCCAAAAGTAGTGTTTAAAATCTAACCTCAAGCAGCCCTTAAGAAACCAAACTCCTCCTCCACGCCCTCCAGGAATATCATGTGGGAAGATAAAAGGAAGCCCTGCTTCTGGAATTCCCTCTGACACATGACAGGAACAGCATGACCTCCACCGTGCTACCCCAAACACCTATTGCACATGCCGGGGAAAGCACTCTTAAGGTTATACAGTGTAACCACAAAGCTCAGGATCACTGGAGGATCACCTCACCTGCTGTGCCTTTGGTACTGTACTCTGAGGGAATCAACCCTGGGCTCAGCTGGGGGAGGACACAAAGGCTGTGGGAGCCTGGTATGGTGCAGAGTCGCCTTGCTACCAACAGGAAAGCTGCTGTGCATGAGGACAGGGACACAGCAGGGATCACAGGCAGAGACGGGTGGCCACGCTCCCTTGGATGCGCCTGGACACCACCAGCACTGCCCCCCATCCACTGCTGAGCTCCCAAGTACAGCAGTGAAGAATGGCTTCACCACATCAGCAATACAAATCTGCAGAAGCTGTCACGACTACTTTGGAAGTGCCTACAGGAAAGTAGGCACAATCCCTGACACCTGGATGCATTAAACTCCAGGCTTCTCAGGGCAGAGACAAGGGGGAGGGAAGCTTTTCCAGGCCCTCAGGGTTCATCTCCAAGCCTGAGAATTCACTGCTCCCCTTGGTCACAAAGCTGTAAGGGATGACACCTACCCAAAGAGATGGTACCTCAGGGACAGTCTCAACAGATGCAAGGCAGGCGTGGACTGTCTCCAGGAAGCACTTAAAGCAAGGCAGAGATGGCATGTGATAACCATCCACTCAACAAAGCTGGTGGTTGTATCTGCTGTTTTTGACATGTGTTCTTTCTGCAGCAGCAGAGGTGTCTGTGGAAGAGCCCTCTGAGAAAACCAGTCTTGCAGCTCACACGCTTGCTGGGCAGGCAGCGGCCTAGAGAGCAGTGCTGCCTCCATCTGGAGATAGGGATTTCTGTGTCAGCTCAGGCAAGGCTTATCTTTTCCTTATGGCTTTTCTCCCTTAGTTTTGGGGGTAGTAATGCTAAAGCTTGGAACAGCAGAATAAAACATCAACACACAGTGTTGTTATACGCTGTTCCCCTTAGAGGCTGTATGCTGCTGACTTTTTGTTATGCCTCCAATGGGATTTTCTATTGAGAGATTAAGGAAAGGTCAATGGTACATCATGATAATTAGAAACCATGTGTGATTGGATCCTAACACAACAGACACAAGAGGTATACGATCTTCTTTAAAAAAAAGATGAGTATGTATATACACATATATCCAGGGCAGCTTGCAGAAGTAAAAAATGAATGAAAAACTGATTTATAGGTAATAGGAACAGGTGCATCTGCAGACCCCCATTCTTTGTGCTGTGTGGCACCGGAAACATAGTGAGAGACAGTTTATTTTCAGCATAAGTTAATAGTGATGCTTCACAGGCCCTCTCTACAGTCTAAAGAACTGCTCCTGTAACCCTGGCTTACTTTAAATCCCATATGGATGTAAAGGTCTTTGCAGATCATTTTAATCTTAGCTCTCTTGCTACACCTGCCATTTTTTACTTGTTCCTTCTCTCCTCCCTCTATGACACATATTTAGTTTGTCCTTTCTGTGCAAGTTTAAACTCTATATCCAAGCTACTTTGTATGACCTGAGGCAGGTCCACTTTATTTTATTCCTAATAGACAAAAAAATAATATTTTTCTTCCTACCCTGGGACATTTCAGATTTTCCCACACTGCAGTCTTATGCCGAAACGGTTTCTGAAAAAAAGAATACAGAGTGGGCATTAGCAGATTCATTAACATAAGTACAGGTAGTAGCGGTATCCTGATTAGTAATCTTCCTTCTCACCACAAAATGCTGCTTTATGTGTGGATGACTGAGGCTAGGAGCTGCAGTTCATGGTAGCTTTAACATACAGAATATCTGCTGTCTCAGGTCTCTCTCACTTTTCTCCCCAGTTATTTGCCCCACACATTCTGAATGAGCAACTTCCTGTGGGACACTGGACTTTGACTGAGTGTCCACATGCAAGATACTCTGGCAAAGATAGATCTTCAGGGCAGACAGATTGGAGGCCTTTCAAGCAAGCTTTTTCCTCTTCTGAGATATTCCAAAATCAGATCATTAAAACACATGGCAACCAGGTACAGATACTGGTGCAGAGAGAGATCAGCAGTGAGGATGTTAGGGACCATATGCCTAAACCAACACTTTCTGGAACACCTGAATCATGGTCATCCAGCCACACAACAGATCAAACAAATGGGACATGCGACAGATGGATGGGTTCCAGCAAGGGATTTATTCTGCCAGGACTTAGGATTAAACACAACAGGTTGGTTCAAGCATTAACGTGCTGCTTTCAGCAAGTATTTAGGATGTTCTGACATTCTTAAAACTACCACACAGCAGCTGCTTGGACATACAGGTGTTTTGAGTTTCTTTCAGAAGTCCAGATGCAAAACCACCTGCTACAACCTGCTGCTGCTGAGTGTAAATTCCAGGAAAATTGTCTTGCTGTTATCCCACTGTGACACAGTATCAGATGCAAGGGATGCCTTTTCAGCTTCTCTGTCAGAGCACAAACCTCCTTGACTGTTACAAAAGGCTTTCTCTGAGGGACTGTACCTCCACAGACATAAACAGAGACAGAGCGATGAGTCAGGTAAGCTACTTGGGAGAGGAAGGATCCTTCCAAACCTCACTAGTGAGTTAAATCTATGCTTTTGTAGATGAGAGCCCTTGCCTGTTCTCTGTTCTTGGATATGTGAGATGAGTTCCTAGCTCTTCTCCGTTCCTGGCTTATCTCCATGTGAATTTCCTCCATTTTGCAGTAATACTTGAATATTAACTAAACAATGGAGAGAGACCAACTCCTAGCCTGGTGCTTAGGACACTTACCTGGGACCAAAGGTTTAAGTTCCTGTCCTGTAGAATAATCAGATTTCCTTGCTAAGAGGAAACAGCTTTGATGGGGAAAGGAGGAATCCAATTTTACATGCATTCAGAAAGATAACGTAACTTTTGATATTCCACTCTGAATTTATTAGTCAGTGTTTCAACAGACTTTCCCCTCAAGTTTAAGGTATTTATAGAGTGCTCTCAGGCTACGCACATTCATCATAATCTGAATACACATGGTGAACTGCACTACCACAAGTGAACAGTATCTGAAGTATTCTTTGCCATCACTCCCTCAGACCCTCTTTCTTTAATCTCAAATTGGCCCTTTCCTGCTCTTCCAGCTGCAGGCTTGGAAGCTGTTCAAGGCCAGAAGCACAGGAGCAGCAGCTTGGTGCACAACAACCCAGCAGCCAACAAAAAAGAACAAAGGAGTTCCTGCAGCAATCCTAACAGCTGGTGCTGCAAGAAACACAGGCTAGCAAGAGCAGTGACACCCACCACATACCACAGTGCCACAGCACAAACAGTGTGGAGATCTCTGTAAAGCTGCAATTTCATTACATCCATCTGGAAGCAGGAATTGTGCTCTTATGCATAATGCCTACTCACTGCTTCTGTCCTACATGTGAACTTTGTCATGCTGACTCAATTGATAAACTTTTCTGGAGCACTTTCCCACAAGTGACAGACACACCTGCTTAAAATCTTAATTTTTATCAGAAAACAAGACAACTGGGAATTTGACAACTTCGAATCTAATCTTGAGGATTTCTGCCTACCCTACTCAGCTGGCAAGGCTCGAAGTCAGGATCATCATCCTGATAATGATCCACAAGCAATCTCAGTCAGAAGGCCTGGCCAGGGAGTGCACGGCAAAGGGCAGAGAGAGAAACTGGCAGAAGAAACAAGCTGTACAAAATTCATGTTTGCTATGATGGTGTGAATATAGTCCAGTTAAAGGGCACATGACCACTGAGACCAGATCTTCTCTGTCCCTCCTTCCTGACCAGGGAGGTACCATAAAAGTAGCTTCTGAGATGCTTCCTCCTACTGGACTTGTAGGTGTTTACTCCTACTGTTACTTGTAAGTGTAACCCTCAGCCTGGGGAGGCTGAGGATTGATGGGAATTTCAGATGACGCTGTTAAAGATCATAATGACACAGACTCCGACTTCAGAAGGCTGACATTGACTGTTTATTTCTGGGGATTTTCTTCTCTTTATGCTATTCTACAAAGAACAACCCAAGGGATGGAAGAAAGACAAACTTCTTCAATTACATTGGTCAAGTCAGAGGGACATTGAGAAGAAGTCCCTCCTAGGAAAAGGAATATAAACATAGGTTACAGTTAGGAAAACATGTCTCTTGTTGACAGAAAAGTCTCTGGGAAAGAGTTTCAGAAAACCAAAACATCACAGGCATGAACCAGGGCTACATTTCATATACACGTGAGATGCCCTTCATTAAGAGTTTAGATGCTCAAAACCCAGATGTGGGATACTGTATCATCATGTAAAGTGGATCCAGACAATGCCAAGAGTTTTGTTACACCACGCAGCTGATGAACTCCTAAGTGCTCTCAGCATCTGGCTATCACCAGTGCTTGGAAGCAGGGCTTGGGAGAGGTGTGAACCTAAAGGTTGACAGTCTGCACAGTGAAGTGGAGGAACATTTCTAGTAGAGAGTAAGAACAGGCACTGCAGCTGCCTGTTGCTGGTATCCAGATTTCATCATGGTGTTGGACCAGCCTCTGTATTGGTTTGGTTCAACTGCACTGCTTTGTTATTTGTGTTCTAGATTATCTCACTCAACAGACTGTACAGGTGCTGGTATGTTGACAGTCCTTTGCTCACCAAGATCTTTATTGATAATTTTGTTTGAGCATAATCTGAAATTTAATGTTTTAAGACCCTCCTATCCAGCCCATGCCAGGTTACTTAGCCAGGTCCTTTAGAACACAACCCAAGAGCAAAAAGTGGAGCCAACAACACGTTTTTTGCTAAATTCAAATTGCCATATGCAATACCATGGTGAACGAAAATGCCAGATTGCTAGAGTTCTAATGGGCATGTTTCCAGGTCTTGGAGTCACCTACTTCCAAGCACTGGTGATAGCCAAATGCTGAGAGCACTTAGGAGTTCATCAGCTGCATGGTGTAACAAAACTCTTGGCATTGTCTGGATCCACTTTACATGATGATACAGTTGGCTGAAAAGCCTAGCTGAAGAGGGAGAACTTTTCCCACATCTGGGTTTTGAGCATCTAAACTCTTAATGAAGGGCATCTCACGTGTATATGAAATTCCCATCAATCCTCAGCCTCCTCAGGCTGAGGATCACACCTACAAGTCCAGTAGGAGGAAGCATCTCAGAAGCTACTTTTATGGTACCCTCCTTTTATGGTCAGGAAGGAGGGACAGAGAAGATCTCGTCTCAGTGGTCATGTGCCCTTTAACTGGACTATATTCACACCATCATAGCAAACATGAATTTTGTACAGCTTGTTTCTCCTGCCAGTTTCTCTCTCTGCCCTTTGCCCTGCACTCCCTGGCCAGGCCTTCTGACTGAGATTGCTTGTTTGTTCTTATATACCTTCATTTTCCCTCAAAATCCTCTGGCCTGCACATCTGTCTCTATTAAGCTGTTCCCCCTGCTCCATCTTTGAGGCTGACACAACACCTGTCATAACCAAACCTCTGAACCCACCTATTTAGAGAATTCTGTGCATTTTGAAGGTAACTGCATATCTGCTGTTGCTTGTCTTTTTCTTGGTCAGATAGGTCCTTCACCTTTTCCTGACCTCTGCACCACTTCCAGGGCTTGGCTCCCACCTCGGCCTAGCAAGGGGGCTGCTTGCACAAGTGGGATGTGCAGTGCCATCTGCTGATCTTTTTCTGTAAAGATCAACTCAAAAGACAATTTCTGATGGATGGCTAACCTGGGCCTTCTGGAAATTGAACTAGCATTATCATCAAAGGCCCAAACTTTAAGCAAACCATTATATACACATTTTTAGTATCTGAAATATGGAACCTTTGAACCAACAAGTTCAAAGAATGGTTAATAAGATACAGACCTCTAATGTCTGAGCATCAAGTTTTTGCCTTCTATCCTTGTACCTTGATTTGGTATTTTGTTTCTTATTTTGCATTAGGCTACCACAGATGAACTCATGACTTTTTAGATTCCCAACCACTACACAGAAAGAGAAGGATCCAGAACTTCCCAGCTTGCTTTGTTAGGATTCGTGAATAAAGAGAACTGTGAGTACGCACAGGTTCGTAGGTGTGAACAGAAAACCTGAAGCCGTTTTCCAAGATAGAAATACTGGGATTAAATATTAAATATTAAAATTTAAAAATTCAAGGAAGCTTCCACTGGTGGCTGTGCACCTACTTCCACTAAAGGGTACACTGCAGTAAGAAACCTAGTTGGTGGCCTGGTAAAAAATGGCAGACAGATGAGAGAGACATTATTTGAAAAAAAGGAAATAAAATGGTACTAAGGAGGGCCCATTAATGTTCTGCAACATACAGTTATCAATAACTCCAGAGGTCCCACTGAATCCCACTGTTGCTAAGGAATAGTTGTCATCTATAAAAATAATTAACATTATCAGTATCGTTTAGCATTTGAGTTAGCTACAATTAACTTCACATTAGGAAGCTCTGAAAGGTCATTACTCCTGGATGTCTGCAGTGATTTTAATCACAGAACTACCATGACAGTACATCAGTGTGTCTGAGTCAAACACCTCATGCTTGGAGCTAAGGCCACCCACTTGTGAGCAGCACATGCTAAACCTCATACCACCTCAGCAGCACTTATTATAACACTACTTGCTTACAGCAAGCTGTGTGGGTTGTACAGTACATTAATTTACATGTCATCACACAGAATGCTATCTCAGCCAACATCTACTCTGGTTCCCTTATTGTGGTGGATATTTGAGCATGGGGTAGTAAATGGAAATGATACTAACGTTTTCTTTGTCACTTATAAGACAACATTTTGGAGAGCACCAGTTACACTCAGCCTCCAAAAGAGCATCTGAGCTGCCGTCTCTGAGCTGGTAACACAACAGCCCTTGGCACTGGTCACAAAGCCAGCACAGGGTCACCACTGACCATCCTCTTTCCCAGCTCAAAGAGAAAGTCTAACCTCAGAGCTCTTTGCTGAGCCGTATCCAGTAATCCTACCCCTTCTCTCCAGCCTCTTGAGCTAAGCACCCAGCAGATCTGCCAGCAGGGCACCGGCAGGCAACCAGCACCAAGTCTCTTCCTCTGCAGTGCAGGCACACCTAGGCACACCAGCGAACTGGAGCAACATAAGCTGACCTGGAGCTCAGATGTGGTCATGTACTACCCAACCCATATTAGATTCTACAGCAATGCCTGACAGTACATTCCTTGGGTGATCAGCTTCTTTCACATTATACTGCTAACCATCACCACCAACAGAAAAAACCCAAAAGACATTTGACAGAACTGATGTGAAGCACGTGAAACATCTTGGCAGTGTATATCTCTTTTGATTCATTCCTTTCTGTTCCTGAACACGACCTTTTAATTCAGAATATTTTTAAAGCAGCCTTCTGTACTCCACTATGATCCCAAGAGCAATTCAGACCTATATAGGTTTTTATTCAATCACTTGCACTGAAGGTCTAAAACTAAACGAATAAACAACAAAACCCCACCAAAACGAAAACCAAGAAACGAACAGAGAAGTCTGCAGCTGCTGTCCCCTTGGGGCCAGGCCACCGCAGATATGTTTTATCTCCAGGTTTCCATGTTGCCACACCCTCCGAGGCGCCCGGGCGAGGGCCGGGAACGGGAGCACACAGCTTGATGAATGAAGCCCTTGTGGAACGCGTCGAAGCCGGATCGCGATAACCGACAGGGCGAGGCGGCGCTGCCGCCGGGAAGAGCGGGGTGGGCCCTCCCTGCAGGGCAGCTCAATGCCCGCGGCCGAGGCGCGGGGCAGCGCCGGGGCGGTTCGGGGAGCAGTCCGCTCCCCCGGAGCTCCAGCGCCCGACACTGGCTTTCGGTGACGCGCTTCACGCGTTGGCCCGTCCAGCCCGCCGAGGGGGGTGTGTCCGCAAGCCCCAGAGGTGCAGCCGGCTCACCGACGTCCGGGGACACGCCGCCGCCGCCCCCTCCCGAGCCGAGCCGAGCCGAGCCGAGCCGGCAGCCCCGGCGCCATGGCCCCACGGCGTCCAGCGCTCACCGCCAACTCTGTGGCCCAGACCGCGGGTTCCGACGGCGGGAGCAGCGAGAGGGGCGCGGGCGGGGACTGCGCTGCCCTCGCCTCCCTCGCGTTATCGGTGCCGAGTTCTGACCCGGTGCAGGCGCTCGTCCGCCTACAGCGGCAGGAAACCCGAACCCTGCCGCCCCTGTGCTTCCCTCGCCGACGCCCCGAGCGAACTCGGCGGCCCCCAACGCCATCCTCCCAGCCGCGCCCGACACGCCAAGTTCGCCCCGCTCCCCGGCATCCGCCGCCCGGCCCGGCCCGCACCGCCCGCCGGGGCTCGGGCCGGTCCCCGGCCGGCGCAGGTGGGGGCGGGCAGGGCGCGGCGGGAGGCGCTGCCGCAGCCCCGCCCAGGGCGACCGCCAGCTCCCGCCGGACAAGCGGCGCCGATGAGAGCTGGGGTGGAGGAGAACGGGGGAAAGAAAAGGGGGGCGTGAAGGAGAGAGAGACACGAACCAGCCCCGAAGCCAGAGCGGCGCGGCAGGGCGGCGGGGGCGCGCGGGGATGCCGGGCGCGCCGCTGGCCGGGTTCATCCGAGGACAAGCGCTCGCTCCCGCCCCCTTCCCTCCGCCACCGCTGACCTGTGTGCACCCGGTAGTGCGCCTTGAGGTGGGAAGACTTGCCGTAGACCTTGCCGCAGCCGCTGTAGGGGCACTTGTGCCGCTTCTCGGCCGCCAGCTTCCCCTTAGGGGCGGCCCCGGCGGCGCGCAGGCGGGGGGGCGGCCCCGGCGGGGGGCTGCGGGGCGGGCTGGAGCCCTGCTCGGTGGCCTCGTCGCTGTCGGAGCCCGCGTCCTCGTCGGGGCTCTCCACGCTGTCGCTGCAGACGGAGGGGGCGGGTAGCGGCCGGTACTTGTTCAGCTCCAGCAGGCTCTTGGCGATGGCCAGCAGGGCGCAGTAGTCCTTCCAGGCGTCGCGGGGGTCGCGCAGCTCCCGGGCCGCCTCCCCCTCGCCCGGCACCTTCAGCCGCGCCGCCTCGGGCACGGCGGAGCGGTTGGAGATGGAGACCAGGCACTGCGCCGCTACGAAGTCCACGTACGCGACGGCCGACATGGTGCGGCCGCGCCCCGACGACAAGGGGGGCTCCGTCCGCCCTCAGTGCTCGTCCACCGGGCCGACCGCGCCGCCGCCAGCCATGGCCCGCCCGCGGCGCGGGAAAGAGCGGGGCGGAGGAGGAAGGGGGCGTGGGGGCGAATAAATAGCGGGGCGCCGGGCAGGTCCTTCACCGCCGCCCCCCGGGGGCGGCGCGCAGACGGCGAGGGGGGAGCGCCGCCCGCGCGGCCGGCCCGGGTCCGGCGCAGGGGCCGGGGGAGAGGATACCGCCCGCCCCGCGCCCCGCGTGGTCCTGCCCGGGGGCGGCCGCGCCGGGGCCCATCACGTCAGGCACGGAGCCCCTCCCGCCCCGGCCGGTCCGCGGGCAGAGCCGGCCGGCTGTGTTTACTTTCTCCCCCCGCCACTCACGGCGCCCCTTTTCTAGGGGGGGCGTGTCCGCCGGGCCGCCTCCCCGCCAATCACCGCCTTCCCTCCCCAGGCCGCGTGCTACTCCGGGCGCCCCGCCGCGACCGCTTAAAGCAGCGATGCCGAGGCTCCGCCGGGGCGGGATGGCGGGGGCGCCGCGGTTCCGCTGCCCGCTGGGGAGGTCGAACCGCCGGCCCGGCCACAGCCCGGAGGAGCCGGCGGCGGCGTCGGGCGGGGGCCCGCGGCGGGGGCGGCGCGGGGCGGCGGTACCGAGCGGGTTAAGTGGCTCCCTGGAAGTCCTACGGTCCCAGCAACGGGCCGGCCAATGGGAAGTGAGCCGGCTGATGTCACTGGCAGCGCCCCGCCAATCAGCGCCCGGGCCCGAAAGGTGCGCAACGCTTGGAGGCGCGGGGAGCGGCGGGCGCGCGCTCCGGCCGCGGCCCCCCCGCGGCGCTGCCGGGGAGGGCGGGAGGGGCGCCGGGGATGCCCCGCCCGGGCCGCGTGTCCGTGACCCCGCCGCGAACCCGCCCTGGCTCCCCCTTCCCTGCCCGCCACACCGGGACCCGCCAGATGGGGCTCCCCGTGCTGCCCCGGGACGGGGCTCGCGGTCTGCGCGGGCAGGAGACAGGAGGGCGGACGCTGTGCAGGAAGCGGGACCCCGCGGAGCCCCCCGGAGAAGCCCGGTGGCGGTGTTAGGCGCTCCGTCGCCGCAGCGTCATCGTTGAGATAGGCGGCTCCGCAAGGCGGGGCAGAGGGGAACCCTCGGTGCCCCCACGGTGAGCGGGGCAGGTACCTCGGCGGGGGTCACCGGGGAGGAGCTTTAGAGTCACACGATAGTGTCTGCCGTTTTGTCACTGTTGGCAGAAATAAAGGTCAGGTTGACACTTAGCCTGTCGCCGAGTAAGTGCCATCCAGCCTAAACGAATCCCCAAAACCTGTCGTCTCTACCCAAATAACACGCCCCCATCTCTGCCCCATCGAACGCACAAAGCTCATAGAATATTGTGAAAACTAACTGACTCTGTGCTCAGGCAGAGTGCAAAATCGGCTTCTGGATCAAGCACTATTTAAAAGAAGTTACCCTCATCCCTGAGCTAGCAGTACTGAGGTGTGAAGTATGTCAATGTGTTTTGCTGTTTTGCAAGCATCAGGAGAGAGCATAACAGTAAGATTTTGCCTTTGAAATAATGTTCCTGAGTCTTTCTACAGCATTAGCCAAAGTAACACAGGTGCCTCTGAAATCATCGTCTGGATGGAGAGGCACCCCTGTCAGATAGAGGATCTTTTCCCTGCTTTTGTGAACTGCCTCCCAAGGAGACTGACTCCTGGCAGGCCAGGGTCCCTAACTAAATCTTGCTGTCCTCAACTGCAGGCCACCCTTCCTTGCAAGAACAGACAGGGCCTGAATGGTGAAGAGCTTTATGGATTAATCTCATTAACTGAATGTGGAAATGATGAGGAAATGGCTACCGAAATGAGGCAGTGTTGTTCTTTTCCTGCAGGAGATAAAAATTAGTGATGTCAGCCATTTTGTATGCTAGCACATTAGATCACTGTGTAACCTCGAGCAATAATAATCCTTTGCCATGGATAATTGGCATCAGCCTGAAATAATTTTATGTGCTGTAACTCAGAAAAAAAACCCAAAAAACAACCCCAAACCAAAACACACGAACAGAACAAAAGAACTAGAGGCTAGGTATGTAAGTGAATAATTTGTAGGTTGATGAAGATCAAAGAGAGAACATGAATAGAGCAATGTACCTAACAAGGTGGTCTTCAAGTCTCAGTCATCAGTCAGCAAGTCACTCTTACCCCGTTCTCACAGCATTTTTCCCAGCTAATCCAGCATCAGTTGGCCTCCGGTGCTTAAGAGACACCAGGCAGAATAAGAGGTGTGATCTCCAGGTCTGATAGGAAGGAGGAACAGAAGGTATTGTTTTTTTACCACTGAAGCTGTTGATATATGTCTGGTTTCTCTATGGCACTGGTGCCTACAGCCTTCTGTTTCCTTCAGAGGAGCAACAGCATTTTACACAGAAAGCTGCATCGCTGGTTTGTTAATGTGGATATCCAGGATGTAACTTCGTAAGTTGCATGTTTGACATTTTTTTTTCACAGCACTTTCAGAGCTTCTTTGGCTGACAGATGTCCAAAAGTTCCTGCTAGGAGATGTCCTTATCCACATTTCAGTGACATGCAAGTTACTTTCCACAAGGTGACTTGCATATTTCATATCAGATTCTTACATAAGTAAATACCTCTTGTGTTAATGTGTACAGTTCAGAGAGGAAAATGTTAATAACAGAATAAAAAAGACATACCTCTTTTGTTTGCAAACTTGTTTTGTTTTAAGTTAACTCTTGGCTAGTTTAAAGATTAGAACATAATCTGTGCCTAGTTCCACAATGAGGAAGCATACCAAGCTTTTAAAACAATCCCAATATGCCTCCAAGAATATACTGCCTATTGCCTTAATAGGCAATATATTCTTGGAAGCGTAGATTGCCTTTTTGTGTGTGTATGTATCTAGTAGTCCAAACCCCCAAGATTCCAAGTGAATTAGGTCCAAATAATACTTAAAAAGCAATGCCAACATAATTTATACTTGGAGAGAGTATCAAAATGACCATGTCTGCTTTGTGAACAGCAACACACACGTGCCTGGAAACAGGATTGTGCTCAGAAACCTCCTTATCTCCAGATGACAGGGGACATCACTCAGATTTGACTGTGCTGATGATAATACTTGGATATGGTTTCAGAGCATGCATTTAATCCATAGCTCAGTTTATAATTCACAGCTAATTTTTTTGCAATAACTAGGCTAAACAAGGATATTCTCTTAGACTGTACAGATGAGATGTTAAACTTGGCAGAGGGGTAGGAACTAGGTGATCTTTAAGGTCCCTCTCAACCCAAACCACTTTCTGATTCTAAACCCATGACAGCACTTAGATATAACCCTAACACCTTTTGTCACTCGAGGGCCCTCACTTGTGAAAGTCTGAAGTCCAAATTCAACCCACGGTTTACAGCTCCAAACCAACTTCTGGTGGGCAGATGTTTGCCCTCTGTGAAGTGCCTGGGTAGAGGAATGTAGGCACATCTGGGTGGAGTTAGGGTGGAAGTTGTCAGTGGCTGCTTTTTAGGCAGATGTGTGTTCTCTGGTCCAGAGGGACAGTGCACGGACAGGAACTATTATGGGGAGTTGTGAGCAATGAAGACTGTGACTGTCACCTGTGAAGGTGAGTGGGAAAGGCACAGGTGGGGGCTCAGGTAACAGCCAGGGGCTCATGCTTGAGGGGAGCGCAGGGAGATGGTGCAGGGGAAGTAGCAAAGAGAAGAATGAGACGTGATATTCAAGGGCCTGCAAAGAAGGTGAGCGAGAACAAGTCTGTGTGTTTGTGAAGGAGAAGGACCCTTCTCACCAGAGGGATGGACACAGGTTCTGTGAGAGATGTAAGGATGCAGAGGAAGAAGAGCTATTTATTATTTCTGCGGCTTTCAAAAATGTCTTCTGTTTTCAAAACCAAAACTTTTCAGAATAAAAGCCAGCCAACTATCCTTTACTCCATGCTCCCCAAGTCTTACGCACCCTGACCCCGTGCCTAAAACTTTGCACCCTCTTTCTGGAGGATGAGGATGACACGCACCCGGCAGGCACTCTTGGAGAGGCTTGGACTGTGGGAACCCTCAAATTTTTGCTCCAAAAGCCTATTTATGTAATGACCTTTAGTGCTACTGTGGCCAAAAAAGCTTTCTTTTGAGGAGCAGATGGTCTCTTAAAGACAGTCTGAATCAGGTGTTCTGCTCCAAACCTTGTTCTATTGCTTTTTGTGGGCTGTTCTATGGAGCACAGAGATTTCTTTGATGGTATCGTTCTGCCAAGACAAAATGAAGAAATCCATCTTTATTCTGTATTAATATTTCCTAATATTTTGAAGATCACAGGCTCCAAACATAATTCTACATTCTGCTTTGACTGTTTTTCATTCTCCAAGGCTCATGGCATATGCTCCAAATGATTTGACAAGATGCTGAGGGGTTGATCAATTGTTAGTAATGGCTGAAATTATATATCAAGATAAACGGCCTGTTTGCTGATGTGTGCTCTTAAAGCCTGTGACCATGCTGAAAATTCATGACTGGTGGTCTGGCAGTGTGACAGAATAGTAATTCAGCGGTCATATAAATATGGAGACGTATTTTACATGTGTCTTTCATACCAGTGCATGGCCCAGATTGTCTGCATGTATTATTAGGGAAATACAGCAACTTCTTCCACCAGACCACTGCCACAACTCCCATTGTGAAGCCTGGTGTGGTAGGAAGGAAGTGCTTTAACCTTTAACTGCTCAGCCACTGAACATACAGAGCAGACAAAAAGTTGCTTTATGTGATGCAACAGAAACCTTCAAATTCAATTTTTGTAGATCAGAAAGATTCAGTGGAGTTGCCTGCTATATAAAGGCTTGCAAGACACAGTAAATATCCACTAGCAAACTGTCCTTCCATTTTAAAAGCAGCTATACAGTGGAAGGCTGCTGACAGAAGACACTTCTGGCCTGAAAATCCAGGAGTATGAGTATTATCAGTCTCAAATTCAACTTCCTTCAGAAACAAGTATTGTGGGTAGAGAGCTGTGCTCCTTTCCTGTTTACGACTAAACATACTGTTTACTACTTGGAGACTATGTTTCTCTGTTTTTACCTTTAACTTCTTCTGGTCTAATTCTGCCCTTATTCTAAATCACAGGATAGATCTTGGTCTTGGTCTTGGGGTCCTTTTAATACCTCTTGAATTGCAGCTTAACTGTGAGCAATTCAGCTGATCATGAACCTCTGTAATAAGGATGGCTCCTCCCTCCTGGATCTTATCTCTGCAGGTGGTAAGTATGCAGGGGATGTTGTGCCTCAGTGACATTACAGCCTGCTCGGGCACCAGGGATCTGCATTTCAGCTTGGTTTGGGTGCCAGTAGTGGTGTAGCCATGGCAGCATTGAACTCAGCATGGGCCAGCTGCTTGAGTATGCACCCAGGATCCCAGATGGGTTCTACAGCCTGCATCAGACACCATCCTTCAGTGTGCATATGGGTGTGTGAGTCTCGAGTTCAAAAGTAGAAAGCTAGACTAGAGTTAATTTGGGAACCTCTACCTTTGACTGTAGCAAAGACATCCAGTAAAAAATGAGCTGGCAGCAGAACAGCCATAACGTATGTGGGGAATGTGGACTAGAGGTCAGCCTCAGTTGGCAGCACTTGGTCAAAGCTCATCAGGTCAGTTTGTTGAGTGCTGTTGAATGCAAGGCCTTCAAAACTTGCTAATTAGCATTGGTGCAAGAGTTGGTGGCAGCTCTACTGTTTCACCCTGGAAGGGTGTCACAGGAAAGGGATACTACAATACAGGTGATAAGTAAGCACCGTCGGGCAGCTCGTTCCCTGGATGAGGTGTTGCAAAAGAGAAGAAACAAGAAAGAAGATGGAGAGGGGTGGGAAAGCAGTGAGCTGAAGTGCAGTCCCTGTGCTTGGAGGATAGTGCGAGGCTCTCGAGGGTGGAGAGACGGTCAGTACAGGCAGGTGCCCGCAGCAGGTGCCGTGGCAGCCCCTCGGGCTCGGGCAGCGCTGCCCGCAGCCCCGCTCCGCACTGCGGGCTGCAGGCGTACGTGCGGCGCCGGCGGTGGGGCCCGCCAGGCCATCGCCGCTTTAAGGCGCCGCGTCTGTGCGAGGGCCGCGGCGGCGGGTTCAGCTGAGGACACAGCCCCAGTTCTCAGAAATCCCCGCGCTGCGGGAACATCGCGCTCCGGTACGGAACGCGCTGCCCTAGATCGCGGTGCCGGGCCCGCCCCCCGCCCGCCGCCCGCCCACGTGAGAGCCCCCCCACGCACACCCCACCCGCGGCCCCCGCCACGCCGGGGCTCTGCGGCTGTTTTCCTCGCCGAGATCTATCGCTGCTATTTCGTGTTATTGTTTTGTTTGTTCGTTGGGGTTTGTTGCTTTTTCTTTTTCTTTTTCTTTTTCTTTTTTTCTTTTTCTTTTCCTTTTTCTCTAACCAGTATTATTTATTTATTTATTTTTATTTCACCGCGGGGAGGCCCCTGCAAGCAGACGGCGTCATCTTTTTCACCCCTCTGCCTCTAAAAAAAAAAAACAAAAAAACCAAAAAAAACACCAACCCAAACCCAAAAAACCCTCACGTTATTTTATACATAGGTATACTTTAGATTACGTATAGAAAATAAAAATATATAGCATATAGAATATAACATGTTGTATATGATCCACAATATAAAAAGACATACCTATGGTTTTGTTTTATATTTTATATCTAATAAATGTATACCTATTGTATATATTATTACACATACGCATGCATGCCTACATCGTATTCATATACAGTAAATACAATACGTGCGCATTTAAATAATAAACATGCGAAAGGCATGTTACATTTAATTTTTTATTGTTTTCGTTTGTTTGTTTGTTTGTCTTGTCTTTGTGGGGAGGTGTCCGAGCGAATCATCGCTCAGCAGGCGGGCTGGGCAGTCGGGGAGCGGGGAGCCGGCGGCAGACCGGGAGCGCCGGGGCCGGCAGTCCGCGGGAGCACACTTTTCCTGGGAGCTGGGGGGCGGAATTACAGCCACCCGCGGTTTATTAATAGCGCCGCGCCCGCGCCAGTACGTGTGCGGCAGAGATACCCCCGTCCCAGCACCTACCCCCCCTCCAGCCACAGCCCATCCTCCTCCTCCTTCTCCCCGGGAAGAGGACGGGCGTCCCCGGCGCTGGCTCCGCCCCGCCTCACCTCGGATGCCCTCCGCCGCCTCCATCTTCCTCCCTCCCGCTCCCGCCCCCTCCGTGCGCGCCGCCCGCGCCCTGCCCCGACGGCCCACCCGGCCCCCGCTGCCCGCCCGCCCGCCGGGGTCCCCCGCCATCCCCAGGGTCCCATTTTATCCACTTCCAACGTCTCCCGGATTTCTATGCGCTTGTGGCTTCCTTCGCTGCGTGCTGTGGATTTATTTTTGAGAAAGGTGGCATTTCTCGGCAGGGGCACCCGAATGGGTTAAATCGCGTCGAGTTAACCCGTCACTGAAGGGCCTTCAAACTGAGACGGTGTCACATGAACTCCTCAACAACCCATTGCCAAAACTGAGATGTCACATTAACCCAGAAAAAAATAGGGAACGTGCCACATTAACCCACAGCCAAGACTTGAGATGCTGCCAAGAGATGAGGCGTCACCTTCCTGCTGCAGTGAAGCTGCAGCGCCCTTCTACCACAACACCCTTCATGTTACTGTGTCCCTGGCCTCCGTGCATGCATAGTTCCTGAAATTGCTAATTTTCTGCAAAGTCAAGATAGCGGGTTATTCTCCTTTGACTTAATCATCCAAGATTTACTGAACAATGGTTCTTGACAAAAAGGTTTTAGGGAGGGTGAGAGGCAGGGGAACAACTCAGAGAACGCTTGTCTGGTATATCCTGAAAATCATACTTATTTTTTAAAAATGTTTTCCAGTACAGTATTTCATTTATTTAATTTCCTTCCCATTTTTTTGCTGTTTTTCACCAGAAACAAAGCAAAACAAAAAGGTGCAGGGAGAGGGTGCAGGGGTGAGGGAGGGAGAGAAGGGGGAGATAAGGAGAGGGAGAGTCGGTGAGTGCTTTCTGACTTCATATTAGACTTTCCTGAAGTGCGAGCTGAAATTGAAGATGCCTGTATTTTTCTCCCTGGATGGTTCTCCTGTGGAAGTGAGGATCTTTCGCAATCAATCTCTCACCACTGTGTTGCTACTACTGCGAATTCTCCAGCAGTGGGAATCCTGAAGCACAGACTGGCTTTGGAGCTTTCTCAGCTGTGGCACATGGGAGACATGCTGGATTGCTGTAACAGTAGTGGCAATTAAATTTACAATAACCTGCCAATTGCCACTTCTGGTGGTGTTAAACAGTTCGCTTGTGAGAGTTTTCCTTTGGAGGTTTGATTCTTCATCAGAAGAAATTCTTTCCAGACAAAGTGTCTGGGATGCAGCTTTGCAGTAAGAGCCCGGGTGTCCTAGTGGGCACCAGGTGGAACAGACATCGGCAGTTTGTTTTCGTAGAAAATAAGGTAATTGATGTCCTGAGCTGCATCAGGAGCAGCGCTGCCGGCAGGTGGAGGGAGGGGGATTCTGCCCCTCCCGTCAGCATTGATGATGTCACTCCTGGAATGCCGAGTCCCGTTGCGGACTCCCAAGTACAAAAGAGACATGGCCACACTGCAGCAAGTCCAGCAAAGGGATGCAGAGATATTCAGGGGACTTTTCCTGTGAGAAAGGACAGAGAATTATGACTTCAGCCTGGAGAAGAGAAGGCTCGGGGGGAGGGGGGGGGGGCGCGAATCTTAAAAGTGTATGCAAATATCTGAAGGGAGGTCACACAGGCAGAACAACTGGTGGTGGGCACAAACTAAAGCACAGGTGATTCCCCCTGAACATCAGAAGACACTTTTTCACAAGTAAGGGTGACTGAGCACTGGCTCTGGTTGTACAGGGAAGCCCTGAAGACTCCATTCATCAAAAGCAGCTGGAACATGGCCCTGGGCAACAGGCTGCAGGAGGGTCTGCCTGACCAGGGGGTTGGACTACATGGCTTCCACTCCAAATGCCCTTTCCAACTGCAACCAGTCTGTGGTTCTGTGATCTGATAGCGGGACGGGTCCAGTCAATGCAGTTCAGAGTCAATGTTCGGAAATATGGGGCAGAAAAAGCGAAGTGTTTACCTATGCCCTGGGTGACCCAAAATGTTATTGCATTCCATATCTCTCTGTGCCCAAAATTGCTACTGTCCCTTTCAGACCCTGCAGCCACAAAACAGAAGGGCTGGGCAGGGGCTGAGGATGCCGCCGTCTCTTCAGAAGTTGAGGCACTGAGGCACAGCCTCTCTCTCGCTGCTCGGTTTGTCCCTTGGCTTTCTCCTGCCTCTACTCGCAACAGTACCAACTCTAGAAGCTTTTTCACAATCAAAAACTGTTTCGAGTGGGTATTTTGCAACACCTGTCCGCAGCAGCAGCAGCGTGCTGGAACAAGCAGAGCAGCGCCGCCGCCGTGGTCACCGCAGCCACCCGCTTTGGCTTGTTAATAATCTGTTATTTTTAGTTATATCTCGTCATATTTGTTTCTCCTTAATGGCGGAAAGGGATTGGTTAAAACTAGAGGGAGGTAACTAATTTTAAAGTGTCCCCCTCAAATGTATTCAACCAAGACAATATGTTAACTTCCTTTCATAATTTTGGGCACTGTTAAGTAATATTCTCATGTTAATTCTTCTGTGGTTACTGGTGCTGGTGAAGGGGTCTTCTGAATTCTACAGCTCATGTCCCTAGAGTATTTTAGCTTTTAGGATTTGCTTACTACACAGCCTTTGCACATGTAGTACAACATGAATGGAATGGTTCTTGAGTATGCCTGTGCTTGCATATTTGCACCATATTATCATAATTCATCTCTAGGGACAATGGCCTTAACCCATTTTCCTAGTCCCATTATATTTTGTAAAATAAGATATTGCTGTTAAAGTTTTATCTTGGAAAGCTGTACTTTTATAATAGTAGGTCCTAATTTTATGACAGTAGGTCCTGTTTTGAGGTTTTTCTGTACCAGCACAAGTTTTGTTTAAGAATCAGTTAAGAATGTTAACTTACTCATTAACATAATCTTAACTGTTACATTCTCCCCAGTATATGAAAAATGCTGTTATAATAGACTGAAGAAAATAATGAATAGTTTTCTCATTTCTAATTGCTTGGGGGGGGGGGTGTGGTGGTGTCAATCTCCTCAGGAAATAGGAAATTATGGTTTTCTCTAAGGACTTATCTTTTAGAAAGAGCCATATCTTCAGAATACACCAGGGCTGTGGTCGAGGGAGCAGACTGGGAGCTGGGAGATGCCTTTCACTGACTTGACTGAGTAAGACTTCTAATTTCCAGAGAGGAGTGTGGCTAAAGGTAATTTTGTAATCCCTAGTATTTTTTTGGCTGCTTAAATATTGTGTTACTTGGTGTGCTTTCTCTGAAATCCTTTCCAAGGCTGCTGTTGTAGGGCAGATAGAAACAAGCTCTGCTTTGGCTTCCAAGTTAGTCAGTTAGACGTGAGCTCCAGTGTGGGTAGTTAACACAGTGCTAAACTAAATCCAACCAGTACTGCTGGTGTGAAGGGGATATTAGGTTGTGCTGATTTGCTTGCATAACCTCTAGTTTGGAGCACAGTCCGTGCTGGAGCACAGCTGTGCAGCACAGCCTGAGTTACCAAGCCCTTCTCTCCACTAAGTATGGAACCTTCAGTGCAGCTTAGAGTTCTGCCCTGCCACAGGTCCTTGAGAAGCACATAAATATTGTTGCACACATAGCGTGAAATGCCTTGCTGTTGCCTCAGTAACTGGCAGAACATGTTCCTGTCAGTGCAAAAGTATCGAGACACTTGTCTCTGCAGTTGCATCTCTGTTTGCACCAGACTCCCCTTTCCCCTTTCCCCTGTCCCCTGTCCCCTTTCCCCTGTTCACTTTCCCCTTTCCCTTTCCCCCTTTCCCCTTTCCCCTTTCCCCTGTCCCCTTTCCCCTGTCCACTTTCCCCTTTCCCCTTTCCCCTGTCCCCTTTCCCCTTTCCCTCTTCCTTTCCTTTCTTAAAGCCACCAAATAATTTCCATCAGTTCTTCCCAGATACTAGTACCTGTAGCAGTGGAGGATCTCTGCCATCATAAATGCAATGCAGGCTTTGGGTTCAACTGATTGTTCTGTGTGCATGTGACTTCCCCGTGGTGGATTGCCATGCACGTAGGCATTGCAGACTCGCCTGGTTCTGTAAGCAGAGGAAAAAAAATGTGCAGAGAATGACAAAAATGTTAACCAAGATGTCAGTTAGCTGAATTTAATTACATGTTCAAGGACTTGGGCAACCAGATGGCATAAAAGACACTTGGTTTCCACAGCATGAACTCTGAAAGGACATGATTCCCTTATGAATGTGTATTCCTTCTTTCTAATGCATCTATTTACATATCTGTGCAAATATTTATATATATTTAACTTGTATGAAACCTAGGAAGAGCAGTAATTGGTACTCTCAGCATTTAGTTGAGTGCTAACTATTTTTGTGTTACAAGTTCAGCACTGAATCAGACAAATGGCACATCTAGCTCTGGGTTCAGAGCTCTGTGACAAGGTCAGAATATAAGACTTGAAGATTAGCAATGTGCTGTTCAGCATTTCAGGTAAGCCTTATTGTTCAGATGAGTAGCCAGGCCTTGGGCGGGTAGGTCTAGATGACCGTAAGCCAATTTGTTTACTTCAAGATACACAGAGAACAAATCTTTTAAAGACAGAATGAGTGGAAACACTTGAGTTCATGGTGGCCTTATACTGTACAAACAATGGTGCTGACGTGCAAACCCAAATAATTTAGCTCTGTGTAAGAGCTGTAGAGGTTTAGTTTTTGAGTGAAGCAACAAGACAGCTACAAGGGAGCTATTCAGGATAAATCAAGCAGTCCTTCTAGTACCATGTCTAACTTTGTCTTCTACAGCAACTTTCTCCACGTGAAAAAGATATTTTGTCTCACTAATACTGTTGAAGGAGCAAGTAATGCTGTTAGAAGTACAAAACTAGTATGAATTATTCATTCTTATTCTTTGAAGGAGTTGGAAAGAGAGACAAAATAAGTCTATTATTTAGTCTTTCTTAATTTTGTCTACTGCCATGAAGCTCCCTTCACTTAATGTGTCAGAACCTGGAAAATTCTCCTTGTATGTTCCAGGTTTACTCTGGCTGAGAACCTCTCCTCACAAATGCATGTTTATCAGAAATCCAGTTGTATGTAGCATATTTTTGGTCAAGTCACACCAGCCAGAAGCAGAACTGAAAATATAAAATGTTGTCTAAGGGCCTGTAATGCAAACGTTTATTTTGCCTGTTTAGTTTGGATTTAACATAGTAAAGTCCAAAGACATTTAAGTATGCTTCTATTGGTTGCAATAAAATTAGCACTTGCTTGCTGCCAGTATTGCACTTTAAGTCCCTTATAAATATTCATTTAAATTACCTAGCTTGCTAGTTAAGTAATTATCTGTATACAGCAAGTAGTACTTCATGGTGTGCAGTGGTTGTTTAGCCCCAACTAGTATTTACACCTGCAAGGGGCTTATTGCCCACGATGCTGAATCTGCCAAGAACTGTTCAGATACATAATTTGTCCTGCTTAGAATTCAGTATAAGATCAATTAATAACAGTCCATTTCAGCAAACATCTGCCCACAGAGAAAACATTAAAAGACTGTACTGTCCCCCTTAATATCCATAATGCTGTATTTTGTGTGAGATTGTGAATGGAAATTCAATTTACCTGTTGATGTTTACACTAGCAGATGTGTTGAGGATTTCAGCATTCATTTCATCAAGTAAGTAAATATTTATTATTCTATTTTTCCTAAAGCAGCATTGGCTGATATTGAATGATAGAAAAAGAAGTTTTAGTATTTCTGCAGAAATTAATACATATTCCCTCCCAGGAAGCCTCCCCTGACTATGAAAGGTAGGAAAAATGTCTAAATATGCATTTAGGTACATTTACATGTACATATGACTTTGAGAAGCCTATTGCAATGTCAACACAAATAGTATTCTTCCTATTTTACATATAAGCATTTTCTGACTTTCAGTCTGCTGTACCTGAGGAGGTCCACAGAGAACAGCACTGCTCAGCAGCTGCCAATAAGGACACAATCTGTGAGCTGATTTTACCTGCTTCTCGGGTTGCTGAAGGGACGAGTAGGAATTTCCCTAATTATCTTCTTCCCCTCTTAGCGTGTAAAATAAATGTGCTTTATGGAATAAGTATTGATACTGAAGTGAATACAGAAAGAACCTGTTCTTTGCAACAGATGCAAATTTCATTTTAGTTTGATTAGTTTTTACAAACCTTGCAAATGGTCACAGGTGCCATTGGGAAGTTTGTGTATAGAAGATCATGTAGTACCTTCACCTTCTTACTCTGTTGAGATACAAACCTTGGGCTTTTGAGGATTGCAATCCACTGTTCTCATAAAGTTGGTCTAAAATCCCAACTTTTTGTTGTCATTTTAACCTTTGTTCATTGTCAAACAGCTTCAAAGTGATTGCCACCTTTCTTAGATAACATTACTTCACTGTGGAGTAGTCTGTCTCCAAGAATATAAAAGATGTGGAAACATGATAGAACATCATACCAGTTCAAGACAATTCTTCTCTTCAAATTAGATGAATATACTGGAACATTCACAAACGCTACCTGCCTTATGTGGAGTGTGGAAGCAGAGCTCTAAATTACACGTGCAGTGCTCTCCAGCTTCTCCTGGCATGCAGGAATGCACAGCCTTAGCAGTGGTTAATGTCTGCCTTTGGGAACAGCTCACTCAAAAATTCTCTTAAAAGCTGGCATATCACATCCCTGAGCAGCTTTTCTGTAGTCACAATGTCTGTTGATTACTTGATATCTTTCCATGAATTTTAGTTGTTATTTCTATTAAGTACTATGTGTTGCTGATGTTGTCACTGATGTTCAGAATGATTTGTACTTTTGCACAAACACAGTACTATACTTAGAATAAGCAGCATTTTAGTTTTTTTCAGTGTTGCACAACAATTTATTTTTAGGTCATACAAACAATAAACATTGCTCTTGAGTTTGGTGTTGTTGTTTTTCACAAACAGCATTTGGTGAAAAAATCTTCCAGGACAAATATAAAACAGGTTCTGATTCTCTAAATTAATCCCTTGAGATATTCAGTTACTCACTAGGGTCTAATGATTGCTATCAATAAAAGAGATGAAACTTTATGCTTTTTGAAAGAGGTTGGATAGATACATAATAACCATAAATCATTGTATTTTTAAACAATTTGTTTCAGTGAATATTGCTAACTGACCTATCAAAATAAGCAATTAATGGAACCTTAAAAATTAGTACGACAATTTACTATGAGCTATCCCTTTTTTTCCATTTTGAAAAGATGCAGTATCTCACAATGCTACCAGTCAGTGATGTTCTTCAGTTTCTAAAGCGTTACTTGCTCTAGAAGTAAACTTGCTCTTTGAAAGTGAAGTAAACCTCTAGATGCATTCCATTACTTCCACAATATTGTTTCTGGTAAGTGGATTATTTATGGAATTATTGACTCCTGCATGCTGTTTCATGCCTTTTTTTAAACAAAATGCAATAAAGGAAAGAAGTATGAGATATCATGAGGAATGGGGCATGAGTATGCACTGCCAATTTATGTGCAATTGTGTATTGTATCCCTGACCCAAACGTATTTGCAATTGGCATTTGGAAAATAAAGATCCTTACAGACAAGCAACTCTTGGGCCTCTGAGAGGCAGCCCAGGTAAATTGAGAGTTAGGAGAGATCATGATATTCCTTCTGTATTGTGCCTTCCTGAGGAGTCTCCAAGGACTTGAAGAGAAGGTATGGAAATTGTTGTTTCATCCTATGCTTAAAGGAACTACTTACTCACAGGAGTGAAGTCAATTCTCAAACCGCATAAAAGTGTAGAGAAAGAACTGAGGAATGTTTTTAATTCAGCTGCAGAAATGTATCTAAAGTGTAAGTATTTATGTTGGAGTTTGATCAGGAGGTTTCAGCTTCCAGTCTTTCATGCTGAGAAGTACAACGGCAGCTTCTGAGCTAACTCATATGGCCATGGGTTTCTCTGCACTGACAGCTGAAGAGCATTTCTCAACTCTGTGATTCTAATTCCCTGTAATTTCTCATTCTAATCTCATTCAGATCAATGAGAAACAATTCTAGCTTTTGAATTGTTGATTTTTTTTAACTATCTCCTTATTCTGTAGGATTTTTTGGTCCAGCCATTGGCCAGAGCCATCATTACTCAGCTGATGAGATCTTGTCAAACAAGCATTGTTAGACAGTGCTTTTTATTAAAAACACCTATGTTCTTTTGATGCTCAAGTAGTTAGAAGACTTCTCTTTCCTGATTTGTGTGTAGAGATGGTTCTGCAGCACTGCAGGGCTGCCTCTGGGTAGTTTCAACTCCCAAATTTCTTACACTCCCCCCCACTACATTTTCTGTGCCTGTTGTGTGTACATCCATCCCTCTTCATTGAACCATCCACTCCATTCTAAGCCAGTAAGCTACTAATAAAATTCTTGATGAGACTCTGAAACCAATACCAACAACATGTGTTCCTTCTTGCTGGAGAAGACTGGGGTGTTTGATAAGCATGAAATTTTTTATGCAGGCAGCTATAATTATAAATTGCCATTGGTTACAGTGGAACAAATAAGTGTTGCAACTGTTTAAATATGTTACTCCTCTATAGAAAAGGATTTATATTTCAAAAAGAAAGTAAAAACCTAGTAAGTACTTTGTTTCACCCACACTTATGTGTGGATGCTGGCTGATAAACAAATAGGCTCGATTATAATATAAATAAGTGAGATTAAATGGTTGTGGCCTGACACCTAGCCCACTAAATGTTTGGGCTGTTCTATATGAATACTGTGCCTGTAAAATACATAAACTCCTCACATAAGTATATGCTTGTAGAGTTTGCTATTAATATGTAATAGAATCCTTAAAAATCTCACATACTCTTAACCAGTTTTGCTTACAGCTATGCAGGGAGTGCCATGTCTGACATACATGCTGTGGAAATGTAAGAGAAAAAAATAACAAATGAACAAACAAAAAAACCCGAACAACAAAACCAGAAAAACCCCAAACCAAACCAACCAACCAACCACAACAAAAAAAACCCACCCCAAAACTTAATTGCAAAATACTCCATAGCAAAGATAGTTTGTAGTCACCGTGGCAGCGTTCACGTGCTCATTTTTATTCCTGCAGCTAAGAATGAATATTCATGCTAAGGATGAATCTCCCTAAAACAGAAGAAAAGAAATGGAAGCTTTTAGCATTTGGCTGAACAAACTCCTACAGCTTTTAATGATCAAGGCAATTGCTGAGCAAGAGTGTTTACTAGGCCAGGGTACCTCACTGTGCACAAAAATAAATAAACACAGAGAAGGGAAACTGAAATGTGTCTCTGAGCATGCATTATAATCTATGTCATGTTCCTTTGGGATAACTGGTGTGTTTGTAATTTCTTACTGAGTTATAATAAGTGCAAGTTGCAGTGAATGTAGTTTTGTGTGGGTGGCTAAACTATGCTCTAAATATGAATTGACACTAAGATGGACCTTTTATTTCCCCATGCTTCCCTATTAGGTGTCTTAATTCATGATTGTGGGAGAATAAAGCCTGCTAACCCCATTCTGATTTAGAACAAAAGTATGGGTCAGTTGAGACTGTTCAACCATTCACAGAAAAATCCAGACAACTCGATACCATCAAGAGCTGCAGCTTTGCTGAGAGGTAGTAGTCTCACCCTTGTAATAGGTTGTTGCCCTTGACAGTGTCAGAATGGATTAGTATTTGGATATGCTTACAGACACTAGTGTGGGAGGCTTGTAAGATATTTGTTTCCTGTCTGCAGCATGAACATTAAAGTAAAAAAAAATTCCAGTTCTACTAACTTACATAAACTTCCTCAGCATTTGTATACCAAGCGGAAGGAGATGTCCTCAGAGTGCGAAAACCAGAGGCAGAGAGGTTGTTGTCCTGAGAGAGCATTAGTTAATAACAGGGAAAACACTGAATAGTGGATGAGAGGGCAGATTTACTGATAGGGCTACAGGATCACAGCCAACTGCTTGTTAAGACCTTAATAGTTCAGCACAGATGTCATGAGATAAATAATCAGCCAAGCTCAGGTTTTAAGGGGATGGTAAACCTAACTCTACCCCCCCTTATTAGCACTGAGTAGTATAGTGCATGTTCTTGTGCTACCAGGCAGTACTTGTGCATCTCTACAGTCCTTCCCACCATTTAGATTGATTGATATCCACCTTAAATGGCTGTACCATTGCACAACTTCCCACTTCACCACTGTGGCTGCATTTGTCTCATTTCCAGTCCCATGGGAAAATGCAGATTGATAAAAGATGTTCTTGTTTTGGAGTACCTGCTCTAGCCATGTATATGTATCTTTGCTGGGAAGAGGAACAGCTCTATCTTTCCTTTGCTCTGCTGTTGCCACCAGGTGTTCCCTAGCACTGGGGCATGAGAGATGTATATATTTCTTACTTTGTCTCTATAGTAACAGACTGCCAAAAGAAGTCTGGGATCTCAGCCATGGGCATAGGAAATATGGAGGAGTATACCCAACCATCAGGAAAGCAAACTCTTTAGATAAAGTGTTATGAACGGAGGACTGGAAATGGCACATGTAAGCTTAGATGATTTTAAAAGGTATTCTTCCCATTCTATTTTGTTGCATGAAAGGCAATTGAAATGTTTGACCTCACATCTTAGAGGGCAAGAATGGGCATTCCAGTCTCAATATTTGCTTTCATTGTTTCATTTCAATTTTTTACCACAACTTGCAGTATTGCTTTGTGGGTGACCACCATATGATTTTTCCATTTCTTCACCCCTCATCTCCATCCCCAATCTACTCAATGCATGGCAGTGCAATCATACTTCTGAAGAATTCAGTTAATTCCTCAAATTTCTCAACCAGTTTGCTGATTTAAGCCATACAAGTTCAAACACCATTGCTTTACTTTTAGCATTCTCTGTGAACTAGTTTCTTACACTCACTTTCATTTACTATGTGATGATCTCATCATCTCTTCATCTCCCCACAGATCATCATTAATCCAGCATCACCATGTTCACCACTAAATCCTATCCCCAACTGCTGCATTCACACATCTTCTAAATAGCCCCAAGAATGGTCACTCAACCACTTCCCTGGGAAGGCTGTTACGATACCTGACCACCCTCTCAGTGAAAAAATATTTCTTAATATCCAATCTAAACCTCACCTGACACAACTTGAAGCCATTTCCTCCTGTCCTGTTGCTTTCCAACTGGGAGAAAAGACTGACCGTCCACCTTGCTGCATACAGCCTGTTCTCAAGCAATTGTAGAAAGCTGAGCTTCCCTTTCTCCAGGCTGAGCACCTCCAGCACTCTCAACTGCTCCTATAGGATTTGTGCTCCAGACCCTTTACCAGCTCCATTGCCATTCTCTGGACACGCTCCAGCCCCTCAATGTCTTTCTTGCCATGGAGGGCCCAGTACTGAAGACAGGACACGAGGTGTGGCCTCACCAGCACCCAGTACAGGGGAGCTCTGCTTTGAATTAGCATTGTTTAGCTACACACAAATGTTACCACCTTGTGGTTTCTGGGCTTCAGCTGCATTTCAGAGTCAGTCAAATATGCTACAGCTTTGTCTTGCCTTCAAAGTTCAGCATTAGGATTTAAAGAAACAACAGCAGAGTATGTAACACATCAAATGTTTTGGTAGCCATTGAAACTAAAGGAAGAATTAGAAAATTAAAGTGATGAAATGAAAAGAATCCAAATACTCACCAAATCCTCTCTGAGATTTAAAAGCTGCTTCCACTTGAGTTTTAGATAGTTATACGTTTGCCTGAAAAATGGGTGTGAATAGTGAGACCTTGTTTATCTTCCGTAGGCCATAAATGTCGTTCTTGTTGGTAGCACTGCAGAAGCTATTCCAGCCACTGTGCAGGTTCCTGGAAAGTGTATGTGTGAGTGGTTTGTGCACACATACATGATGGTGTAGGTTTGCTACAGTATAGTAAGTACTAATCTTTGAATTTATATTATGGAAAGCAACAGTTATCTTTTGTGTTCATTGCAATTTTTTGCCAATATATAAAAATTTAGAAACCCCTTGAATTTTACCGCTGTCTGTAGAATTGGGACAGCATATTAGCTATGAAAAATAAAAGACACAGAAAAAAATTCTCATAAAATCATTCCTTTGAAGCAGAAATAAAAACATTGTTATGCCCAGAGATAAATTATGAATAATCGGATTCTGAATTTAATCTGTTCGGTTAAGGGGGAAGCATAGATGATTTAAGCAGGAATATTTTTCCATCTTAAAATGATCAAAGTATTTTTGTATATTTGCAGAAATTGGTGGAGACGTGACAGTCAGAGATGGGGAAAAGGGTACCAGTTCAGAATAAATAATGGCATCAGATGAAACATGGAACAAAGAGGGAAAGAAATGGAAGGAACTTGTACCAGAAGTTATGCAAACTCCTGCATGGTTTTGCAGAAGATACTAAACTCTCATTTCCCCATAATGACTCAGCTAAGTCTGTAGGAAGCCAGTTGTTTTAAGTTTTCATCTCTGCAGATACAAAAATATCACAATGTAAAAATAATACATGTACAAAAAATTGTAACAATGGCCAAGGGCTGTTTTCTCAATGTGAAAGCCAATGCTATGCAGTTAGACTTTGTATATTTTCTTTTGGTTGTAGATTTCATTATTAATTTCAAAGTTTCTCTCCATCCTTTTTGAAACTCATGCACCAATGAACCAGAAGTTCAGTCCTGGAGGAGAGGAATGAAGAAACAATCTGTTCAGGCCAGAGATATATTTTTATTAGAGAAGGCAATACTGGGAATGAGTAATGTTTGTTGGTTTTTTTAATGTGCTGATGGATCCAGAAAGTTTAAGGCAAAGCTGGAGATAACTTTGTCTCCAGCATGCTCCATTTGCTAGCCAACAAGAAAACTGCTTACATGCTGGCATTGTATGATTGAAAAGACAGCAAGTACCACAAACTTCTCAACACACACTTTGAAAAGTGTATAGAGCTGTCATCCTGCAGCCCAGAACCAGAGCCTAAGCCTGTTCCTTGTAGTAATCCACATAGCACATTGGCCTGAGCTCCATCTCTTCACAGCCTCATGATTCCTGCCTGCCTTCCTTATCAGGCACCTTTAGCCTGCAATTATTGCCTACGCTGTTAAGGACAAGTATCATTCCTTCTTCAAGGCTTTTTCTACCTCTCAGCCTTCACTGTGGTGACCTCTGGTTTCATTTTTTTTGGCATAACCTTACACTAGGAACAAACTGTCAGAAAAGTGTAGATCAGTTTTAGAATCAGTTTGCTTTTTTGTGTTTGTAAGAATTAATATTTTTTCATACCCAGATTTCAATTAGAGGTTGTCACACAACAAGAAGCCTCGGTACTCTTAGGTATATGGAATGCTTTTGGCTTTGTCAGTTTTCTGCATTTCTTCAGGTACAGGAAAAACCAGCCAGATTAAATGATGAGAGTGCAGTACAAGTCTCATTTTCCTACATTTAAAATGTAACAAGACCCAGTGACTGCTGAAGCAATGAATCACCACAATTTACATATACAGGTCAGCAGGGAACATTCTCTCACAGCTGAGAGCATCCCTGCAGTCAACACTTTGCTGCTCCCGTTGCAGCTGCCTCTTGGCAAATCCAGCCCCACACATATGCATGGCTGTTAGCGTTCCCTTAACCAGCAGGCAGGCAGTGTGACGGGGAGGCCACAACTTTCATTGCTGGGAGGAGACCTCTCGAGAGATGTACCGGGGCTTGGCTGGCTGCAGCCCTCGCGGTGCTCCCCTCCCGTGGTGTCAGTTCTCTCAGAGCCCAGTCAGAAGTCAGTGGTGGACCCAAGGTGCGGTCTTGCAGTTCAGGTGCTGGTGGCAAGCAAGAACACCTTATCTGTCCTTGTACCAGCCGTGTTTGCAGAAAGGGGGAGGTGTTCCCACCATCCATCCCAAGGTCACGAACCTTTCCGCGGTCGTGCTTTCAGCCCAGCTGAAATCGGTGGAGGATGAATTGGGAAGGGCAGGACCTTCTGCCCGCATCCCGAGGCGAGGGGGGATAGCGCTCGCACGGCACACGGGGGAAAGGGCGGTGGAGCCGCTGGGCTGGCTGGGCGGGCGGGGGAGCCCGGGGTCCTGCTCCCAGGGTGTATCACAGCCGCTCCAGTGCCGTGCCGAGTACACAGTGTTCCCTGCCCGCCCCTGGACTGGGATTGAACCTCCCCAGCCCGCTGTGCACCCGGGACCGCGCCGATACCCTCTGGGGGGCGGGCGGAGAGAGAGGCAGGGAAGAGGAAAAGCAAGAGGGGTGGAGGGAAAGAAGTCCCGAAAGGATTTATTTCATCCCAAGTACTTAAGATGGGGTGTTGTATGGGTTTGCTTTTTTGTTGTTTTTGTTTGTTTTGTTATGGGTTTTTGTTTTGTTTTGTTTTCCTCTGTGTTTTCTTTTTAAGTTAAAAAAGGCAAACAAAACATGCAAGGCAATCAGCACCCCTAAGCAAACATACTTTCAGAAAAGATGTAGAAAAATAAAAAGACTTTGCTTTTACAGAAATAGATTTATGGCACTTCTATTTTTTTGCCTTCCTGCCATTGTTAAATAAGTACTTTTCCTTTACTCTTCTCCGTGTCCCAAACATTATAATTATGTTTCCTTCCTGAAGGAAACTGAAAGTGCTGTGACCCCACATCAGATAGAACAGACCTACAAGTTGTTTTACTTTTATACAGGGGCCTTTACAGCAGGTGTCTCAAAGGTTTTTTGCCATTGTGGTGCAGGTCTCAGGCAAGGCTGTGTGCCCACGAGAGGTGCAGAAGAGCAAATCAAGAAGTTTCAGCCTGCAGTAGGTCAATGTGTCAACAGGCTCAGAATCTTGGACATGTTCCTTGGGACTGCATTACTAGGTTTGTCTCTGTGAAAGCTTTGTGAAAAAGAATTAACAGGACACTTGGGTGTTTCCCTCGTTTAGTAAAATCAGGTCTGTGCCAATCTTGGATTAAAATGAATAATACATCTTGAGAGATTTTGGTAGCTATTTTGTATAAATACCTATATTTCATGCAAGCATCACAGCATTTGGAACTCTTTTTGCCTTTCTCTAATTTGGTTTCATTATGGAGAAAATAGAGGTAACACACTCTTTACAATTGTTGTGTGGTATTCTTCACAGCAGCTAAAGTTACCACCTAGTCCAGTTTAATTCACTTTCAATTTATTACTCAGAGCTATCTGGACACCATCTGCATAGTATAGGTTTGTTGTTTTGGTGGTTTTTGGTGGTGGTGGGTTTTTTTTGTGGTTTTTTTTTTTTTTTTTTTTTTTTTTTTTTGTTGTTGTTGTTTTTTTTGGTAGTAGTAGTAAATTTGTATTCATATTACTGATATGTTATATCCTTAGTGTGTTCCAGTCCATTAACCACCTCGTAAAATCCTTTACAAATATTGGTTTTGGCCTGTTCAATAGCTAAATGATGCAGCCTCTTGCAGTCTGCAGTTCAACCTGAGCTGCAGGTTCAGGTTGAGAAAGAGCCTTTTTTTCTCTTGTTTTACTTCTGTGCTGCCCTGAATATAAGATAAGCCTCTTGCATGTCAAATGCAAAAACATGCAAAACCCCCGCACTTTGGAATTCTTTGGAATCTTTCCTCTGACTCTGGAATTTTTTCCCAGCGTAGTATGAGATGGGTTGTGCCATGTCCCCTTTAAAGTCTGTGCAGGTTGCATCCTGGCAGATGCCTTCAACAAGTGCCAGGGCAACATCTCAGGCAGCACTTGCTTGAAGCCTTGGTCCAACAGGGGGTGGGCACACAGCAGCACCTTTTGGGCCTGATTTGCACCCTTTGATAGCTGGAGCCCAAGAGTGCAGTGGAGCTGAAGCAACCAATGCAGCCTTGTTGCAGACTGCAAGGCCGTGCACCTGCGTGTTGGCCCTGCCTGACGCATTCCTTGCCTGACAGAGGAGGAGGCTCCCACTCTGGTCCCTTGCTGGGGAACACATCTGTCCTCCTCATTCTCATTCCAATACAGGAAACCCTCGCCCTTGTCCTTGTCCCACAGATATTCTTCTCCCTCTGCTTTTCATCCTTTATCTTCCAGCTGCAGTGCCTTTTGGCTTTTCTCAGATGTTAGTGCTGAGCACTATACTGGCGGCCATTTCTTATCAATTCTTGTGTCTGTTTCGTCAATCTTGTAGTTTAAATTATCCACAACCATTTTATCCTAAAGCTACTTTAGACCTCTTTCCTCAGGTTTGCAAAACTGCTGTGCCATAACTAGGCCAAAAGCACTAAAGGGCTGCTTCCTTTCTACAAACAGTCATGTTTAACGGGCTGTAGCCCAGGATTTACGAGCAGAAATTATCATTGCCCAGGATGGGGAGACAAATGGACCCCACAGAACTGAAGTGTTGCAGTGACTGGCGATAAGCCCTTCAGAGGAAATAGACCGGGAAGGAAAGGCGGTGGGGCTGCACCGTGCCCGGCGCTCTGCCGCAGCCCAGCCGCTCCCGCGCTGCTCCGCACGCTCCGCGCCGCCGGCTCTCCCGGGCACACCCTCGCACCGCTCTGCTGACACCATTTCGCCCTTTTTAGCGAAGTCGGTGGCCGCTGGATGTCACTGTTTGATCTCCGAGAGACAGACACACGGACATTTTTCTCTGTCTCGAAATAGAGCAAGCGGCGTCCTTAAGGACAGAACCACAGAAACAAACCAAAGAAATGCAAAGACACAAAGCGCTTAGCGGCGCTCCCCGGGACTGCTCTTTGTGGCATTCCGTCCTGCAACAGCAGGGGATCCGGGAGCACCGGGGGACAAGCAGGGCCCTGCCATAGGAGAGGTGACACTGCGAGGCTGGGATTGCTGGCTGAACCCCGGGGAACCTCGGCTGGGGGACTCGATCAGTCTCAGGTCTGTGAACTTTGTACCCTTGGCGCACTTGGAGAAGTGATGAGGACTTCTTTACACTTGCAGCACTGGGAGATGGGAGATCATTTTGGCACTGGCCATGCAAGCTAGAAGCACAGCACTGCTCCCTGCAATCCTTTCTCAGGTTATCTCCTCGAACAGAAATCTTGGGGACACATGCTCAGATTTCCACTGGGTTGGTCATTTTCCCTTCTTGAAAGCTGCACCTGCAGAGCACTCAAAGTTTGGAGGCGCTGCGCTGGATTGAAGCAGGTCATGCAGCCTGGATTTGTTGCTCTGGCCTTTGAGGTGTAAAAATTTCACACAATCCTGCACTACTCAGGCCACCACACCTTCCCCTGCAAAGGCCTGCCCTGGCTTTAAGCGGGGCCCGGGCACAGAAAGGCTGAAGAGCAAAAGCTTCTCCGTATGAAAATGTTTTTGACCTCAAGGGACTTCCGGACATCTGTTGAGTCAGGGAGCAACAGAAAAGGCTGTCCTGACCATGTGCTGAGCACCTGGCATCTGTCTTGCACTGGGGAGTGCTGAGGAGCCCTGTCCTTGGGGCTTGTTGTTCAGAAGACAACGTCCTTGAAGGACGAGGATTTACGATAACAGTGTCCTTCCCATTTCCAAATTTCTGGCTCTGTTTTGCTGTGTGCCATGAGGCTGAGCGCTCGCCATGTATGGAAGTCAGTGGGAGTTGCCTTCTGAGCCACTTAGCAGGACTACAAGGATGAGATTCTGCAAGGAGAATATTAGAAGGAACAAATCCCAAGTAGAACTGGATGCTGGGGAAAAAGTGGGGACAAAGGATGAGAGAAAGGCTGAGAGAAAGGCTGAGCTACTTAATCCCTTCTTTGCCTTGGTCTTGAAACACGACCAAGGTGTTCTCTGGGAAGCCAGGAGCCAGAGCTGGAAGACAGGGACAAGGAGCAGCACAAAGCTCCCAGACTGCAAGGGGAGATGATCAGAGTCACACCACTCAGACACACCCAGGTCTGTGGGGGCACAGGGAATTCACACAAAGCCACTGTGGGAAATGGCACAAGCGTTTGCCGAGCCCCTTGCCATCCTTACCGGCAGTCCTGGCTACTGCAGATGTCCCAGCTGAGTGGGAGTGAGCAAATGTGGTGCCCATCCCCAAGCTTGAGTTGGGCACTGGGGGGGTCAGGGAGCAGATCCTTTTCAGAGCCATCCCACAGAACGTGCAGAACAAGCAGGGGATCAGGGCCAACCCGCACAGCTTCCTGAAAGGCAGGTGCTGCTTGACCAGCCTGATCTCCTGTTAGGACGAGGTGACCTCATCCCGTGAATGAGGAGCAGGCTATGGGTGTTGGCTACCTGGATTTGAGTAAAATCTGTGTTTCCTAAATCATTGTTTCCTACAGACTTGTCTGGGAGAAGGTGGCTGGTGTGGCTTGGAGGGGTGCCCTGCTCACTGAGTCAAAAACTGGCTGGTTGGCCAGGACTTGCCTCCAGCTGGCAGCCAGTCTCTGGTGGTGTTCCCCAGGGCTCAGACCTAGGGCCAGTCCTGCAGGATGGCATGAAGGATCTACAGAGGGCTCTGGACACGCTGGATTGATGGGAGGGGGTGGGTGGTAGGAGGCTCAACAAGGCCAAGTGCTGGGTCCTGCCCTCAGGTCACAACAGTTCCCTGCAGCATGAGGTGGGCTGGAGCAGAGTGGCTGGAAAGGTGCCCAGCAGAAAAGGGTCTGGGGATGTTGGCCCACAAGTGACTGGACACGAGCCAGAGTGTGCCCAGGTGGGCAAAAAGGCCACTGGCATCCTGCCTTGGATCAGCAATGGTGTGGCCAGCAGGTCCAGGGCAGTGATGTATCCCTCTGGTGAGGCAGTGCCAGGAGTCCAGCCTTCAGTGTTGGGGCCCTCAGCACAAGACCTTGAGGGGCTGGAGCAAGTGCAGAGAGAGGCCACAGAGCTGGGGAAGGCCCTGGAACACCAGGCTTATGAGGAATGGCTGAGGGAGTTGTGGATGTTCAGCCTGGAGCAAAGGAGGCTCAGAGGGGAGCCTTTCTACATCCCTCTCTAGAATTGCCTTAGGGGAGCTCGTACTGGGCTGGGGGCTGGTCTCTTCCTCCAGGGAAGAGGTGACAGGACAAGAGCAAACGGCCTCAGGTTGTGCTGGGGGAGGTTCATTTTGGCTGTGAAGAAAAGCTTTTCCCTGAATGGTTTGTCAAGCTTTGGGACAGGCTGTGCATGCAAACACTGGAATCACCATGCCTGGAGCTACAGTACATGAAAGCTGCTTGGATGTGGCATTTAGGGCCATGGTTTACTGGTGCACTTGGCAGAGCTAGGTTCATGCTTGGACTCGAGGATCTTTGTGGTTATTTCCAACCAAAATTATTCCATGATTCTATCATTCCAAAGGACATTACTCCAGGAAGTTACTTGGGCTTTTGTCCCTGTTAGCCCTTGAACCTGGGCAGCATCCTGGACATTCCGAGAAAGCAAGAGCTTTGTCCTCCATCCTTTGAACCTGCAGCCAGTTGTGATCAAGCTTCTGTGCAGCTGATGTGGATGAGGGAGTTGATCTTCCAGAAAAATGGACTTTTCTTGGGCTGTTGTTCTACTGGATGGGGCAGTGATGTGACTGAGCTCGGAGACCACAGTGTGTGGGGTAGAGAGGAGCAGGATGTTAGGTGGTTTGGAATTAATTTGTGGGCTGGATAAGGATCTCTCTTTAGGCACATTGGTCTCCAGGACATGGATTTGGGTTTCTAGTGCCAGGCAATATTGAACTTAAGGTGTGGATGAAAAGTTGGGGTTTATGGCACATCTGTCTTTTTGGTATATAATATATACATAACTGTATTTTTATGTCTTTATAGATTTATATATTTTGTGTTCTTTCTGACAGTTTGTAAAAACAGGGTTACGCCCTCGTGGAAATATTGTTTTGTTATTTGTTGTTGTGTGGTATTCCTGATAATTGCAACAGGGGCATTTTCTGATGGTTGGTTGTTTTTTCATCAAATAGATTGTTTTTGCATCTGCAGTAGGAGTTGGCAAGTTTCATTGCAGCTCTGCTTTGCCTTTATGTTCTTCTCTGCACATATTCTTGTCTGAGCTCAGTTTTCCCACAATTAATAATGTCTTGTCCTTACATTCCCAATTTCTACAAATCCTGCAAAGATCTTGTATTCTTCAGATGGGTGAGGCTATTTGTCATAATAATTTTGCTTAGTCCTGACTACTGGTTATGATACAAACTAATTTAATCCCTAATTACTCCACTTGATAAGTTTAAATTCAGACAACTTTGTCTTATTCATTAGGATGTTGTGGTACCTGAATCTTATAAGGAAAATGTTTCTTCTCCAAGTGAATTCTTTCAAAAGGGTAGCAAGTTTCCAGTTTTACACCCATGGAAGTAGACTGTAAGTCTCCAACAGCTCAGGGCTTGCTGTATGCTGCACTGTGGAAGATCTCATTATTAATTATTTTCCTTCAGTTTCACTTTATTTGGAATAATGGGAGGGGTTGCAACCATTCCTGACAATCTTGTCAAGTTCCCTCCCAGTCAGGGAGTTGCAGGCAAATATATTTTCTCCATTTTCAGTTGTCTTTGCATTATTAATTTGGCACAAAACCAGAATGGTCCTACTGTCTAACATGGAGTAAGACTGTTCAAGGTATAGGGAGTTAGCAGCTCAGTTGATTGCTCACATCAAGCTGTTATTTTTCCCAATGTCAGGGCCTCCAGCTGGGTGGGCCAACCACCTCCTTTGTGCTTTGTTGCTCTCTGCCTTGTTGGAGCTAGCAGGGTAGACAGTCACTTGGAGTTAGTAATCTCTGTTCTGATGACAACTGATGCTCTCCACATTGATATGAGAGAGAGAGAGAGAGGGCAAGTGTGCCTTCCATGTATTACAGCATCAGTAAAAAAAACAAAAACAAAACCAAAACCAAACAGACAGAAATGAGGATTGCAGAAAGGTATAGATGATCAACGCCTGCTCTTGCCCCTTGTTTCTATCTGAAGGTCCACAGATGTAAATGAATGTAAAAGTCATAATTATTTTCTTTTTTGGAAGTGAGGCCATTATCTGTGTCTGTGAAGGAAGCAGCTGTATGCTATCAGCAAGAGGCATTGTGGTCAGGGTGAACACAGATGTGCAGAATCCTGGGGTAGCAGTGCAATCTCTTTTGATGCCATTTGAAGATATGAGTACTGTGTCCTTCCCCTTACAGCTCTGCTCTGCTCTGCTCTGCTTTGTCATCTGGCTCCCTTCTGGTAAGGGCCCAGTGCTCCCATCGTTAGTAGCGCTCTCCACCCTTTTCTCTGGCTTTTTCCACTGTTGAGTCCTTGTCTCCTGTAGGGACAATGAGGTACTGACGGCTATCTACAGCTCTTTTCCCTCCATCCTGTGTTTTGTTTGAAGGAACAAAATGAACAATTTCCCTAAGACCTGACAGTAAGATATTTCATTTCTGTAATAGGGATTGTTTGTATTGGAACACCAAGAACGTAATTTAGATGTTAAACATATATTCATATGCATGTTAAATATATATGTGCACATACAAATATGTGTGCATACATATTTCATATATGGCTATAGTAGAGCTTTATCTTTTTCTCTACGTGCTTTTTGAGAGACAATAGTAGATAACTTTATGAAAGTTTCTGATAGAATTATCCCATCAGAATGGCTCACTAATCCTCATTTCTACTGCTTATTCAGAACTATTCCAGTTCTTGCATTCCCTACAGCCATCTCTAGGCCTTAGCTTTAGCATGAGATCTTTAGTCTTAATGACAGCATACAGGTCTGGCTGAACTCTTCTTCCCCCTCCAGAAGACACACAAACTTCTTTTGTGATCAGTAATTGGAAACTCACACAAATTTGCGTCAGAAGGCTGAACAGTGTTAAAGCATGTCACTTTTTATCTTTTTTAACTCCTGAGTATGGCTAGAGGGATGCTTTTAATCTCTGCCAGGATTTTTGAATATATAATGTATATTCTGTGGAATCTATGTGAAATCAGATTTAACAGGTCTGGCAATGCAGAATTTTTTGTGAAGGGTTCTTCATCCTGAGAAGAAGCTGCAAAAGAGTCAGTAGGAATTGCTCACGGTGGTGCAGCAAGTGTTGAAAATCAGGGAACTTACTCAAATGTCTGAATGTGAATATAGATGCCTAGTTTTGAAATCTTTGACCAAGATAAAGTAAACTTAGGAATTTTTACAAACAATGCTCTGTATCTGTATCATGATATGAACTTTGAATTAAACATGTTTGACTATGGTGATTATAATCTTTGACTTGCTTAGCAAAACCATAACTGTAAAAAATCATGTTCCAATTACCTGGAACTACTTTTCCCCTCTCCAAGTAAATAATCTTGCAGCTACAGAAAACACCAAAGAAATTTTAATATTTTTTTAGAATTAATTTGGCTAAGCAGAAGTTAAAGTATTAATAGTTTACAAGTCTAGCTATGAGATTTGTATCACACCTTTACAGTGACAGTAGGTGGAATGTGTCTTCTACTTAGAGTCATTGTAAAGGACATTTTTTGAGAACATTTTTATAACAGCCACATGGAAGTTGTGGATAAAAGGCAAAAGAGTAACTCTGGCCATTTGCCTTCTTTCTCCTGCTATGTAGTACAGTCCAATAACTTTTAAATAATTTGCAGCTGCAGATAAAAGGCTGATTTTTCCTGAAAATGAAACTAATTTTGTATCTTTTTTTTCAAGAACAAAAAGAAGTCATTAGGACTGCTGTAACTGTTGTGCTCTACAATAAACAAAGCTCTTTTATGGATCAGATACAGCCTGTATATAGAGCAGGTGTGCTCACAAAATGTGCTTGAAAGAGAATGGGATGCTTAATGGATTTATGCCTAGGTTTGTTACATTTGGATATTCTTTCTTTGTGTTGCCACCAAAGATGCTATTTTAGGCTCCCAGGTTTCTCCAGTACTACTTGAACTGAACACTTTGTGCTCAGACCCCTCTGAGGGGTGACAAACGGAAGAACAGAACTCCCTGTCTGTTTCAAATACTGCACAGACAAGAGCAAGATACCGAGTCATTTACCCAAACCACGGGTTATATCCACTGCCTCGGCTTGCACTTCTCCCCGGGTCCTCTCGGGGAGGGACACAGCTGCACCCCGGGCTGTTGCTGCTCGCAGTCACACCTCTGGGTGAAGCAGAGCTGCTGTCCTTCTCTGTGCTTGTGTTATCACAGAGGTGAGGAGCCCGGGTGGGGAGGAGGACCTATCTGCACAGCACCTGTGCAGGTATCAGCTAAACAGACAGACATGGATGTAACAAGCCAATGTGATAAGGGAGTGTAGGGAGCAGACAAGTAGAAGAAAGTCATTTGACAGCACCACACCACTCCATCAACAACATGAATTTTCTGTAGGCATTGAGCCTTGCATATAACCTTAAAGGACTTCTGATTGAGTCCTTCCCAGGTGTGGAAAGCAGCCTGTGAGGGAGGCTGGCATCATGACTGGCTGGAGAAGCAGAGAACAGGCAGGGGCTTGAAACTGGAAACAAACACAAGATCTAGAGGTGAGAATGGCAGTCATGTTTGTGCAGTCATATCCACGATGTACGTTCCTCTCCTCTGATTGTTGGTCACTATTGAGAGTCTGCAATGGCAGTGAGGCAAATGTGGCTCAGACCAGCAGCTAATTTCTACTGCAGCAGTTTGGGTTTTAGAATTTATGAGGTTATGGTTTCATTAACAAGTTTGGAGTAAAATTTTGTCTCTCTAGCCACTCTGGGGTTTCCTGTTGTAGTTTATAATTTTGTACAGCAGTAAACAAAGGAGAAGGCAGCCCCTAGTTCTGCTGATGGCAAGATCAGATGCTTGCAGTATGGGGTATAATATTAAAACCAGGTCATAAATTAAAGAGGTCACAATCAACTTGAAATTCCTGGGGCTTTTTCTGGCAAAATTTTCCATATTGCTGCTGATGAAAGAAAGACAAGATTATTTCAGTTGCAGCACCATGTGTACTGTTTAGTTAACATTTCTGTGTTAGGTGTAACTTCTAGATTAATTTACCTTTTATTTTTTCTCAGGATATTGTGTTGGCTTTTATATAGGCCTTTCACAACAGTGCAGGAGTTAAGGACACTCAGAATCTTGTGGAAGTCTTTAAAACTAATTTCAGTTGTTTAAAAAGTAAATTTTGAGTTGTCTATTTCCTTTTAGAGTCTGTGTATCACACAAATTCAAACACTGACCTAATTTTTTTCTCTTTTTTTTTCTCTCAGTAAGCAAGGATTAGTAGTGCTGAAGAGGAATGAAATATAATTGATGTGAACTTAAAGGTAAGAAGGAGTCCTTTCAGGCATATTCCCTCTTAGATTTTTGACAACACAGAAAATCTTCACTTTCTAGAAATTCAATTTCTTGCAATTTAAGTAATCTGCTTGAGACTCAGAAACAGAACTATTGCTGACAGAACCATTCACCTTCTCAGCCTCCGTCTGGGAGGGATGAGGATGAGCAGATGGAGGAGAGGTGTGGCTGGGAGCTGGGCAGAGGCAGCCATGGGGGAGCTGGTGGCGGGGAGCTGTTGGGCTGCAAGTGTTAATTGTGAAAGGAGAAGTCCTGGCACCCTGCCCTGACTGCTGACCCTGAGGGTGACGCCAGCTTCTTTCTACCGGTGACTCCATTGCTCAAGCATAAAGCTCCAATACTGCAAGCTCCATCTGTGCTGTAGTTCTATGTCCTGCATATGAATGGGCTACACTGTGAGGTGCCCATATAGCCACAGTTACACCCCTGAGGTCTGTGTCTTCAGCAGATTTAATTATATGATTATATACCATTTTGTCCACAGGATTTTGCCTCAGACTATGCGCGACATGGAATTGCTCTGGGGATGAGTAAGAGGTGTGCAGCAAAGGAACCATTTGTCTGCAGGAGTCAGATTTCATTTCTTTCTGGAGTCTGAATAAAGCTGATTGGTATCTAATAACACTTCACATGGGGGAAAATGCATTTGGGTTTTGAGGTGCATGCTGAACAAACGCAGGTAAGAAGCCCATAGAAAAGCATGAGCATGTCTATGGTTTTAGAGGAAGGGGAGAAGTCTGTGTTGAATACTCTGGAGAATGCTTTTCTAACATGAAAATGGAAAGATGTGATGGTTGTATGACCCCTTCAGCTGTTCAGAAACAGGTACAAAACTCAAGAAACACATATGACCACACCCCTACAGGATACCAGTGCAGTTGACAACTATTATAACATTGTTAGTGGTCTATAAATACTCAACAAAATCGTGCTCCTTCTGTGCATCAAAATCCAAGCAGATCTATGCCAAGAAAGGTTATCAACTGAGGCCCTGTGGTGGGCCACATGTGATAGTTCATGGTGGCAACAGTGGAGCAAGTGAATACACCTGAGGCAAAAGCATGGTAAGAAATTATCTGTAAAGATCACTTGTGACCCAAAGACTGGCAGTGGAAGAAATGGGTCTCTAACCACTGTTTAACCCTCTAACCTCAGTCTGTACCTATGAGCTACAAGCTCATTAAAGCACCCTCCTTAACTAGTGTACAACACTTCTGTTACAGCTGTCCATTTCTTCCTCTGGGCCTTTGGTTTGGCAGCTGCTCTTTTTTGCCTTGGAAACACTTCCTCACTGAAAGGTATTGGTGGTTTATCTTATGGCCCCATTTAGGACAGCAGTGAGACTTACAGCAAACAACCTATGCGCTCTCCAGAGCTGCACCTGTTGGAGCCCTTCAATTTGCTTAATTGCTCATGTTATCAACAAAAGGCAGTGCAGATTCCTCAGGGGTGAGGCAGAGCGCTCAGCAAATGAAAATTTTGGCTTCCTGGGAGCCTAGCATTACCACTGTGGAGCACTGGGACATCGGTGCTAATCCTGGCACCACAGAGCCTTGCTTGGAGTGAGGCTCAAGGGAGGGCAGTGCAGGGGTGGGTGATGACACTGCTGCTGCTGAACGAATCATGTGCATGCAGTGTTCTGCTCTGCTCACTGGTGACCCTGCTGATGGAATCTGGTGCCGTGCTCGGAGCTCTGAGCCCTGCAGCTGGGCAGCCGTGCAGGGGAACATGCGGATGGAGCAGATGGGAAATGGGAAGTGAGGTATCCCAGGCTACCATAACAAGGAGATAGCAGGGCTTGGGACTCTGTCTGCATATTCAGGAAGCCAAGAGTCCCAGGGGATTGTGGCCAAATCTTCTGGTAGCATCTTAAAGTCAATTTGTCCCATGCACTACTCCAGTTACTCTGTGATGACCTAATTTTTTCTTGCAGGGAGGTAGACGGCTGGGGTATGTTGTACAGGTGCTAAATGCTGCCTAATCAGACACTCTCTGCCTGCCCCCATCTCCAATGTCAACTAATTTTGCCAGGAGGAAAGCTGACAACTGGCTAGCAGAGCTCACCCTGCACCCTATGTTGGCCTCATGAGTTGCAGTTTGGCTCAGTACCATCCGAGTATGTGTGTCAACAGGTAAATGCTCCATTCCTTTTACTTCCAAGATTGTGCTCAGGAAGTTGCTCGAAAATGCTGACTTAAAGGAGAAGCAAAAGAGATGTTTACCCTTACCTTTTCATTGATTACAGCCCTGGCTAATCATCTGCTATGAATTAAAATGATTTGTGGGCACAAGTAGGTTCTAGGAGTCTGATTAAATTTAGAAATGTGGCCATCAATAATGGCAGTAATAAAAGTATATGCCTGCAGTTTGGTGCTATGCCTGGAGTAGAAGATAATTTTCACTCCTCTTCTTTCAGCCCTGATTACTTCAACTCTTGTGCTGGCAGTTGGAGCAATGTTTTGCCTTGATATTCTTAACAATAGCTTTCACAGAGCAGATCAAGGATACTAAGCCTGGTTTCCTGTTGAAAGGAGATGAAACCTATGAAACCTTGCATGCAGCTGCTATGTAAATTCTGATGAATCATTGCAGCCCACATGGTTTGTGCATCCCTAGTTCACTATTTTATATCAGAAGCGGGCTGTAGTTTGTTGTTGTTGTTGTTTTTTTCTTGTTTGCTTGTTCCCCCCCCCCCCTCCCCCAGTAGAAAGTTGTAAGAAAAGCAGGTTTATATATCCTTTTAAGAGAAATCAGGGGTAGCTCTTAGCCATGTGAGTTTTGATGGTTGTCTCTTTGAAACAAATAGCCAACATCACTGATCCCACTGCATTGCTGGTTAGGTTGATTTCATTTTTGTGCCAAGTTTTGCTGTTAGTTATTTAAGTGCCCAGTTTAAGTAACTTTATTGCTTCAGTGGAGCAACAGTTGAGCAATTTGAGCTTAAACAAGGTGCGATTTTGGTCTTTGTATTACATTTCTCCTTCTATTTGCATTTTTAAAACACTGTTCAGAAACCACAGCTATTATTGTTTCTTTTTCTAGGGGAAGAAAGTTTTTAGCGTAGAGTTTATTTTTGGAAGTTTTGTTTCATTTAGATAGTAAAATCTCTGTTCCTGTCAGATGTTCTCTTTCATCAAGATTTACTTGTTATTTGTGTATCCATACTGCTAAGTGACTCCTAGCCTGGACACGTACTTTTGGATCCTATTTCAATTAATCTGTGTCTGTTCTAGTGGTCACAGTGGGAACACAAACTGGCACGCAGTTGTTAATAACAGGTGTTGCTAACTTAATGTTTCTGAATGTTCATTTACTACTATTTTTGATATTTTGATTGCAAAAGGAGGAAGACATGAGGTGTGAAGAGTATGGAGTGAAAGAGTTCTGTCATTTGGTTTCCTGCTTTAACTAATTTATATTTGAGGAAAGTGCTAAGCAGAGGAACTTATAACTTTGAGACTACACAACTTCCTGTTGTAAAATTAGGTGAACTTTGCTTTGACTTGAGTATTGGGTTTTCAGGAGGATTGACTAGCAACCAGGGAGTCTCAGTATTCCTTTGCAGTCCTGGAGAGTCTCCCTTTTTATTATTATTTTTATTTATTATTTATATACAGAAGTGGATGTATTACAGGTGGTCCTATGTGGCTCAGAGAGAGAAATAAACCTGTGAGTCTTGTCATTGCTCAGCTGCTCGGGTGGACACAATAGTCAAGTTTCCTTGTAGTTAGGCTTTTGCTCTGCATTAAATAGCTACTAGCAATACCCCACCCAAATTCCAGACTCTTAGACTGGTTGAAGATGTGCTGCTATAGGGTATTAAAATCTTTGATACTAGCTTTGACCATCATCAGTCCTTTTATTTTACAATGGTTCTGGTGGCAAACATGAAACTGAAGGAGAATGTGACTTAGCACTGGACCTCCAAAACAACTTATCATAATGGATGCTTAAAACAACTATGTTACAAAAAGTTAGATTGGTAAATTTGCCTAGACTGAAAATTGTTTCACTGATGCACTAAGTTCATAACTGCCTGTGTATTTCCAAAATCTTTTGGGGAAGACATACCCACTACCTTTGACACATGATTTTCTCAGGTAACCAGGAGCTTGGCTAATACATGGAGTCCATTAAGGAATCATTAAACAGTTCTTTCCCCCTCTATTTTTTTAATTTTTATTTTTATTTCTAAGATGAGGAGGCTAAAAATAGGCCAACTCAAAAAATATGTGATAAAATGAGCAGGAAAAGCAGCTGGTTATATCATTGGTGCCCCTTTTTTATACATCATATAAAAAGCACTCTGAACTTCGAAAGATTTCCAACATTTTGCAATATTGACTCCACCTGAGACTCTTCAAATTGCACTAAAGGAATGCTTTAAGGTAACTTTAGATCCTAAGGCTCAAGGAATAGCTTCTAACAGTTTCCTGAGAGTGCTTTGCCTGAGAACACTCAGAGATGGAAAACTGAAGAGATGCTTTCTGAGGAGATGTGAGAGAGGGATGTTCTTAGACAGAGCTGATGCAGAGGGGGGATTGTACTCCATTTCTCTAGGAACTGGATGAGTGTTGTGAAAAGAAGATTCTTACCTCTTGCACATTGGAGCAGAAGGACAGGTGGAAAAATGCTTTGTTGGGAGATTTAGGTCCTGATCAGGGAGATACTTTCTAAGGAGTTTTATTTAGCATTATATAGCAGTGCAAAGAGAGTCATATCATTGCTTAAGTTGTAAAAGATATTTAAAATCCTTAAGTCGAACTTAAAATTAAACCTGCCAATTCCACCACTAAATCCTGTTCCTAAGAATCACAGCATCACATCTTCTGAAAACCTCCAGTAGTACTTATTTTAAGCCTACGCACTTATATGGGCAGTCTCTTCCAACTTGAAAAGCATGCAAAAGATAGTAAACAAAAGTTTTATTATCAAATGTCGACTCACTTAACATCCTGCTCCTCTCTACCCCACACACTGTGGTCTCCGAGCTCAGTCACATCACTGCCCCATCCAGTAGAACAACAGCCCAAGAAAAGTCCATTTTTCTGGAAGATCAACTCCCTCATCCACATCAGCTGCACAGAAGCTTGATCACAACTGGCTGCAGGTTCAAAGGATGGAGGACAAAGCTCTTGCTTTCTCGGAATGTCCAGGATGCTGCCCAGGTTCAAGGGCTAACAGGGACAAAAGCCCAAGTAACTTCCTGGAGTAATGTCCTTTGGAATGATAGAATCATGGAATAATTTTGGTTGGAAATAACCACAAAGATCCTCGAGTCCAAGCATGAACCTAGCTCTGCCAAGTGCACCAGTAAACCATGGCCCTAAATGCCACATCCAAGCAGCTTTCATGTACTGTAGCTCCAGGCATGGTGATTCCAGTGTTTGCATGCACAGCCTGTCCCAAAGCTTGACAAACCATTCAGGGAAAAGCTTTTCTTCACAGCCAAAATGAACCTCCCCCAGCACAACCTGAGGCCGTTTGCTCTTGTCCTGTCACCTCTTCCCTGGAGGAAGAGACCAGCCCCCAGCCCAGTACGAGCTCCCCTAAGGCAATTCTAGAGAGGGATGTAGAAAGGCTCCCCTCTGAGCCTCCTTTGCTCCAGGCTGAACATCCACAACTCCCTCAGCCATTCCTCATAAGCCTGGTGTTCCAGGGCCTTCCCCAGCTCTGTGGCCTCTCTCTGCACTTGCTCCAGCCCCTCAAGGTCTTGTGCTGAGGGCCCCAACACTGAAGGCTGGACTCCTGGCACTGCCTCACCAGTGCTGGCTACAGAGGGATACATCACTGCCCTGGACCTGCTGGCCACACCATTGCTGATCCAAGGCAGGATGCCAGTGGCCTTTTTGCCCACCTGGGCACACTCTGGCTCGTGTCCAGTCACTTGTGGGCCAACATCCCCAGACCTTTTCTGCTGGGCACCTTTCCAGCCACTCTGCTCCAGCCCACCTCATGCTGCAGGGAACTGTTGTGACCTGAGGGCAGGACCCAGCACTTGGCCTTGTTGAGCCTCCTACCACCCACCCCCTCCCATCAATCCAGCGTGTCCAGAGCCCTCTGTAGATCCTTCATGCCATCCTGCAGGACTGGCCCTAGGTCTGAGCCCTGGGGAACACCACCAGAGACTGGCTGCCAGCTGGAGGCAAGTCCTGGCCAACCAGCCAGTTTTTGACTCAGTGAGCAGGGCACCCCTCCAAGCCACACCAGCCACCTTCTCCCAGACAAGTCTGTAGGAAACAATGATTTAGGAAACACAGATTTTACTCAAATCCAGGTAGCCAACACCCATAGCCTGCTCCTCATCCACGGGATGAGGTCACCTCGTCCTAACAGGAGATCAGGCTGGTCAAGCAGCACCTGCCTTTCAGGAAGCTGTGCGGGTTGGCCCTGATCCCCTGCTTGTTCTGCACGTTCTGTGGGATGGCTCTGAAAAGGATCTGCTCCCTGACCCCCCCAGTGCCCAACTCAAGCTTGGGGATGGGCACCACATTTGCTCACTCCCACTCAGCTGGGACATCTGCAGTAGCCAGGACTGCCGGTAAGGATGGCAAGGGGCTCGGCAAACGCTTGTGCCATTTCCCACGGTGGCTTTGTGTGAATTCCCTGTGCCCCCACAGACCTGGGTGTGTCTGAGTGGTGTGACTCTGATCATCTCCCCTTGCAGTCTGGGAGCTTTGTGCTGCTCCTTGTCCCTGTCTTCCAGCTCTGGCTCCTGGCTTCCCAGAGAACACCTTGGTCGTGTTTCAAGACCAAGGCAAAGAAGGGATTAAGTAGCTCAGCCTTTCTCTCATCCTTTGTCCCCACTTTTTCCCCAGCATCCAGTTCTATTTGGGATTTGTTCCTTCTAATGTTCTCCTTGCAGAATCTCATCCTTGTAGTCCTGCTGAGTGGCTCAGAAGGCAACTCCCACTGACTTCCATACATGGCGAGCGCTCAGCCTCATGGCACACAGCAAAACAGAGCCAGAAATTTGGAAATGGGAAGGACACTGTTATCGTAAATCCTCGTCCTTCAAGGACGTTGTCTTCTGAACAACAAGCCCCAAGGACAGGGCTCCTCAGCACTCCCCAGTGCAAGACAGATGCCAGGTGCTCAGCACATGGTCAGGACAGCCTTTTCTGTTGCTCCCTGACTCAACAGATGTCCGGAAGTCCCTTGAGGTCAAAAACATTTTCATACGGAGAAGCTTTTGCTCTTCAGCCTTTCTGTGCCCGGGCCCCGCTTAAAGCCAGGGCAGGCCTTTGCAGGGGAAGGTGTGGTGGCCTGAGTAGTGCAGGATTGTGTGAAATTTTTACACCTCAAAGGCCAGAGCAACAAATCCAGGCTGCATGACCTGCTTCAATCCAGCGCAGCGCCTCCAAACTTTGAGTGCTCTGCAGGTGCAGCTTTCAAGAAGGGAAAATGACCAACCCAGTGGAAATCTGAGCATGTGTCCCCAAGATTTCTGTTCGAGGAGATAACCTGAGAAAGGATTGCAGGGAGCAGTGCTGTGCTTCTAGCTTGCATGGCCAGTGCCAAAATGATCTCCCATCTCCCAGTGCTGCAAGTGTAAAGAAGTCCTCATCACTTCTCCAAGTGCGCCAAGGGTACAAAGTTCACAGACCTGAGACTGATCGAGTCCCCCAGCCGAGGTTCCCCGGGGTTCAGCCAGCAATCCCAGCCTCGCAGTGTCACCTCTCCTATGGCAGGGCCCTGCTTGTCCCCCGGTGCTCCCGGATCCCCTGCTGTTGCAGGACGGAATGCCACAAAGAGCAGTCCCGGGGAGCGCCGCTAAGCGCTTTGTGTCTTTGCATTTCTTTGGTTTGTTTCTGTGGTTCTGTCCTTAAGGACGCCGCTTGCTCTATTTCGAGACAGAGAAAAATGTCCGTGTGTCTGTCTCTCGGAGATCAAACAGTGACATCCAGCGGCCACCGACTTTGCTAAAAAGGGCGAAATGGTGTCAGCAGAGCGGTGCGAGGGTGTGCCCGGGAGAGCCGGCGGCGCGGAGCGTGCGGAGCAGAGCGCAGAGCGCCGGGCACGGAGCGCAGCCCTACACCGCTTCCTGAGGGGCTGAGCCTCAGCCGTGCCTCTGCAGAGGGAGAGCAGGTAACGAAGGAAAAGCGCTTGAAATCATGTGTTTCTTCTTTACCTTGTGTACCACACATTTTCCAGTATCCCTCCAACCAGCTTTCAACAGGCTCTGCCTTTCTGCTTAAATATCTTCAGGTTTGGGTGCAGCTCCCTGTCACACCTCTGCCAAGTCTGGCAGTTACTAAAACTCGGAGATGCACTACTTAATGTGCCGCCCTACCAAAATGTATCTGGGACCCTATGGTCTAGTCAGTATGATAGTGACGTTCTGGTTCCTGTGCACTCTCCTGTCAGGTCGTCCTGCCCTTAAGTAACGTTTGGAGGCTCAGCCTTCAGCTCTGAATGCGTCTTTAAGGGAGGGGAGTTCCACAGACATAGAGGTTTGGGAACAGGGCACATGTGGCACTGCATTTCGCAATCTTCCCCGGATCCAGTGTGCTGCTACTTCCTGTACTGAGCATCCAGGGTGAAGAATGAGTGGTTTCTCCCAGTCACCTCAGATCATAACTTCTACTAAAACATGTAACCATTTTAAAATTATTTCTTCTATTAAGACATAAAAATACTTTGATTCCACCAGAACAGAACAGAGCAGTTATTAAATGCTCCACTCTTAGTAGAGGCGAGATGAAATTCTTGGGCCTTTCTTGTACATTTTCAGAGCAGTTTTAACAAATAATGCATACTGAGCATCATTTTGTATTACATTTTAGTATACAATTTTGAAAATGCTAAATTGAATTCCAATGTTAAGCTTCCACAGAACAGCAACTTGTGACAGTATTCATCCTTTCTTCATTAACCTATTTTAATATATATTTATTTTGTGCAACTTCTTCCAAAGCTAAAAAATTTCTTGATCATCTGTGGCATTTTTTCCTGCCAACACAATGCTGAAGATAATAGACCCAGTGGATGCATCCATCCACTCCCCAGCCAAGGGGATGGCTTGCACCAATCTGTGATGCTGGTGCAGGGAAACTGAAGCATGCACTATATAGTTGCATAAGACAGCTTAATTTATCCTATGGCTAGGACTGCACTCTGAGACTTTGGAGTTGCTCTGAGGTGAGTAGGATCAGCTACTGTTAAGGGAACTTGTTTTGCTGTGAATGCCCATGGTGCTGTGTTGTCTGAAAATACTCAGATATTTTAGAAGAGATGGACCATGATCCACCTAACATAATCCTAAGGTAGGCCTAGTTTATTTTCTAGGCTTATTGAGAATCTAAATAAGCACCCAAAATTTCAGATAAATATTTAAATTACTGCAGTAGTAATGTAGTCCCTAGCTGTGACTGCACAATGAGGAAAGATAATATCCCTGCATTGCTGTGTACTTCCTACTGTGCCTGCTGTTCCTCTCTGACTTAGCTGAACTGGGATGGGAATGCAGGCAATCTGCTCTGTTTAGAAACCCAAAATAGTTTGGGAGAATGGGAGAAATGATCCATGGGGAACTGAAGACCCGGATATGTTTTCTGAAACTTCGGCCCTTTCTTGTAATAGGGCAGCAACTACCCCTCAGATAGGACTGGAGCAAAGACACAGAATGTCCTTTTAGACACTCACCAAAAGCCACTCAAACTTCAGAGCTCCCAGTCTTCACTGAATAGCAGTCCTGAGAAAGGATGAAATAAAATCTGATTAAAAAGTTCAACATTTTCTTCTTAGATACCTGAAATAAAGAACAGCTCTCTAAACCATTCCTCTCCTGAAGTATGACTGATGTGTGCAGAACTGTTTTGAGTATCTGATATCTTTCTGATTCAATTGGATGTTTGTTTGCCCGTGCTTCTTTTTCATTTGGCTACAACATGTTACTATCTCAGTGAAGGTTTATTTCTGAAGACAGATGATTCTGACCTTGGCAGATGTTGTGTCAATAGTGTTTTTCCAGCATTTTTGTGAGGAAGTATCAGAGCTGGCTGTAGCTGCATGAAGAGGGAGACAATGATTTCTTTTGTGAGTAAGGTGAGATGCCAGTTCGGAGTTGGCCACAGGCACTAGTGCATTACTTGGTTTCTCATGAATCTTCTCTGGCTACAGAGCAAGCAGTACCACCCAGTTGCCATACAAAGGAGCACGCTTCTTCCAGACTCTGTGGATGTGATTTGGAGAGGCTCTGCAACTGATGCTTTTGCTCCCCCTTTGCTGGAATGGTAGTGACAAAGCAAAGAGATTACTCCCTCCTTTTAAATAAACCCACTGAGAAGTACTTCAGTCATGGTTCCAATATTGGCCAGAATAAGGGACATTGAATGAAACCTGATCTCAGAGCCAGAAATAAATTGCAACATTCAAAAGGCCTGCGTGCAACATAGTAAATGTTCTGGTTTCCTTTAAATCTGTAAAGTTAGAACAGTGAGAGATCTTAGAGAAAAGCAACTGCCATTGCATCACTGCTTTACTGCCTTGAAAGCAAATGACTATAAATAAATGCTCCAGCAAGAACAGATGTTTTGATCTACATCTCTTTTTTTATTGCAAAACAATTGTTACAGAAATTTCAGAAAGTTCTACTTGTAGTAATTGCCAACTTCTGCTTTTTATTACGCATCTAAACACAGTCTAAAAGTGCTTGTGAATCCAGTAGACCTTTGGAAAGGACCATTTTCCCTAGTAATGTATATTTAGACAAATGATACTTGAAAAGCTTTGTATTAGTAGGAATTTGTTTAAAATAACATTTTAGTAATTTTTATCCCTTTATAAATGATTGTTATACACTTACAAATGATAGCCCAAATAATAAATGACTAAATAGCTATTAGTATAGAATATTGCAAACACTGTTCCAGACAGCAGTAGCAGCAAATAGACTCTCATCCTGTACAACAACTGCAGTGGTGGAAAAAAGACATAACTTTAATACAATTTACTCCTGTGCTGGCATAAAACTGTATTTCACATCCAATTCCCTCTTCTGTCCCTTCCCCCTCCCTCCCAGATACTAAAATAAACAAGGGTTATCACTTCCCTGCAGCAGAGACAGCAGCAATTTAATAATCAAATGTTTTTACCTAACAGCCTTTTGAAATTAGTATTGTGTGTCTCTATGAATGATCTGAAAGCATACAGCAAAAATTAAAAGGTCAGAGACTGTTTCACAACCAGACTGGCTCAATGGCTCCATCATTAGACTTCCAAGTTGAAGATGATGTAGTGTAATCCATGCCATGACTCAAAGTAACATTGAGTTAGAAATGCAGGATAAATCCATCTCTTGACAGAAGTGAGAGTATGCCACTGAAATCAGTGGATTTTCTGCAGATTTGCACCATCATCGGTGAGACCATAATTGTAGTCAGTCAGGAGAGGAGAAGCCTGTGTGACCTGTAGCGTTCACTGTATGACTGCCTACAAAGCAGGCTGCAGAAACTAAGTCCCTCTGCATCCAGTAGTACAGCTCCTATGCCAATGGGAAGGGTTTCACTAGGTAAGCAGTCACCCCAATGGGTCACTTCTCCTCCCAGTTTGGACCGTGATTTTATCTAAGGGGGTTGAAGGGAAAATTCATGCTAGGAATCTTACCCATTTTTTTTGAAGAAGATGATACATACTTGGTACCTCTCAACAGAACTGAAAATGTGGCCTCTGTTGAACCAATTATGTGTATTTGTGCAAAAATGCAAATATATTATCATTTTTAAGCAGGGGAAGACATTACAACTACCTAATCATTCCGGGGGAAATCCAGGAAAAACCAGCTCACGTTTTCCCTTCAGGCGATTATCAGATCCTCTTCAGTGTTTAACCTGAGCAACATAACAAGACATATATGCTTGTCTGGAACACCTGCACCATGAGTTTACAGAGAATTTTGTTTCACTGGCTCACTCTAATACCTTTGATTCCTTCTGCTCTCAGGACAGATACTGGTTGCATCCACTGCAGTCATTGGACTAAGGCTGTGTGCTGCTACCAGCACTTTTTTTTTTTTTTTTGAGCAGTTATTCATGTAGTTGCATTTTCCATGCACTGACAGTTTCTAAGAAACAAATCATTTTCTTTTCATACAAAAAATATACCTAACTAAGATATTTATCCCCTGACAAAAGGCTATCCTTTCCACAAAAGGTACAAATTAGTTTCATTGGTTATTTTTTTTACCAAAAATCTATAAATGGAAAATTAAAAAAAAAAAAAAAAAAAAAAAAAAAAAGTAATCTATGTCTGGAACCCAGAGGGATTTCCATATGTAGATGAATGGATGTTTTGGTTTTTCATTATATTTCAAATTATCCCCTCACTGCCATTTGTTAACTGGCACTTGTGCTAAGAAAATAGTGTAGCACCTGATCTCTTCCAAAAAAAAGAGAGAGCCAAATGTCTGAGCACTGCTGTAGGTTCGCATTTTGTGTTGAGTATTCAAATTTCATAAAATACAATTGTCTTTTAAAAATAATAAAAAAATCACTTACTTTGCTAAAGATCAAAAATAATGGAAATAATGTAAACATCCAAAAGTTTGAATTCATTCCTAACTGGATTCATCTTTACAGGCAGGCAATAGCAAAATGTTAAGTCTCCTAGCAGTCCAAAGAAACTCATGGAACAATGCATGCATTTTCTTTGACACAAAAATGACTGGACTGTAAGGAAGAGAAACTACTTCAGTCATATCACACTGTTATTGTGAAAGAATAATGTGCTATAATACAATACCTAGGACAAGTGTATACCCCAACTGTAGAATAGAATCACTTAAACTGGAAACAACAAAATGGATTACTATAGGAAAATATTTATAAAATACTGCACACTGCTTCCTCAGTCAACCAGCATATGTAAACAAACAGCTAAGCTCAGCTGAGTTTTAAAATATTATTAAAATTCATTTATCTTATAATCTTTTGCATAACATGCCAGTTGGTCTTTCACACCATCACAACTCATCTGTCACAGCCCACAGTGGCTCATTAGAGGTTTATACATCAGCTCATACATATGTTTAAGTGGAGCTATACAAAGAAATGTGTGAAACATACCAAACTTACACACTGTGACCAGAAATGCATATTCCATATGTAAGATAATAATTGGATAGTGGAACTTAATGTTTGATGCAACATGTGCTATTTTATTGAATGTTACAGATTTACAAACAAGACCATGTAATGAGATATTAAAACTGTCCTGTAACGTTCACTAATATTACCACATGTCACAACTATATATGTGTCTATTTCATAAGCTATCCTTTGATACAGAATACATCATATGGCACATGCTATAGCTACATGATGATGGATGATGAGACTTCTATCTCACTAAATGGTCATAATATCGAGAATGGGAAGTCTGGTCCCATTGCAAGAAATGGGTGTTTTATCATCAAATTCAAAAAGGAGCAGTTTTATGCAATGTGTAAAAACCAGGTGAAAATAAAATAATCCAACATCCATCATAATATATTCTATAGACACCACATTGTAGAATAAATGGGAAACATTCAGGAAAAGTAGTGTTCTGACATCTTGCAATCACACTTTTAACATCTGAATTTACATTTTATATATAATGGCAAATTTTAAGAGGTAAATAAAGTGTTCTGTTTCATTTTACCTGGAATGTGTGCTCCAGATCAATAAGGTGCTGTATCCTAAATATTTATACAGCTTCTGGGCCTGGCATATTTCTTTACCCTGACAAACAAACCAACGGAATCTACTCCAGAGGAGAGCCCTATGCCTTGAACTAATTCACTAAGCACTGTTGAGGAATTTCTAATGAATCTGAAATTCCTCTTGAGTAGACCAGTAATATGATGAAGATGAAAGAGTCCACAACAGTTTTAGCAGACATTCATAAAAGTAACAAAGAAAACGAAGTAAGAATATCCCCCTCTACTCTCCATAGATAGATAGATTTGGAGAAGCCTTAGGAAAAGGCTGCTAACAGAAGGTTGGCACATTTGAAGCATATTGTTAAACACAAGTTCCTTTGCCCTTGGGCATTTTGCTATTGTTCAACAATCAGCCTGCCACAAGCATGCTTCATAATGCACAGAAAGGTTTCTGACCTTTCTTGGTATCGCCATGTGACTGTAATGCTGCACACGGCCTGCAAGGCAATTGCATAAACATGGTGTCTCGGTGGAGTTTAGTTCACTGAAAGCCTGATCAAACAGAAGAAAGCAAGGAACACGTTGGTGCAGAAGTGTGAAACACATTGTTCTTAACATCCCCTTGCTGCATTTCCTTGTTTCCTGAACTTTCCAACACAGTGACTCGTTAACTAAACGTTTTCACCTTCTTTGCCTCTTTTCTTGAGGCTGATGATTATTTTTCTGTCTGGATTAATTGCCTTTTGGACTTTACTCTCAGATGGTGCTCAGAGTCTCCCAGGGTGAGGACTCAGTGAGAAAATATCAGCTTGTATTCTCAAAGCTGCCTTTGAAAGATAATTCACATTGAAATAATGTGAAATATGTACCCCACTCATTTTTAATAACAAAAATGAGCTGGTCCTACACAGATATTGGTAACTCTTGAGATATTTTAACTTTTAATAGCACTACTGTCAACTTTTTAAAAGCTTAAAAGTTGTGCAGTCATAAAGGAATGTGAATTGTTTTTCCAGTTGCAGTTTATGCTTCTCCACTGTTTTCCAGTCTTCTGTATACCCTTCCACCTGTGACCACTGGACACCGTCTCATGAGAAGTTTAAAACTCTGGCTGACAAAGTGGACCCTTGGAATGTGGGTGTTGTCAGTGGAATTACAACTGTCTTCAACCAAAACCTGTAACTGCACCACCGTGCAGACAAACCTTCTCCTGCCAAAAGTGCTCATTGTGTGATACGCTGACGAACGGCGGATGCCTACTCACAACTGATGGCTTTTGCTGCTTACAGACACTTGCAGTTTCACTTTGGTTCTTTTACTTACCTTAGAAGCATATAGAAATTCTAGTGTTCTCCAGTCCTCTGCCAAAAACATTTTCCTTTAAGCAGCTTCAGTCTAATTACATGAATCTGGATTCAGACTTCCTGATAAATCCTGTATAATTTAAAAAGTCCAAATACAGCTATGTTCATATTAAAAAAAAAAGAAAAAAAGAAGAAGTTGTGTATTTTTAGGTGGGGGATTGATGTGAAGAATCGGCAGCTCAAATGAAACAGCAAGAAGAACCTGATAGCAGCATGGTGGATAAATCTCCCCAATTTATATATATATAATTAAACTGAGCAATGAGAACTGGACACTATTACTGTGCTCTGCTCTGATCATCCAATTCTTATTGTTTCATCACATCCTTTGATTTAGTGAGACAACATATTGATGACAAATTTGGTAAAAAAATAAATATATACTATTCCACTTAATTACATTCATCCTGAGCTTGCTCACCTGTGCTAGAATCTAGAATGCCTGTTTTATACAGGAAATCACCTGACATTTTAACATAAATTCTTCTTCCATTTAAGTTGCAGTAAAAAAGGCATTTCATTTCCCTTTCCGCTCTTGAAAATATAAACTTTCTGTGGCACTAGAAGTTGATACAAAAGGAGACAAGTGAACATTTATAGTTGCTATTGTGTTCATCTTTCTTCATTTCCACAAGTGTGGGATGCAAGGGACTTGGGAGACGTTAGGTTTGTTTGCTGCCAGTTCCTACAGAAATAACAAATGCTTTTCACCAGTCATCACAATGGTGACATAGATGAAAAAGAAGTTGTGGTTGAAGACCGGAACACCTAATTTGTGCATCTCTTTTTCGCCAGTTAATTCCTGCATCTTAAAAACTTGAATAATGATAAAAGGTCTTAGTATGCCTCATAATAAAAGGCAGATCTCTGGACCCAATAATTTATTTCTTCTGACTTCATTAAGGGGGCTTGTTATTCCTCTTGTTTACTGAAGGTTTTGTAAAGCTTTCATCCCTCCCTTTTTTCTTAAGTGCAAATGTCAACTGGGTCAAGATGCAGTACCTCAGTGGTGACGCTGAGATTCAAAATGTACTCCCTTGACTGGTGGCTAATGCCAATTGGACTTGACACAGGGTGGTGTGAGGGTTTTTTTTAAATTCTGCTAAGAAAAACAGACTGAAGAGCAGATGCTCTTCTTAGACTGCTGGTGAGCTTTGTATAAGCCTAGCTGTGCTTGCTTTCAAAGCTGCAGAAGGCTCCTGTTCTTGACAGTCTCCTTGTGGACAGGTTGTCCCCACTGCTCTCTGGCCTTGAGGACTTACTCCTCTCTAAGGGGTTCCTCAGGCCTGCTGTGTGTCGCTGTCTGTCAAGTTTGTCACTGATGGAGTAGCTCTTTCGTGTGTGCTGTGCATATAATACGTTGGACTCCTCTGCAGAGTAGCTGTTGGCTCGCTCTATTTTTGGGAGTGGGATGCTGTTGGGCAGAGTTGCTGTAGTACTGCTGTCTTGAGGAGATAAGGGGATTCCCTTCTTGTCTTTGACCTCAATATCCTCATGATCAGAGCTTGGGTGGGTTAGTTCAGCTTCTCTCTCTGGGTGGCAGCATCCCAAGTCTTCCACTTTGCCCCTGAGACTTCCAGGGAAACTGGCCCTCTCCGCAATGGCCTGGGGAGCGCTCACACACCTCGTGTCTATGCAATCTGTAATACTTGTGTACTCTGCTGTTTTGACCGGGATGCCAAGGCTGCTGAAATAGCTCCGAGAAGGAGAGAACATGAAGCTGTGAGATTTCACAATTGGTGTTTCCTCCAGAATAAATGGAGTTGTAGCCAGGTAACGACTGCTTTTTGATCGCTCTAAAGTATGATACAAGGGAGGGTCGGAATCCCATGGGATTTGGCAGTCTGTGATTTGTGAATAGTCTGAAGAAAAAGCTCTTGTTTCTATCCCAGAGGTTTCCTCATAATCAAGACTTCTGCCAGAGATCTTTTCACCAGCTGTACTGCTGATGTATGCACTATTTGTTAAAAGGGAAGAGGCTATGTGAGCTGGCAGAGCTGCATCTTCGGGGCCAAGAATATTTATGGAGCTCTCGAGAGGTTCTGTGTCAGAATGTATCTCATCCATGGCAGACACATAGATGTCTATACAAGATGAAGGTCTTCTGGAGTCTGGGGCGATTGACAAAGTGCTGGTAGGGGGTAAAGGAGCCTTTCCTTCTTTTGCTATTGAGTGGGAACTGATTGCCCGATACAGGCTTGGAGATCTTTCCTTAAAAATGCTTTCCAGCTTTTCCAACCCACACTTGTCCTTCATATTTGTTGCATAGAAGGAGTGGCTTCGCATGCGGGGTGTGATCGTAGGTGACGTTGGGGACATGGACTCCTCTCCTGTGGGATCAATGCTCTCTTGAAGCTTGTAGGCATTTCCTTCCTGACTGTTGAAGCTACTCTGCCTCACAATGTAGGCTGCATCAGTACAGTCGGATGAGGTCCTGGATCGTATCTTAGTCGTCTCGCCTCTCTCAATGCCGGTCATTTTCTCTAAGGCAGTCACCATTCGTCCCATCATGTCCTCCAGCTGAGCAAGCCTGATGTCAACAGTCTGCAGAGAGGCCTTCATGCAGTGTTCTCTCTCATTTACTTCTTCCAGTCGCATGGCCATGTTCTCCACCCTTTAGAAAGAGAGGGATTAAACAGGTAAATTTCTACAAAGCAGTGATGTTCAGCTAAGAGGTCACCAAACCAGTTGGAAACAAATATGTCTCAAACCCCAAAGGCAATGTACACCACCTCAGCTGCTTCAAAATCCTGCTAAAAGAGGTTTTGCCAAAAAAAAAAAAAAAAAAAAAAAAAAAAAAAAAAAAAAATTAATATGCACTTGGGGAACTGCTCCAATGGGTTAAACCAGAGGCATCAGCTATGTAATGCAGAGGGGGCTTTGAGTGTGTGTCATTCCAGGGACAGAAGACTTATTACATAAATGCTACTATGAATTACTCCCTCTTTGCTTTCAAAGCTTCTAATTAGGTTATTATGAATGAATAATACTTATAAGCAGATGTCACATGATGTTGTCCCCAGCTGTGCCACAGGCAGGATCATCACAGTTAAATGCAGAGCTAAGTGAAGCAAAGAAAGCAGACAATGTGCCACAGAAGAAAGGCACTTTTACATTTGTTTTCCTGGTGTTTGCCCTAGATTTGTACTACCTAGTCCTATGTGCATCTAAGGAGATAGTTTCTTTGTTCTCTGATTGACATTTAGCTCAGATTTGTAGAAAAAAATACATCAGCTATTTTGTTGAATATATATAACACTGAGTTAAATATGCATGAAAATGGCAAGGAGGAGAAACACTGATCAAGCCAAACACAGCCTGCAACATGGTACATGCACTAAGATTGCTCCATTACTGTGACTGTGCTTTGGGTAGTCTGAATTCATAGCTTAAAGATTGAAATGATGGATTTTAAAGTTAGTTTTCAGCTGCTATCTTAATATATAAATAAAAAATTAGATTAAAATATTAATAAGCAATAATTGAATGTAAGATTTGGTATTTTTAATCTTATTTAATTTAAACTTCAGTATGTCTTCTCTAGATCATTGCTCTGTCACATTTTAAAATGTTTTTAATTTTTAGGGAATTGTGTACAGATTTATGCCAGTGGCTCCTAACCACTTCAATTTTCTGACTTCTAAGATATGTCTTCCAAAGGATTTATAGAGTCTGAAATTTTTACATTATGAAATTGCCTGTATATAAGAAGAGACATATATATATATATATATATATATATATATATAAGAAAACTTCTATAATTATTTTATTTGTTTGTAATCCCTATGACAGGCTGGGACTTCCACTTTCCATTGAAGAAGTACTAAAAGCAACAAGCTTATGCAGTTATCTTTGTCTGATAGATTATAATTCTCATTTTCCCCATTGCTGTAGACATTGAAAAATGATCAGAGAGGCAAAAGATAGCAAATGGCACAAGTTCCACACGCTTTTTTGTCACAGGTCTCTTACTCTCTTCCAGTTAGTGCAATTCATGCTCAAATATTACTAGGCACACTGCCATAGTTAATAGGCACACAAACCATTGCCAGGATTTTTGATGAGGTAAATATTATCTTCTACTACTGCTAGTTATTTTTTCAACAGGACAAATGATTTGTAACTGACAACACCATAACCACTCTTACTTGAACAGAAGGGAAGATTTTAGCAAAGAATAGAATAGTGGACAGTATTAATGTCTTGTTACCTAATGCTCAGAACTTTTGTTGGTATAACACTGAAGTCTGACTACCTTGTGGTGATGAGCAGCAGAACATGCCAACAGCGGAGAGGAGAGGAGAGGAGAGGAGAGGAGAGGAGAGGAGAGGAGAGGAGAGGAGAGGAGAGGAGAGGAGAGGAGAGGAGAGGAGAGGAGAGGAGAGGAGAGGAGAGGAGAGGAGAGGAGAGGAGAGGAGAGGAGAGGAGAGGAGAGGAGAGGAGAGGAGAGGAGAGGAGAGGAGAGGAGAGGAGAGGAGAGGAGAGGAGAGGAGAGGGTGACAGTTCCCTACAGCAAGTCCCACATTCCTGGGAAATACAGGCTTTTCCTGTGAAGTCTGTGAGTTTTGAAGGCACAAGCATAACAAATTAAATGTGCAGCAGCAACTGTATTACTAGCATCAGCCTTCAATAGACAAATGATCAAGTAATCACTGCTAAGAAATGAACTGGTAGCTTCAAGTAATCTCATTCTCTACTCATTATCATTTAGGCACCAGTCTGTTTCTAGTTTTACCAGTTTCTCCCACAAAACAGATTAATGTTATCGCAAATACAGGATATAATTCCACAATGAGAGCAGTTTACATGGAAAGCAGTTGAATTTTCACCCATGTTATTACTTATATGAACTGCTGTTTTACAAAAGCAATTCTAGTTTTGAAATATTTATTAGCCAATAATTGAGTCCTTCACCCCACATTCACATTCTCTAACTGCTCCAAGATGATGAACAGATAAAACATTGCAATTTTGGGGCTGTCAGACATAAGGAAAAATTTTCCTGGATTTTACTAGACAATTACAGCTATTACAGATTACATCCCACATAAACCCTTTCACTGTAGCAGCAGTTACCAAGAATTGGAGTCAGTTTATAACATTCTTTACAGCTAACTGGGTAATCCAGTTGTGGTCTTGCTGGTTTTGATGTTGCTTTTGCCATTGTTTTGGTTTGCTTTGTTCTTTCTTTCCTGCTTTGAGAGCTGTACAGAAGTGAAATAATTTTTAATACGAACATAGCCAGTTGGTCTGTGAGTGGAACTGTCCATAGTGAGGTAAGTTTTGCGTCTTGCATTCACATCAGGGCTGTGCAATGCTACTGAACACAACTAATGCTTCCCAAGGAGAACCTAGAATAACACCTCACTGGTAGGTGTTCATGTATTAGTTCTGCCTTCCCTGAATGTGATCTAGCAGCTACTGTCAGTGGCACGGAGCGTCAGACAAGGCAAAGAGAGACTTTTGAGTTACGTGGTCTGTTGGTTGCTATGGAACTGATGACAAATGTGATTGCATTGGAAGTAGTGGAAAATATACAGAGAAATGTAACAAGATAAGCACAGAGCAGTCTGGGTTTGGAAACCAGGGGTAACCAGAGATAGGCAACTGAAAAATACATACATGAGTTTACACTTCATGAGCCCAGACTATAGAATTTTATTCACGAAAGGAAAGCTTGAAAGATGACGGTCTCCTCCAACCCCAAAGATATTAGCTTAGTCATCCTTAGTTATATATATTGCATATGGTTACTCCAGAATGTTTAACAAATATTTATTCTATTAGTGATATTCTCTTGTATTAATTTGATGTTCATTCTGTAATCATTCATCATACAGAACATCACCATGTTCTGGGAGTGAACTTATTAGAAACATGATAAAATCACATCAGCCAGACACTGTGGACATAGGAGGATATTGTCTGGAGAAATACAGCCATAATCTGGTCCTTAAAATGATTTAATAAGTGAATTTTTCTATTTTCCCATATTCTTGGGAAAATATTCTTGCACTTGTGAATAGACAGCCTGATCTGTATTTCCTTTACAAATAGTTTTGAATTAAAACACAATTTTAAAATACAAATGCCCAAGTTTTGCTTTGGATTTTTTTTCTCCATGCATATTAAGAAGCAAGAATAAACCTTTTAGCAGATCTCACAATATCCATCTATGATGCCTCCCTTGCATCTGTGCTTTTCCTTTGCAGCAAGACTTATTCAAAGTATTAGAAAGTGCCAAGCCATGCTAACAGAATGAGAAGAGAAAAAGAGGAGGCTACATGTAAAATGTCCATCAAGGTATGCTGCTGAAGCTCAAAAATTTCTTATAGTGAAACAAACGTGGACTTTACCAGGACAATATTCAGTAACGAGGTCAGAACTCAGAACCTGGCAAAGATTTTATATTACTTGCAATAAGACTTTTTAATTATGGTTTGGGAGATGATGACTTTTGCTGGCATTCATTTTGGTTTATTTATTTTTAACCTTTGCACATTAGTTCATCAATAATTTATTTAAAAAAATTCTTTAATGGGAGTAAGGCACTCTTTTCAGAAGTAGACCTCTTAATTGAATGCTAAAATTAGGTTCACAAGTCTCTTTGTTGACCTAGGTCCATATCTAAGACATCATTCATACTTCAAAATCTTTTTCAACAGCCACAAAGACTGTTGACATGAAAGTCACTTACAGAGATACCACTGAGCTTGTGATAGGTGACTGTGAAATGGTTTAATTTAAATAAAACATAGACAGCATCTCCCCAGCCTATAACAGGGTACTTTGCCTCACATCTCTTTGTAAAGCAGTGCTGATGCAAGCAGCCAGCCAGTTTTCCCAGGTGCAGTGGTTTTTCCTGGCTGAGGAAGTTGGGTTGTCATGGTTGCATTCCCACTGGAGCCTAAGACCACTTAACTCTTTATGACCACCAGAGTCACAGACCTTTCCTGCTCTCTGTTTCATATGTGGGTGGGCCTGGTAGGGTCAGTCCTTTTTTACCAATACAAAGCTATTACTGTACACTTCAGCCTACCAGCTCTGAAATCAAGATAATAGCTATGTCATCCCCCACAGGGATGCTGTACGTGTAATTGCACTGCAGAATATAAAGTGCTGTACTAATGGATACCACAGAGTACCAAAGATGACATAATAGTATCTGCTCTAACCAGCTTATCTGCTTTTCAAATACTGTTATGATGTGACCCTACTCCTTTTGAAATCAGCATGAGGTTTTGCTGGTATGAAAGAGTTGAGACCTGTTCACATGGAACAAATGCTTACAGAAGTGATTGTTTCAGTGGCTTCATGCCAGACAGATCAAGAAATAGAGTGTAGTCTTTTTTTATCATATTACACATGTCTTTGTACTGGTCAAGATGAAATACAGTGATTAGAAAGGAAGATTCTCCACAAAAGGTCATGATTCTTCCACTGCAATGAAGTTGTCCAACTTAGCTTTCCTCACAGGTCTCCAGGAGATTCACCATGCATGCTTTGATAAATGCATTCGAGGGAAACACTTTGTAGTCTTGTACTGCTTTATATTTTTTTACTTAGTCCGTAACTTCATCTGATATGTATCAGTAACCTGATGCTACTTTCACATGCTTGTGTGAGATCCCAGCTAGTGGGCTGGGAGTAGCAGAGCATCTCAACCCCACAAAAGCTTATCTGTTGTTTCTTAGCCAATCAGACAACTCAAACAGGAGAAGCTGTCTTGCATTTCATGGGGTATAATCTTGTGTAATCATGGAGTGATTTTGGTGCCATGGTCACTGCTCTGGCCTCTTCCAACTGCCAATAAAAATCTTAATTGAAGTGAGATCTGGCAAGATAGGCTGGATTTCTGACTGACAGCCACTCACTTTACCAACTGTAAAAGCCACACAAAACCTTCAAGAAGTAGAAATCTTGTATACATTTTCCTGGAAATGTATGGAGTTTCTCCTGTTAATAGGAACATACTTTGTAGTTATTCCCCAGGGGTTAGATGAAGGTATTTTGTGTCCATTATCATAATTTCAGTGATAAGTTACATTTGACTCCTAATCAATATTGTTTCTTCTGCTAGCTTTAATATAGGTACCTTGATATAGTGCACTGTTTCATGCTGTAATCCACTAATAGTTATTTTAGTTATATACTGTGGAGTAACTAATTCTGATTAAGATTTTTCATCTATTATCTTTTGTCTGTTTAATAAATAATTCATTTATATATTTATATATTTATATATTTATATATTTATATATTTATATATTTATATATTTATATATTTATATATTTATATATTAATATATAAATATATAAATATATAAATATATAAATATATAAATATATAAATATATCTGATTTGCCATCATTAGAACTTGCCAGACAAAGTGGTTCCTTAACTTTAAACTGTTGCCAAAATCTGAGGCTAAGGAAGGACTGACCCTCTTTTACACCCCTTTCTGTGAAGGAGTTTAAATACACAGTGGAGTTCTTTCTTCCCATCAGAGTCACAAGTCAGAAGAAGCAGGGCTTCTTTAATAAACGTTGTCGTTCCCATTCTCCCAGCAAGAACTACTCTGGGTTGCTTAGTACTTGAGGTCAAGGAAACACAAACATCAACTGTTCTACGCTTCTAATTCCTGAATATGAAGTGATCAGGTAAAGGAGGGATTCTGTCTGGTGACATCAAATATGGGGACATCTGTGGTGTCCCTTGTTATAAGAGAAGTAAGGAGATTCCTGAACTGAGGCAGGCCCACAGGATGCCAGGGTGGACTATTCCAAGGTGAGAGTATTCACTGAAGCTTGTTGCAGGTGAGTCAGACAAGACATTGTGGTCCTGCCCCAGCACAGCCACTGACTGCATAGAAATATTGACACCCAGGTCAATGCATAAATAAACAGGATCTCCTCTTGTTTTGATTTCCTGAGCCCCTAACCTGTCTCTGTGACCCATTGAGACTTGAAGCAAGACTCTGTTCCGATCTTACATTTCCCTTCCAGCGCTAGCCCTCTACTCCTGCTTCCAGGTACACTGGCCTTCGTATGCAGGGTGTGCAGCTGTTCCTCCTCCCAGCAGGACCTGGAGCACTTTGATGAACCCAGCTGCAAGTAGGAGCTGCTCCAGTGGAGGGGAGCATAATCACATATGCACAGAGCTGAGGGAAGGCAGTAACTGGTCCAGGTCCTGTTATGTCACATAGGGCTTGTCCCAACACGTTCTTCTTGAGCCTAACAGCATGCTTAGCTGGTTGCAAATGGAAGGTCTTTAGGAAGAACTTCACTCAAAGTGAAGTTCCTTCATTTGCAGGATTTTTTGGTTCAATTTTACACCCTATAAAGCCAACTTAACTGGACACATGACTAAACTGCTATCTCATGGCTTTAACATGGGCATTATATTTGGTCTACTACCACAGGCTAATGACTGGGTGTTGGAAAAGAAACTGTAGTCTTCCATCCTCTCTGCTTTCTTTGCTCTGCATCTTCTTACTTGTGCAATGATAACTCTATAAAGAAACTCTAAAATGCAAATCTGGATTTTATATATTTGAATGTTCCACAGGTTACAAAAAATAGTTTTAGTGTTGTCATGGCTTAGGAATGGTATTCTCCAATTTAGAAACCATGCACCCACTTCCCCTCCCAGGCTCCAATTGGAGGCACAAAAGGCAAAGTTTGAGATAAGAACAACTCACTGGAAATAGCAATGAAATAATAAAATACACAGTAATAGCAACAAAATTACAACAAAAGGTGGAAGGAGATGAAGAAGAAGATGAAGACGAAGACGAAGACGAAGACAAAGAAGAAGAAGAAGAAGAAGAAGAAGAAGAAGAAGAAATTATCTACAGTGAAAAGGCCCTGACAACAATACCAGACTGTTCCATCTATCACATTTTCTCAACCAGAAGGAATCCCTCCTCCTCAGAAGGGAGAGTCCCTTTGCCCTGCCCCTGGCAATGACAAAAGGTGATATCAAACAGCCACAGGGTCCTCCCATCCCCTCCCAGCTACTGCAAAAATTAACTCCATCCTGGCTGGAACCAAGACAAGTATTTTAGATATAAGAGGACTTGGCCATCACTGCAGGCAAAGTAAAAAACCCAGGCATTCTGTTTCTAAAATGTGTTATGTATGATACTCAGATAGCCCTGATTCCTCAAGCACCTTTTAAATATTCCTCAGAGCTATTATGAAATAAGAACTGCATTCAGCTGGGATGTCATTGCTCAAAGTCATATTAGTGTGCTTGGGCCTGGGAGTGACCTCTGTACCCCACAGGGTCACTGCCTGGATCTCTTACAGAGCTGGGGGACATTAGTCTCCACATTAAACTATTGGCTAAGGTAAATGGATATTTAAAGAGCTATTTCTCTGTGAGGCTCAGGTGTTCGTTCTCATTTAGGATTCATATTCATGATCTTCATTCTGTAACAAGGTGCTTTAAGCTTTTCATTTAAATTAGAGATAAGGGCTCTTTTCCCATAAAATAGGACCAGCACAGAATGAAAAGGCAGACTGTTATGTTTTAATTTTCAAGGACCTACGGCACTTGCATGATGTAGGGGAGGACCTAGCTAGATTACTTCTTATTTACAGGTCTTCAAATATACCTCTTCCTTCCTTGGCCACCAAAAGAAAAGTTATACTTTGAGGTTTGAACCTGCATCTATGATTTTTCAGTTCAGTTCTGTGGCCACTGGACTACCAGCACACAAGAAAAAAGGGTACTCAGTTGGACCACAGAACAATTTATCTACTATCTTACTTTGAAGTACATGTAACTTTTCCTCCTGTATATTCTCCAATCTTTATTTGTCAGGAACTTTATGTGCTCAACATGATCTCCATGTATTTAGCAGTCCTTACTGGATTTCTCTTTCATAAGCTTGTCTAGTCTTGTTTAAACGCATTTAAGCCTTTTAGCTGACATCATCAGCTTCTTTTAGACCTCACCACCTTCCAAAAATTTGTTCTGTTACACTACTTACTGCATAAAAAAAGGATCACCTATTTTCTGTGTATTTTGAACCTGTTAAATCCTGTTAAATTATTCTGTTACTCCCCTATACCTTGTTCTGAGTGTGACAGCAGACAATTGATTTCTGCTCACCCTTTCTGCTCACTCACAGTTACATAGACCTCTATAATTTCATCCCTCACTCATCTCTCCCAGACTCAGTAATGCTGAATTACTTGGCCACATGGATTACTCCCTTTACAGGGCAGCCACTTCATGCCTTACCAACTTCCCTTCTAATATCCTTTTCTAAAATGGATGTTTTAGGAGTGCTTTCATTTTCAGTAATGCAGATGATTAAATGATATTATATCTTCTATTCCTGCTCTGGGATAGATTTATTTCAAAACCAAGTTAGCAGCATGTTTCCTTGCCTACAGAAAACACAGTTTAGGCATAGCTGAATTGGAGGCAGTGCTGGAAGATTTCGTAGAAGGAGAAGAGTGTTATATCTGTGTAACTGACAAAAATGACAACTGTTATTCAAACTAAAATGGATTTTTCCAGGAGTGGAGTGTTCAGTAGTTCATTAATTTTATAAATACCTAGCAGGATATTACCCTAAAATATTTATTGTCAAAAGTGCAATGAATCAAACACAAATTCTTGTCCTCTAAAGCTGAGCTCAGCAGTGTTCCATGAAAGCATATGAGCACCATAGCAGTTCAAGAGACCTAGAAATTTTTAGGACTGGTGGATTTGAAGGCTAGCAACTTCCACTAAATTACTGTATTGCTTTTTTCCTCTGTGCATTGCTGTAGGTGAAATGCCTTGTTCCATTTAAAAGCCATGTTGCTATTGGTCCCAATGGAACTACTTTACCTAGCCAGGCTATCCTGAAACAAGGCTTGTTTCTTATCTGAATGGCTCATAGCTAAACCCCAAAGCCATGGTTTTCACTGAGGAACTGTAATTTACTCTCCCACTTTGTTCTGACTACTTGTGCCCTGAAATTCTGCTTTAAGAACTGAAATGCAAGCATAATTGGTGCCTCTCACTGCATCAGTTACACTTCAATACAACTGGATAAAAGATCCCTTTTACAAAACTTATCATACAATGCTGTGGATTGGAAAGGACCTTAAAGATCCTTCAGTTACAACCCTCCTGCCATGGGTGGGGACACCTTCCCCTAGACCAGGTTCCTCAGAGTCGCATCCAGCCTGATCTTAAACACATTTGCATTAGAAAAAAAAAAAACCAACCTCATCACATTTTATCACTTTACTTTTTAATTAAGACTTACCAAAACTATTTCATTTCCTCTTTCAAGAAAAAAAGAAAGAGTGAGACTGGTGATAGAAACACATTTCCAGATCAACTTATGAGAACAAAAAAGGGCACCTTTCTGAAGTGACACGGATTCTTTCATCATTGGAGGAGTTGAATCTATCATCCTTTTCTCTGAAATACTCTTCTATGCACTGCTCTTCAAAGTCATGGACCTTTTTCAATTCATCCTCAGTTATGAAAAGTTCTGTGGAAAAAAATTTGAGAAATATGAATTTGGCAAATATTAACATGTGAAACTAACTACATTCTTATTTGTGAAACTCATGGACTAAACTTTCATAAGCAAGTATGTGGCATTTTGATATGAAAGCAGATAGATGCTGTTAATTACCCAATTAGTGGCTTTAGTTATATATGATTCTGGAGACAGAAGCACTTAAGCAGGCAAATGCTGAGCAAATGTGAATATATTTTGATTACATGAGATCTAAACACAGCTGCTGGTCAGGTCCTGAACAGATGGTGAAAGCCAAAGCCCACGTGTAACCTGACACATATAATGAGATTAGCAGACTACTAAGAAAGAGCCTGAGAGTACAGGGGTCTGTCCGACATGTCAAGAACAGACATCTGCAGGCAGCACTGCGATGGGAGTCGGAGGAGAGCCATCTGGTTGCATCTCCAGTGCCACACGTGATTCCTGCTCCCTCCTCACAGAGAAGTGGGCTGTGGCATGGGCTAATGCTGGGAAGAGATACTCATCCCTTAGCTCCCTGCCTCTGGCATGTACCTTGGGCAAGGTGGAGATATTTTCTGCCTTGAAGAATTAGACAGAGAGGAGGAAAGCATTATCAAAATAATCTGACAGGTTTTCCCTCATGGTTATGGACTTCATTTAAAGCATGTTGAGGAACTACTCCTCCAGTCTAGTCAGAGTCAAGGAGAGACTGTGTGCACCAAATTGCCTTTTACCATCTCTAAGCTTATCTAGACAAAAACTGTGCTCAGGGGAAGTATGTGCTGTTTGCTCTGTATTTTCAAAAATAAAGCTGGAAGTGTGATGGAGTGAGAAGAATTCCAGCAATAACAGACCTCTAGTAACACCAAAACAAACCTCTTTGCTTTGAAGGATCAAACAGGGCAGCAACCCCAAAAAAGTTCAGAAAAACACAGCTTCCTTAACATTGCAAGGAGAATGAAGGGTTGGGCAAATCAGGTGAAACTAACTTATTCAGGTAAGGTTTTTGCAAGTAAAAGCTGTTACTTTGCTGGGAAGGCTATCAAGGTGCTGGACCTTGACTTCATGCATGTCAAATACCAGACATTATGAAAGGCATTGGAAAGTCCCCTCTGTGCATTATCTGAGTCTTACTCAATCCATAGTCTCTCTCATCCGGGTCACTTTCGTGCTTCCTCCATCTGCAGCAGAGGTGTTGAAATATCATCGTCATGTGGCTAAAAATGATCAGAGGTGGTGGGAGAACAGGTCTTTCATGGAATGTCATGATGAGCTGGTACCTTTGAAACTTCCAAACTTGGTTAGATATAGATTTGACTTCGAAAAACGTGTTGCTAGAAGGCAAGAAGAGGAAAACAACATCAGACTGAAAAAGGTTTTGGGTGCTTTGCCAAAGATGATATGACAGCATCATAACTAGATACATTTCAATAACACTGGCAAATGTTTCCTTGTCACAAAAACAGGAAGGAGAACAAAATAGTAAGTTTGTGCCTGGGCAAAGCACAGTGGTAATCAGCCTTTTTGAAATACTTTATGACTGTAAATGTCTATGCTGTACAACCCCCAAGTTTTACAACAACCCATTGAGATGGGGATGTATTTTTATTCTTGTTTTCCCTATTGTGAATGAATGATGCCATAACTGGACCTTACTTGGCTTCTTTGCCCTGGCTCCCATTAGGTGTCTGTCCTTAGAAATGAGAACAATGTGAAGAACTTGGCATTTCCCTTGTTTCCTGGAGAGAAGCCTCTTTCCCTCTCCCCCTTACATCATTGGAAAATGTCTCTCAGCCAAAGCTCAGCAGCCTTCGTAGGCTGTGAACAATGTGCATCCTCCCCAAGTCCATACTTTGCAATGTGTCACTCACTTGAACACTGCAATGAGAAGATTCACCAAAAGGATGTTTGCTACCAAGAGGTAGCAGGCCATGATGGCAGGAACGATCCAGGCTCCTGTCTTGCAGGGAGGTAGCTGGATTATTTTGCCGTCTTCCCTGGTTTCATTTTGACCACAAGGTGCTGGGAACAAAATTTAAAAACAAAAAATTGCAAAATGGGAATGAATCTTATTATTTCAGTAGTTTTTGCAGAAATATCTAAATATTTATAATGGCCTGCCTGCCAAGGCAACATCTTCCAAATAACAATGGCATTGACATTCTCCCCTCAGAAGTTTATGCTTGGTATCAATGATTTTACAGCCTGCAGTTCTTGTTATTGTGTGTTATGTGCCATGGGTATCAAGATATTTCTCTCAGGTCACATGCCTGGTGTGAGTAAGCTGCCTGTTTGCATACATAATATGGTAGTCTGGTGGTAATTAGTGGCTGTGAAAATGAAATTATTGAACTGTTTAATCCTACAAAAAAGCCTGCACATTATTTCTTTAATGGTGAAAACCTTGTCTTTTTTTACTGATTGAGAGGGATGTGATAAATAAGGAAAAGTCCATGAAAGTAAATTGAAGAGCAGACATTTACTGCTGTGTACTGCACTGTCTCAAGCCCCTCTAGGACATACTCATAATGACTTTCTGCTATTAAGGGCTCTTGACTGCATGCCTAGAAACAGTGGGGGAGATTATCAAGTCTTTACTGTACTAGGTACAGGGACATGTATGCAGCAGAGATGCCACCTGTTTCTTCCACAAATACACTGGAATCAAAATGTTCTTGGTATTAATGTTGTAGAACTGAAGCAAGGGGAGAAGAAACATGGTGAAATAGTTTTCCCTGCTTGTGTTTTAATATGCCTTCGTGTGCAGTGATGCCTTTGCAAGCATGAGTTCAGTTTATGTCTCTCTAGCTTCAGTCCTTGTGGTTCTATGTATCTCCATAATCAGTTCTTCAAGAAAATAATGGAAGCAGCAGCTTACATGTACAGACCATCTTAGTAAATTTTGCACAGCACTACAGCCAGCTTCCCCTCATCTCCACCAAAAGGTTTAAGTGAGGAATTTCCAAAGTGCTCTGCATTTGCTCAGTTCCTAGTGATATCAATGGGGGTTTTGTACTGACTTCATGGAAAATGAAGCTTGCTGAAGCCATATGTAAAATTTCATTGTATGGCAATAAATCCATATTTTCAGTACCAACCATTACATCTTCTCAAAAAAGTTCTTCTGAAAATGGTTCACTGAGCTTCACTGGCAATCATATTACATTATGTGTGATTTTGGTACTTTGTTTTGGGCAGTACACATAGATCCTAGCCTATCACACACAGAAATATTGTAGCCATATGGGATAAAAGACTACATGATGTCTCCAAAAATATTCAACTCACTGAAAAAGAAATTACAAAATCAAATACAAGCAACACTGCTTTTTACCAGCAGCTCCATTATGTTTGGACACATGGTGTTATCAGTCCTTCCTATTTATAAAAATACATTTCATTACTGGAGCAGGCTGAGACTATGCAATTCTTCATTTCTCAGTAAGCATCACTTTGCAGATCATTTTAAGGCAGTGTTATTTCCACACTGCTCCAAGCAGCAGTTGCATTTAGACATTCAAAATACCATCAGGGAGGTGCTGTGAGTGCTCTCTGCTCTTAGCCTTCACCCAGCAGAAACTGCACCATTCAGTACCTCCTGCTATCAGCACTCAATGTGAAACTTACATCTCTGTGGAAACATTAACTTGCTCAGATATTGAGTCAGATGTACAAAGTCCCATACAACAAAGTACCAAAACCCATTCACCAGTGATGGAACAATCACAGTATCAGTTGATGAAGCCTGTTGTCATTTTTTGTGCTGAAAACAGAACAAATAATATATCTTTTCAAGTAATGAGAAAAATTTTGAAAAGCGTTTTTCAAACCTTAGATAAATGAGATCAAAAATTCAGCTCCAACCCTGGTTCCAACTCTATTATCCCATTTTTTTTCTAAAAACCCCATAGAATTTAATCTGGAAAAAAAAATCAGTTAAGAAGACAAAAAATATTTCTCCAGGTTTACTTGCTTACAACTGGGTAATCTCTGTTGGTTTATGCCACTCAGTGATGGCCAAATTAGATTTCCTATGCAGACACATTCCCACAGTCTATTCTATACACCTGTTGGGGTTCAGCTTGCCCTGAAGCTTTGCTGAAGTTTTTCTCTTTTGCGTGTTCTGTTGTGGGTATAGTTTTTAGATAACATGGGAATACTCATTTCTTGCCTTACTTTTTGAGAGCTAAGCCACCACGTAATTGTTACATGTTCAGCTGCACAAGAAAACGTATAACGTGTGTCCAAAAATACAGAAGTCTGTGTTCCACGGCACATCATTGAACATCTTCTTTTATCTTTAAACTATGACATTTATTTTCAAAGATTTTTCCCTCACTATTAAATAAAAGTTTGTGCTCTGCCTCATCCCTGAGGAATCTGCACTACCCTTCATGTGTAACATCATTAGAACGTTTTTAATTATTTTTGGAGAAATGAAGTAATTTTTGTAATACATTTCAAAGCACAATATTAACATGTATGCAAACTTGACTCATCTGTTTTACTTTGTAACACAAACCACAGAAGACGTAATTCTAGCAAAATGCTTTACTGAAGCAAATTCTGTTAGCACAACGATATGCCAATCTCAGGTAACTGAAAAAGCCAGCAACTCTGATACCTACAGGCCATTGGATACAGTTCAGACATTATGTCCAGAGCTTAGGCTTTAGAAAAGAGTAAACAGTTGGAGTTTTAATTTCAATTATATGAATTGGTTGGACTCGATGATCTTCAAGGTCTCTTCCAAACTAGAAATTCCATGATTCTGTGAACTAACTCCACTCAGCTTTCAAACATTGCATCCTGACACCTGTAGATTTACATACTTTTTGCATCCCTTGTTTCCTTTTTCACGATCTCTTTCCATGCTTGTTTTTCCTTTCTGAGTCCCACTTAGAGTTTCCTGCTGGGCCTTTCCTGCTACATACCTAACCCTTCCTCTTTCCTGTCCAGGAAATAGCTGCAAAAAAACCTAACAGTAATTCAAGACCCCGTGGGTTTCAGGCCTAACGTGGAGGCAGAGCTCAGGAAGAATTAGTTTCCCTGCTGTAATTACTGTCATGACATGGGCACTGCTCACTTTTACTGGGTGTTGGGTGGAGGGCTTGGCAAAGGATGCTTGTGAGTTTCTGCACCCTGACTATTCCCCTAGCTGCAACCTTCCAAAGCAGGTTGGGAAACAATGAAGAGACAAAAGTTCATAACTGAACTGCTCTGCCACTGAATAGCTTTTTGCCTTTGATGAAAACTGCTCCTCTAAAAATGGATACAACTTCTACAATACAAGCTGATTTGTTTGAAATCACAAGAAACTGAGGAATGCTTTCCTATGTTCACAGTTCTAAATAAAGTGGAAGCAAGTAAGTACAACCAAAGAACAAAAAACAACTTTTTTTTTTTTTATTTTTTTTAAATTCAAGTCTGGGTATTTTTAATGCACTTTCATTGCCCCATTTATGAGTATATAGGCACCTTCCAATTTTGACTCACAATGAACCCAAAGATGTTTTACAATTTCTGAATCAAATGTCTAAACAACCTTACCAGCTTACCAGGCTGGTAAATATTGAAAACCTCCCGCTAAAACCCAAAAATATTAAGTGGCCTTCCTAAACTTGTTCTCTTCTTCACTAGTGGAAAAAATACTAAAATCTATGAACCTGGAATTTCACAGAATTACTCTTTTCTATCAGTAGAAACATCCAGGGAGTTGAACTATGTCTCATTACTTTAAGAAAGTTTCCTTAACTACAGCATCCTGACCTTCCATGTTGCTTCTTGCCCCAGGCTATATTAAACGTGGCTTGAAGGGTCTCTTCTATCTGTTGGTGTTTTAATAATAGTTTATAGTAAATCCCTGCATTTTTCTTTTTCACTCTAGTGCTTTCTTCCTCCTCCTTCCCCCATTAAAAATAGCCAACCAAATAAAATCCAAATTACAACATCAGGAATGCTAGATAGGGGAATACTGCTGCAATCCAGCCCAGAGAGACTTTCAAAATTGTTTGTAGTCTGCACAAAAATCTTATCCACTACCTTTATCTAACAATGTTTAAAGTATTGCCACAGGTATGATTTATTCTGTTTTGTACAGAGCTGCTTTTTTTGTTCTAATTCCAGAATGGTCCATGCAAATGACTGGCCACGCAGGAAGCTCCTATTGAGTCATGAAAAGCATGCAACCTGTAAGGTCATAAAGAGTTTAGTATATAATTTCCATTTGTACTAAGAAAATTTCAAGAATTATAAAACTTAAACAAATCCAACAGATTAAGAAATTTAAAGGATTTTTAAAAAGTTTTTTCGTAGTAATTATAGTTTCCTCTGAAGTTCACTGAATAGTTAAAACCTGTGTATAATGTCCTCTCATCTTCTGAAACGATTGCATTCTGGATACTTGATATTTCTCCAAAGAGAAGGAGGCCCCATCTTTTTCTCTTAAACTAGGTAGGTTTTTCCAAAACAGAAATAGACACAAGAAACAAACACAAGTCAAACTGATCTTCAGATTCCAGATGGCATATGAAGTACTGTCAGCTGGTAAGAAAATCCAGATGGAAATCCGACCTGTGAGACACCAGGAAAATCTGAAAAACTTCCCAAAAAGCCATGTTGACTAACAGCAGGTTCAGTTGCTTAAGCCTTCTGAATACAGGAAAATGTGAGCTCTGATGTTCATTTTCTACAGATGACTGCCATTTCCCAAGCTGATATTTATTTTCTCTATCTACATGTTTTTTTACCAACAAACTCACCTTTCCTCTTCAGTATTTCTCATATCCTTCTGTATCCATAGTATTCTGGAGGGGCAGATAGTTTTGTAAGGTGAAAATAAGTATCTTCATAGGTGAGAATTGTGTTACGAATTTTCCTGGCTAAAACTGCCAGCACAAGTGCCAAAGTGTGGTGAATTGGAGAGATTTTACAATGTTTGTGGCAAATCCACTTCTGGGCAGGCATTCACTAAAGCAGTTACATGGCTGACTGCTGCTCCATGGATCCCATTGGGCAGCACAAGGCTCAGACAGATTAGGAAAGACAGCCTTAAAGGGAGAGAGTTGCATATGCCATCACCAGCTCCATGATTCAGATTCTCCTTCCTCCCCCAGCTATCAGTGGATAATAATATATCTTTACTTAACTACATAATTGATATCAGGCTATTTTTTTTTCAATTTATCAAGCTCTTATTATTATTCCTTTCCTAAAATGTATTAATTTTTCATTTCCTGACCTTTAAATAATTCATAAATTTGATTAGCTTACTGCCTGCTTTCAATTCTCTAATCTAAGCCTTTATCTGAATCCTAATAGTTGCTAACTGGGGTTTTCTAGGCCCAAGTCAAAACCCAATAGCTCAAGGTGGTTTTAGTCATTATTGATGTTTCACTTGGACTGGTATTTTGGCTGGTTGGACTTTTCCATGGAGCAGCTTGACTATTCCTTGATCTTTACATACTTCCAAAGACTGTTCCATGTAATTGCTAAAACGTTCTGAGCAGAAAACATGGTATGTGTAACCTTCTGTCCGTGCCAGATCAGCTAAAATGAATTAGCTGAACAACTGAATATAGTTGTGGGAACAATATGGTCTAATTAATGGTAATTCCACCTCTTTTGTTCATAGATCATATTCCACTCATTTCCTGCTCAAAGACCTAGAGGAAGACCATTATGATTGCACTGTGATAGTAAAGTCTGTTTTTTCTAGTTCCCCATTCCCCAAGCCCATATGGGCTGTGGATGTAATGGGTAGCTGGGAATGAAAGAGCACCAGGAGCTCAGGATGTCTCCACTGCTGGCAGTGGTCACTCTTCCTTGGGTTGCTGACTGTGGTTCCTTCCCCCGCATGTTTTAGGTGGCTCTCACTTCTCAAACTCTCTTCCTCGTCCAAGAATTACTGAAGCTGGCCATTCTAGTTCTACATCTTTTTATACGAAGCCCCTGCTTATTGTGACAAGGTTTTCAGACATTTTTGTGGTCATATTATGATGAACCATCACTCCAAGAGGAACTACTTGAGAGCGGTTTTGCTGGTTTTGTTGACTTTACCTGAAAATTTGAACACAGAGCTAAAAGATTTACTCTCCTTCCCCCCACTTTACAATTAATTCTTAGTCAGAAATCTGTAGATATGTAGTAGTTATGGACATCACTGATAATAAACACCACCACTGAACAATGTATTCATAATCCCAGAAGTGAGGATATAAGCTGTCCTCACTTCTGAGTTGAATATGAGATCACATACCAACAACACACTAACACATACTCCAGCTAACATGTTTTTCCTTAAAAAATGATATGAATACAGAAATCATGGTTAAATGTAAATATGCAGTGTTTTTGAGCAAGGCAATTAGCAGTGTGTTGAAACAAAAATCAGAGCAGACCCACTGGACGAAAAGGCTGCCAGCTGATGAGATGGATCCAGATATTGTATCTGGTCAGCCTGAATGGAATGCTTCACTAATAAAATAAAAATAATTAATTAAATAGCTAAAAATATTTTTTCTTAAAAAGAAGGAAATTAGGAAAGCTAGGGTAGCTGACTTTTTTGTACATTTTTCAGATGCCAGGATGATTTCCAGGAGCGTGGCTGAAATCAACATGCTTTACCATGATCAGCACATTTGCTGAAACTCGAGCTTGCTAATAATGTAGCAATATTAAACACCAAAATAAAAGCAAAATCACAAAGCAACCTTTTTTCTTCATTAAAATAATACTGATTAAAGAAGTATGTGCTCTAAGCCATAAAGTTAAATTGCAGTTTGGATGTAGCATAACAATTTTAGAACATGCTTATTTTATTTGAGAAAGTAAAGATGCCATAGCACTGTAAAATGAGTACAAGTGGCTGATTTAGCTTGGAACAATGTGAAAAATATAAGTAACAGCAAATGTTTAAATAGTGAAAAAATGTGGGTATACTAATAAAACCTTCAGGGTGTCCATCAGCTCATTGCAATTGTGTAACATCATCACCAACCACTGCTCGTGCTCCCAGTCTATTCCACAGATAGCATTTTTGAGACAACTGAGCATCAGACAGACATGACATACAGTACATATTTTGTGCTTGGAAGAGTGGCAGATTCTAACACCCTGCATCACCTGCCTCTCAGGAAGGAGGAAGTAGGTGCTGCTTTTCATTTTGACATGATCATTTTTTTGCAAATCCAAGTTTCCTTGACACAGGCAGAAAAACAATATGTCTACATTTAAAGCTGGAGTTTAGGTTGCCAGGAATTTTGTTTTCCCTAAGCTTCAGAAATAATTACTCTGCATCTTTTTGCATGATTTAAATATTGTGATTCTAAATAACACAATTCTAAATCCTCATGCAAGGGTGTGCAGCCTGCCACCCTATTTTCATACTTAAACACCCTTCAGTTTCTTAGGTTTACAGGTTCTAAACTGTAATCAGACCTTCATTTAAAGAAAACAACAAAACACTTTATTCAGCTAATTGCCACATTTGTTGCACTATGGTTGTTGCTTGGTACAAAATCAATAAATGGCCACTTGTAGAGGGACAGACATAATTCTGCTTGTAGAAGGAAGTTAAAGTTTAATGCTACAAACCTTTAGGCATCTATAATATACTTTCAGAGCAAGATAAAGTTTTTTATGCCCAACTATTATGCCTTTGGAATTGATGTATTTTTAAAAATAAAAGGGGAAGGATAAAAATGAGGGAATTGGGTAAAAAGTGAAACATAGTGAGAAATTTTGTGATTATAGGTATTTGCTTACTTCCTTGCATGCCATGCTGCCTCTGAAAACCAAGTAGGGAAGCAAAGATAAAAAGGCGGTTTCATCTGTATCCACAATTATGATTCTGTGCTAGCCAGGAAGAAGAAATTAACATGAAACTGATGAAATATCTGCCATGGGATATGTATACATCTATCCATCTGAAACTATATTCAATTCAATTGGGGGCATTATTTGTGATATAGATACATTTACTTTTTTAATCAGCTCAGGAAAAATAAACTTTTTTTATTATTATTATTCAAACTTTGTCAATACTGAACAAATGGCAAATAGATTTTGAACATATTGCCCTTTCCTAAGATGGTACATAGAATAAAATGAAATATCCTAAACAGAGCTTCAATGGAAGCCATCTGCCATTGGAAAAGGTACTGACTTCCAAATGCTGCACGTAGTTAAGCAGGAATGATGAACATCAGTTACATGACACTAGTTGCAAAAGAGGACATTGTTTGTGATTCTTAGTTTGGTCGTCTATTGCATTGTTTCCATGACCAGCTCTCTCATTTGGTGGTAATGCAGCAAAATTAATCAAACCATGGCACCACAAGATTTAATTTAAACAGAAAACCAGCATTTTCCTGATCACCTACCCAATGAATCCTGAGGAGATAATATATTTCATACTGGCTCTTTTCTTGTTTGCAATGGTGTGAGTACAGTCTTGCCTTCTAAAAATAAATGCAGCAATATTCTAAAAATGTATCTAATTATTAGACCCAAAGAATTGCATCACAGGCTTTAGCTTAAATGTGGCACTGAGAAGGTAACAGAGAAAAGAAAACTCATCAGATTAGATCCCCATGAAGTACAGGAGCCGTAAGGTCTAACGCTCAATTATTAGACATAATGCTCAATATGAAGTTAGAAAATAAACCAGGGGATGAGAAAAAAAGAAGTGACTTTTTGTGTCCCAGGTATACCCCCAAATTTGTGTTGGATACCTGGAAGGGGATTCTTGCTACCAATCTGGTAAAAAGGACACATTTATAACATTCCTTATATGCATGATAATTTAGCATTACAGATTTCCAGTTAAATGATGGCAAAATGATTCCAGAAACATATTCTGAAACTGACACCCCAATATTAGCTGAAAAAATACTTTTGCAACCATTCTCTGTGTTGAAGAAGTTCCTCTATCCAGAGCCATTTATTGAGCAAACACACATGATCTAATAGGACATCATCTGATCAAAGTTGGATACCTGACTTTGGAGTATGAGAATCATAAACTTGCTTACGGTCTATCTGGTCTGCAAACACTTCCCCATAGATCATCCAGTAAGGCATGTAAAAAATGTTTTTCGCCAGCTTCCACGAAGGCTCCTCATTGGGGAAGAGAATTGCCTGTCTTGCCACACCAAAGCTCATCAGAACCACCAACATGATGATGACAAAGTACATCATGTCTATCATCTGAATGTAATGACAGGAAAAAGGAGAGAAAGAGAGAGAGAAAGGCCAAGAATTAGAGGAGTTTGTCCATATTCCTATTATTATGTGCTGCAAAAAAAGAGAAAAAATCTGTGAATCTTAGAAACAGAATTTTCAAGAACAAATTTTGAAAAGCCATTCTCATTTACTTATAAAAAAATTATTTCTCAAAGAAGTGAGGTGGCATTATTGTGTCCTTGGTTTTACCCAGTGTCACTTTTAAGAACAATTCAAATGTTATGAATAGGCTTGAAAATACAAAGTACCATCTGGTCATATATCAGTTGCTTCAACAAGAATACATAGGTTCACTGGAATCAGCAGCCTGGTCAGGGCAAGGGTCGTGAGATGATGTATTGTTTACAGGCTCCAAGTGGCAACTGTACATAAGCAAAAGGACTGGCATGGATAATTTTATTCACTGGTAGTCATTGTCTTGGAGCAAAGGAAGCTGCAACTAACATACGGAGGAACGTGTGGCAGAACAGCCTGTTACTGCAACATAAGAGACACCATGGTGGTAACCAGTGAGAAAGGAAAGCTGTGATACTGGCTGGGCTAAAAATCCACTTGGTGAGGGAGTCTGACAAATGCCGTATTAAAAAAAAGCCAGTCTGAGAACAGTGAACTCTGTTCTTCTCCACTGCTGAGGGCCTCATTAGCATATTCCCAAGATTAACTAGTGCTTGCAAACAGTACCCAGACATTCAAAATGTTTCTGAAAAACGTGGGACAGCAGTCCTACAAGATACTGAATAGATCTGAATAGAAGCAGCACTGTTCTAGAAAAGGCCCTCAAGGGAGCAGAACAATAGGCATCAGGCAGGTACAGCAGAGATAAGCCAAAGTGAATGTGAAAAAAACTGGGAGTTGTGTAAAGCCCCTGGTAAGATCTCTTGAAAACCTGCAAACTTGCCAGGTCTTTAGAATTGTTACACCCCAGCTGTTTTTCACAGTTCTGGACATTACTTTTGTCCCTAGCCAAAAATCAAGTTAAGAATCCTCTAAACCTTATGAATTTTATTGCCTCCAGTCCCTGCATTTTCTGGCTTAGCTGAATTCAGCCTTCCTTGCAAGAGAGGTGTGAAACCAATCTGCACCTCAGCTGGTGGCCTTACGGCTCCACGGGTACCTGCTGCAGCCCAAGGGCAGGGCTGCTCCCGACAGGAGCTGCTGGAAGAGGGACCTACTTGCAGCAGATGTATCTGGCACTGCTGCAGGGTTTCTTCAATATTAAAGCAACCTGAGGTCAAAGTAACACTGGGAAAGTACGCACCAGAGAAAAGAGTGTTACAGGGTAGCAAAGAGAAAAAGGTATGCTCATGTTTACTGAGAGAGGCTGTAGGAGAAAGGCACCAGCTGAGCAAGGGTCAGATGAGAGAGGATCATGAAGATGGAAAGAAGGAACCGAGCACAAGTGAAAAAAAAGCAGGGAAAAACAAAAGTCTTGAGTTTCATAAAAAAAAGCAGGAGAGAAAGAAAAAAAACCTTGGGGACATGACAGAGGAAAAGAAATGCTTTAAAGAATTAAAACCCAGTGAAGTCAATCATCATCATTCTTATTTAATTCAGGGCAGTAATCTCTCAAAAAAAACATTCCCTCAAGAAGAGGAACTCCAGATCATTCTACTTCAGAAAGCATCCTGAAATGGGAAAGCTGAATAATAATGTTTACTTCTCACTGCTTTTAGGGAACAAACTTAGAGGTGAAACCTCATTCCTCCTTTTTTGTCTGATCAGACTTTGTTCCAGATGGCAATGTATAACTTGATATGATGTAATGTAATAACTATTTTAAATTGTCATGCAAACAAATAAACAAAATTAGTATTTTAAGGCAATATAAGACAATGTATTAAATGTTTCAAGTGTTTTTGATCAGGAATCACACAGGTGTGACCTCATTGCAAGAAATAAAATTTTTAGTGTTATTCTCTATTCAAGATGCACATTGGTTTTCTCCTCCTTCAGCTGGGTATCTTCTAAACTCTCAGCAACTTGTCTGAAATACAATAAAATATATGGACAAGTTTTCACTGACTTTAATGAGCATTGTATTAGGTCCTTTGGTCTGTGGTGTCAAATTAAAATTGCTGTTTTAGCAATGCAATGGCTATTTCAATCATTCCGAAGAACTCATCAGTCACCTTAAAAAAGTGATAAACCACAATTTTTTTGGGGTACAATTTCATGAAGAAGTTGGCTGTATTTCGACTTCTGTATTTGCAGAAAGGCTAAGAAAATGCAGATATTTCCACACATTAAAGAAATTGATATACCTCTGACTCTCTTGACATTCCACAGCCATTTAATTTCATTCCCGAAATTTCCTAAAGGAAATTAAATCTATCACTGTGCATCAGAAAAGCACAAGCATATTGTGTTACTGAAATCAGTAAATAATAATGAAGTTGGCCATTCAGTTTCTTCCTTATCTTCATCTTTGCTTAACCTATTGCATTTAAACCACTCCTGACCATTCCTGCTCCTTGCTTAATTTCACTTGCATATTTGTTCAGAGTGACCAGAGGTAAAACTTACAGCTGTTTTGTTGACTGCAGTGTAGAGGCAGGTGATGAGAAAGCTCCTCAACACTGGAAAGATAGAAAAAGACATCCTTTTCCTCCTGAGTCTAAAACTTAAAATAGAAGCCCAAGAAAAGGGTCCCAAATACGGTCTGTTGAGGACCTCAGTAGTTGTGATGTACTTTGTAGAAATATGTATAACCAACCTGATGTCCTTCATAGTGCTGAACTGAACTTTCAACACCGTTTGGAAGACAGAACGCAAGCAGATAGAGAGACACGTGATTTAAACAAGAGAGCCCGTGGAGCAGCCTGGAGTCAGCAGGTGCAACTCACAGGGAGTGCAGGAGCTGCTCACGAGTTGCACAAGAGAGTAAGCTGGTCAGAAAATAGATGTGAGAGGCTGATCTCTGTAACTCAGACTGGTTGTGCACTGCATGTGTGGGCAAAGGGCACGTGTCAGAGCGGCTGAAAGTGCAAGGAAAGTTGGACAAATGATGAAAACCAAGCAACAGGAAGGCACAAACCAGAATTTGCCTCCTTTAACATCTTCCAAGAGCTTCAGAGCAATTTGGCAGCTAAATTCAACACCTTTTAATGCAGGTTCTGAGCCCACAGAGGCTAGTGATTTTCCTGTATTTGTTTTCACAGAAAGTGGAGTGAGGTTTGATTTGTTGTACACACGTTAAAGTGACAAATGAAAATGTTATCAATTTCAATCACTTCCTTTCTGTGTGACCTAGAAGGAAAAACCCCCACTCTTTATAATGCTAGTGGAGTTGGGTTCCTGTAAGCCACCTGTAACACTGACCACTAGAAGCTTGTTATACAGGGCTCCTCTATTATTGAACTGCTGCTCACACGGCCTGTCTTAGCACTACAGTTCTGATACTTTTAGTGCATGTAGCTGTGAAAAATAAAGCGGAGTAGAAGGTAGTTGTTTTTCAGAAGTTTTATACACTGTGTATTGTGTAAGCCCCAGTGTCCACCAGATCCACTGGCAGAAAGAGAGTCCAAATGCGGCAGGAAAAAGCCTGCTAAGGGAGTGTTTTCCCTTTGATCTGTATTTCTTTCTCTGGTCCTGCTGTCTTTTTACAATGACTTCCAACAAGAACTGTTTAGTATTTTCACTCTGGAGCTCTGCAAAACCTCATGTATAGGTTTTCTTGAAGGAAGGGCACTTCAAAACCCCCTTTTCAGGACATAACAACTCAAATATCACTTTCATGTTTTCCCTCAATCTCTCTCCTTTCACTTTTTTTCCACTGAGCTCTCTTCCACTTTTCTCTCTTTGTCAAACCCACCACTTTGGGCTTGCAGTAGAAAGCTGGTAAACTGAGGAGATAAGACAATGGTTCTCTGTTGGGTAATTGGATGTATATTTTGCATTTCAGTTTTATACCTGCTCACTGACCCTGTTGTGACTAATGTAATATCAAAGAGATATTGTAGTCCATGCACTCATAGATGTCCCCTTTCCTTATGATGGAGAGGATGGATGAAGCTTTTCTTTAAGATTCTTTAAGCTTTTCTTTAAGGACCATAAGATAAACACAAAAGGCAGCCTGTTTGGACTTGCTTATTATTGTCACAGAGCAAACAGACAGCAGTAGTATTTCATCTACAGGAGTTAATATTCAGTTCTTTTGCTTAAAGCCAGCTTCAAGAGGCTTTAATCTCTTTTAAAAAAACCCAAATCTTAAACCCCAAAATGCATGAAACAGACATGATTTACACAAGAAAAGCTGGATACTACAGGTAAAACATGAACACATGTATTTGTTACATGTGCAGGTATCCAAATATCAGGGATATGTGCACATGCATCTGTAAATCCAGCCATTTTCTTTAACTGAAACAAGCAAAACGCTGCTTAATTGAAACATGAAAATTAAAAATTGAAAGGTCAAAAGTCAAGCATATGGAAGCAAATGACTCTTGATTTCCTTGTGCATGCATTTACTATTATACAAAGTGTTAATATTCCTGCTACGATCTGTACAATTGATGCACCCAAGCCACAGAGGTTGCACTTAGCAAATGGATTTCTCATCTCACAGAGACACACCTGAACTTAAATGATGGAAGAGCACGTGGATGTGGATCAAACTATGGAAGCATCAGTCTTAACCATAACCATTATAGTTTTGAATATACCATGACTATTACAACGCATTGAGAGTACCAGGGTACTACACACCTGGAAAAGTTTTTTTTACCTTACAAACCACCTTCCTTTATAATCACTAAATCTCCTTTGCACTTTCTGCAAATGAGGCACAGAGGGTTGTAGGGTGGCTCTGCTGTTGAAGAGTGATCTCAGAGAAAGACAAATGATACATCATCTAACAGAACAAGGAAAATCTAATCCTCAGTTCTGGAGGTTTTGATTCGGTAAAACACTGATTTCTAGCCTACATGAGAACACTAAGGTGTTAAAAAAACCCAGGTAAATCTGCAGTGATGTCCCTGGCTAAGGACACTGAGCCAAGAACAGGCTGTCAAGCAGAAGAGGTTTCCCAGCTCCTCTTACCATTTTCCCAATCATCATGACGTAGGGCCCCAGGTACTTGTTGACGCCGAAGATGTCCAGCAGCCGGATGTACCAGTAAATGATGTTGACGCAGTAGATGACGCGCCCGTCGCTCCGGAGAGGCAGGTCTTGCAGACGGAGAACCATCCCAACGGAGAACAGGAGGATAGCTATGAGGTCAGTAACATTCCAGTACTCCTGGAGCCAAACTTTGACTTTTTGCAGCAGTTTCCCAGGCTCTGACATGAGGATCTGAAGGACAGAGGAAAAGAAGAGGAACTGAGCAGTCCTAAAGTCGAAGAAATCTATACTGAACAGATAAGATAGATGCCACACAGGCTAAAAGCAAAGCTGATAGATGCTTATCATCCAAATATCTTAGGTACTCTCATTTTTTTTCTCCCGAAGTCTTCAATTCCAACAATTCTTAAAATGTGTCTATGTGCAAGATTCTTTAAAGGACAAAGTGATCACTCCGTCTAAAATCCTCAGGAAATCAAAAGAAATACGTGTATGTATTTCTGTTTTTCAAATGTATTAATCCTACTTAGAATCTTGGAACAGAGGGAAAAATACAGAAAGATTTTTTTAATCAGAAAACTCACATATAAAGAAGCTGTAGATTTAAAGAAAGTTATATTAAAATGTGTATCAAATGACTGAGAAATAATTAATAATCATAAAGCTCTGCCTCAGAAATTTAATACAGAGAGATACTACTTGGGCCTGTTTTCGGAAATTAAGTTCCACAGCCAAGAATAACAGTCACAAAAATAAATCATCTTACCTTATGAATTTATTGTCATTCTCCTTGCAAGATCATTTGTGAAACTTGATTGTTTTCCCAAACTACTCTCAAAACTATTATTCAAATGATTTCCATGAGTAAATCCCACCTTTTAGTGAGTTAACAAGCTGTTGGTTTTAATTTTCTATATTTAGCCCAAGAACATTTGAGCAAACTCACACAGTTTCTCCAAAAAGATGAATGTCATTCTTGTAATTTGTTTTTAGAATGAATTTTAGGCTCATCTGTGAACAATCCCAACACCTGCTTAGAAATCAACTGTGACAAAAGTTCTGGGTAAGCTTTTGTGGAAAGGACAGTTTGAGGTGAATGATTAGACAAAAACCAGCTCACACAACTCCTGTCTGCAGCCTCCCACCTGCTGCCCAGCAGTGCATTGCCTCCATCAGTGCTGTACAGTCCTCGTGTGGCTACTGCCACTGCTTTCTTTTCTCTTCTACTTAATGACATATACTCATGGGCCACTCAAGTAGTGTCTTTTCCTCTTTTTTTCTCTTTTAATTTTTTTTTTATTTATAATGTAGCATTTACCATACAGTGTCAGAAACCTGTCTTTGAAACCTAAGTGTTACAAGTCCATTTTTTAGTCTAGTCCTCCAGAGCACTGGCTTCAGAATGTACAAACATAACTGGTAACAGATTCAGCCCAGGGGTACAAATGTGCTGTTTCAGCTGAGGTCAATGGGACTTGCATTCACTCACATTAGGGCTGAATTGGGCCTCTGGTGTCACTGTGGAATAAATGCACCTTTGGCTAAGTGAAAGAGGACAGTATTAGGTGGGAGAGACCATGAGGGGCAGGGTTAGGAAAGCCACTTCACTCACTTTATAGACTGAGTGCTAACTTAAATGCTCTGTCTCTGCTCTATGTGTCTGCTTTGCACACTATTGCCTGATAAATTAACAAAAATTTTCAAGAGTCACATTTAAACGAATTTAGCTGACCTTTAAGACTTGTCAGAAGATCACCCTGTACTTGTGAATGCTATTAAATGAGCATTGCACTGAAATTCGAAGACAGAAATTTTGTCAGACAAGAAGGAAAGAAGGAAAGAAAGAAGGAAGGAAAAAAGGACAGAAGGAAAGAAGGAAAGAAGTAAAGAGAGAAAGAGAAAAAGAAATAGAGAGGGAAAGAAAGAAAGAGAAGAAGAAAAAGAAACGGCTAATTTTAAAATTCAAGAAGATAGATATTTTTTCCTGCTTTTTTGTAACAATACATATGCCTTTTTGAAAAAAAGAGACAATTTTATGGTAAGGTCATTCATAAAAACATACCCTGAGAAAAATAATAAAAACAGATATTAAAATTAAAAAAAAATCTCAAAACCCATCTCAAAACCCATCATTTTTTATTCTTTCTTGGCTGGGGAGACTTTACCTCTCTCATCTTCTCTATTCCCAGAGTGAAAATGTACGAGATGACAATCCACTCCTGAATAGATGGCCAGCGATCCATCTTCACCAACACAATGTAGTTGAACAGCATCAAGTAGCCTATGTAGGCCAGCTGTAAAGAAAAAAATGAGTATCAATTGTCACTATCTATTCAACTGAGCTAGTCTCTTGGATATGATTTGATATTTCTGATTTTACCAGACAAAAGAACAATAAAACTGTCCTGGGTTGTCTGAGAAAGTTCACATTAAGTCACATACTCTATGGAATCTGCAAAATACATGCACATATGTCCAGCTATACCTATCTCCTCAAAAAACTCTACTAATGCAGTTCTCTTGCATCAACCCACAGTGATGGCAACTCTAATACCACTGTGTCAACTATCCAATTAAGTAAGCTATGTGAAGATTTCTTCCTCATCTGCTTCTAAAATCATTTAGTCCTCTAACACCCCTCCTTTGTGTTTTTCCCCCCATTCACCTAATATGGGCTGAGTCTGGCATTCTGAGTCCAGATTTTAGGCATTATTAGAAGTCTGCTAACCTATAGCATGTTTTATTACCGAAACTCTGCTACTCCTACTCACACTGCTGCAGCAGGGAACCGGGCATAGCCATCCATTAATTTGCCTTATATCTTTTGCAGATTTTAGATGTGCATGTTTTTCTTTTCCTTCCTAATATATTCACCTTCCAGGTTAATTTTTGATCCAGAGGAAAGTGTGAATTCAGTTTTTAGTTTCTTTATCTTTGTTTTTCTGCATGCTAAATGTAATTAAATTGTCTGTCGAAGAAAGCCAGGTCAGGCAAATTGCATCATCAAGTTCATAAAGTTCAGAGAAACCCCAGTGTCATTCTGGAGCATGAGCTGTAGCAAGGATTCCACCCTGGTTCATGGAGGCCAGAATCCAACTGCCTGTCTACTTTGCCTTTCAAACAGGTACCCTATAAGAAAATGCATCTTAAAGCTAAATACAAGTTAGAGAAAAGATGACTCAGTTCTGTGCACGAACATTTAGTCATTGTGACAGAAAGCTGTAATACATACATCTATATTTGAATTAAGTTTTTATCTTTCAGCTGTCTGTTATTCACTGTTGCATACACAGGATGTTAGCTGAAAAAACCACAGAGGGCCTTTTGGATAGGTTTATTTCTATGTTCTGCACATCACAGAATAGAGTTTATAGTCCTATTGTATTTGTTAGAGAATGTCATTTCCACTCTTCGTAAAAGCCATTCTGGATTTTTTTCCAGTTGCTGGCTGAGGACACTCCAGAGAATTTGTTCTACTGGCCATAACTATTGGTATAGAGGAACCAGAGAGTTGACACACTGCTTCTTGCCTGCATAAAAGAGAGGAGGAAATGATCTCATTTGTCTTTCAGTTTGTGAGGGGTGATGGATTACAATGCACAGGTCTGGCGGCTGCTCTTCCCTTGCCACTCCTAAAGGAAATGGAGAGCAATGTTGATGCAGACCAATACTTAGGGTGACACTGGAGTCAGGAGAACCTCTGTCTGGGCAGGCAGAACTGAAACACCCCTCCCTAGTGGAAATAGCACCTTCTAATATAGAGCAAAAAGCCAGGTGATACTTAACACTCCTCTTACACCTTATTGATTACTAATTATCTGGAAATCTGCTTTGACCTGCTTCAGCAGCCTTTGGTGAGCACTTGCAGTCAGTAGGGCGAAAGAATAAGGGCACTTACTCTGTTACAAAAGTGACAGAAACTACAAGAATCTAACTGGAACTAGGGCATTTCGATTCTTCCTGGCTTTCTTTTGAAATGCTGGCTTTTTTTGGTTTTGGTGGGTTTCTTTATGTCAATTCAAACTCACTCAAAATTGCAAAATTATTTTGCCTGACAAAAGAATCTTGATTTGTGAGTAAAACTATACTGAAATGTCTCCATTTTAACCCAAGAAATAAGCCCTTCAGATAACGAATTACATCCCTGCACTTCTAACTTGCCCTCACATTCCAGGAGGCTACATTGATCCAACACTGTGGTCAAACTTCAGTTTAGTTGTTCATTTAGCTGTTACTCAAGATCCTTTAAAAGTGCTACTACAAAGTAGCTGAACCCAGTTTTTTCTTGCTTTTACCTGGCTTGACAAAAAGCTAGGACCTGCCATTGTCACCTTTGAGGGAAGTATCAGAAGAAAATAAGGAAAGAAGTGCCTACTAAGAATTTCAAGGGTGGATTGCACCCGACCCTGCTACGGATGCAGTCCCATTCTACAGAAAATACTGGAATACTCACTGTAGTAGAGGACAAACCTGGAAATTGTACCAACAGGTTAATGCCTCAAGGAGGCACCTTCCTCTTTTCTGATTGATCACCTTCCTCTTTTCTGATTGATTGTAATAATTAAATGATCATAAGCTGAAGTGGTCCCAAAATGTAAAACTTAGGATAAAGCTCTTTTGACGTTTAGAAGGTGACTTTTACTCAGGGCTCAATTCCTCTGCATCTTTCCTCTTCAGAAGAGGTGGAAACATGGCCTCTTACTTCCTGCTAATATCTCAATTAGTGCTCATTGTAGTGATGCCTAAAGGTTTTGCCTTTTATGTATTTTTAATATATTCGTATCTTTTTAGACTACTATTAAATAGTTATATAGTTCCTAGTATTTTTGCTACCCTTTCTCTTAGATTTTAGAGTAGTCAGTTAACCTTCTAACACATTCCTGAAATACTGTTTTGTCTTATTCTTCAGAAGATGAAGCCTGACAAGGAGCAGGCTTCTGTTTTCCAATCAGAATCTGAGGAGGCACAATATGAAATGGGGCAAAGAAGCCCTAGACCAACTCCAGTGGGACAGTACCCAGAGAAAATAACCTAACAAACTGCTCTTCTAATTTGACAATATTTGTTAGTTATGCTAATTTTTTAGACTTATAAAAAATTGTAGAAAATCCAATGCCATGTGAGCACATCACCACCAGGATAACTGGAAGCTTTCAATAAAGGTCTACTTTTTATTTTACTATCTTAACACTGTTGCAAGAGTTTTCCTCTTTTGATATTAGGACAATGGGAGTAGGCAACAGTAAGAGGTCATCCTCTTCTGCTCAAGCAATCTGTGGGATGAAACACTTGCATCAAGATTTCTAATGTAAAGAAACAGGACAGAGTAATTAACTTTTGAAATTGCTGTGTATCTACAGAAAAAGGCTGAAGTTATTGAGTTGTTGTTGTTTTGTTTGTGGTGGTTTTGGGTTTTTTTTTGTTTTGTTTTGTTTTGGTTTGGTTTTTTTTGAGAAAAAGTTGTCTAGTGTCTGCTGAGCCAAATGTTACTTACTCAAAGATCTCATTTAACTCATTCTTGTGTATTTGAAGAACGAAGGTGAATACAGCTATATAGTAATAGAGATAGGTAAGTGCAGAATATTCAATTTAAGTGGTATACAATAACCATAGGACCTTTTACATGCATTTCTTTTGCATTCCACAGTCCATTCCATGGACTGTTCATAGACTGTGGAATGTAAAATTTGAATGATTTCTTTTGAAATCCATGAATAATATTTGTGCCTGTATATTTGCAAAATTGTGATAGGCTGTGCAATCTTAACCCTTCTCTGAAACTTGGTTTGCTTTTAGTCTCCAGGAGTTCTCAATACACACAACAGGTCAAACATGGCAGCCAGAATTCACCTTAACTGCTCTCTAGGTTCAGTGTATCCAAGATCCAGTTTTAATAAATGACCTTGATTGAGACCTGCCTCAGGACATAAAACTGTAGGAACAAGTCTAAATGGAAATGCAATATTGATTTCTCTCTCCCATTTAAAAATTGAACTAACAGGGAAAGCCAGGATGCTTCTTTCGATTTGCAGTGTAAAGACTTTTCTGTTTGTGCATAATACACACTTCAATTGATAATGAGACTAGGCTGCTGATGAGTGGTTTCTGGACTTATGGGCTTGATTAATGTTCTATGGCCAGCAAGTTGAGCAGTAAGTTACTCCAAGATGTTCAACTACCTGCTAGTCTAGAGCGTCTGCCACAGTTAAGACTTGACTGATGTCAGTTGTTCTCAACATCTGCAAGGCAATTTTTCTTATAAGAAGTCACTTGCAGAAGAATCCATTCTTTGTGATTTACTGTGCTTTCAGCAGAATGATAATTTCCCAGAAAAATATGACTGGGAAAACCACCTGAAACCATTCAGCCAGTTCCACTGGGCTGAGGCAGGATTAATTCCAGTGTGCCATAATAGATGTATGTCTTGATAAGATAGTTTAGAAATTACTAATAATGGAAAATGTAGCATGTCCTCACACAGTTCATAACAGTACTTCTTGGAGCAGCTACAAACTTTTTCCTAACTTCTTACCTAGAACTGTCTGGGTGCTATTTTTTTGGTCCTATTCAGCAAGGATTTGGAGGTACTTTACACATATTTGAAAACTGTCACATTCTTTCTGCATACCTTTTTTTTTTTTTAAAGAGAAAAAAATCTTACTTCCTTAATCTCTCCCCTTAAGTCAAGCTCTACAAACGTCTTCAAACATTTTTCTTTTTTGGGGTCTTTCAAAGCAGTCCACACTTGTCACATGATGCAGAAGCTGAACTGGGATGGAAGACTCCAGCCAAGAAGACTGAAAGGGTTACCTTCTGTGATCTTATCCTTCTACATTCTAGTGCAATTTGCAAAATAACTAGTAATAAATAAATAACAACTAAAATAATAACTAATACCTACTCCATCATCCAAGTTTTGAATAAAAATATCAGATATCACCTGATATAGAAAAGAACTTAATGGCATCCTTTCTAATTCCTGCTTCCAGCTTGATAATGAATAATTAATATCTACCTTGAAGGACTAATTGTCAAAAAGCTTTTTATTCACATAGTAACTTTAATATAGCAGTTATTAATTTAGCTGTGAGAAAACCCTGGGAAGATTTTGGTACTGTTTTACTGTAGTTGAAACACATGGCAAAATCCTTTTCTGCTCCTTTTGGAAGGTCCATTTCTTTCTAACACAGGGGAATATACTGATTTAACCTAATTTGATCCTGAAAAATGTACATTGACTGTCAATCATATATTTGATATCTTGTGGGTACTTACATGCACTTTTTCTCTGAGAGACACTCCACAGACTGGTCAAAACAGAAAAAAATAAAAATGTTCCAAGGAAAGAAGTTCGCTGTCTCTTTTTTTTTCATCAGTTATTAGATAATTCATATTTTGCCTCAGACCAGCCTTCCACTGGGGTTACAATTGGAAACAATCCTATTTTGAATTCTCCTATAGGGAATTCCTTGGGAGCACCAAAGCAAACAGCCCCTTACCATTTTATTTAAAGAAAAACATACACCTCATTCAAATTTTAGCCATTAACTTCCTGAATGAAATAGTAATCTTTAAAAGTCATTGAAAGGCTTGCAATGCTAGCAGACTTCCACCAAATATTTTTATTAAACAATTTATGTGTGAGCCCTCCAATACATAAAAATGTAGACATCAATGGAACACAAAAGACGACCTTAGTCCAATTTCAGTATTTGTGCAAACATCATTAATATGACAGGAAAGATTTCTTACGGTGTAAAACCAAAACTTCACGATGGGAGCATTGTAGAACTCGTAAATCTTTCTTCCAATGGGGATCATTCTGTGTCTGCTCTGAACTTCCTCATCCTCCTTCTTTCTTGAGGACTCTCCATTCCCCCGTCCCAGCATTGCCTACAAGAAATGATATATTTGTATTTCTTTCTTTGTGAAAGAAAAATGAAACTATTGTTTGAAATGTCAATAGGAAACTGATCTTGATCTCTAGATAAAACCAGGTGATCATAGCTAGGCACAAAATGCTTTGCTTTCAAATTATCTTTTTTTGCAAGAAGGCTTCTATTTGATACTTTGAAAATGGAAAACTATAGCTTTAGCCTCAACCCTCAGCTTGAGAGAGGAGTTCCTGACTAGTGAACAAAAACTAAGATGTGGAGAATATTTCTCCTTTTTGCTGTATGGACAGAAACACTTTTTACCTGGCAACAGCTTTTTGTGGTGTACTTCTGTACAATAAACAGATGCAGACAGAAAATGTAAATTTTGGTTTTAAACAAGGAGAAATTCATAAGGCTGAGATTGAGAGGGAACAACAGGGGAAAAGATGAGTTGGTAGTCACTGAAATAGAAGCAAAGTAGACAGTGGCACTTTTCAAGTTAATCACTGGACCTGTCCCAGGCCATGATCCCACAGTGAAGCTTACATGGATGTAAGAGGACTTACTAGTAAAGCTCACTGCAGCAGAAAGGCCTTGAATTGAAATATCCATATACATGATTGTAGCTTCTTCTACAGTGAAGTTCCAGACTGCTCATGCATTGCCTTTCTTAGGCTTGATCTCATGGTTACCATTGCAATTCAGACCCACTGAGAAGCTACACCGAGCTCAAGAAACTTCTTTCCTCAGCTATGACTGCAAACCTAACAGTCAAAAGAAGGTAATATTTTGTTTGTTTCCCTTTATTTTCATTATCGTCTGCAGAGAAGTGGAAGGACTAAACTACAATCACTGAACTTAGTGCTTAAAAGGAGTTCCTTTGTATTTGAAGTGTTATTTGACTTAGTAAATGTTCATTCTGAAGCAATTATTTAGTGAACAGTAGACTAAGACTAGATTTTAGCTCACTGTGCCCTTTGCAAGTTCTTACTATTTAGTTTGTGGATGCACCTCTGGAATGCAGCACCCTGCACATGAAATATTTGCAAGAATTGATACAAATTTAAGTACGAAGGGACTACATGATGATGCATTTGTTTCAATGCTTCTATAATGTTTTTATAAAAGTGGATGAAGGCACCCTTGTGCTTTTATGTTAACTGAAGCAAACTTTCACCAGCTGTGAAGACAGTATTGTCCTCATCTGCAACTTAAATGGTGGAAAGCTAAGGGAACAATTAGATGCCAGACATATGGTAATTCCATAAAAAGGTCCTTCTTCTCTCTGTATCTGTGCTCTCCGATTCAACAGGATGTACAGCACATATTTAACTAATTGGTTTCAGGTGAGCTATCTGATCAGGTTCTAGAGCCCTGCAGGAACTGGTGATGCACTTCTCACATATTTAAAAGTAAGACTCACAATCTATCCTTTTCTTCCTTTTTTCCAGCCTCATGTGGAGCTATTCATAAGTCTTTTTCCTGTGAAATAGTAACTTGTAATGATAAAATTCTTTCAGTCAGTGTAGATATTTGTAACATTATTAGGACTCTGCTTGGTCTCATACGGCTCCCTCTCTCTAATTTCATTTATGCAGTTAGCTTTTCCTCTAGTATTATTACTTTTCTTGTAGACCCTTATATTCTTGAATCTGACAACACACAGATGTTGCTGTGCACATTTTCAATAAAATACAACAAAGATTCATGATGGAAGTATACTGCACTGAAACTAACCTGCTGGGACTGTCTCAAAAACTAAAGCCTGATTTGACCAAGTTAACCTATTTCCTTTAGCTTTAATGGCTGAAGATTTTTAATTTAATTTCCATAAATATAGATAAACCATTCCCTATTGAAAATTTAAATGTACCTCCTATTGGCTCTCACAGAGCACATGAAACACCTTGGAAGTCCATCAAGAGTTTTATAAAAAAGGAAAAAGGCAAAGTGGCTGTTAAGCAAAAGAGAAAGGTTTTTATGGTTATGAGACTTTCTGAATATAACTACAGTAGCAGCAATTACACAACCTCCACAGAAGATATCATTACCTGAACTCCACAAAATCAAAATGATTCTTGGATCCATATCATTGATTGGGGTTTTTTTGGGGGAAAAAATTGAATATGATGTGCATACTTTGGGAACACTATAGCCCAAGAAGGTGTTAATTTGTTTGCTTCTCTCGACTCACTGATGCTTTTCGGGGAAAACTGCCATCTGGAGCTACAGAGTTTTCTGTAGCTTTTCCCAAGGCTTTGTCTCTGCTGTCCTCTGGTGCTCAGGAATTTTGCAGCAGAGTGAAAATGAATGCTGCCTGCTTTAACAAATGAGCAATGCTGTGCTTTAGTGAAAGGGATTATTTTACAGACTTCAAATCCTTCACAATTTTAGAAATTTACAAATTCTGAGACAGACTTAATTCTCAATGAAATCAGTGACTTGTGGATGTTTTTATGACAATGCTCTTTCAATATCTGGATTTATGCTTCAGCTTATGAATTCTGATTTCCTGTTTGCTACTGCTTTCTTCTTGGTAACAATGCCATAATTTCATCTTGTTATAATTATTTTTGAATTAATTCTATCATATAATACTACCTTCTCCCCTCCCCCATACTACAGATGGGGAATTTCTCTGAGATGGCTAGGGATTAGATTTGACCGGATGTTCCTGACTGTTAATTATACCTCAGTATTAACAGACTGAAAAGCTTCCCCATTAGAAACATTCAGAAATAACCTAAGTAACTGTGTTAATAGAATAATTGCAGTGCCAAATGTGAGCAAATGTTTTCCTTGGAGTGGGATGCAGTAGGGTGGGAACAACTGAACACACTGCTCTGTGTGGGCGGCATCTCTTTCTCTAATACGTGATTTTGTCCATGATTCACCATGAGTCATGCAAGGTAAGCTCGACAGCAGCTCAACCTCATTGTGAAGTACAGTACAACTGCATAATTTTAGCCTGAAGGGATTGATGTTTGCTAGCTTTTACAGGGAGATTTTATTAATCTGGGGTTTTTTTGTTATTATTGTTTTTGGGCCAGATTTTGTTTTATGTAATTGAGGACTGTTTGCTGATAATGAAGTATCAGGAAAGAGTTTTGGGTTGCACATTTTTGTGTTAATATATGTTAACAATCCTACACTATATTTATGTGTTTTATAACTAAATAATAAGAATTTCAGTCTTTCTGGAATGAATACAGGCTCTTCCAGTTTCATCTTGGAAACTGGATTCAATTTCATCCTGTAGAGTGAAATCTACGGGCTATATAGAGACTTACTGCAGTTCACAGAGAACTGGTGTGGAAATGATACATAGCTGTGTAGAGACACCTCGCTCAGCACACCCTGCTGGATCCTACACTGTGTGTGAAAGTGCTGCCCCCATGGTAGTTGTTCTAGGATTACTGTTCTCTGCCCTGAAACACTGGTAGTAAAATGTTTTAATGTCTTTGATTTCCAGATGCTTAAAATCAGATTTTGCATGTGCTTGGTGGTTACAGTGAGCACAGAGGAACAGGACTAAAGTGTCAGGAGCTCAATCATCCTGTCTGCTGAGCAGGGCAAAGAACACGGTCCGTGCCAGGGCACATACGTGGTGGTGATGGTATGGAGGGTTTCCAAACTCCTCAGAGGAAGAAAGAACCTCTCCTCATGGAGAGGGTCAGCACTTCTGCCTAGAGACCACCAGCAGTGTCTCCCAATTCTGTTTTCCAGAAGAGCTGAAGAGGTGCCTTGCTGTTGGCATGTGAGATGCTGTGAGGGTTGTCTTCCACTGGAAGAGTGAGTTGGGCCAGGGGCACTAGGACATGGATCTTCAGACTTTTCTGTGTTAAGAACAGTATTTTTAGTGATATGATTAATATTTGATTATTTCATGCCATTGAGAAAAGGCTAAGAACAGAGATGAATTTATGTGATCCCAGAGGCCAACAGAACTAGCTTTGCTGCTGCTGAAAAGTTCTCAGACTAACTCAGCAATGCTCTTGGAAGTCCAAACCTCCTAGTCATTGTGGAAAATCAGAGCAAAATGAACAAAACAACAACAGAAACACCTTTTAAAGGACTTACATAAGTTATTCTGTGTTCTGAAATCAAACCATTTACTGGGGAGCTCTATTATCCAAACAATAAGGCACTGAACAGGGTGCCTTAAGGCTGCTCCTAGTTATAGCTTCCAGAATAAGGGTTATTCTGGGAGGAAGGTAGACTTCTGGGGTTTCTGACTGACTTGAATTTCAGCAATTAAGGCCTTGATTAGGACACTGTACAAATAGAAAATATCCCTGGCTTTTGGATTTTAATACCCTTCTACTCCTCTGTGTTTAACATTCAGGATTAATGACTGTCTGCTCCACACATAAATTGTGATAAATTTCTTGGTGCTGAAAAGCAATGATGAGAGCAGTATTCCAATGTGTTTTTGTGAGTAGCTGCTATAAGCCTGTTTCTTAGCATCTAGGTGTTAAAGAAATGTGGGCTTATCACTCTCATGTATCTGTTAAAAAGATAAAAGCAGGTGTGAATAACAAGTAGTTTACAGTGAATAAGCACATCTTCATAGTATATCCATATGTTCAGCTACCCACCAGACCCTTTAAGAGGTGCATAATGCAAATACATACTTGCACACAGATGCACCCAGGTGGAGACTTAACTTCACTGTTGCTGTAGCCTGCTGAACACATTTTTCAGTGCAAATGAGGTGTAAAATAGGGAAAAGATCATTGTTGCCCTGTACCTCATGCACTCTGCATAGGTGCAGTACAGAAGAAGAAACTGACTCCTTGGCCTGTCTTTAGTCACCTGGGTTTAGCAGTTCCAGACACACAGGAAATCAATGAACAGACCTTGCCTAGACGAGACCTCTTTGTCTTCATTTTAGCAGAGAGAATATGGGTGTAACATGATGAATACAGAGACTTGAGAAGTATTCACTTGGAGGGATTAGAGGGAGAATCAGGAAGATTATTTCAATTATGTATTATTTGCCAGAAAAGGAACTTTGAGATAAAAATGATTATTTTAACATCACTTTTGTTTGTTAATCTTTATGCTGAACAAACCTCAGGTTAGGTGAGTGACTGATCTATTGATTCAAAGTTCAGCAGATTAAACTTTCATGATATCCCAGCAAAATAAATTATTCATCTTATTGAAGTATTTATAAGGTATCCTTATCCTTAATACATTAGTATTAAAGGATACCCTGGCTAAGGGGAAACTTCACAAAGGCACTTCCCAAAACATCAGGCATCATCTGATCAGTGGAAAAGAAACCTGACCTTTATGCCAGACCATTTGACTAAGGCTGGAACAACATGAAACTTCAGTCTAAAGTATTTTCTTGTATTTAAAATATGTCAGGTGACTAAATGTAACTGCCTGTGGCGTCTAACCATACACATGCAAAGATCTCCCTGCTACCAATTCACCTCTCCTCACCACTGAGGGGCACCTGAGTGAAACAGTGTTGGAAGTTCTACAGTATGGTAGAGGTTATATGCAGAAATACTAAGTGAGTAGTGCTGTACCAAAGATATTGTTTCTAAACTTGTTGGACTCCACAGGAAGAAATATTATTTTACAGAAAAGGTTTCAAGTGCCTGACACTTCACTAGAGTGATACACTGAATTTGAAGGAATTAAGGGAAGAGTTGGAACAATAGCAATAGGAGTGTCAGCACATGGAAGGGAGAAGAGGGGAAACATCTAGGAGGTTCATCTGGTATAGCAGATCCACTGCACACATCACTCACAGCAGGAGTCAGAAAGGAAAAAGGAAACAGTATTGTAGACAAGAAACCAGGAGCTGGGATAACTACAGTGAGATGGAAAACACATCTTCCCCAAATTTCTCCCCATGGCCAGGTAAAAGGCAGCTTGCTTCGATTTGAATAGGCACTTCAGAAAGGGATCAGAAGCCAAGGGTTAGTAAATTGCAATCAGTAGCTAACGAGCAGAGAATGCCCCATTGCTGCTATTCTGGCTTCTGGTCCTTCCCAACAGCCAGGTTCTTGCCTGCAAACGGGTCCTGTAGGTGGGTCTTGTGGGCTGCTCCTTCGGCTTGCCTGCATATTGGGTCCTGTAGGCAGGTCCTTCTGCCTGCCTGCAGTCGGGCTCCTGTGGGCAGCTCCTGCTGTTTGCCTGTGGGAAACAGTCTGGGTTTTTTTGTTTTTTGTTTTTGTTTTTTAACTTAACCAGGCAAATCCCTTCTACATCTATGCCTCTATCCTGACCAACTGGAGCTGGGTTTTAAGTCTTTCAAAGACACCACAATCAAACCCGAACAATCCAAACCAAACTAGACTAAGGCAGATGTAATAGCCTGTACGATAATTGCCCAAACTAAAAAGTGTGAGAACAAGAGACAGGAGGTAAATGACTTGTGTAGTTTTCAGAGCTTCAGCTGTCTGATTCTTCGTGGTGTATATTATTCCTCAAAGGCTATGTTACTGACAAGTCCCTCCTTAGAAAATTCTGTTGATTTGTAGAGGAGGAGCTGTCTAACTGCTTGCTAATGCCTTCAGTGGATTAAAATCTGGATGTGTGTTTGTGTGAAAAGCAATGACCACAAATACAAAAAGAATTTTAGAGTAAGTTTTCATAATTTTTCTGGCCTGTTTGGACACTTGCTTACTCTCTAGTAAGCTTCTAGTTGACTTCCCTAGTGAAGTCAACTAAAAGAAAAAAAATCTTTGGCTTCCATGAATCTTTGGGCATTTCCAACCAAAGATGAGCCCTTTTCTGCCAGAGGCCATCTTTCATGACTGAGTGCTTCTAACATCTAATTCACTTAGTTCAAACAATGTGGCATCAAATTGTGTCAAAATATGAGAATATTACAGCCCAACATCACCATGCACTGCTGTAGCATGGAGACAAAATGACAGCAAATTGTATGGCTTGAATCCCACAGAGAAGAGGAGAGTGTGAAGAGTGATATCCTATCATGTGCTAGATTTAGCCATCAGATGGTCTGTAATGCCTACAGAGGTAGGAATAACAAATTGACAGCACTGAGGCTGATGATGTATTGTGAGCACTTACAGTGAGTTCCATGTCTTCCTCATCTTTTTCTTTCACTGGCTTCTCTGGTTCCTCTGGATCCTTTTCTTGAAGATGGATCTCGTTGGCCTGGGTCATGTAGGGCATATCATCTTTGTTCTTGAACTCCAAGCTGAGGATTGAAGGAGGAAGTAGAATTCCTAGAATTACCTAAAGCAATAATAATGATAACAATAATCATCACAGAAAACAGATTATGGTCATAATGGTTACTTAGCATCAAATGGAAAACTCCCTCAGGAGACTTAGGAAAAGAAGATACATATGCATGTGAGTTTCTATGACAATAAAGTATTTATCATTGGGGGTAATGTTACCAGAGTACTGAATCAAAGCATATGACTTCTACTAGTGTTGCTGTGAATGCTCTTGAAAGTTTTATCTGCTTGCACATCATGAAATGCGTAGTGCTGCATTATAGAATATATTTACAAAATATTATATAAGGTCAAGAGTAGGTGGGACCACATGAGTGTACAAACCTGCAAATGTCTGCATTTTACATAATACGAAGTATCAGTATAAATGACACACAGAGAGTATTTATTTCTACAGACAGGGTTAATAGCTCTTTGTGTCCATGCTTAATGCACGCTGGTAGTCAAAGAAGTGCATGTGTGGATCTGAGGAGATAAGGCAAAGCCAGCAAAGCAAATGCTGATGTGCATAGATATGCAGTTCCCTTAGATTTTGTTTCAGTAACCAGGCAGCTGTATAATGGTCATGTTAATGTCAGTTCTTTCTTTTCTGCCTTCCCTCTCTCAGATGCAGGAATGTAGAAACCACTAAAATTACCCTGCTGGGATATATAAGTAATGAACAATGCTTGGGTTAAAACATTAGTACAGCTGAATAGATATCAAAGTAATACAAAGCAAAGTCTGTATTCACAAGCACAATAACTTTCCTGGTTATGCTGCGATTTGAAGGAGAGTGATTTTCTTAAAAATCTCTCCCTGAACGAGAGTGAAACCAGATAGCTAACTTCTTGGCAGGGTGCTTGTGCCCATCATGTCAGCAGACAGCCTGTGTGCTGTTGAAACCAAAGTACACAATGAGGAGTAATAAGTGTAAGCAAGTGTTGTACCCAGCTTTGAAAAAGCTTCCTGCACTGCTCCTGCACTCATGAAACGACGGCTCCGGGGAGAGCGGGTTACAGGCAGACCTGGCTTCACAGAAAGGCTCTTTTTAAGAACAGGCAGGATTAACAGCTGCCCCTAACCCTTCCATTGGTGCCCTACATTCCCAGCAAGAACCTAAAGAATTATTTTCAATCTTCCTAGCATTTGTCAGTTTCAAAGAGAAAAAATTGTTCCTGGGAAATAAATCATTACTCATGTTTGCATTTCTTTGTCATGCTGCCTCATGTAGCTCGTAGCTTGCTTTCGCTTTAAACAAGTTCTGCTAATGAGCTTCAATGAAATAAAATACAGACTAGAAGCTGAGTAAAGGATCCCTGTGAAGCCCTGGTGTTAGAAGAAGCTGAAAGGAAACAGAGCCTGTTACCTTCAGTTATGCATTATGAAATACAGGTCTATATTAGGGCTTAGGAAATGTGTGCTGAAAAGTGGAATGCATGTTGTAGGAAATCAGTTGCTGCACCGCCCTCCATGTACCTAGGTTGAATATCTGCAAAGCCAAACAGTGAACAAAGCAGCTGTCCCTCTGAAGGATAATAGGCCTGTGAGCTCAGGAACTAGGTAGTAGGAATATCTCCAAATGTGAGAATGTTTTCTATCTGTAGCAGAACAACATGTATACACAGGTCCTGCATAGGAATGCTATCATCCACTTGTTCTCATTCATCACTGTCACTGGATTAAGAGCCAGTCTGGAAGCAATGCATGTACTCCCAAGCATTCTTGTCATTACTGAACATCTTTGCACATGGCAACACAGCTGAGTAATTACCAATTTTCACACAGGCAATTAGTGCAGAAGAGAGAAACCCTTCACTGAAATATTTCTCAGTGATCTGGGAGGAAAAGGCATCCTGGGTATGCTCTAACTGGTGACTGCTTTGGTGAAACATGCCATGGACTCAAATTCATCTCAGAATTCACTGTGCACTATTAGGAATTTTGTCAACTGCAGAAGTAAAGCTTTAACAGCTTTGAAAACTGAGTTATCCTTTGGACCCTCTAAAGCTGCCATCAGGAAGATCTGCGAGGGTTTGCAAGGAAATTTGTGCTGCCTACTTTGTTCTGGGGAAGGTTGTCAGATCAGCACCTTTCACTAACAGCTAATTCATGTACACTTCCTTTTCCTTTATTTATCTTTAAAACTCTTGACTAACTCCTCAAGTATACAGCCAGGGTGACACACTAACCTCCTAGCTCAATTCTTATTCTGATAAAGAGAAGACTTTAAGAAAGGCAATGAAAAAAATCTAAGCTGTGTGCTTTGAATTTAGGCTTATGATAAGTCCAAGCTGAACACAGGAAGAATACACCCTGCTTAATGTCATTGCAAATAAACACCTGAAATACGGTTACTTTAGACAGTTATTACTGATTTGTTGTGAACACTGTCACCATCTACCAGAATTCTCTGAATGTTAATTTTATTTTAAAATAGGAATGACCTTTAGGCCAGAGTTTTTTCGCATGCGGAGACGACCCATCCACATGTCCGTGAGCAGCATCTGGCTGCAAGTGTGAGCGATGAAGTCCCTGTGCTTAGCTGCCACTGCAAGCTGCAGGCACGTGGCGTTGCTCCAGTTCTTCAGCTCATAGGTCAGCAGTTTCATTGCCAGTTGCTCATCCTGTTTGTACGATTGGTCCAACAGCTCGACCGCCAACTGGCCAAAGTCCCTGCAACAGAGGGACATCCGTTCAGCACACACAGTCTTGTGCTCAAAACACCTCTCTGCAACTGCCAGCCTCTGCAAGGGGCACGTCACCTTCCATCATGCAAATCGTGATGATGACTCCACATGGAAACCCACATTTTCAAATGTGAGTGGCTAATGTTAGGCACATAAATAAGTGCCCCAACTTAGCAGCAATGAGCACCCACACCTACCAGCTGTCTGCTCCCACCTCCCTGCCCACCTCCCTGACATTTTCCAACTGAAATCCTCTGGATATCTGCAGCTTAAGGGATTGCTTCTCTGCTGCTTGCCCATGGCTTCACGGTCAAGCCTCCTGGAAGAAGGAGTGTCCAATATCCTTTCTAAAATCCTAAATTTCTAAAATTCTAACTTCAGGGAAGATTCTTATGGATTCTAGTATCTTGCCTTGCTCATCTAAGCATGACCTCTTGGTTAATTAACACTTCTGCCTGAATACTATGCTCATAAGGATTTCAATAACTGTTCTGCTGGGTATGTACTGAGTATCCTGACAAAGCACAGAGAAATGCTGCAGTTTGACTCTTGAGGCCTCAGGGATAACACATAAACAATAGAGATATTTCACTGTCTTCTCGACATCTTCGCATTTCAGAAGTTATATTGCTAACAACTTTGCTTCTCTGGCAGACAGATTGTTTATAAGCCATTTAGATACTCTCTAAAGGGACTGCACTTCCCCTACAAGTTAGAAGTGAAAGCAAGGTACAGATAAGAAAATCTTAGGCAGGTTCAGAAATCTCTCTTCACTCCTTTCCCCCCCCCCCCCTCAGGAAAGTGTACATGAAAGGAAATTCACCTGGAGTTGTGGTTCAGCTCTTGGGATATGTCATCCACCATGTCATTTTCTGATGCTTCGTGGGCCATGGCTTTGCAGAGTTTGCAGGCCACCAGTGCTTTAGCCATAGCCTCTTCCCCATGTTGCCAAAAGAAAAGGGCCATCTTCTGACGTTTCATCAGCACAGCCCACACCATCAGCTCGTGGAATGGGAAGGGAAAGTGATTGATCTCAGGGTCATCCATATCAATATCAACTTCTTCTTCTTTTTTCTTTGTTGGTTTTCTCCCTCGACGCAAAGGGACATCATCCTGTGGGAATTGTAGAGGAATTTTTTTCATCAGTGAAGGAACTGAATCAATTCACACAATTTATTAAAATCAATACCTAAGATGTCAAACACATTTTCTGCATGCCAGTCTATTCTTCATTTTTTGGACAAAATATCTAACATAGGTAAACAATAAAAAAGGTATTGGTGCATGCACTGTAATTAAGAAGACTGTAAACAGGGAAACAGAGCCTTGGACTGTCACTCTGAATTGTTCTTTCTCCCTAATAACAGAGAGTACAATCACACGTTACCCAGAACCATTCTGGAAAAGCCACTGTTAAAATAAAGCTAAGATCTCACTGCAAATGTAACATCTGCTCCAATGCATCTGCCTCTTTCCTCCTCCAGAAAGCACATATCCAGGGAATTTTCTGATCTGCTGAAGACTCCTTTTATGTTTATTCTTGTGTTTTCTCCCTTTATCTCCTTACAAAGGTAGCAATCTCCCTTCTTTACTCCTATTCTCCATGTTTATTCCCTCCTTCTTCATCCCTTTGTTGTTTCTATTGCTTTTAGTTTCATTCCCATTTTAGCCTTTTGCTTTTATCAGATGAGCTGACCTATTCTGTCCTGTGTCTGTGGATGGAAAAATGAAAGTGGTTGTATAAAATAAACAAACATGAAAATACTACTATCCCCTTGAAGCATCGAGGTAGCCAAAAGTGCCAATAAAACTGAGATGACTTCGGCCTGTATAAAGATTTCTGCATCATTCTCTGCAAGTGTTTAATTTCTCTGAACATGTTTTTAAGTTAGATGCTATCTGACTGAAATTCTGCTTGCCCTGCCAGACTGAAACATTTTGTTTAATTCTTATTAAACAAAAACCAACAAGATCTATATAGTTAGGGCAGAGCCCTATTTTTCCTTAGCTATCTCCTGGACTTTTATTAAGAATGTCTCTAAATTTGCACCCTGTGTAAACAAGTTATCTGGATGAAAAATACTATTCATGGTTTTATTACAGTGAATTTAAACATTATCTGGATATAGTTTATATTTGCCAAAGAAGCAAAAGACATTAAGATTTGCCTACCTCCATTCCCAACAGCTTCAGGGCTTTTGGCTGTACAAAAAAAAAGTTAGAAAAATGTTATTTCTCACAGAAGAGTGATGAAAAACTACAGCTATTTGTGTATACATATACATATATGTGCATGTGCATGCAGCGTGATGTAGATTATACAATAAAATATAGATAATATATATGTAATGCAATAACATATATACACACATATACACCAATCAAATAATTACATATATGTAGTTATTTCAAGCTTGAGTTTGACACTATTTCACCAAAACCATAAGACAAGACATATATTTGGATTCAGGTACAAATTACAACTGGTTAGGGCTCTTCTAGCAAGAAAGTGATAGGGATCACAGATAAGGCAAGATCGGATTTCTCTGGAGTACCTCAGTGTTTTGGCCACTGCCCTGGAACACTTCTACTGACTGCTGTGGAGCTGCTCTGTGTGTTGGTTCAGTACCAGTGAAATAACTGCTCAAATGCTTTTCTCAGTGGAGTGACTATGGGAAGGAAGTCTCTCCCACCAGCCACAATCACTGTCTTTCCTTTCAAATGTGAAGAATTGTAAGGAAAAGCATAAGGAAACAAACCCATTTTAGGTAGTTGTCTGCAAACAGTTCACAGAGCCATTGCTATTGACAGCCACTTATTAATACTTTCAGTGCTGTGTATTGCTAAAATCTGAAATGTGAGGCAAAGTTAGACAAAGAAGGAACTACAAATCTTAATGGGAATAGCTGAACAGACTGCTGTTCATGCTGGATTGGGTCAATGGCAATATGGGTGGCAATAAATAGCTTTTGTGTTTTAGGAAGACCTTACTTTGTATTCAAAGTGGCATAACTTATCAAACATGGAACCCACAAAAATAGCTACCAGTGGTGTTGCCATTAACCCAATGGCTGCTGCAGCCACATCCAAAAAATAAGTTTTGAGTTAAGAGTTTCTTTGCCCTGAAACCTTCAGATCACAATCAGGAGATGAGCTATGAGATAGGAAATGCAACTAACAATGTAGAAGTTTTCAAATATAACTCAGGAGTTAGAATTATAGTATTATTGGTGCAGGTCAAAAGACTTGTCTTTTAACAGCTGTGAGTACTCATAATTAGAGGTTTTAGAGTCAGAGCAGACTGTTTTATGTGCTGGTTTCAGCAGGGCAGCAGAACACAATAATTTTTTCATTAAATCAATAAAAACCATAGCTTGTATCAGTGTCTGGCTTGTGATGCATTATGGTGAGATAACTGCAATGCACATAATGGAAATGAATCTGTAGAATGAGTGCACTGGACCCCACCAGCCTGGAACCATGTAAGAAGCTATGGTAATCCCTGCCAGTTGGTACAGTCATGAGGATGGCAAACAACTGGTTTCTTACCCTCTTGGGCCCGAACAAATTGTGGTAAAGTGTTCTGAACCGCTTTCGGGTGTAATTGCAGCGATACGCTCCTCCCATCAGGTACTCTATCACCAAGCCAATGTCAATCAGACTTATCCGATAATCAGGAGGCAAGTTTCCCTGCAATGAAAATAAGGGTGGTGGGAGAAGAAATGCTTGTTACTGACATTGTTAAATGTACTTCAAAATGATGTTAGAATAAAACAATTAAATAGATAAAAGCAGGAATGTATTATTATGCTGGTTAATTAATTCACCTTAAAATAGATCCAACCGAAACCTGGATATTCTCGCTTGGAAAGAAGACATAAGTTAAATAAGAAGGTGAAGAACTTGTTGGAAGTAACAGAAGATAACGTCAGTACACAGTACTCATATTCTTCAGCTGGGGAAACAAGGAACATGACTGCAGAAACAAAAGCATGAGGATCGATACACTTGAAAAATCAGGCACAGTTTCTGGACTGTACTTCTGCAAGATAGCACTTTTCCTGCACCAGCTCTCACCCACAACTCGTCCTGGCATCTCACATCTCTGCTGGCATCTCACATCTCTCTCAGGGCTGCCTCATCTGAATTGTCAAGGCATGGTAAAGTGACATCACACAAAATCTTTTGTTCACATGGGACCTGCTCCTTCCCATCCTGCAGGATGTTCCATGTTCCAACATCCTTCCCATGTTCCAGGATAGGAAGGGCAGGAGGTAAGATTGGGGTTATAAGTCTAGAGGACTTACACAGTACATGAGCTATCATTATTACTAGTTGCTAGGGGCAAGGAGAGTCTATCAGCATTTAGTCTTGGAGTTATTTTCAAAGAATACACACCCTTGCTTAAGTTTCACACCAAAAATGATGAAAGCATCTGTATGTATGAAAGCTGTAAAAACCAAAATATCTGTGGATAATTATTTTGGGGTTTGTTTGTGAAGAAAACTACAGGCCTAGCAACTTTTCTACAAATTCCCTACCTGAGTTCCTTACATGCTTTACTAAAAGCCCCTTTAAACACATGATCTAGTTATGCAATTTTCAGCAGAGCCACGGGGATTGCCTCAAAAGAAATGAACTGAGTTTGTAGCGAAGGTCATTAGCAGGATCCTGGAAAAGATGCCTACATACTTCTCCTTCCATTTATTTTTCTTTCTTACCCTCTGTTAGATATTTTTATATATCTATATCTAAACAGATATGTATATGTATGTGCATATGTATGTGTATATGTATATGTCTTCAGCATGTACCTTTTAACCTGAAAGGAAAAAGAATGACAAATATGTCCACATCTTACTCTCCTTTTTATGGGAACTCCCTTGCACACATCCTCCTTCTCTTCACTTCCAAATCTGAAAATGGCATCACTAAGGTTCTGAGTTCTCCAGTACTTCTGGGTTGCAAAACTATGAAAAAAGATTTCAGTAACAGATTGTCTCTCACTGCATATGAATTTCCTCTTAATGGGGCATTTCTACTCTCCAGTTGCAGTAAACCCAATGGGACATCTTGTGTACTAAATTATTTCAGGCTGGGCTGCACTCACAGCACTGCACAGATGTGCCAGTCAAGTCTCTTGGGGGTCTCTGGCGACGGAGGAACAAAACCCCAGTGTGGGCACACCTGCTCCTCTATTCCCTCCAGTGGAACTACACAAGGTAAACTCTGATCCCTTTACAGGAGGGAAGGACTAATGAGAAGGCAACGAACCCAAATGAAAGTTTGCTTCCTTCTCACTCACTGCTTCTGAATTGACTAGATGACAGTTCGTGTTTCAGTAAGCATTTCTGACTTAGAAAAGAAAATTGCAAATAGATCACCTGGCTCTACAGGCCTCACTAAGAAACCCTTCAGATTTGCAGAACCCTCTCTGTTCTGTATGTCACTGTGCAAAAGAAATGACTGCAAAAAGAAAAGGTGCAGAGACAAATTATTCTTCTGTGTGCTGTGAATAGTAATCTTGAAAAAAAAGGAATATTACTTTAATAAAAAATTATCTCATATATTCAATATTGCAGAAGGGTCAGAAATTGTAACTCTTAGCTTCAAAAATGTTCAGTGCACTGTAATAAATCTAATGTTCTATAATGATATACATTACAGATTACAGTGAGCCTGCAGTTCTTTTTACGTGTTCATTAGAAGAAGGTTAGTAATTCACACGGAGCAGTTTTATGACTATCATGTCTTGCTGGAAATATCTGCATGTCTGGAGATATCTGTCTGGCTTCTCTGGTCATGTGCTTAGTATATTAGAGCAGAGAAACTGATGGCAACTCCAAATGATGGAGAGCAGATGGCAAATGGTTCTGCAGAAGAGAAAAAATGGATGCAAAGATCCTCCTTCCTTTTCTACTTCAGCCATGAAGAGCTTATTTCCTGCCCTGCTACCATGTTACAAGCAGCATGCTGCAAAGGCTGAGGAGGGAGAGGGAGGTTGTGTTCTCACAGTGTACCATGCCCACCAATCGGCTGGCATCCAAAGGGAAAGTCAAGCAGATTTAATGGAAAAAATTGAGCTGCCAACCATTTTTAAGAAATGTCCTCTAGTATATCCTTTTGCAACCTTCCTACTCTTGTCTAATTTGATGGGTGGGGGAATTAAAATGGTTTGCAGGAATGTGTATTAGCTTAGATAATTTGGACATGGTAACATTCATACTGAACTGTTTAAAGAAAAATAACATCTAAAAATTAAACTAAAAATAAACCTAAAAATTAAATTAAAGAATTGAATTCTTCTAGGTTTGTTTGGTTGGTTTTTCTCCCCAAATGTTCTTTTCTCTCCAGAATGTGTAAAATGATAATTCTACTAGAAGAAGGGTGAAAGCATTAGCAGAAATGGGAGTTGCAGCTCCAAGGCAGGATTGTAGTTAAACAGACTCCTTCTGTCTTAGGGTCTTCACTCAAACTGAATGCTTTAATATTACTAAGTGGCAAAAACATTTGAGTAGTTAAGAAAAAGCAACAGGCATCAGGGTGCTGCACGTGTTACAAAATGTGAGTTTCTTGATACAGTTCTGATTTCTAAATTTTCATAAAAGTTTAAGATAAAAAATGGCCAGTAAAATAACTTTGCATCTAAACCTCCCAGGTAATACTGAAACACTTCAGTAAAGAAAACTCCCAGCAAAAATACACATTTCGTAAACATTATTCTTCCAAAGTGAGAAGCCCTAGTAAAGAAAACTGGACCATCCTTGTGAGAGGAATTACACACGTGCCAAAGCATCTGCTCTGTCAGCAGATAGCTCGAACCACCCTGGCGATGCTAAGGATGCTTTAAATGAGGCACAGTGGTGCAAGTGGGACAGAACCACCCCAAGAACAACAAGAATTTGGATGAACTAATTCTTGTGCAGTCTAGGTGGTCAAGAATGGCCGAGGAGAAAGTTTGATTTTGAAGTAAGATAGTTGTCCTGGTTAATAATCAACAAATCTTTTAATGCTGGGACAAACTCTTCAGTGTTAATGCACTATTCTTCTCCTAAAGAAATTTCAGGTTTAAATTATAGCTAGTCAGTTGCAGTACTTTTTTCACTTCAAGTGCAATTTTGTGTCACCACATATCAAGCATCTGAGTTTGAGTGCTGAGGAAAAAAGAATACTGTCAAAATTCTGTATATTGCTAGTTTGTTCTTTGGACATGCAGACATATAGCAGCAGTTCAAAAAAACCTCCAACTTTGGAAATGTAAATAACCTTCAAATGGAACTCAGATCTGTTAATTATTTACAACGTTTTGGATAAATGGTAAAAAATTCCATCTGTTAATTTATTGATCTTCATCAGCTAGTTGAGGCAGGGAAGGTTGGTGGTTTTTTTTTAGGTTGGTGGTTTTTTTTTTTTTTTTTTTTAATTTTTTTAAATTTTTTTTTTTTTTTTTTATTTGTAGAGGGCAACCTGCACTTGTAGAGAGGGTGTCCAGCACAGCCACTGTCTGGTTCTTTCTGCTTAGCCTGGGTACATTGCAGTGTATGGTCTATGGAAGGAAGCCAAACTTAAATGTGAAATTCTGGATCCTTGACAGGAGATGTCAAAACAGCCATGAGGCCAAAAAGGGAGGCAGGTTGGCCCTGCCATGTAGCCATGGAATTGAGAGGACTGACTGGTGATCTGGGGCAGAGTTATTATTACATAATTTGTCCTGTTAATATGTGCAAAATTTATGCACATTTTGATTACTGTAAATTCTTATGACTGTGTTTCCAGGCCTTACAATATGCTGCCTAGGCTATCAGTCTGCACAGCAGTATTTGGAAATCCAAAGGGAAAATACAATGTTTTATCATACGTTTGTGTGCATGCATGTGTGTGCACGTGTGTCTATAGGCTGCCACAAACGGAATCTGATGTGACTTCTGTTGTTCTAATTATTTGCTTTATTAGGCAGGCAAGATTGTCTTTCAAACAAAATAAAACAGAACAAAACAAAATCCTCCTACTGATGTATACAGCTATATAGTACAATAGTAGTGACTGCTTCCGTGATTTTTACCATTTTCTATCTGAGAATCCACAACGATCAAGATCCAAATAAATTTTTTTAGCATACATTCTTTTAAATAGTTCAGGTTTTAAAACTGAGATGTACATGTAAATGCATAGTGTACTTCATATTGATTAGGTATTGTTTCAAGGCAGTGTATTAACATACTTTTGTATTTATAGTCTGTGATGCTGTAATTAAATCCAAGAGATTAGGTGTCTGGCATCAAAATATACATGAACTCAAAAAACTAGCATCAGCAGTGTGGCCTGTCTTTCATGCATGATGGGCCATTTAACCATCAAACAGTGATGTGTCCATTAAGGAGGTATTTACATTTAAACTGTTGTCAGATTTGCTGACTGATTTATGGCTTGGTTGACTGGCAAGGGATCTGCTCAGTTGGCAGGGCTATGGTGAGCTGTCACTTCTCCTTGTGAACCCTGGCTGTTCCTCATCACTGACAAAATGAGAAATACAGCCCCAGAGGTCCAGGATTTTTTTCAGGAAGGTGCTAAAGAGCGGCACCAGGCTGTCTGTTTTCAAAGCCCTCACCTATGCTCATATGATTGATTCAGTGTAGCTGAAATCCCTGAAGATTTTAGATATCGACAGAGAAAAGAAAGATAAATTTATGGAAAGATAACCATCACTGAATAGTTAGAAGTCACTGTGGAACAAATAATGTCATCAAATATAGTGTAAGTTTATTTAATGCCTATCCATATACATCCATGAGTATAGATCATCTTTGAGTACTTTGATGTCTTTTCTTCCAAGAGTTTCTTTAAAAATAGGTATTTAAAAAAAAAAAGAGATTAATATTATTTAGTTACTCAAATACAATTTGCTATGCCTTTGAAGATGGACTTGGATAGGTGATTCTGGGGAAAAGGCATTTGGAAAGGTGTATACCTTAAAGCAGAAGACAGATTATGCTTTCAAATTCTTATAGGCACATAAATAACTTAAAATGATTTAAAAATATTCTGGAAACTTCGGTTTCAAGAGCAGTATCCATTCTAAATAGATTCTACCTTCACTCTGCTCAGTCCAAGGGGATTTGTGCTTAGTTTCTTTTTGTAGGCATTCCACACTTTTCAATGGTCACTTAATACACTAAACATAATTGGAGAATGATGATGCCATTTAATACACTAACCAAAGAATACCACCAGAACCTTGCTAAACATGCTACTGATTATTCTGTAGAATTACTTAATAAAAAGCTGATCTATGACACATTACTACTCTTCTCCCTTAGGTGACTTCAATTCTGTTCAGCTGTCACTGACAGAAGAAACCACTAAAACCTGTGCTCTTAGAAAAAATGTCCTCTTCTTTTTCAATTTTCTATCTAGTCTCATGTACAGAAATATCCTTTCTCAAGTACACTGCCCTTGAGGTCTGACTTACATAATGTGCAAGGTTGTAATCTGCGCATGCTTTGGGAGAATATTCAAGCTGATGAGGTCATTTGCAGCCTCAATCTCCTTACTTGATCCATATATTTAAAGGATAGGGGATTTTTATTCATTGCAGCTGCTGTAACTCTTTTAATCCTGAGCACATTGGTAAAGGTATTTGGTATGTCCTTCCTGCCACTATACCTTTCAGCATTTCTGTCCAACTCTTCTAATAGATTTTTATAATTCAAGATTCTTGAAATTAACAAGATAAGGGTTTGGAAAGTTGCACTACTCCTTTTTAATATTTCTGCTGAGAAAGACAGCTACAGTGTACCACACAATACAGAATGAGGAAGTGTTTCAACAAGCCAGGATACAGCACAAGGGCAACAGCTATTTTACAGGCTTGGAAGTAAACCAGCAACACAGAAAGTAGCTTTGACAACAGTTGCAGGTATAGAAAAATACAAGTAACAGCATAAATCCACACAGTATGTAAGAGCCTACAAATATGGCAGCAGACAGACAATTACTCAAGCATCTAAAACCACAGAGAAAGCGAGCCAAATAACTTGCTAATTGTGCTTTGTATGCAAAAAGTTCATATTTGGAGCACATAAACAGGACATTCTGTACTGGCAGGAAGAAGAAGGCTCTGACTGAAAGCTCATGCAAAACAGAGACTGTATCTAGCTACAAAAAACTAATAGCATTATTTTCAACCTACCGTCTATTGTACTCTTACCTTTTTCACGTCCCTGACTAGATGATGTAGAGTGTTGGATGGTCCGTGTCTCTGCAAAGAACAAATGAAGAAGAACAAAGTAGTTTGCACAAAATATAAATGTTGAGATAACATTCTCACCTTGGTAGTTTAGAGATCAGGCAGCTGAGAGCACTTAAATTGTACAGTGCTATCAATAAAAAACAAAAACAAAAACAAAAAAACCCCAAACAATTGCAAGAGCATTATTTCACCTGTTTTCCTCTTTTGTAGAAAACTCTTCCCTAAGAAAGCCCTATGAACTGTCACATTGGATGAAAACTGAAGTCCTGTGTATGAGGTTAGGCTCCTGCCTTGGAAAACCAGCACAGCACGCAAAACCTCTGGGGAAGACTGGAAGCAAACCAGCTGCTTTAGTCTCAGCCTTCCTGCACTCAGGACTGCCACTTCCACTGCTGGTGGCTCAGAGACACTCTGAGCTTGGCATTGCATCGAGGCTGTCTCATCTGAAAGCCACTGCCTGTGAATGCATATGCATATGAATGCAGAAACACAGAGTCTGTGAATTTGTCCAATCTTCTTTTGACTCCAGCTGTCATTGCAAAAATATTCTGCAGAGGAGTCCTGCAATTTCCATTCTACTACTACTACAACTACAACTACAACTACAACCACTACAACTACTACTACTACTACTACAATTACTACAACTACTACTACTACTACTACTACTACTATTATATCTTCATTTTCTGCTTTGTTTTTTGACTGTTGCTGGTATTTTAAGAGACTTCTATGAGAGGTCTTCTTGGTTGTAGCTGATAATGGATGAGACAACTACCCGTGTAGAGTTGATATTTCCATATATGCATTGCTCTGCACTTCTCAAAGCTTAATTTTACATAACCCCATCTCTGAGCATGAGACTTACCTGTGATTCTTCATATGCTGCTTCAGATTTTCTAAATTACCTGCAAATATTATTGTCTCTTCTGTAGATACCATTTTTTAGATCTTACATAAACAAGCTGAGCAGCTGTGGTCCCAGGACAGGGTCTTCCATGACCCTGGTCATAATGTCCTTTTGTGGTAAAAAACAGGCCATGTATTCCTTCTCCCTGTTTTCTAATATTCAAGTAGTTTTTAAACCAAAAGTGCCCCTGCCATGGCAGCTACATTTCTTTAATAACATTTGAAGTTTTGAAATGATGTCAAACAGTTTCGCAAAAAAAGAAAAAGAAAAAGAAAAAGAAAAAGAAAAAGAAAAAGAAAAAGAAAAAGAAAAAGAAAAAGAAAAAAAAAAGAAAAAGAAAAAGAAAAAGAAAAAGAAAAAGAAAAAGAAAAAGAAAAAGAAAAAAAAAGAAAAAGGAGTAAATGCAACATTTTTATTCTCCTGCACAATGATTGCAGAAATGGTAGTAGATTTCTAAGGCTTAACATTTTCCTACAGAAGCTGGGCAAACTCTTTGATAACATAAAATTGATTCCCTTGTCTATATTTCCATACTTTATTTGATTTTTACAAATTTGTCATGGCAGAGGTAAGGTTCACTGGTTTGTAGCTTCACAGGTCACTCCTAGGTCTCATGCTGAAATATGATATTTTTTAACTGGTCTTGTGATTTTTTTGGTGCTAAGGCTACTATGGATGCATTTGGTCATATAGTATAATGGGTAGTTTAGGTATTTCAGAGCCTGGGCCTTTTGGAATTTGTGCATGAAAAAAAATGTATGCTGATTTCTGTAGCAATAAATTTGTTCAAAAAGCCCTTTTAGCTGTAGAACTGAAGACTTCTGTCAAACTTATTCCCTGTAAAAACTGGCCTTGGTACAAGAAATACAGTGCTTATCCCTATTACAAGAAAGCTCATAGGCATTCTGTTCTCAATACATAGAAGCTAGCCAATAGGCAAAGTGTGAGCTGACCAGAGATCAGACGGAAGTTTGTCTCTAGGGTGAAATATATATACCATATATACACCAAACACACAAACATATATACCTGTTCTTCTATACTTTGCCCAAAATTAATAAATCCTTTTCATATTTGATATTTTGTAAGACTGACTTCTGGTCACCATCAGTCTGAAACACCTCCAGATAACAGCCCAGTGTGCTAGCTTATGACAGCAAAGGCTTTGAAAAGTACAGATAGAAAAAAACCTTTTGAAAAGAAAAGCCCTATCACAGCCCTTCTGCAACATACAAAGCTGGGAATTCTAAGAACTAGACAGAGCTTTAAGATTTTTTTCATAACACATAAGAAGTATGAACTTTCTGAACTACCACCTAAGTAGGTAATATTACTGTGAATGTTGGAATGTGTTTTGCATTTGAGAATTCAGAAGCAGACTTAACTTGTGCAGTTTCGTGTTCATTTTAATGGCAAGGACTAAAAATTCGCAAACAGATTTTTAAAAATTAAAGGTCTAATTTTTGGAACTCAGTGGGGGCATGGGGAAGTCCCTCATTGTAACAGAGACTGATTAAGAGTTGGAAGATTTTTCTGAAACCTTTTTGTCAGGAGTCATACAACACCACTGCATGGGTCCTAACTTGCCAGTTACTGTCTTCCAGCCACTGCCACCTGCCTAAATCTTAGGTTTGTTATATTAGAATTACAATGGCAAGAAATGAGCTGGCACTGTGTGAGGCTTATTTCATGTCTTACAAAATCTATACAGCAGATTATGTGGGCAAGGCACAGCATGTTACATTATATGAGAGACAAACAAGAGAGACAATATGGACTAACGAAAAATTCCTGCAGCAGGTGTTGACTGCCTGGTGCACCATCATCATGTCATTACAATACAAGTGGGAGCCAGAACAGTGAATATAGAGACAGAAAATTTGCCTTAGGCTGGCCCTACCGTATTGTACAATTCCTCTAGCCGGGAGATGGTGAGAAAACGATGCATGCTTACTCCATTTTCTATGAGTAATTTCACAAAATCCACTCTGTCCAACACCAGTGCATCCAGCATTGCTTGCTCAAGGGAGCCCACCTGCAAAGCAAGTGATTAATTGAAGCTGTTCCTGGGCATGGCAGGCTACATCCAGCTGGTTCAGTCACTCTAGCACAAGTAGGGAACCCTGACAAAATTCTGAGGGTTGCTGTTCTATGCTTGAAATGGGATAATCATAGTTTTAATCTGTAACAATTTTTCTGATTCAGGGCTGCATTTCAAAAATGATTATCAGAGTGCTAGTTAAAATATTCTAGGAAAAACAGATTAGGACAAAGGAACTGGAACCCAGTAAACAGGTGATCACATCTCTACCTTATTCACCATGTCATTATTATCATAATTTCTTTTCCTGTCAAACATCTTATTTGTGTTGGATATATTTGTTATGTGCACACAAAATCACTTTATTTCTGTCTTTTCTATATTTTTTTCTGTTTGTGGTGTGGAGCCTCAGGGAAATTTGAACACTCAAGAAACAGAAATAGCTTCATAATTTGCATTTCTTTGAAGGCCCAAATGCAAGAGGTCTTCTTACACAAAACCTCTCCTTCTTATCTCTTGTAGGTCAGGCAGAGTTAGAAGGATGAGATAATTTCTTCCAGCTTTTAGCTTCCAAAACAATTGCAGTTTGCAAAATTTATGCAAATTTTTGATATGATGTGGTGATGAAGAGATAACAAAGAGGACAGTTCAATGCCATTAAAATCCCTCTCATATCTTGACACATACTTATGCCCAATATCAAAGACAAAATAAATAGTCCTGTTCACTCCATGACAGAAAAGGCAAGGATTTTTGTACTAGCTTTTAGGGGTAGCAAGCTGCAGAAAGCTACATTTAAAGCAAAGATATTTAAACAGAAGCTTTCCCATTGTTACAATTTTTTCATGGAGAATTGTAAATGCTCATGTAATGATAGCATGTGAAATTCTAATGATGGTGATGAAACAAGTGTCACAGTAGTGACTATTGTGGTCCAGCTGAAACTTCTGAGTGAATAAATTCAGTTTTAAGGAGATACAGGTAGAGATCAAGACCTTCTGTTTGTTTGTTGTTTTTTGGTTTTGTTTTGTTTGTTTGTTTGTTTTGTTTTGGTTTGGTTTTTTGTTTTTGTTTTTTTCCTGTGCGACTTCTGCCCCTGTAAAAGCTGCAGCAAAATCTGGGAGTTGACTCTTCCTCCTCTGCCTGACACTAACATTCAATAACCCCTCTGTTCACAGCCCTACCACTCCTGAAGAGAATCCATGCTCCTGGTGCTCCCTGGGAATGCTATTAGCCAGGGAGCAACTGGAGCACAGGACAGTGCAGATGCAGAGCAGCAGTGAGCAGAGAATTAACACCATCTGAGGTATGGACCACAGCCCATCTGTGGTGACACTGCTGATCAGCTCCTGCAGTCTACCTGACCTCCAACATTTGTATGGTGTATTTTTTTATGTCAATTCATCACTTTAAATACAGTTTTTGCATATAAAAGCACTCTGCTTGAAGAGAAAAAAGTTTTGACTTTGCTAGAAGTCAAAGCTTTGCTTTATAGCCTAGTACCAAGACAAGACATGGCTGTACGCCTGTTTTCCTCGGTTTGCAGAATAATGCTTGGTAGCACAAATCTGGTACTTCCCGTTTTTTCAGGGGTATGTTTCCTACTCTTAAGGCGTCGCTAGATGTCACCATTTCCTTGGACAACAGAACACGCTGGCCTCTCTGCAACGTGCCTGCCTTCAGCGCTGTGATTGCGAACTGTGTGTTTGGCAGGACCTCGTGTATTTTAAACCACACGAAAACCATCGTCATAAACAGAATGGATTTAACACTCCGTGGGGATCAAAGTGTTTCCAATAAAAGATGTTGTGTATATATACATATATATATATTTATATATATACTGTACCGGCCACTGTTGCCCATAAATAAAGATCTGACTGCGGGCGATGTCTACTCTGTTCCAGGCCAGTGCGAGGCTCAGCTGGTCGGGAGCAGACGCGTTAGCTCCTGTATGCACACAAACAGGGGTGCAGGGAGGAGAGCAGGAGGAAAAAGAAACAAGACATTAGGCTCATTATGCCCTGGTAACTCCTCTTTGTGAAAAGTCTCACAGATGTCCATGTCATTTCTGCAACTGATGTCATATGAAAACAAAACCAAACCTTCCATTACACCTGTAAAAAAAATAAAAATAAATCCGTTCTTAAATCTGGATCTGCGGTTCTCAGATTGTCTTATGAACATTAATTATTTCTTCATATTCCCTTCAAAATACTTCAAAATACAGCAGATACAGGTGATATAAGAAGAGGCAATTTGTGATTGACTGATTTCCCTCCTATTGGATGGGAAGCAAGAGAACAAGCCAGGATACAGATGGAGCTGCAGGAATACACACGCACCCACACGTATCACATGAGATACACACACACACACACACACACACGTTCCTCTAGCAATAACAAGTAGATTCAACTCATACAGACACCACCGATTTCGCCAGTTGTGCATTTTTTGGCATCTTACACCTTCCAGCTTGATAAGAAGCATTAGGAATTTCTGCCCTCACCTGTACTGAGGTGGTGGGACAAGTTTCCCTTCACATATGAAATACCCCTTTAGGGACGCATTCTATAAAGCTTGTGTCAAGGTATAATATATCCAAATTAAATGAGAAACTATGCAGATAATAAGATGGATTCGGAGCTGTTCGTTTTTGGAAGGGAGGGTATGTTTTTCCGTGCAGTTTTAATGGACACTGTGGGACATTCCTGTCCTGCTGTGCGTTTTTTAATATTTCACGGTTCTCAGCTGATTTGTTATAATAAAACAGCATTTGTGTTTCAGTATCAAAGGGAGAACTGGCCTGAATGGACTGATCAACCAAATAAATAAAGGGCCCTTTGACTTTTAACTACATATCTTCTTGCAGTGGTTAGGTGATCGTATAAAGGCTTATTTTTAAAGACCTCATACCTCTACTGTTACTTTGTCTTTATTAATTCTTATACTGATATCATGGAGTGAGGATAAATAATAGCTTTTCATTACTTCAAAGCATTTCTGTCCCTATTTCAGTACTATTCAAACCCACACACTGTTCCAGTTGGAAGTGGACTCCGAAATTGGAAGCCAGGAAAACATAAAGCTGGCTTCTGAAATTCTCTGTGAAGTCCTTAATAAAAACCCTTGTGGAGCTTAGCCTATAGTTTAACTTCATAACTCTCAACTTTGAAGTCAGCTTACTACAGCCGTTGCCAAATACTTGTCAATACCTACAGTAATTGTTTTGGAGATGGTGGACTGTGAATCATCCAAATCACATTCAGACAGAAGTGAGCTCTGATAAAAATGTGGACAACGCAGGAACAGAACAGAATTGAAACAAATTAAGAAGGAAAAAAAAAAAAAGAAATTACTTCTGTGACTACTATGGCTAAAAAGTATCAGGAATTCCTCTTTGCCTAAGACAACTTCTCATTGCTATGTACTACAATGTAGACAAAAGCTCTCACAAGAGACCTCAGGGGGCATGCCAACAACATCTGAAACTTTCGGAGTTTCTTACACAAGCAAAATGCAGCATTCAAGAACAGAAAATATTTACCTTTGGGAAAGGCAAAAATGTATCTACATTTCAACATCCCAAGATTTATTTATAAAAACAGAAAAAAACCCCCAAACCTGCAGTGAGTATGATAGTGTAAGTTAAACACAGAGAGCAAATAATGTTCTCCCCCCTCCTGAAGCAAACAAGAGATGCTCTCATCAGATGATCTCCTTCCCAATCATATGCCTGTAGGAGAAGTGAGAGCTTTAGCAGGGGCTCAGGCAAGGTTTTTGGTGAGCCATGGAGGAGGCACATGGGTAAACTCTAAAACCTGGAGGCAGTGATGGTGATCCCACAGCCTGACAACAGGCACGAGCGATGAGAGAGCTCCAAATCTCGATTTTCCTACTGCAGCCTACAGTATGGGTAGCCAGGGATGCCATCTACTTAGAAATCATTTTGGATCAAGATTGAACCAGATGGAGAAGGGAACTGGGCTATTCACACTTCTGCCCCTACCTCAGGCAGAAGTCAAGCTAAACCACCAAGGCTCCAGGTGAATAACTTCTGAGCCCTAGCAGGGAGTGTTCTCTACTTTGTGTCAACTGACCCTAGCAGTCCTGGACCTTTCCATGCTTTAGAAAAGATTCAGCTGACGGATGAATAGAAGGTCTTCTGGTGCATTTGACTACAGAAAAGAACAGCTAGCATGGGGCATGAGGTGGTGCCTGCTCATTCATTCACCAAAATTGTTTTCTTTGAGCATGCTCATTGCTCCAAATACTGAGCAGAGGGGAAAGCAAGCCATGGTCCAGTGCGTGTCCTTCCCATCTCCCTGCATTGTACTTAAGGCTGCCAGCAGTGGCCAAGTTTTCCTGTTGGTACATGCGCAGCACTAGAGTTAATGGTCTTCTCAGTGCTTGTTGCTATAATGTTTCATTGTCTCACAGAGCACTGCAGATACCTGGCAGTTGAAGGAAACGTGTGGTTTCTCAAGGGGATGTTGTACTCCAGGTGTGAAGCTGTCAGCAAAGATGTAGCCTGGGCAGTACGGGTGTGCATGCTGGGGCTCTGGTGCATTTGACTGGATGGGTGCTTCCACAGTACAGTTTCTTGCTGGAAAGCCCTTGCTTCCTTCTCCTCTTTCCCATCTTCCCTGAGGGGTTTTCAGATGAATGTGGGTAACACTGATGTTACTTAAGAAGACAAGGCAAATCAAAGCTATGAATGTTTGTACAGAGCAGCATGTGAGCTGTGGATGCCTTTTAATTGATTTTATTTCTGTGACAGAAGTGATGGTCTTTGCCTCACATGAAAAAGGAAGTATTCAGGCTATTTTAGGTGGAATTCTACCCACTACTAAGAAGTATGAATGATTCCACTTATATGAGAAAAACTCCCCAGAAAAAACATGAGATGGCCTTCTTAAGATACTGTCACCTTTCAATCATTTCCTTGACTGCATTCAGTGCCATAGAGCATGGACTTGAGTCAGTAGGAAGAATTCAAAAAGTGATCTTTCTGGGGATGCTTGTCCCTCATGAGCGTCACTGTAGCATGCTCAAATCAAAGCCAAAGTATATTTGGGAAATAAATAAGGTAGAGTTAATAACCTATTGCATTGTATTATTTTAGTTACCATATCATACTTACTGCATTAAATAATGCTTTAGGTAATATGACTAATGTCTCTGTAATATTTAGTCAGTATTCTGGTGTCTGGCTGGTTGTAAGATATGCTCCTCAAAAGAATGTTTTCAGACTATGACAGCATCTGCAGTGTGACCCTTCCTTTCATCTGCTCCTAGAAGAAAAGTTGCAGTTGGGATGCAATACATTGTTTTGGCAGTACTTTATCTTGGTACAGATGCCACTGGATATAGATAGACTGCTGGGACAATCGTTAGTTCCTGCAGATGTTAGTTTTATATTCTTAGGCTGCCATCCAGGAGTGCTTGCACAGACTCTTTCATATCTTGCTAGACTCTTCTGGTAAAAAGCCACATTGTCTACTCAGTATTTTGGACTGAAAATGTAATACTCCTAAATGATAAAGCCTGGGACTATAAACTCAACGCTGTCTCCTCAGTGAGCCAGGGTACACGTCAGACAATGAGCGTTGTGCACCTGCAGGACTACTGAAGAGCTTTTATATACTGATTACTACAGGATTTTATATACTGGCTAAAGCTTACTGTGACCAGTGTAAACCCCTAAAAGATTCTCCTGGAACAGCCTATGATCTTGGTGCCCAGGTATCTGGAAAGATGAAATGACATGAAACATCTACCTAGACAGAAATGGTTGTGTGATACCCATTTCCACAGTGCACCTAAACATGTCAGTGTACTCTTTGAATCAACATCCAAAGAAAAGAGCTAGATTAGGGAAAATAGCAAACCAAATTAACTTTTTGCTTTGTGTCTCTGCAGGTCAATGCTGTCTCCTGTTTCAGCAGCTCTTTGGTGCAAAGGCTGTGTCTCCACAGAGTTTGCTACAGAATCATCCTGGCAATTAGGAAACCAATTGACAATATAAAACCAGATAGCAAAACCATCTACAAATGTAACCAGTAACCAGATAGCCGACCTAACACTGAAACCTTTCTATGTCTGTGATTTCATGGTTGGCAGACTATCCTTGGCCATCTGATACTATGTGATGGTTATTCAGTGAGCATGAATCATGACTTGCTCACAGGCTGGAAAGTATGCAGACTTCAGCTCTGCTTTAGCCTAACATGGCTTATCTCAGAGGGTACATGGCAGTAATATTGCTGTATGCCCATACCACACAGCACTTCTCCCAGTGATGACAATTGCACTGGGGAGGCTTCTGGAGCACCATCTGAAATATGGCTGGTGCTAGTCTGCTCCAGACATTGCAACAGCTTCGTGAACTAGGATCTTTGAAGCCACTTCAAAGCAAGTATTTTTTTAGGACCTCTCCATATGCTGTCTTTAAATTCCCTGTCATATGCCTTCTGCTTTGCTAGCAGCTGCAAAAGGACAAAATCCATTATGGTGTGAGTTCCAACTGTTCAAGTTAAGAGAGCACAAACAGTTAAATTGTATTGATAAACTTGCCTGCTATAGATTCATGCCTTTGGAAACTTACTTCCCACATTTGTGTCTTTCAACATTAAAAAAAAAAAAAGAATTTTCAAACCATATGCTGTTGTGACATCCATGCAATATAAATTGATAACCAGTTTGGATGCCATTCTGCAGTTTATTGAAGATAATTTCCAAGAAAGATAGATCCTGCTGACAAGATTAAACAAGTGACTTGTGAAAACAAACGAAGAAATAATATGTGGTGCTGGGTTTGGGGCTTGTGGAATATGCTGCCCAGGAGAGCTCCTGAATTGGCAGTGTGTCTGAATCACAGAATCACAGAATCACAGAATCACTAGGTTAGAAGAGACCTCCAAGATCATCAAGTCCAACCCAGCCCTAACACCTCAACTAAACCATGCAGTCTTTCTGTAAACACATCCAGGGATGGTGACTCCACCACCTCCCCAGGCAGGCCATTCCAATACTTTATCACTCTTTCCATAAAAAGCTTTTTTTCTAATATCCAGCCTATATTTCCCTTGGTGCAGCTTGAGACTGTGTCCTCTCGTTCTGTCAGCTGCTGCCTGGAGAAAGAGACCAACCCCCATCTGACTACAAGCACCTTTCAGGAAGCTGCAGAGAGGGATAAGGTCACCCCTGAGTCTTCTCCAGGCTAAACACCCCCAGCTCCCTCAGCCATTCCTCACAGGGTTTGTGTTCCCAACCCCTCACCAGCCCCGTTGCCTCCTCTGGACGCGCTCAAGTGTCTCAATGTCCTTCCTGAACTGAGGGGCCAGAGCTGGACACAGCACTCAATGTCCTTCCTGAACTGAGGGGCCAGAGCTGGACACAGCACTCAAGGGGTGGCCTCACCAGTGCCGAGTACAGGGGAAGAATGACCTCCCTGCTCCTGCTGGCCACACCATTCCTGATCCAGGCCAGGATGCCTTTGGCCTTCTTGGCCACCTGGGCACACTGCTGGCTCATGTTCAGCTGCTGTCACCAGAACTCTCAGGTCCCTTTCTGCCTGGGCACTGTCCAGCCACACCATCCCCAGCCTGTGGCTGCAGGGGGTTATTGTGGCCAAAGTGCAGCACTCGGCACTTGGACTTATTAAACTTCATCTTGTTAGACTCTGCCCACCCATCCAACTGCTCCAGGTCTCTCTGCAGAGCCCTCCTACCTTCCAACAGATCGACACACACTCCCAGCTTGGTGTCATCTGCAAATTTACTAATGGAAGACTCAATACCCTCATCCACGTCATCAGTAAAGATATTGAACAGAGCTGGGCCCAGCACAGCCCCCTGAGGGACACCACTGGTGCCTGACTGCCAGCTGGATGCAGCACCATTCACCACCACTCTCTGGGCTCGGCCATCCAGCCAGTTCTTAACCCAAGTTCTTAAGTCTGGTGTGGGTTTAAAAGAGATAAGCTAATCACAAATTTTACACAGCAAATAGGAAGTGGTACTTTGTGTTTCCAAACCCTTGTCCCCCTCTTCCCTGACCAAATCACTCACACAAGGGTGGGATGGGTCATGATATCTTGCACTATCAAAAGCTGCAAATTCCTCAGCAGGAAGACTGAGAAAAAGTTACTGCTAATCACTCACCAGTTTCATACATTGCTCTGCCCCTTTTTTCGCACAGTACTGGTGAGTAGGAAGAGATGAACTCCTAAAATCAAATTTATGAATTTCAAGATAACTCAGATCCAGTCTTCAAATCTCCTTACTTATTTTACTTACTACAATTATTATTTTTCTTTAATTTAAGAGACAAGCTATGGGAAGTAAGTTTCCAATGCTGTGCAAATGCCAATGCCATGAAAATTCAAATGCCATGAAAATTCCAACAGCATGAAAAAAAATATTTTGATTTATTTTACCTATTACAAATAAATTACTTACTATAAATCAATAGACAAGTGGTTCAGCATTGTTACCTTAAGACTTTGATGAAAAATTTAAGTATCCATCCGGCTTGTGAGGTATATTTACAGAAAGTCAGTATTTCTTTCAAGGCGGGCTGGAACACTTGTACAAAGACATGATGTGAATAAGGACAACTGACTTGGCTGAGACAACAGATCTCATCTTTGCACATATTAATTAAACACCTTATGATCAGGAGGCTTATATGAACCAGAGACGCCTGATGAATCTGATCTTCACTGAATACCTTCATAATCAGAAAGTCCTGAGGAACATGGAAGATGAGGTATATGTCTTAGTTCCTCAGGCTCTTTTTTTGAACAAGAAACAAGTGTTGCTACAATCAGCAGATTTTCAAATCAAGATTCTCAGACAAGCATGAAAGGAGATGTCAAAAGTACTAACACAGATCCAGGTACCTCCTGAGCTAACAAAAGTTTCTTATGATGACTAGCACCCTTAACATGAAGAGGAAAGGAAATTTTATTTTACTAAGGGGCCAGCAGCACCCATTAGGTACTTGCAAAATGTACTTGCAAAAAGTCCTCCAGATCAGGGAGGACTGCTCATATACTGAGATTGCAACCACTAGAACAGTTGCACATGTAAATATTGCAAAAGAACATTTCAAATAGAAAACAATCCCTCACAGGCCTGTGATTTATTTCCTTCAGCTTCCAAGAGTCAGTTTTCAGAAAACTCCAGGGATCTATGTTGAGATACAGACCTTGAAAACACATCTAGAAAAAGTGGAATCACAACTCCAAGACATTCTTTGCCTTATTAATAGAAAACAAGAGCAGTACTTTCAGGAATTTTCTTAAGAACAAATGTGAAGAGAATACCTTCACACTGAGGATAATGAAGGATTCAGTTACATTGAAAATAAAAATGAAACCTGCAATTATATTATTTCCGAAGGACAAAAAGGAGAAATTTGGTGATGGATGAAATTCTTGATCCTTGCTTTGAACTAGTTTATTAATTAATATAGACCAGGGTCTATAATGAACTGTAGCAAAAGCAAATTTATTTTAGGCCAAGTTCTGCTTTTAAGAGCAGAACTGTAACATGTAATGGCTTAGAATGATGCAACAACCAGCCAAGTTTAAGATTAAAAGCCCAACCATCCCAACAGCTACATTCCTCCCAACATGTGGAGGCTGGAAGGAACCTCACACTACTTCTAGAATTTCTTAGGAATGACTACAGACAATATCTTTGACAACAGAGCCAGCTTTATCTGAATGGATGTTGTAACTACCAAGGTAATATGAGTTCTTTGACTCTTCTTGTGAATACTAAACTTCTCAAGTAACCAGTATGGGGGTCACCACTGATATTTTTCATGACACATCAGTGATTGTGTAGAACAAAAATTCAGAAAGGAAAAATAGTAGCTGTTTAAACATTAAAGCTGTTTAAACGTTAAAGAAAGACCTGGATTAGATTAAAGCAGTTAGAGCAAGAAGCATACTTCAGTTACACAGTATAGATTTATCATCTTGATAGATATGTCAATAAATGCAGGTTTCAGCACATTAGAGACACAAACTGGATTGATATAGACTCACTGTGGAGTTTAACTCTGTTACCTTTTAGTAGTGCTGTCAGGATAGCTAAATCAATATCCTGGTGTCCTTCTGATCCCATTCGAAAAACTGTGATCTGCAATGTTAATAGACAATACCATTATTGAAACCAGGGTAATAAAAAAAACCAAACAAACAAACAAAAAACCAAACCACTAAAATCAGGGCACTGTGACTTGAATCTTAAAATGTCCTGATGTCTATGAGATAATCTTACTGTATTTGCTTTATAAAAAGCTTATTAAATAGAAGTAACAGATAGTATATTTTGTGACATAAAATTTGGTAAGATAGAAATTGTATTAATCTTCATACGGAAAAAAGGTGTTCAGTGACACTAGCAGGGTGAAATTAGAGATGAAGGAATGTTCCTGTGTTAGAGTGACATTAGACTTAGTGTTCCCAACAGATTACGAGGAAGATTTAGGTGTATTATGAGTGTGGACATAATTGATGGGATATGGCATAGAATGAATATTTTCAAGTTTTATTAGAAACCTATTCAACCTTGTGATTCTATATAGGAGAGAGTTTGATAAATAATCTAAGAATTATGCTTCTAACAGGTCCAGGAATGTCTTCAGCTATGTACGGTCAATGACCTATCACTCTAAGTTATAGGCTCTGAGGCAGTGAGGTGAGATACACAATTCATAAATAATAAGAATGAATATATGCGCAGCTGTTCCTTCTAGCCAGATTCACTCTTGATTAAGACTGCATTGAAACATACAGAAGTGTAAATCCCCTTGCTCCTTTTGTTGCCATAGCAATAGCTTTTTTTGAACCTCTGCCTCTTACAAAGCAACAGAGATTGAAGCTTTTTACTTGTGCCTTTCCTTTACTCATGAAAACTATTTCATCATTTTGATCTAAACACTTGTTACCTGTTTTTCTTTTGTCAATATGGACTGCCTCAATTCCTTTTTTTCTAGAATAAGTGACACCTTTTTATTAGGAATTATATAAGCATTTTTTACATTCATATTGAGCAACATCTGTTTCCATGTTCCTAGATTCCTACTCATATAGCACTGAACTGCAGCAGTATCTCATATAGAGCAAACATCAGGGCACCAAGAGCTGTCTACCATCACAGAGGGAGACATACAAAGTCTGAAGGACAAAGTAGAACTTCAGTGATAAGCTTCAGTCTGACAGCTGAAAAGTGCTACAGAGCATATCCCAGGAAATCCAGTGCAGCCCTCCTGTAGCACCTATTCTACCTTCATTTGATCCTAGAGCTCCAGGAGTTTCAGAGGCTTTGGTGTCAGTGACAGTAGTACAGCATCTTAGAGGCTAAAAAGCAAACTGGAAAAAGTAATAGGAAACTGGCTTAGCTCATTTAGTCAATTGAGTTAGGTGATGTAATGTCATGTAAGACATTACTTATGTTAGGCAACCTCCTCAGCTAAACTACACTATTTCCAAGCTAGACTTAATTTGATCCTTCAAAGTGTTCTCGAGCACAAACGGTGATTTAATGAAGTGTTTTCTCTCTCTCTCTCTGGAATATATAAATGTCTCTGGCAAACTACTTGATGTCTATCCCCACATCACAACTTCAGAAAGGAATAGAATAGGATAGAATTACATAGGATAGGATAGAATTAGAATAGGAACAGAATAGTTGGAAGAGACCCTCAACAATCATCTAGCCCAACTGCCTGACCAGGGCTGGCCAAAAGTTAAGGATTAAGTATTAAGGATTAAAGTATTAAGGACATTGTCCAAACAATTGCCTCTTAAACACTAACAAGCATGGAGCATCAACCACCTCTCTAGCCCGTTCCAGGGTTTGATCACTTCCTCATAAAGAAATGTTTCATGATAATTTTCCAATTTTTTGTCTATTTCCTTGATGACTGGTAATGAAGCTTTCCCTGCAGGCAGTCTGCCCACAGGTAATGTGAATAGAAATACACATTTCTATGTATGTCTCATCTCAAATCATCAGTATGGGAGGGGATCAGACCCTCTGCTGTACATGGTGATGATGTGCTTCCCATGCCACAGATGACAAACTTGGAGGTAGCATGAAATGGCAAAATGTCTTTCTCTGTCTTTAAGGCCTCAGGAGAGGCAGTCTGCACATTGGGGACTGAACATACTGAACAATGGAGTTTGCAGGAGGAATAAACAACAGCTCAAACTAAACACATGATCCGTGAACTCCCAGCTTAATAAAAAGTAATCATATAAATTGCAAGCACTGAACAGCTTATAACCATAGGAAAATTAAAGAAAGTACTTCTCAGACTTTGGACCACATATAAACTTAAACATCCAATTTCTTTTTCAACCCTCTGCATGCATCAGAAAAATAAACTCATCAGAAGAACGAAGTTTTGCTGTATTAAAAATAAAATGGAATTATGTAAATTAGTGACATTAGAATAAAAAGGCTGTCCTTCCACATCAACTACTGCTTTTTTATTATTTTGAAGAGCCCTAGCATAATTCAAGCAGTAAAAGGAAGAAGACAAATAATTGGGGAAAAAAGATGGAAATTGATAGATTGCTCAGACTCACACTAGAATTATGATTTTGGGGTCATGTCTCAGATTGAATTAGAATTTCAGACAGAACCAAGAAAAAATATGATACTTCATACAATCTCATAATCATAGGATTTTTTTATTTGGAAAATACCTCTAAGATCCTCCAGTTAACTATTAACACAGCACTGCCAAGTCCACCACTAAACTATGTGCTACATCAACTCATCTTTTAAATATCTCCAGTAATGGTGACTCAACCACTTCCCTGGACAGCCTGGTCCAGTGCTTGACAAGCCTTTCAGTGAAGATTTGTTTCCTAATATCCAATCCAACCCTGCATCTGGTGCAACCTCAGGCTGTTTCCTCCTGTCCTGTAACCTCCTATCTGAGAGAAAAAACTGATCTCTGCCTCACCCCAACCTTCTTTCAGGCAGTTCTAGAGAGTGATAAGGTCTCCTGAGGTTCCTTATCTCCAGGCTACACACCTTCGGGTCCTCCAGCTGATCTTCATCAGATCTGTGCTCCAGACCCTTCCCTAGCTCTGCCACCCTTGCACATCACATTATCACAGAATCACAGAATCCCAGAATATCCTGAGTTGGAAGGGACCCATAAGGATCGTTGAGTGCAACTCCTGGCCTTGCACAGGACACCGCCTCACACCATGTGAACGTATTGTCCAAATGCTCCTTGAACTGTCAGGCTTGGTGCTGTGACCACTTCCCTGGGGAGCCTGTTCCAATGCCCAAACACCCTCTCAGTGAAGAACTCTCTTCTAATATCCAACCTGAACCTCCCCTGACACAACTTCTGGCCCACAACAGAACACAGGACTCAGGGTAAGACCTCAGGGAGTAACCCTCACCTAAGGGTGAGCACAGGGGAATGGTGACTGCCCTGGTCCTTCTGGCCACACTGTTGCTGATAAAAGTCAGGATGCCATTGGCCTAATTGGCTGCTGGGTCATGTTCAGCTGGCTTTCAACCAAATGCTAACTTAATTTCAAAATGCTCTGAGTTTAGGACCTCAAACACTCAGCTGGCACTGTGGACTTCTGTCTTTTCTGAATGCACAGAGGCAGTAAACAAATATGTCCAGCCTCTTCTTATGGTTTAAGTTTACTGTCACTATCCACAGCTGCTTGCTCTCTGTGGCAGAGGCACTCCTCCTGTTTGACATAACTGAACTTTTGTCCAGGCAGACACTCAGCAAGCAGGAGTAACTGAGGTTAATCCTACTGTGTGAGGCTATCAGTGAGAACACAGAACCAACCCCAAATAAACAGTCTGGCTGGAGCCCTGGCTGAAAAGCAGAACATAGCAGAAAATCTGAGTATGTACCAACCACTTTACACTATAAATATTTGCAGACACAGGGCCATTTGAGCTATCCATCCATAGCAGCTGTCTGGGTGGCAACCATCTCTCCTTCAGCATAGTTACCTCTCACTGTTATTCCTTGACACTGAGACATTTTTTACCTGGCACCAGATATTAATGGGTTGATAAAACACATTCTTCTGGAAGCATACAAGGTTTAAAATGCGTACAGCAACCTTTAGTTTCTGTAGTTGGAGATAAGAGGAAATGCAGATGTCCTAAAGTATTTATGCAGAAATTACACTTAGAAATATCCTTAGGTCTTAAAAAACCTGTCTGTTTTACTAGACACCTCTTCTTCTGGTATTTTCTTTCCGCTGAGTTAACAGGTAAGAATTTTATGTTTCCAATCTCATCTAACTCTAAGATCCATTAATGTATCTCACAACCTGCCAATGCTACTTACAAGTACATTGGTGGGTGAATCTCTGCAGAGAACTGATAAGCAACACACTGAGGACGTTGGCTGGAGCATACAGAAGCTACTGCACTAAAAAACATGCTGTGCTAAAGGAAAATATCTGAGTCAGTAAGCTCTATTCCCAGCTACTTCTTTCTAGATAAGCATCCTCCATCTCGGTAGATGCAAAAAAACCAGAAAAATTAAAGACTTAGAAACCCATTTAATACCCATTTTTCATTGGAAAAAGGAAACAGCCTTTCTTCTTTCAGTGAAGAGAAAGTGCCAAAGAGCTTTTCACCTAACTACTGTAGACCCTTTAAGGCTGCTGGTGAGTTGTACCTCTGGACAATTTTAACAGAAAAAAAAAAATACAGAAGGAAAAACAACCTAGTAAGGTGTGTGTATGGAATCCAGTACATTTCATTAGAAAATAATAAATCCCAAGAAGCTTGTGTTAAAAAGTAATATATGTTCAGGACTTGCTTATATACCAAAAGGAAACAAGGGGGTACGATCAGCAGTTTTAGTCAAACTACCACCAGACATTCTTCTGCATTGCTGTGAAAGAGGGAAGACTAGTTTAAAAAGAAATTTTCTCTGTGCTGCTCTGTTTCACAATGTAGCTATGAAAATGTTTCCTATTTTTCAGAGGAGCATATGAAACTGTTGGAGAGTAAAGCTACCATTTACCCATGTCAGCTATTTCTTTTGAACCAAAAACCAATTTACATCCAAAGAAGAAAAAAAACCCAAAATCAATTACTGTTTTTTCTGTAGGCCTTTCAGACCACATTATTACCTCTGTGTAGCTGGCATTTTCAACTGTTGGTGTTAACCTCAATTATTTTAATTTTTTTTTCTGTTCCACTGCTACCCCATTGGGTATTTTGGGGTGGTCTTTTTCTGATTTCCTCCTTTCCTCAGTGTTCACCTTATTTATAGGCTTGAAACAACTTTTTCAGGTAGTTTTCTGAGCCATCTCAGTGAGGAACTGTGATTTCCAACAGAAAGCATTTTTTTAAAAAAGTATTTTTCTTTTCCTCTTTGCAAATATAATAGAAGCTGGGGTTACAGTTCCTTACAAACACAAAATTGTATTGCACTGCACTGAAGAGATAGATCTTCAAAAAGACATACCTGAAACAGGCAAATGATTAATCAGTAGAGGTTGCCCAACAGGCTGCAAAGCAGTTGATAAGCAACTAGATTCTTGCAAATGGATTCTTGCTAAAAGTCCCGATTCCTTTGGTGTGCCCATGATCTCATTGCAAAGTACAGTAGCAGATGCTCTCAAAGCTGGGAGCAGCTGGACTCCTTTCAGGTGGAGGTGCTTGGAACCTGACAGTCAAACTTTTCCTATAACAAACTACCTCTCACAAAACCTTCCTAAGTAAAATGCATGAGATTTGCCCTTAAAAGAAGGGAGAGACACATGCTCCCCTGCCTTCCACTAAACCTTCCCCCACAAACAACAAACCACAAACCAACAAACCATAAACAAACAAACCCAGCAACAAAAAGCTGGGAAGGTCTGCCTTCTACCTCATTGCAGATTTTACTGAAGTATCTTAATGTGAACAGGATTAACTTCTAGGAAAATAAACTAGATGCACCCTCATTCTGCCTAGGAAAATGTGGTAGGAAATCGCTGAGCCGAAAAGAACCTTCTTTGCAAGCAGGATTACAGCACACTGTGATAACTGCCAGCAATAATTACTATCCAGCAGGGCAGAAACCTAATTTTCAGGAAGGGCAGGTAGAAAGCAAGTAAAAACCAAGAAGACTGAGTAAAGAAAAGCGTCAGGATAGAAAGCAAGGTGGGAGGAGGCTGGAAAGGTGCTGGGGGGAAGCAGAAGTAAAGTATTATCTGACCTCGGATACTGCCAAAAGCACCTATTTTAAAACTGCTCTCTGTTTATAATCTGTTCCATCCTTGTTTGACAGATTACTTTTTCTTTCCTTTTCTTGTACACAGTTTCTGGCTCAGCAGGGTCAGTTTAAGTCTTACATTTTTCAATCATTCTTTTATTTTTCTGCACCTAAACACAAAGTCAGTAACAGTATTTTGCCTGAGAGCAGTGAATACCAAACAGACTTTCAGAAATTATTCACACACTGAATAGAGAGAAGAGACAGAGACACACTGAAGAGAGACAGAGACACTGCCATGTGATATTTCCCAAGTTCTCTATGCATGTACATGCAGGGTCACATTAGACATATAAATTATAGCTGTCCATATGTAGTCCATAGTGGCACCTACCAATCAAAGGACCAGCTAAGATGGATACCTCCCAAAAAAGGAGGGAAGATGTTGTGAAACAAAAGGAAAATATCATTTCCACAGATCATCGGTGAGACAATCCCTGAAATGGCAGGAGCACTGAGACACTTTAGAGGACAAGGAACTGGCTGTAGTAGGTTGTCATAGGTCCTAAACCAAAAATTCCTGAATTCTTCAAGCTTGCTCTCAGTAATATGTTCACACTCTGTCCTGTACTCATCTGGGTGAAGTAGACCTATCATGTATGAAGAGGAGAGGACTTGTGCAGAAGAAGACAGACAGAGGCAGTGCCAGTGCCTAGATTAGCAGGTTGTAAGACACTTAAGTTTGTTTTGCTTTATAGAATGTTTCCTAAGCCATTATAACTGTGTCACAGCTTCCCATATTCAGGCCTAGCTGGATATATAAATTATTAACTTCCATCAATATGAGCTACTATGCATTGGACAGTATGTACAAGTTTGTACTCCATGTGGGCAAAGTCGATTTTGTCCCTAGAATGAGAAGCAAGAACAACAGAAAATAATCAACCGCAAATTTCCCAGGCCATAAGACAGTAATGAATCCAAAAACTCTTCTGAAATAGTCTAAAGCAGAGTTTGGTAGAACAAATGAGAGATCATAAATATTCTTTCCTACTACCACCATATTCAGTTCCTCTTTTCATGCCTTTACTAGCCAAAAAGTGAGTCTTTCCCTCCTAATACAGCACTTTTTTCCACCCTTGAGTTTATTCTGAAAACTCCACAGGGATGGAAGAGCTTATTATGTTTGAGGTAATTGTAAGGTGCCAGGATTAAATTTGAATAGATATGCAGCACAAGGCTGTACTTGGTATATATTCTATAACATATGAACTTTTTTTTTTTTTTACATTTACCATTTTACGGTTAACCTCAGCTACTTCAGAGTATAAAGAGTGAGCTGAATATGCTCAGATTTTTGGCATGGAGAGGGAAACATCACCAAAACCAGAGGGAGACTGACGTGCACAACTGCACAGAAAGATGTTTTGCCCTGTGTCATGACAGAGGCAAGAGATGAAGAAGAAAAATAATTCTTTAAACTTCAAATTGATTGTGCCTGCTGACTAGACAATGGATAGCTGAAGATGAAGGAAAAAACCAGGACAGCAGTGATGAGAGCAAAAAAAGCATCAAGTGTGCTTGCTTTACAAACTTAGCATTCTAAGAATGCTGCAAATTATTCATGGTTTTAGAAATGTAATTGTTTCTGATCATCATTTCATTATGACACCAGGAGAAGCTATGTGGTGCTTTCAAATATATTTGCAGTGATTTTTTTTAGCTAACTCCAGAAAATGTTTTAGTGTTTTTAAATTTCACCTCTGACATATAAACTTTTCTTATGTATCTCAGTTATGTAAGTCAGAATAAAACCTCTCCCTTTTCTACACAAACACAGACACAGTAGTGAGTGGAACCTAAAATTCTCCTGCTTTAAAACACAGTTTGGTTCAGCAAATAGGAAATTGCTTCGAGAGTACATGTTGACACTTATAATTTAGCTAGGCCTACCTGAATATATCAGACAAAAATTACCCTGAAAATAAAAAAGAGAGTTTGATAAAACATTAAAGGAGGCCAGTTAAAAGCATTTCCCTTTTTCTTGGAAGAATAATACTATTTAACACAGGGGAACAACTCTTTGATGTGGAGGCAAAACAAAGATCAAAGTGAGCAGGTGAGTCAGTGGGTCATATTGCAGAAGAAGGGGGATGGCCAAATAAGAGGAAATTCAGGAATAGAAAGATTAGAAAGAATTGTGTTTAGGGAAAAAACTAAATTAAGGAGTTTGCTATTTTGAGGAGTACAGAAAAGAATTCCAAATGAAGAAATATGAGGGTGCAGATACAAGGGGAGAAGTTTGAATGTTGGCTGCAAAACTTTGAAATTTTGCAAAATTTCATTTTGCCAGCACCGCAACACTTCATGTTTTAATTTTATTTTTCATAGATTCAATGTCTAGTAAAAACAGGGAAAACGCAAAACAATCAGTGCTCATAAGAAAGGCAACAATTCTGCAACTGAGCCATCAATTGACATAAGTTACTGTAAATGTTTGGCTTTCCCGATACTTGGTACCTTTTTTCCCAGACTGGACATCTGAGACACCCTTAATGACTGAGAGAACAGGTTATGGACATCTCACAGCTCTGTCCCATTTAAAATTTTTTTACATTTAATGATGTGCACATACAGCTTAAATCTTACAGTACTATCAACGTTATGGAATAGAATATACATATTTTCCAGGGGAGTAAATGACCAAAAATGTTTTGGTAGTAAACCCACTTCTTTCCCCCTAAAGAACAGGTTTCATACTAGTATATTAGTACATTTCACTGCCTGAATTAATAGTGTCTGTGGTTAAAGCCATAGATATATATGAGTAAATATAAATTGAAGGTCACAAAGCATATAAGCAGGATAATACAAGTCAGACATTGTCCCTTAAATCACTGGGATGTGCACATCACAGACTGTAAAGATAAGCAGAGATGTGATTTTGTGTAGACTTGCAGTGTAGAAACTTGTTAAGATCACCCAAAAAGAGAGTAACAGTTTCAACTGCTGAGATAGACATTTTCATTCACACATTGGTATAATCCAAGGTTTTCCATTGCCCTGATTCAGACAAGAAATGTGGAGGAAGTGTAACGGAGTTCACTTCCTGCAACTCTTCTAGTATAGAGAGAGTTTTTGGAGGTATTGGGAAGATACTGACATAATAGATAGTCTTCTGAAATATAGAAGTGACAAATTAAGAAGAAAGTTCATCACTGAGATGGTTATTCTGTTAGTCTAAGAAAACAAGAATTCAGTTTGGTCATCCCCATTGCAGTATATCCTGAAAATTGCATCATGCAAGTCATGACCCTAAAAAATATTGTCTGCCAGACTTACATGCACACATACATCTTCTAATCTGAACTGAAAATGCTGATCTTAGAAGGAAGTATTGTGAGTTGGTTGGGTGGCAACAGTATTGATGCTGGGGACTGTTACTCCATGTCAAACTTCAATTTCTAGTCTTCTTTTGCAACAGTTTTCAAATAGTCCTGTGGGACATAGATGCCCAGATTGCTTTGCCAGATGATGCAGAAAAATGGCTATTCTATATTGAGGTTGACAGTGTCATGACAACACGCATACCAAGCAACAAAAATAGCCACAAACCATTAGTTTCTTAGCTGGTTTGCTGGTGAGACTAAATAGGCAATACTTTGAAAAGGCAGTTTACTTAGTGTGAGAAATTCCTGTAGGATGGTAAATCTGCAGTTCATGCTTTATCTACAGAAACTCTGCATCTCATACAGTGAGCTCCTCATCTCTGACTGAGATATTACAGCAGTAATGAATGGGTCTCTGTGCCCCATGTGAAGCCACAGAAAGGATAATTTTATTTTCTAAGAAAGATAAAAGAAATTATGACTTCCCAGACACAACAGAGTCCGGCAGTATGAAAGGTTTCTGAACATTATCATGGAGTATATACACTGCTTTGAATCCTTCCAATTCCCTGATTGCAAAAATTGGTTTATATTATCTAATGTGGAATTTTGCTGTGCCACCAAGTACTGCTTTGCCTTCAATTTCCTTATCCAGGATATTTACAGAGCTGTATAACAATTCAGTGTGCATTTGCCAGTATACCTGTTAATAGTGTAATGGATACCATGTAGTGTAAAATAGTGTAAATGGGGTAATGGATATTTTCACAAGCTTATATTTTTAGAGGGAAAAGAAACACTCTAGATTTTATTTCTGTAGCTGCAATTTTAACAAAATATGAAGGAAGATAGGAAATAAAAAGATTGGTAATAAGTTGCATTAGTATCTACCAGATGACTTCACTGTATGCACCAAATGAAACAGAAAATGTTTGCTTACTGAATGTAAGTAACAAAAGAATTGTCTTTGCAGACATGTTCCAGATATGAAGATGGCACAGCAGATGTTAAGGATGGACCCATTGCACACTTCTGCTTCTGTGGTAGGTCTGACATTTTTGTAGCTTCTAAAAGCAGATGCCCTACCTCATCTGACAGTGGTTGGAAAGCAGGCAATGTGATCAAAAGCTATTTCAGAGTTCAGTGTAGTACAACAGTTGTCTTTGGGGTTTGTTTTTTTTTGTTTGTTTGTTTGGTTTTTTGAGGGGGGGAAGGGTTGAGTGTTGTTCTTGTTTGTTTGTTTTAAATTTGTTTTTATTTTTATTATTATTATTTTTATTATATTTTTATTTTTTGCTCTCTTTATTTCTTTTGCCTTATACATTTTCTGAAGTGTTAATTTTTATGCTTTTATGTTGTTGAATTTCTAACCAAAATCGCTACATTTTAAAATTTGCCAAGTATCTTATTCTACCTTAATGTTCTGAAGTTTGCAAATAAAATTTTGATATTGAACCTCCCAGGATTTTTTTTTTCCCATGCACTGCTCAGAGTAAATCAAACAACCTTTTCCAAGTAGACCAGAACATAACAATGACCTAGTAGCTTCCCAGTACTTTGGGTAAATAACCATTAAGAAGAGTCAAAGCCCTACATTAGTGTGGCAATATCAGGATTTGAATATTAGCCTTGCAAGTCAGCCTTCTCATGCACTGTGTATTTTGGGAAAAGTGAGATCCACCTCTGTTTGAAATAAAAGCACAATAAATGGCAAGCACCTGCATGATGCAGGTTGTCTTGATCTCAGCTCAATGCACTCAGTTACTACAGCATGACACCTCCCTTGTTTCAATCTGACAGCACCAGAGCTACAAGTTACACATTAAGTCATGTAGAACTACCTACTGCCATACACATCAGCAGCACAAAGCTGAAGTAAGGTTTATACTGTCCCTGAGCAGCCATCATGACTGCCACAGCAACCATACACTGTGGTACAGGAACAACAGGGAACAGTAGAGGCAAGAAGAAAATATCTATTACTTGCTGCCATGATCTAGAGACGGGATTTTATTTTTTTTTTCTTTTAGCAGGAGACTAATCAAATTGTATCTCTTGCCTTTTTGTGGAAATATGTTCCATGAATGAATGGATGCACACAAAATTACGCTCACTGATCTCACTCTCTTCGTTCTGCAATTCCTTCTTGTAATGGAGTAGCAGGCAATGACACTATCAGTTTGCTTAATGTAGTCACTGAAACTTCAAATATTCAAGGAAACAAATTAAGTGGAAAATGGCACTGGTAGTAATAAGAAAACAAACTTAACCACCAGGTGGTACACACTTCACTGCTGGAGTTAATGCACCATTTTTTATTACAAAGGTGCTTAGATTGGACCTATCCTGATTCACAACAATTTCCATTCTCTATTCAATGGATAAAACATTAGATGTATTCACTCTGAAAACAATATTTTAGAATAATTGGTTTTATGACAAACATCTCTCACTGCCACAGGTGTGGTTGTTTTCAAGGACACAGACCTTTCTGGCTCGCCAAAGCTGCCTTTCCCAGTGGCTGCCCAACGAAGTTCCACAGACAGACCAATGCAGCTTGTTGGAAAGCCCATTCTGGCTTCTGAGAAATTCACATCATGATTTGTGAAAAAAGCACTCCAGCAACATGCTGGTCCAAGCTGCAAAATGAAGTGCTCCCAAAAGAGTAGAGCAGCCTGTATTAGTCAGAAAACTCAGACACCAGATTTACCATCCTTAAGGGAAAATACTAAGACTAATTTGTTTATTGAGACAGAAGTAAATACTCCTTTGAAAGCTGAAAACAGACATCTGAGCTATTACCCAACGCAATGTGTTTTTCAGGGATGGCCTGAAAGAGAAGTCTCCTAGCCTGCTTCCTGACTACTTAGCTTTGGTGAGCCCTCATGCTCTTGGAATAAACGTTTTTAAAGAATTCTATGTAAATGCAACAATGGCGAATGTCCATTAATAATCTATAAAATATTATCTTACCCTTGTAATCTACAGCCATATGTACACAGACATGTGTAGTCTACTTAATTTTAAATAGATTTTTATACCATAGCCATCATTAAGCACCTTGGTCCAAATACATTTGTGAATAAAACTGATGATTGTAATGTCAACTCAGATAAGTATGTAATTTCATAAAAAATATTCATTGAATTGAGAAGTGAAAATTTCTCTGTCTTGCAAATCTAACACACCTAGATCACTCTTCTAGGGCCTCACCTACTCATTTCATCTTGTGTACTTCAGATTTTATTCAACAAAAACTTTAAACTTCATCAAGTAAATGGAACATTACACATAACAATAATAATGATGGTTCCTGGGCATACAATTCTGAGACCATTATTTAAGAGTGAAATCCAGAATGTCAGAACTTGAAAAATCTCATGCTCTGAGACAATGGGTAATTTTTGCTATGATTATGCTTTTTCCTTGGCTACAACACTTGCATTAGATTTATATAACTGATGCCAGTCTTTTCACACATTTTAAGCAGGTAGAGAAGGAACAATTATTTCCAAGAAAGCTTTTGGTCCTTGCATTTGTTACTTGCATTTTATTTTCTTTCTCCTCATCTGTGATTCAGCTGTATTGATGTACTTCACGAGCGTCTTTCTGCCTGTACCCTGTTTGCACTCAATTATTTAGTGGCACACAGAAATAAGACAAGCCTTTCCTGCACTGTCTACTTTGTTATCTATCAGTCCAGCAGCTGCAAAATCAGATAGGCAGGCACACTGACCACACACAGAGAAAATAGCCATGATCAATTTAGCTGCTGAGCTCTCTGAGACAATCTTTTGCATCTTCCTTCTATTTTTTGATGGGTTGATCAGACAAATGATGGTCAGTTCATCAAGCAATGTTTCGCCTTAAGTACAACCAAATCAGAGGGTCAAGCTTGAGGAAGGACAAAAGCTTGGGACAGATGTGGCAATGTAAAACACCTGGCTTTGTAGGAATGGTGAAGTCACCACTCACCCCTGGGAGTATCTCACAGCCCCAAGATCATCTATTTCCTCTGGATATGCTGCCTTCAGCACCATGAGCACCACCTTTCTTTTGCATACATATAGGAGGTTGTGAGTTTTACAGGACACCATTAGCCTAGCAACCACACCTCAGACAGAAAACCTTTCTAGCATACCAATATTAGAATTAGGTGAGTACAACTTTGGTACTAGACAGAAAAAAACCTGTTTTAATGTATTATCTTTATATATGGTTAGGCTAATGTTTCAAATTCAAATTCAGAATACTTAGTTTTGGGCACACCGTCTCCTGACCAATAGCTCTTCACAAGATTAGTAGGTAGAGAACGTCAGTGGCAACAGATGTTGTATATCTGCAAAGAAACTTCTAACAAGTGCACAACAATGCTTGGAATAAAAATCTTAATGTGAATATTGCAGACAAAATCTTCACAGTTATTTTTCAGTAGCAGGGTTTGTTCAAAGCCTGACAACTTGTTCTGGATTTAGATGTCTAGAATAATCAAGAATTGCATTTTTCTAGTCTAGATTATTCAACGTCTGCCTCTGCTTTCTACATGTCATTCCTGCTTCTTTCCTGCTTTTGTGCTCCTCTCTCCCTTCCTTCATTTCTTCCTCATTCTTTTCTTTTATCTTCTATCTATGTTTTTTATGTCTATATGCAGAACAGTGGTCTACAAATAGGTGCTATCAGTATTATTATTACTATTATTATTATTACTACTATTATTATTACTACTACTACTATTGTAATGGCCACAAAATAATTAATGCTGTTACCTTAAAAAAGTCACTCTGCTAATCACTGATCAGAAATGTTACAGCAAATTCATTTTAGGGCACTGTCATCAACCTGGAGTTCCAGAAGCTGTGATGTGAACCAAACCCAAATCTTAAAAGATTAAGTTATAAACTTGAAGCATGTCTGTCCAGTCAGTTTGTGACAAATAAAAGCCTCCAGAAATGAATTGCAAATTTTTACAATGTGCTTTTTCTTCAAAAATATTTCTGCAAAAGCAGCTTCATTGATCTCCAAGAAACTGTTGAGAGACCTTGTGCTCTTCAAGAGAATACAAGCATGTGCTCAAGGGATAGCCTTGCCACTGCGGAACATGGGCCTCAGAGACAAGCTGCTTCCCTTTCATGTCCCGTACCTCCACAGTAAGGTAATAGCCCTTGTGATACTTCTGCAACTCTACAGCATCTTTAAAATACAACCCCAGGGACAGATGCATAATAATGCCTTCTTCTTCTCTGTAGTTGCATGAGGTAGAATTTTAGTCATGATATGCCTGAGGAGGACTGAAAAATAGTAATATCCATACCCTACTACCTGGATTCTATGCTGTCAAAGGAAATGTAGAGGAATTTACAAAAGGGAAGAGATCTGTTAAATTAATCACTTTAAATGCAAAAATATTGAGTAAAGCAAACAAAAACACAGCATGATATCACTTTAGAGTCTGGATAACAGAGATCAGATTTGTGATACCTTCCAACAGGCACATAAAAGACTTGATCAAAACAATGCATTGAACTGAACATACCAGCTCTTTCTTCTTCATGCACTCCATGAGGATAATGAAGAGGTGCTGTGCCTGGGTTCGGGTGTATGTGAAAGTCTTCTGGATGGTAACAAGCAACTGGTCCCTCAAAGACTCGTTGATAAGTCTGAAATTCAAAAAGAAAAGATTTAAGTAAAAAAACAGACACCAGGGAACATTGTAACTTCATTTCAGCTCTTTTCAGGGACAAAGGCCAAAAAAATGAGTCAAGAGATCATTGAAGGTTGTTTTGGGCAGGTTTCAAGATTGGGAATTGCTGAAACCATGAGAGATAAATTGGAAAACACTGATCTGGGAAAACATGTTGATTGTGCTGAGGTCCCTCATCTACAAAGTTTTCGTATCAGTTCCCACATATTGCATGATGGAAGGTCATCCAAACTATCAGCTCTGTGGGATTTCCTAACGAAAACAACTACCACACTGACAGTGTGAATTTGAGGGAGACCAACACTTCTAAGTTAACTGAAGACTCCTTTCTATCAGTGAGTTAGAAAAATTCAACTCATAGTTAATTTTATGAAACTGGGAGCATTTATGTTGTCAGTGGTTTTGATTTTAGTTTGAATATGTCAACACACCCTACTGATTCTACACAGGACCTCATAAACAAACAAACAAACAAATTTCTCTTTCCTCACTCCACTCAAAAAAAAAAATTTGATTTTGGGAATGTTGATCTTCTAAACAACAAATAGGAGCTCAAGAATACCCATTTTATATTTCTCCTCAGTGCTAAGGTCAGTACTTGCAAAAAGAGGTCTAACTACAGAAATAAATAGTACATGAAATATAAGTACTTGAACCCTACCTCTTCCTAACAAAAAGCCTATTCCTCAGGACTTTTCTGGGTGAAGCATTTCTGTTCTCAACGTCAAAATTACAAAATAGTGGGCTTTAATTTAGAACATGTATCCTTCAATGCTTCTACACTACAGCAGTTTTCTCACTTAAAAATTTTAACTCAGCATTTCAAATTAGCTGAATTGGAATATTTTATGGGATAAGTCATCCTGTGGAGTGAAAAATCAGATAATCTTCGTGTCTCCTATTTTAGGCCAGAAGATAAAAAAAAAATATTTAGTCTGCAGCAACTGCAGAGAAATATTAGAAACAGCAGGTATCTAAAAGCCATTGTTAGCTTATGGCAGCTGCTTTGGGAGAGCAATGACTGAATCCCTCGTTTTTGCATACTATTGGCTAAAGTTGTCTGTACTTCTCTGCAGAGAGGATGCACAAATGAGACTGCAGGATATTCATTACACCACTGAATTTCAAATCCAATTTCATTATCTAGTCCTTATACCTGCAGCAAATGTTGTTAGAAGAGGCAATATACGGGAATGGGAAAGAAGTGCATGGAAGTATATAGAAGATCTGGCATACAGAATGCATATGTTCTCTACCATGTGAATTTGATTTTGGTTGTAAATATTTCTATTGAATAGAACTTTGACTTCAAAAAGAAGCCCTGAAGGCATATATCTATGAGTTTGGGTTAAAATGAATTTACATGGGGTTTTAGACCATGCTGTGTTTAGACTGCTCTTTCTAGGCCTGGCTTCTGCTGTTGTCTTCTGCTTTATCACAGACTCCCTTTGGGTGGTGAGTCTACCTCTGCTCTTCCTGTTTTCATCTAGGAGCAGTCTGGCCCTAGATGTGCTATTTCCTGGGATTCTGAAGAGGCAGCAACAATGCATGAAGTGAGCATTCCTTCCCTGTAGCATGACCCGTCTCCCTCACAAAAAGGCAACACATGGTGAGTTAAAACTTCCAGCCCTGTTGGTGGACAACCCTGGAGCTGGCAGCAAAAGACTTGCTGTGTGGGAATTTTAAGAGACATAACCTGATCTCCTGTACAGGAGCAAGGATGTTGCAAGCACATGGGGACATGAAACAAGATGTAGAAATGTAGGACTCTGTGCTAAAGAGAATCAGTTTGGAAAGATACGCAGACAAGCACTAACATATGTTGAGTTGCAGATTAGTAGGTCATATATGATATAAATACTGACTTTAGGCTCTTGAGAAAAAGGTGTTGGAAATCTGGTTTAATCAAATTTAAACAAAATGGTGCTACCACTGTATTTACAAGTGGGTCAGAATTATGCAATTCTCCATCCTTCAAATGAAGAAAGAAAAAAGGTTATTCACAATGAACAAGTTTCTAAAAACATCACCTGGAGAAGCTAAAGATATTCATATAAATATGTAATTCTCCTTGGAAACTATATATGAAAGTGAAATATATGAAAATTATATGAAAGAACACATCGACTTGGAAGATTCTCAAACTAAAAATTTCAGAAAACATTTCCAAAGTTTCTGCAATGGGAACCGTCCCACTTACAATAATCTAATTTTCCTTAAAAATGTGTAGAATCCAAACCTGAAATTGCATTTCAGAAATTGTCTCTCTTTCAGGCTAACACATACAGAAAGCAAGAGAAAGCTGCATTGAGTAAAAAACAGAATTGTGTCCTGAGCAACCATCCCTTTCTTGAATTAAATCTCTCAGAAACTGTGTAACAGCATTAGTTTAAGCAGCATGTAAGGCAAACTTCATGTGAAAAATACAGAATTTAAAAAAACCCTAAAAACGAAGAAGTGCTTCCCTTACTACAGGGTAAAACATCTGTTGAAGTACTGCTGCTCAGAAATTTCCTGTAGTCATAATTTGATTTATGCAGATTTCTACCCTGACTAAATGTTTTTCTTCAATGTCTCCTTGGTCTGCAAATGTACATCAACCTTATTCAATGTCTTTGTGAGATCAAAAACTTGAAGTGATTAGTCAGAAACATAAACTATAATAGCAATCTTTCCGGTAAAGTAATCATAGCTTTGTGTGCACTGAAATCAGTTATATCAAGAATGTATGACTTTTATTCCTTAGGAATCTATAAATGTTAGAAAGTGTCAAATCAAAATTCCCAATTGTGTAACCAAGCTGGGACAAACACAAACTGTTCCATGCTATTAAATGCTAAATCTATGATGCAGACACCAAATCCAATTTGTATTAAACAAGTAATTTCAGAGAGTACTGTGAGCAAAACAACTAAGACTTGCAGGTTAGGTGATGATTTATCCCTTTGCAAACACCACCACCACATTTTTTACTCACCTTAAATACATGCTTTTCAAAATCACAGGTTCCTAGTTTTAGATTCAGGGAAAAAGGGATGGACCTACTTTACCAGACTGAAACATTACAATTATGACTTCTATCAAAGTCAGCATAGACTGAATAGTGTCAGAATAAGACAGTATTTTTATCGTCTTTCTAGTAGGCTTCAGTTCTAAAAATATTTTGCAACATGCCAATAAAATTCTTTTTGGGGAATATTGATGGTGTGATTCTCTGAATTCCACTTACTTGACATGGAAAAAATACTGCTCCGGCATAAACAAAATGTACTACAAAACAGCCATGTAACCTATTCTTTTTTTCCCTTCCTCATATAGTTTGAATCTGTTTTTTCATTCCCTAAATATGTAAGACATGCCCATTATCCTACTAGTCCAGCTGTATTCAGCTTTTTTCTCTTTCCCATAGGTTCTGGATTGCCGATGGATTTTAGGTACCTAACGTCAAAAATCTGTTATCTAAAGTAGAGCTACATACATTTACATTTATTTTCAGAAAAAAAAAGATTTACTCGTAATTGTTGCCTAAGAGTGTATGGGTATGTTTTGTTTGTTGTTTGTTTGTTTTCAGAAGATGCCAACCTTAGTTTTGACACATCAAATTACCAGAACTAAACTGTATGGCTTTTCAGAAAAGTCAGGATCTTGAATTTTAAGAAATAAACCCCTTGCATGGGCTCAAGGAGCTAGTCAATAGGACCTCCTGGGAAACTGCTCTCTGGGCAGCAGAACTGCCCTGGGAAATTGCTCTCAAGGAGCAGAACAAAGCTGGCAGATCTCTAAGGACAATTCCCACAAAGCACAAGAATGAGCCATCCCTGGGCGAAAGAAATAGGGCAAAGAAGGCAAGACACCACCATGGATGAGTGGAGACCTGCTGATTAAACTGAAAAAAAGCAGGAAATGCACCATCAGTGAAAAGGGTATGGGTAGCCTGGGCAGAGTTTAGGGACACAGCCCAGTTATGCAGGATGGGGTGAGGAAAGCCAATACAAAGAAGAAGCTGAACTTGGCAAGGGATACACAGAATAACAGAAGGGCGTCTACAGGTATGTCAGTGGGAAGAGGAAGGTTGAAGAAAGCATTTGCCCCATTTGGTAAGCAAGGCTTGCAAACTGGCAATAATGCACAAAGAAAAGGGTGAGGCACTTGACAGTTCTCCAAGGCCAAGTGCAAAGGCCTGCACCCGGGCTGGGGCAACCCCCAGCAGCAACACAGGCTGAGGGATGAAGAGATCAGAAACAGCCTTCTGGAGAAGGCCTTGGGGGCCTGGTGTGTGAAAGGCTGAACAAGAGTGTGTACTCACAGCCTAGAAAAAACCTGAGCTGCATACAAAGCAGCGTGGGCAGGAGGACAAGGAAGAGGATTCTGTCCCTCTGCTCTGCTCTGGTGGGCCCCTGCCTGCAGGGCTGCATCCAGCTCTGGGGCCACCAACACAGGAAGGACATGGACCTGCTTGGGCAGGTCCAGAGGAGGCTGTGTTGTTGATCAGAGGACTGAAGCACCTCTCCAGTCCTCTGTCTGTGAGGAAAAGCTAAGAGAGTTGGGGATATTCAGCCTGGAGAAAAGAAGGCTCTGAGGAAACCTCTGAGGAAGATTTTGAGCACTTGTAGGGTGCCTGTAGGAAAGATGGGGACAGACTTTGTAGCAGAGTTGGTTGTAATAGAACAAGGAACAATGCTTTTAAAAACTAAAAAGTGTGGATTTAGATTAGATATAAACAAAAATGTGGATGATAAAATGGTGGAAGAAGTGTCTCAGAGAGCTGGTGGGTGCCCCATCCCCAGCAACATTTGGGGTCGGTCAGAGAGGGCTCTGAACAACCTGATCTACTTGAAGATGAACTTGCCCAGGGCAGGGGAGTCAGATTAGATGACCTCTAAAAATGCCTTCCAATCAAAACTATTCTATGTCTCATTGATTCAATGCTTAGGATCAATCAGGAGAGGCTACTTAAAAAACCTGAACTGACAAAGTAAAAAAGGCAATACTCTGTTTCTGTTCAAGATATATTGGATGATTAAACAGTGAAGCAAAACTTTCTTCATTGTTTTGGCTGATGCAGAAAATAGATGACAACATCTTGGCCTATTCCCGCCTCAGAAAGAATTTTTTTTCTTAAGCTATGCCTAATATTTGAGGAGATAAGAGACACTTTCAAACTCACAGCATATGATTTTGTAATGATGATTGAAGAAAAATGTGGCCTATAGTCCACCACCTAACTTGTTTAGCTTTCTTTTTCTTCAAAGATTTTTAGTACTGGAATCATATGATATATTAGAGAGTTACAAAGATTATGCTCTAGCCCAGTTTCAAAATGTATCATAGATTTTTAAAAATGCATTGTTCTCAAAGTGCTTTGAAATATCTTTAAATAATACACTCCACTCAATAAATTGCACATAATTTGTTTCTAACTTCGCATTTTTAAGTATTTTTTTCCCCAGGAAAAGGTAAATATGTCCATAAAATATCAGTGGGATATGAAAACTTTTCCCTGCCCTTCCTTATAGGAAGCTTAGGTGATTTTTTAACTATGATTTGGACTCTAGACAACCACACCATACGTAAGAAATATGACCAGAGGCTCTGCTCGTATTTTCTTCCATTGGAATTACAAATAAGATACAGTTGTGCAAATTTGTGGGACTCGCTGAATTTCTTACACATTTTCAAATCCACATATTTTGCATATCATGTGTTATGAGAAAGGACAGCAAATAAATGTAATTATTCCTTCATTGTATTGAAACAGGGATGACTTCCACGTGCTTTTATGAGGAATCAGCTTCACTGCAGACCTTTACTGGTAGTTGTTCTACATAATTTTTCCTTGCCTACAGTTCATTGAATGGTTGTTTCTTCACCAAAAGAGAGATGAATATATTGACCCTCCTAAGATCAACAAATTGAGCTTCTTTTGTCCAGGAGTTGATTTGCAAAGCACTTTACTACAAGAGAAAAGTAATGATATAAAAATATGCAATATAAAAATAATTTTACAAATTAATTCAGACATGACTTGGATCCATGATTCCCTATGATGTGGTAGACACCATAGGGAATAGTCAAGAACCATATCATACATTATGATCCCTTTTGCTCAAAGTGAAAAATTCCTGTATTTTGCCTATTAGCAAAAAGAGATTTAAATAATATTCTTCATATTTGAAGCCTAAAAATTATGCAAGAGTGGGTCCAGAGAAAGATCAGTCCAAAGGCAATCTTTAATGATTCTCATATGAGGATGCTTATTTGAAGCACAGAGAATGTTTGATATTTCCTTGTGAATATTGGGCAAGTAGTACATTTTTATGGCATTAAATTGAACTCTTAAGGGCCTCATGCTTGCAGGAGTAGAAATGATAGAGTAGCTAATGAGCTATAAATTCAGCTTAGAGACTGCATTCAAATACTGCAAGTAATTCCTCATTCTGTAAGAAAATATTTTTCTAAGAAGTGACATAGTTTTAACCTAGTGCTTTATTTCTCTGATTTTAAGTTCAGTATTTAACAAAGAAAAAAGAATATCTCTGAGAATTAAAAGCTTCAAAATATTCATTTAAAGTTGCACTTTACATTTGTTTAGCTTTCAGCTTCTGTTTTTATGCAAGTAAATGAAATGAAAAGGCACCCATCCTTGATTATACAATCCCAAATACTCCAGCTATATGTGGAAGAGAGTTACTACCAAAGAACATATTTACTTAGGGCTTGGTAGGGACTAAACTTACATGTTTATGATTGATCTTATGTTCTCACCCCTCAATGCTATTCATCATATTTTCAAGAAAAAGAAGAAATAAGTACTTCAGAGCCTGGAAAATCTGACCTTTAAATCAAGGCCAACAGTGAAAAGAAGCCAATAATTCTTCCAATTTACTACACGAGGAATGTTGCATTTAAGACGCCTTCTTATTTAAGTTGTACTGTGGACATAGCTTTTTGTCATTAAAGTGTAAAAGGTACCAGGCATTCACAGAGCTCTACTAAATTACTTCTGAGAATTTCATTTACTTGTACTAAAATGTAGCCACCTATTGGATTCTTAAAACTCTGTTTCAGACCTTTCCAGACCAAGGCAAAATTCAGTCTCTGATATGGACTTAAACCCTCCCCCACTGTTAGTTCTGCATATCTGACACTCATAACGCTGAAAACCTCAGCTCAGTGGACAACTGCACACGTCTTACCTCCCCTTGAAACTTAAATGAAAGAGATGAGACAATGAGACCTCAAAACTGATTTTCCCCCAAAGACATCTTTTCCTTCAAGGTGTGCTTCACTATTCCTCCTGCCGTGTTCATGGCGCCTCGCAGAGTGGCAGGCAGCACCACCTGTGAAGCAGTGAGGGCACAGCTCTGGGTTGTGCTGGCAGCCTCCTCCACTGAGGTTTCACTTGTCTTGCCATGAGGAAAGCCTACAGCTAGGCATTAAAAAGGCAGATTGAAGCTTGTCTCCTGTCTTTCCGCAGATGCACGGGCGTTGGCATTGTAAAGGAAAATCGCACCTTGTATTTGTTCTCCTTCATCTGAAAACATAGTTATTCTCCCCACGGAAACAAACATTCAAATTAAAGCTCATAGAACTCACAGAAGTGCTTAGTAGGCATATGCACACATTTTTATATATAGAAAATTAATCCTTGTTGGGCTGCTGTGAGTTAGAATTTAAGATTGTCCAAACCAGCATAGTAATATAAACATGCAAGTGAGTTTGTTTCTGCCATTAATGATCTAAGTTTTGAATTATTTAAATCAGGTACTCAGTCCATAGCAACTGGAAGATATGCAGTGTCTCAGAGAACACCTTGCTTCTGACAGGCAGCCAGAATTAAAATAGGTTTTTGACTTGATAGTCTGATTGCACAGTGGACAGCAGAATGAAACTTCACATGCAATTTAGATGTATTACCTTGATTTAGAGTTTAATAAACACAGTTTTGTATAACCTACTTAGATTCTATCCAAAAGAAAAAGCTACTAGGTGAATTCAGTTAACATGGCAATTATTTGTTACTCTCCTCATAGTGCTAAGCACTATTCAAACATAGGTTAAGAGAGGGGAAAAAGGATCCAATTTGTAACTGAAGTCTAATGTATTTGGATAAAATATTTTTATGACTATAATGATATTTAGTTCCGATATTATTAAAAAATCACTGCATGCCAGACTGATGTTTTCTGAACTAGGATAAACATAAATTTCCATTAGCTAGTTTAGCAAATTTCATAGTTTGTGCATTTTATTTAGTGCAAAGTGAAGAGAATTTTGTGGTTTGATATTGTTGCAGGAAACAATTTGGAATGGGACCTCCACAATAAGAAGTAAGACAGAGTAAAACCTTCCACAAAGCCACGTATGAGAGTCTCAGGTAAGAAACTGCTGGTTCTGCCTCTATTGGTACTATACCTTGCCTTTTCTACAGGCAGGAGTTTGTGATAATGAAATAGAACCACAGAATCATAAAATCACAGAATCATGGAATGGTCTGGGTTCGAATCTTTAGAGATCATCCAATTTCAATGTCCCTGCCATGGGCAGGGACACATTTTACTGAACCAAGTTGCTCAGAGCTTCATCCAACATGGCCAGCAACAATTCCAGCAATGGGACATCCACAGCTTCTCTGGGCAGCCTGTGCCAGTGCCTCAACACACTCACAATAAAGATTATCTGACTTACGTCCAGTCTAAAGCTACCCTCTTTCAGTTTAAAATCATTGCCCCTTGTCCTGTCACTAGAGGTCTTTGTAAAAAGTCTTTCATATAAGCCCCATTTATATATTGAAATAAATTAATTCTCCTCCTGTATTTTCTTTTTTTTTTATGATGACACCAGAACACAGGAAAGGTAGATGTACATAGCAAACAAATGGATAAAGCATATCTGAGTAAGGTTATGTGAAGCATTATCAGTGAGGTCATTGAAAACAGAGAAATAACTTCTCAAAGATTCAGTGAAACCTGGCACATACATATATATCACAGATGCAGTGCTGGACTGAGCATGAACCTAAATATAAAATGGATTTAAGTATCTGTGGAAAACTATCTTTTTCCTACTAGGAGTTCTAGGTTGAGTGAATTCATGATCACATTTATTTCTAAAACACGTAATATTGCTTGGTCTAGAGCTCAATGTTTATAGCTTTATATTTTATTATTTGCTGACTGTGTGTGCGAACACATATACCCCCACACGTTGTAACCCACACAAAAATGAGTCCCAGGGAATCCCGACCATAAGATTACTGCAGCTACTTTGACAAAAAGCATGAAACAGCTCTTAGATTGAAGAATCTGTGGGATTTTTGCTTCCACTTTTATGCTGTGTTCCAAAATTTTTAAATCTTCACTCTATTTGTTATTTTCTACTCTTGTCATCAGACTGAGTTCTGCTTTGGGAAATTCTGAGAGGACAAAGTCCATGATCATTGCCGAACACCTGGAAACCCTCTGAGAGCACTTGTGGCTGTCAGGTAAGGAACAGGTCAGGGCAGCAACAAGCTGTGGACCAAGAAAACTTCAGCATTTGCTAAAGGACATGTTGCTACTCTTGGTCTAGGATGCCTGTAACCTTATTTGCAACTGATCCCTTATGAGGCAGGGCCAAGCCCTTGTTAACTGGTGCTTGGGAAAGGCCTATCCAAGAACCAGCCCAAGAGTACAGCCAAGCTTGTGCAGCAGCTTCTGCAAAAGGATGCAAAGAAAGGGTCCTCAGATTAATTTGTTCCATCATAAATAATCTCAGGTGACACACTACAGAGTAATTTTGTCCAGGTCTGGAGTGGCTGCCCCTGTCAGAGCAGAGGCTTTGATGTGGACAGAGTTTTCAATGGTGGATGCAGCACTTCAAGTTCCAAGCTTCAGTGCTCATTCTTGATCACAGGAGAAAAGGCCTTTTTTTCTGTAGGAATGTGGTCTTGGAGGAGTTGCACCATCAAGCATAGGATTATGTACTTAGTGAAAACAACAGTGTTGCTGGAAATAGCCCAACAAGATGAGCACTATCCTTAGTCTTTCCCAGATTAGGGCAGTTTTGTGGTAAATTCCACAAAAACATGGGTGGATGAGTCAGACATATGTGCACAGGTCCTTATCCTTCTAGAGAATTTTAATCACTGTTACCCACTGGAGGGACAACACAGTAGAGCATAAGCAATCCTGGATGATCCTGAAACGCATTGACAAGAACTTCCAGGCTCAAGTAACAGAGCAGACAATGAGGAGAGATGCTGTGCTGGACCTCATACCAGCAAAGAGGGACTATTGGGATGTGAAGGTCAAAGGCAACCTTGGCTGCAGTGACCATGAGCTCCTGGAGCTCTAGATTCTGAGAGGAGGGAGAAGGCAAAAAACAAATCCCAAGATCCTGGCCTTGAAATGAATAGACTTTGTCCTCTTTGGGAATCTTTCAAAGGGTCTCACAGTGGGATTAGAGGGAAGAGTGGGGCAAGAAAGCTGGTTAATATTGCCTCCTCCAAGCTCAGTGAATGGGGCAGGGGACCTGGTGACATAGGAAATGGAAAAAGCTCAAGTACTTAGAGTCTTCTTCAGTCTCAGGCCCCAGACACTGGGAGGAAAGTCTGGAGGAAGGAAGTGGAAGATGATAATGTCACCAGTTCATGGATCCTGATAGTGTACTTACAAATGCTGGGGGAGCTGACTGATGTCATGGCAAAATCATAATATTTGAACAATCAAGACAACTGGAAGAATTATCTGTGGAGTGGAGAAATGCTATGGTCACTCCTGCTTTACAGCAGAGCAAGAAGGAGGACCCAGGGAACTACAGGCTCATCAGCTTCCCATTAATCTGTGGGGCTGTGATGGACCATTTATTCCAGTCACATGAAGGAGATGATCAGGGCTAGACACACTTGATCTGATAACCTTCTTTGAAGAAATGACAGGACTGGTACATGAAGGGCAAGCAGTGGATATTCCCCATACAGTCCTCTCTAAGGCCTTTGATGTTGTCTTCCATAAGATCCTCTTAGACAAGCTGATGAAGTATGAGATGGAGGAGGAGATAATGAGGTGAATTGAAACTGCATGAAAGGCTGGGACCAGAGGTTTTGTGATTGAAGGTCAGCAACTTGTAGCATATTTCAGAGCCCAGTCCTGGGTTCAATCCTGCTCAACATCCTCACTGATGATCTGGAAGAGGGACTGCGTGTAGGCTCAGCAGGTGACACTTCCTCTCTCCTTACCACTTTTGAGGACACATCTGGAGTCACGTACCTGAATCTACCTTCCCCAGTACAAGAGAGGGATGTGCATACTGGAGAGTGTCCAGCAAAGAACCACTAAGATGATGAAGGGACTGGATCACCTCATATATGAGGAAAGGCTGAGGGAGCTGAGACTCTCCAGCCTAGAGCAGTGAAGGCTCAGAGATGAGGCTTGTTTTAAGGCTTGTTTTGTTTTGTTCTGAATACCTTCAATATTTCACCCATATCAACAACGGAAACAGCCATGTGAGGTAAGTGTTGCTTTAGCATGGTATTATTAATAATTTCCTGTGCTCTACTTTACCACTGAATTGAACCTATGGATGGAGAAAGAAGATAGGCTATGAAATGACTTACCCTCCTTCTTCAGAATATTTGTGACCAAAGGCAAGGATGTCAGACGCTCGGCCACTGCCATCACATATCACAACAGGAACAGGAGGAGTGTCTCGCAGGTACTCCAGAACAATAGAGATGACATTGGGACCTCCTTCCACAATAAGGGCCACCACTGGAACCCCTTGGCCAATTCCTGGAGCAAAAGAAAGAAAGAAACAAACCAAACCAAACCAACACAAAACAAAACAGCCAACCAACCAAATAAAAAACCACAAACACACACAAAACAAACAAATAAACAAATAAATAAACGCATGGATAAGGAAACAAAAAACCCCCCGCAAAGCCAGCAAGGCAAACAAAACATAACAGAAGACAGAAGAAAAAAAAATATCAGACTGAAATAACTGCATTATGACTGTACAGTGTTTTGTTAAAGAAAATGCATTCAGTAAATTAGGTATTTTAAGGACAGATTGGACAAGTATAGCCATCTCATCAGCTCCACTGCAAAAACCAGTATTTTCTAGAATTATCTTCTGTTTCAAATACAATAGTTATGTTTAAATAGATCATGATTTTTTTTTTAAAGATCAAATCTTGTTTTGAAATCTTAAAGAAGCTACTGCATTTCTTCCTCACATGTTCATAATCAAGGCTGGAATCTTGCTTGTAGTCTAGCTTTTGCATGATGTCAGCTTGAGTCAATGATGTCATTGAGTCTTCCAGTAGTTCTGCTTGTGGTTTCGAAATTAGCTCTATGATATTTTTCCTACTGGAAAATCCTGTATGGATTTTCTGCAACTTTGAGGTTGCAGCTGGGCAGCCCTTTAACGTTCTCTTCAATAAACTAAAAACATTGTCTTGCAAGTTAGTGCTATACTTGTTTTTCAATTCTAGTCGGTCTTAATAGTTTTTCTCTGAATCCTCTCCAATTTGCAGCATATTCCTCGATTTGCAGACCCCACACCAGGGACTTTGCTCCAAAGAGAGCTGAACGGGAGCTTAACCAAAGGAGAGGCATTTTATGCACCATTGGCGTAATTACATGGGAGCCCTCTACAAAAGTTGCAACACCAACTGCCAGGAAAGTTGTTTGGATTTAGAGAAAGGCAATCTGATGCCAGGCTGGTATTAACATAGCTGAAAGAGCTTTTATGGTAGTCACTTGGCCAGTTGAGACAGGTGACATTCAAAAGGACTCAGGCAATAGAAGAAGTTGAACATTTTCTGTTACCATTTTTTTCCTGACAGAAGCTTTTTTTCCTTTTCAAGTAGCTTTATCTAAGAAAACCTATATTCATTCTGCACAAAATTCTGATATTTTACTGGGAAACAAAAATGAAAAGAGTGTCCTTCACTATTAATAGGTGGGTTGAAAAAAGTTGCACAAAGCCATGTAACAATTGTTAATATGTCTGATGAAGTATTCACTTAGAGACAGTTCAATTATCAGAAGCAAAGGTAAGCATGTGAGCCTGGAACTCTAAATCTGGTCAGACCCTCTAGAAATACTCACAGACCAAATGATTTTCAGTAATTTTAAGGACATGAATTACTGTCAAAAATGAGATGAACTATTCTTTAAGAAAGAAAGAAAAAACTCCTAGTTTGTATACATTACAGGAAAATAGTCTAGGCATTTCCTGAACCATTTTGAAGGAAACATCATGTTTCCTGAAGTGATTCTCAGCATGCATTGTTATGCCTCTGTTTACTGTCAGTCTGGGTCTTTTTTGTCATAGAGCTAAAGTAAAATGTGGGGTGTTTATTTATGTTAAGAAAACTACAGGTAGAATTATAAAATGTAGGCTAATGAAAGAGCATAAGAAGGGTGGTGTTTAACAAGGTGATTAACAGAATGATTTGCACAGAGATCAAGGGTTAATTTTTTCTAATGTTAAGGACTTCCCTTAATTGCTGTTCTACCTAATCTAGACACCTGCTAGTAAGATAATATTCTTAGTAATGTGTCAGACTGGGTCTATAAGTATTCTTAGTAATGTGTCAGATTGGGTCTGGATGAGGTTGAGGATTAATAAAAATTGAGAAACTTCACAATTTGAGATGCAAAATCGTTTATGTGGTGTTTAATAAATCTTTCTGTAAAATGGGAACTCATTAGGAGGAAATACTAGAAACGCTGATTACAATAGAACTGTCTTTGGTGTAGCAAGATTACTAGGAAAAGTTATGATCCTGAAATACACACAGCAAAACATATTCAGGAGGAAAGAGGGGCAATTCAGCGCCATTGTGCAAGCCACTCAGGAAATTCCATCCAAAATACTATCTGTACCTGTGCTCAGGCTTGCTCAGAAAGAACTAACTGGAATGAATGGAGGAAAAAGTCAAAAGGAGTGTATTTGGAATAATAATAATTTGCTCACTAATTATAACAATTGCAGTTGCCTTGTGTAGCTCAAACTGTTCCTGAAGCAGGTTCTGTCCTGCTGGAAGTCTGTTCATTCCCAGTGTTTTCTACTGGATAAATAATTCTCATAATATAAATAATTATGATTAGTCTAAACAACTGAACTATTTTTGCCTTTGTGGGCCATTTGAAAACATGTCTTGAAATTCATCTTGAAAATTCGTCTTGAAAGCTTTGATTTTTTAAAAAAACCTTTAGTTTTTTTTAACATACATAATTATTTTAAATTTGAGCCTTTATAATCACAAGAGTTTCCTGGCATACAAAAGTTCTCTGCAAGTTTCAGTTGTGTTTCACTGTGGTTAATCAGATGGCAGGTTTTCTTGTTCTCTGGTTCTTTAGAAATACATTCAGCATGAAAACAATCCTCTAATTTGAGGCTAGTAAAATAAAAGAACTTTTCTCCAATTCAGACTTCAGTGAAACTTATTAAAGTAGCTTTAAGTTAAAAAAAAACCACCCAAACTCATGTGAACCTTGTTTTATCATATACAATTAAGTTCCAGATTGAACTGCATCTCTTTTATCATTCTGGCACATTTCTTTGTGATACAAAAAAATTAATTTAAACACAACTTGATCTCTATATCTTGTTTTCCTTTGGGAAACTCTGAGTTTCAGCAATTTTTTTATTTTAAATTTAATTGTTCTCCATAAATAATTTTTGTTTGAAAAAATCTACTGTTTCTTTGGTTTGGTGGACAAATTATTCCATTTATTTTCTGGAATTAAAAATAATATTTAAAATCAGTAACTAATATTTTGTCTATATTTCTTCAAAGTATAACCACTTCAGCTTTCAGGAAAGTTCAGTGTGAACCCTAATGTTACAAACTTCCATGATCTGTGATAATTAATTTCTGATCTGTAATGGTATCCACAGCATGAAAGAAAGTCAGTAGATATGGTGAAATAACCAAAGGTCATGCCTGCTTGAGTACCTCAGAATTTTAAAAAAAGGGTAAGTGGGAATTATCACATCCTCAGCTTTCTATTATGTACCCAATCATATTTAAATTACTTTTGACATTATACTCATTTCAGAACAAAAACGTAGCTACTTATACCAAGATGTCTGCAGCTCAATAACTCTCACCCAAAATGCAGAATAGATTTGAATTTAACTTTTTGATACATCTATACTAAAAGTTCCTGGATGCTTCCCTGCTGCCAAATATTAGGAATCTGGAAACGAATGCAGAGGGTCTGCAGAAAAATTTCAGTGTGTCTGAAGACATTGACTGACTATACTAATATTGCATTTATAGCTATGTTGATAGGAAATTGAGAACTGACTGTGCTTTGCCTTAATGTAACACTGGGACAATTTGGAGAGTGTTGGCATTTGACACCAGCAAGAATCTCTGACCTGGAGATAAAGGAAACTGATAGACCTCTCTTTAACTGCTAATAAATTCTGTTTCCTTCTGAATCTCCTCAGAAATAAAAGAATGAGAAATTCTTTGTAAGAAATCTATTTCAGCTTGTGCATGCACAGTGGTCTGCAAACAAGGGGCTGGCAGTGCCTGATGGATCCACAGGGAGCCTTTGGTTTCAGACACTTCATTTGGAAGGACAATAGCAGGCTTTGAGGTGAGATGCTAAATGGGGAGGTAATACATTCCTTACCATGTCAAGGACATCATTACAAAAAGAGTTTCTTGCTCAAGCTGAGATTGTCAGAAAGGAGGCAGTGCCAAAATGAGACCTTGCTGACATAAAACTGGACTACAGTACTGGAACTGCTGTCTCCTAGCACACATCCAGAAGGTGGGAACTTTATGCCAAGCACTATAACGGACAGTCCAATAGATTGACAAGGAAAATATTTTCCTTCACGTGTTTTTGTGGAATTTACCAAAAAATTGCCCTAGTCTGGGAAAAAAACCATAAGGATAACACTCATCTTGATGGGCTATCTTCAGCAAGATGCTAAAGCTGCGTTCACTAAGTACTCTAAAAATATACAAACTTAAAAATTTTATGTTTCACGTTTTATTAACTTGAAAGAGAGTAGCATGCCCAATCTGAAACTGCAGAGAACCTTTTTTTGTACAGGGCAATGCATTACTATCAGGAAAGACTATCTATCACTTGGTGTTGTCTTCCAAAGACAGAAGAAAGTACAATTAATTTTCACATATCTGAGTACTTTTTTCTGTTTCCTAGAAGGTAATAAATGACACCTTAATCAGCTTTTTATTTAATATCCTTTGCAGAAAAAACTTTTAAGTTCAGGTGAATTATTTTTAAGTATTTGAAAAATTATGGACATCTGATAACTACATGGAAGATTTATTTTTTAATTTATTTAGTTCACTTTTTAAAGCATTTCTAAGATGAGCTTTTGTTTCAACAAATCTTTTTTCCTTCTTTTGGAAGTGGAGGAAACTTCTTGTCTAGCAGTATATCTGCAGACTTAAATGGCTGTGAATGCTGACTAACGTGTTACCACTCTTTTGTTTACGACTTAGTTAACTAATAGTTCAAGATGATAAATATCTGATTGCAAAATCAAGGGTCCTCCATCTTAAGAGTGGTCTCTGTATTTTTATTCTGTGTTATTAAAAATAATTTGTTACACAGACAGGAGACTTTTTTCTCTCAGATTTTTCAAAAGAAATACTAAGTTTGTATCCAATAGCAGGTATGTGTGAAACATCTCATTCCAACTGGCATATTACTATTTAATAAGCTCTTCAATTCACATAGTAAAGTCTTATTATTTCTGCTATAAATTCAAAAATACAGGTAGCCTCTATGGCTTAATTAATAGAATACAGAAAAATAAGTCACAATTTTCACTCAGTATAATGATTCATGCAAAAAAGAAGAAAGTACCAAAGACCTGACTCTCATCACTATACTGATTCCTAAAACATTAACTTGTATTTTAGTATTTCAGTAAGTATGGATTTTTGTAGGGTTGATTAGACTGCTTAGTGTTTCACAGTATCAGGTATTGTGGATGCTGGTGGTGAAATTAGACTGCAATATTGTGCAAAAGACTCATGTAGTCAAAGCTTCATTACTGTGTAATTGCCTTTGTGGTCAGCAGCAGAGCCCTGAGACTTTCTGACAACTGTGATTCCAGGAACGTATGTACACATCAAAACATTTTTCCCAATGTGCACCAAATAGCACTTGTATTCTTGTATGCAAGAAACCCCATCATTTTCCCCTTGACACAGCTGTAATGCATAAATATGTAAATTAAAATAATAAACAAGAAGAAATGAATGAATTTAGAAATGGAAGCAAGGAAAAGCTGAATAATGTTTGTGTTGTGTGAAAAGGGACTAAAAAATATCTACCATGCTTTGCGGAAGCCTATTTTGTTTTCCCAGTTCTTGGAAAAACATGAATATTTTATACCATGAGTATATTTATAAATAATGTATAACTGTCTTATAAATTATTACTATTCTTTTAGGGAAGAGCTAAGCATGAGTTACTCACATTTTTATAGTCCAACAAGTGAATAAAATGCCTCATTTACTACAAAATGAATTTACTACTCGTGTTTTTAAGCATGGTTTTAAGAGTAACTGGGACATATCACTATGCTGTATACTATATGTAAGTTCAGGCTTGAGTTCAGTCGAATAAAACAGACATTCTAGTTGACTAACCTGACAGAAATGTGTATCTAAATATTTCAGTATCATAACTTAGTGGTGGTAGGCACATCTGAGTTCATTTCCTGCTGGCCACCTTTGCTTCTTAATCAGGTCATTTTGGTTTGAGTTGTCCTATGTTCATTTCTTTTTCCTACCTGGAAATTTTGACTGGAGAGTTTGGTAATTATTTGGATTTGTTTGTGATGTTGGGGCCTGTCTGTGGTGTTCCTGTCCTGCTGGAGGAGTTACTGCACAGCAGCTAGCACAGGAGTGGCGTATAGCTGGAAATGTGTGTCACATCTCATGCACAAGGTGCAGCTGGACAACAAGATTTCCAGAGGCTGGATACAATGGAGGAACATCAGGCTTAAGGTTACACATAAGACAGAGTCACTCTGGACATACTGAGAGAGTCCAGACTGTCCCAGAGGATGGGTAGAGTAAGCCTGCACAAATCTTCACAAGGTGCATGAGCAGTCAACCTGACAGCTCAATGTGTTTTCCTAACACGGCACACACTGCTCATCTGTGCAATGTAGAAACAGGACTCTCAGCCTTCCTAGAAAACCTGAGCCTATCCTAGGCATGTACAGGAATGTGTGAGGCATCACTGAGCTGGAAAGGCTTGTCAGGTCTTCAGGAAAGCAGGTGTATTTGCATAATCAAGGAGCCTCTACAGTTTTGCACTGGTCCACAGATTGCTAAATCTTCCTGGACCCAGACGTACTGCAGATGGTGGGTGACATAAATTAGCAGGTTTCTCTGCTGGTCATCATACCCCAGGTTTCCATGTGCCTATCTCAGATAATGAGACAATAGACTCTTCTTAGCAGTAGAAAATTCCTTATGACAGGCTTTAGATTTTTTTCACACCACTACCTTGTGTACATCCTACAAAAGGTCTGCTGCTCGTGGGCAAGAGCTATCCTTCTAACTGCAAAATTCTCCTAGGATAATAACTTCTGTTAGTGGTAAACTCAATGCTCTCTTACTGACTGACAAACAAACAAATCCAAAAATACAAATCAACAGATACATCCATGTTAGAATTCCTACAAGTGTTTTCCAGTGCACGGTGCATGGAAAGGGATATTAGATAGACCATTTGCACAAATGCTCCATAGTGTAAAAAAACTTTAATTGTATCAAACAGGTGACATGGTCCCAGGCTGTTAATTCAACAGGGCTTTTTAATGCAAGGATTGTTAATTTGAGGTATTTAGTAGAAAATCTCATTTAATTTGCAGTGGACAATTGATAAAACTGTTGTGAAGTTCACTAACAATACTGATGCGGTTACAAGAACTTTGACAGCTTTTAACTACATTTTGATCAAATCTGATCTTAGTTTTTAACCTCAATATATATGATGAACTATGATTTTGGAGGGGAAATTGACTAATAAGGCCTATTCATTCATACCTGAAACTGAAATCCTTACAATTTTTTTGAGAGGCTTAAGGGTGTCATGAAACTCATATCACAACTTAGCGGTTCTGTAAGTCAGAGAAAAATAAAGGAAGTCCTTAGCTCAAGAAGTCTGTCTTAGAAGTCCAGTTTCTAGGCTATTGTTATTCTTCATGGGACAAGCAGAGTATGCAGCAGTGTGATGTATTAACAATGGCTGAAAGAAACACACATAAAACCTGTGGCTTCCAGAAACATTTCAATCCGAGTGTTTACATAGTACTTGGGTATCCTAGACAGAATGGATAAACAACTACACATGACATGGAATTTTAATAAGCAGAAGTCCTGGTGTAAGACTGTAAGATTAAGATGAATAATTTTAATTTTCTCACCTGATATTTACCTTGCAGCAATATAGAGTCAACAAATATTGCTCTTCAGCTGTTAATACAGTGTGTCTAACCACAGGATAAGTGATGCTTAAATAGATTTAAAATGATGTTGGATTTACAACAGTTGTTAAAAGGTTTGACCACACAAATGTGTCTGCCTCACCTCTGGACATCTATGTGGCATTTCCTATGGTCCCAACTAGTTCAGAAAGGCTAAGTGATAACTAAGTGATAACTAAATCATCCTAAAATAATTCAGATCCTTCATATTAGGTTACACTGAAATAATATTACAACTTGGGTCTCTTTCTAGGCAGTGTTTTTTAGCCTTTTTGGAAACACCTTCTGATGTGTATGACACCTTTTTGGCTAAAATATCAATAGCAAAAGGCAAAGAGATAAGATCACCTGCACATACAATGTATCTGCATGATCCAGCTTTCCAAATCACAGCTGCAATATGTTTACCACGAGAACAATTACATTATTAACTACTAAGTGATCATAACTGGTAAAAAGGGAATGGATCTTGCCTTCACAGGATAATGGAAAGGAATGCTAGGTTTTATTACCCAGAAGTACAGGAACATCTCCCAAATGTCACATCTAGTTCAAACCTAATTTCACATAGCTGCACTTTTTACGGTCAGCTTTCCCTTTTCCTCATCCCTTGTCTCGAGCATCTTCACTAGAGCAGAACCTCCTATTCCAGGTATGGCAAAAATAAGATGGGTATTTCTTTTAATCCTTCAAGAACTGTTCAGTAACAAAAGGAGAGAAACTTACAGATTAAAAAGCAAACCAAAACAAAAACAAAACCAACCAACCAAAAACAAAAACAAAAACAAAAACAAAAAAGAGAGAAAAAAAGTCAAACTTATTCTATTCTTTTCTGAACACCTCTAATATTTTTTTTTTTCAGAAATTAAGGGGAACTTCCATTTGTTTGGAGACTCATTAATAGCCCTATGTCTAGAGAAATCAAACTGATCTGGTAAGCCAATACAAGCAAGTCTAAGAATATTTGCTGTGTTCCTGAAATTTATAAAATTATAGGATTATGATTATGGAATGACACACAACCACTACTAATAAAGGAAACGTTGCAACAATTTGACTTATTTTTTTCTTTTCAATTTATTTTTTCACTTTTCTACTACAGGCTTGTTGAATATCATTTGCTATAATTTCCTTTTTATTTTCCCAAACAGAATTTAAAATCACTTCTATGAATTTTGTTTGCCTTTTTTTTTCCTTTGTAATTTTCATTCATTCTCCTTGTTCTCCTTGTTATGCGCACTTCCATTCTGCATTCTTATCTTTATAATTTCCCTTTTGGTAGCCCAATCACATCTTCACTTCCTCTGTCTCCTTCTGCTTAATCCATAATCTTTTATCTCCTCTATTTTTAATTCTCCTCTTTCCTAGGAGTATGATCGTGTTACATTTGTCCCAGTCTGTTCTCCTTTCTCTTCTGCTCTACCTTGATACTTTCATTCTCATTTTTATGTCTTCAGTATTCCTTCCTCACCTCTCTAAATCTACCTACTGATGTACCTGCCACCCTGCCAGACCTGACATTGACAGAAAATCCGTGGACCCAACCCCTGGAACCATATCTTCTTTTAATAGTGGACTGATCCTAAAAACTTCTCAAGAGAAAATCCAGCATGGTAACAAGAAAATATTTGTTGTATCTTTTTTGGTTTTGTCTTTGCAGGTGGATAAAGAGAGTCCTTGGAAGAAACATGACATGGGAAGAGCCTGTGCAAGACTAAACCACAGGATTTGTGAGCCTCATAGGCACCAACATAACCACTTGCTCACTGTCATGGGCTAGGAGGGGCCTGATTTTGTTCCAATCGGGGTCAGTTTTTTTGATTGACAAGCAGTTTGTCCAGTGGAGGACAAGCTGCGACTTTTGGCAAAATGCTTAAAAAGGCTGGGTGGGGGGAGGAGCGACCTCTTCGTCTTTAGGGTGGCAGACTAAGGACAGGGGGCCGCCGGGGCCGGCTGGCCTCGGTGCCCCCCCACCCCGGGGCGGCTGCGGCGGGCCGGGCTGGGCCGGCCGGCCTCGGTGCCCCCCCACCCACCCCAGGGCGGCTGCGGCGGGCCGAGCCGGGCCGGGCCGGGCCCCGATGCTGCTGGAGTCGGGGCGGGCCGGGTCGGAGCTTTGGGAGCCGCTGTCTCGCGGAGAGGCGGACAGCATGGAGAGAGGGAGAGCTCGGACGGAGTGCCCCTTCGCCCTTGCTCTTCTTTTCAAGCCGAAGAAACCAGCGCACGGCTTCTAAACGACTCAGTTTCCCGCCGCAGAGCCACGTGAGCAGCCCGGCAGCCCGAAAAGTTTAACCTTTTGTTGTGAGCGGATGGACTTTCCTAAACATCATCTTTTTCCGGAAGAAGAACAAATATAGCGAATAGAAGGACACGGCATGGAGCTACAGTCGGTGGAGGAAGAGTGAAAAGGACTTTGAGGCAAAAGGACAAAGGAGTGGCCTAATTTTGGCTGGACATTTCTGGTAAACTATAGAGGCGGAACTAGTTTTTCCTGTAACATATAAATGCTTTTGGGGGGATGTAAGGTTCTAGTTATAAGTGATATGAAGCTTTTTGCTCCTAGAGAAAGAGGAGATTTGTTTTTGGGTCTTGAGATGATTTTAGAAATAGAAGAAGAGAATCTTTGTGTCATACTAGAGGAGGCATCCTTAAACAGTACCCCAATAAGCAAATATGGCCTATGTGCAGTGTTGAGAGGACTGCTAATGGGTAAGATTTCGCAGTTTGCAGGAGTTCCTTTGAAATCCTCGCAGATGTAGAGCATAGGATGTCTATATAGAACCCAGAGAGACTCCTTTCCTAAAAGAACTGATAAAAGGTTATTTTTAAAATGGTAAAACTGGCTGAAGTTGCAAGTCATGTCTTTTTATGTTGAGTGAAGAAAGGTAAAAAACTTAGAAAGAGAAAGAAAGATGTTTTAGAAGTTTCATTTGTTGTTGTTGTTGTTGTTTTTTTTTTTTCCCTTTTCTTGTTGTTTTTGTGTGTATTAATAAACTATCTTTGTAATTTAAAGATGGGCCTGGTTTGCTTTATATTCTTCCAGTCAAATGAAATATAGAACGTGATTAAACCATCACACTCACCTTCTGTACAATGGCAATACATAGTTCAAAGCTGGCACTTCAAGTTCAAACGCGCACACACACACAAAAGAGCCTTTGTGAATTTCAGTCAAAACTTACCCTATCTGTCCTTGCAGTCAACTGCTTATTAGGGCAGTACCAGAGGACCTAACTGGTTTCACTCTTCTTGGGGCTCATCACCACGCAGGCAATGGCCTAAGACACACAGGCGCAACTACAGTTTCAGAAATTCTCACATTCTGTCTGATCTTCCCTGGTGCTTTCCCTGGCTCCCTTTGGATGTGAGCACTACCACATACTGTATGCAGAACTTCAGAAAGCTATCGCATTGTAACATAACCAAATTCTACACTACCTCATATTACATATTGAAGTGTTTTTCCTTGATATATTTTGCTTATTTTTCAACGTATTTGACTCTGTCTAATCTCATAAAATTGTCCCTTGTTTTCACCTGTTTTAGAAAACTACAACAGGTGAGATACAAAACAGCAGAAATTCAGCTGAAGTGGATTAATCCTAAAATAATGTTTCTTAGTTTTGCAGCTTTAGAAATTCAATAAATCTAAAATGTCCAAAAATTAGGGAGCTGAAATGACCTGCACTCTTTTTTTTCTATATGAATCATATGAAAACACATGTTTTAAACAAACTCATCACACGTCAAGTTCGTGAAAGGAATTTATAGATCCACTTGCATGGATCTATTGTGTGCTTCAAGAATGATTTTTAACCTCGTGCTTTCTCAGCCCTTTCTGAGGTATGTTTGTCTCCAACGCCAGAGCAACAAACATCATGATGCTTTTCATGAAAAAACCCCAAGTCTCCAATCTCTAACAAAATCTGAAATGAGTCAAAACTTCAAATAGTTCTACTATTTTTAGTAGAAGTTTACTGAAGTTTACTGAAACTTCAAGGGAGTCAGATTTTCAATCTTGCAGCAGACTTCCTCTCCTAGAAAGCAGTCTATACCTAGATCTTCCCAGCTATGTAATTATGAAAAATACATCTAGGACTGCACAGAACATGAAGGAAAAATCTGAATCAAATGAGAATTCTAATGTATTTGATGATGATGTAATGGTCAGAGAAGGTGCCAGTGATGACAGTTGAACGTCCCTTTGCCTTCCCAGCCCCCTTCATATATTCTCAGGCATAGGATGACAAAGGGAAGTCCACGGGTCACATGAACAGATATTGTTGACATATTATACTGTCTAAACTGCCTTCTCTACCTAATCAAATCACCCAACTTTATACATCAGTTCCTTACTCAGAGGTAATTTTTTTCTCACAGGCCTACCAAAACTCAACTATATTAACCAACTCTATAAAGGAGAAAGAGTAAATACAAGGTCACAGGTTCCAATGCCTGTGGTCTGTTTGTCAAACAGCATATAGTGGAGGTAGAGCAAACCTTCAGCACCAAATAGAACGTTCAAAATTAGAATAACTGCAGCATGATAATGAACAGTAAAATTCTGCATTAAGTCCTGTGTGGTCTGGGACACTTAATTCTTCCAGAAACGCACTGCTCAGAAGAAGAGTATTAGTTTCACAAGGTGTATCTACACAGCCTAAGGATTTGGTGTGGTCATCTTTCTCAGAAATATCAACATGCTTCAGTGTGTAGGAATGGACCAAGAATTGTAAAGTGGTTCTTGTAAGCTTCAAAATCGCTAAAGAGTATAAGACTTAGAAGATTTATAATAGGTTGAAAAGTTTATAAAATACACAAAATAAAGCAAACTACTTCAACCTTGCTGATTTTTTGAAGAGGTCTCTTTCCAATTAAATACACACTGCCTTTACATCCTCTGGCTCAGCATTCTGGTTTCAAATATGTTTTTGGTTACATATCCATATTTTTACATTATTTTTGGCTCTCCTGGAAATGGAATTGTTAAAAATGCAAGAAAAGGGGCTGCCTTTTTTTCTTTGCCTTTTTTTTTTTTTCTTTTTTGTTCTCCATGTAACTGTTTCTGAAGAAGAAGGTGGTAGCCAATTTTATGGAGGAATTTTGCTTTGCTTTTTTCAATAGCAGAAAAAAGTCTTCCCTCCTTATCAGCACAGGTTGGACTCCTGCTGGCTAGGTGACATTATATATGCTTGTTATTCTCATTCCTCATGTTAGTGAAGTCCTTTTGCCTCATTTAATTCTTTTCACCTGCCTCTTTCTTTCTCTAAGGCTGTGTCTAATACTGTAAAATGTCAGAAATCTAACAAGTAAGGGATCATATTTTAAATCATTAGAGGAAACATTAGATCTTTTTACATTTTAATCTATTATGGTAGCTGTTAACTCCAATTTGAACATCACTGCCTCACTGACTGGACTCCATCTATTTCCAAAGCAAATTTTAAGAGTGGAAAACCTCTTTCAGATAGTTACAGAGAACAGAAAATTCTAGCAGTCTTCTGACCAAGATTTTAATATTTTGATGTATGAAGCCTTCAATATAAGTAAAATGCCTGGATTTAAAAATAAACTCTCATTAGCATGTGGTCAGTAGGTTTTCAAGGCCATTTGTCATGCAAATACTATATAAAGCTTATTTATGCTGCTCTTTGAACCACTGCATTACCATTTTCTGGCACATTCCTTCTTAACACATGCTGAACACAAATTTTATTACTGACACATAGGTGGTGTAAGACATGAAATGTACATGAAAGACAGAAAATGGCTGTATGTTTCACCAAATGGTTATGCTTACACAAGAACGTGCTGTGAGTGCATGCTACGCTGTGCTATGGTGTGTTCTGCTATGCTATGTGTCACATCCAGATTCTGATTCTGCTGACAAAATTACACATGCTCTTTTAAGGAAAAACGTACAGCATTCTTATTAATTCACCTTTCATTCAAATTAAAAGATTTCATATGTGCAATGTGCAATAATTCTTATATATAAAAATAATCTTGTTCTTGCTCCTGTGCTCCAGTAAGAGCATTCATATGAAGGAAAGTAAGCATTTGGATGGAAGTGCTTGGCAATCATGCTGTGAGCTCTTTAAGGACTTGAGAATATTTCAGTCAGCAATAACAAATCAGTTAACAGCAACAACTATATCACGTGAAAGGAAGGCGTTAGTGCAAACAAAAGGAATGAACTGCATATTATAAAAATGCAAAATGCAATATTATAAAAATGCATGAGTGCAGAGCCAAAAGGTAGAAGATTTAGGTAGGATTTTTGAAGATTCTGCAAGTGCTGGTGGAGGCCCTTTTTATGTAATATGAAGTAATTCTAGACGACACTTGTTAATGAGAAAGCATTATTCTGTCTAATCACAAAATGAGTGAAACCCACGGCATGTCAACCTATTGGAGCGACTTTGTCTGAAAATGATTAACAGTTCTCAGACCAAATGTATTAGCTGAGTTGCTACATTGGCAATTACTCTAATCTAACCATCTGTGGAGAAGCAGGAATGAATATTTTATGACTTGTAACTTCCAACACACATTTTGTAGACTTTCTTTTATATTTCTGGTTCAAGGCACGACTGATGTGCCTCTTGCGCTTCTCAGCAATGCTCTGCAGAAATGGTAATGATGTACATTTTAGCAAACCACCAGGTCATTCTACAGCACTTTGGAAAAACAGTTTGCTAGTGTCCATGAATTTTATAATTGGAGACTTTGCAATAGGTAATCTCTAGTAATTAGATGCTTAATTCATTTCCTTTCTCTGTTTATAGATCATCTGTTTGGTGACACATTAAGTCCTTGTTCTGCACTAGTATTTTGACAGGAAGGGGAAAAAACAGACTAGCTGCACTTTTACATCCTGAGTTTCCATTGATTTTGAAACCAGTGACAATACTGGTGAAAATTGTTCTGCCTTTTTTCTTTTTTTTTTTCCAAACAGCTTCTTTGGAAACATTTCTTTGCACCATTCTGACCCATTGGAAAGAAGGTCTAAGCATACAATATTTTGGAAAAAGCAGTTGTAAAGGATACAAAAAATTTCCCAGGCATCAAGGAAAAGAGAAAAAGAAAAGAAGGAAGTCTATCTATTCCTTCTGAATAAAATTTAGCATTGAAACATAACACTTCAGAATGAATTAAACCAAGGAATACTGTAGATGAGATTGAGGGATGTACAAGAACTTTAGAAAAAGAACAATTAAATTCTAGGGCTACAGTATCATGGCAGACCATCTCCTGAGGATGTATGCCTAATGACTTTTAGTTATTGTTATAAAGATAATCAATTAGACTACATTATTTTAAACTGATTCTAGATCTCAAAGACAGTAAGGACTTGTATAATATTTAGGAAAATCAAGTCTTAACTTGAAAAATCCCACATAAATTGCAATTTTTCTAACTCATTTTTAAAAAAGAATTCCAAGGTAAATTATGGCTGTTCAGACTAAAACTTACATTTTTTTTTTTTTCCTAATCAGATAACCCTATTCTTAAGTAATGGACTCAGGGTTTCAGGGGTGACATTATATACGCTTGTTATTCTCATTTCTCATGTTAGTGAAGTCCTTTTGCCTCATTTAATTCTTTTCACCTGCCTCTTTCTTTCTCTAAGGCTGTGTCTAATACTGTAAAATGTCAGGGGTGTCCACATGAATGAGAGACACCAGAATGCTCTTGGTGCACATGAAGCACGCAGGGTACTTGGGCTACATCAGAGCAATGTGTCAAGTGTGGGGTTTTGCCCCATTCTTACTCTGTTCATCACTAGTGGGGCTGTAGCTGAAGCACTGGATTCAGGTTTGGGCAGTCCACAAAGGATGAAGAGAAACTGGCAAGCATCTAGAGAAAAGATGCTAAGGTGTGTAGTGGCCTAGAGTATATGCCTAAGGAGGAGAGTTTGAGACAGCAGTACTTGTTTAACCTTTTGAAAAGGACTCTAAGGAGTTATCCTATACCTGTCCTATAACCATCTGCAGGGATGCTAAAAAGGTATCAGAGACATTTTTTCTTCATAGGGTGAGGTCCTCTGAAGGGAAAATGTCCAGTAATAGCAGTTTTTGGGCTTCAGATAACACACTGCTGATGGGGTTGGAGAAAGTTTCTAAGCCTTTTGCTGGAGTCCTTATTGAATATTAATTATTGGAGATTATTGGCTAAATGAAGCTACAGACAAACTTACTCAGCATTGGAAATTCTCCTCTTTGAGAAGAGACTCAGACTGGGGACCTTCAGAGGTCTGTTCCAGTTTATGTGCAATCTGTCATTCTACAGACAGCTGTAGCTCTGTCTTGTGTTCAGGACAGACACCTCTGTCTTGTGCTCAAGGCAATGAGACAGAGTTTAGTCTCTAGAGCACCAGAAGCAGTGAATCAGAAATCAGTAAACTGACCCTGGTGGCTTACATCAGCTGAGCATGCCATAGATCCCTTCCTGCCATGGAACAGTGTAAGCAGAGCATCAGAGATGGAAACACAACTGCCCTCCAAGTACTGCATCTCCCTTCTGAGCTGGAGCATTTTATTATGCTAAAACTCTCTATACTCTTATCCTGAGAATCTTCTGCTCATTAATGCAGTATTTTTGGAATAGGATGGACTCCATATTTCAATGTAAAAACTTTTACATGAACTATTGAATTAACCATGTAATGCTATACAAATAAACTCTATGGCAGAGATAGTTACAAAGATATCTTTCCTTCCTTCCAGTGTATATTTTCAAATTATCTCTGTGCCTTGAAAATTCCACAAAAAGTCCAGGATCCAAAAATTTGTGTGAATTGGAAACCAGAAACATTTCTGATCAGATAATTTTGAATATTTCCTTTTGATCTTGAAATACTTTCAGAAAAGTTCTTCTTACTTTCAACATTTCATGCTAAAAAATGATGCACCTTGAAACTCCAGGGCTTTGAGACAACTTGAGGCTCACTTCAAGAGGTGGTTGCTGGGCTGTGTTAAAATAGTATTGCTTTGTGAAACTAAGAAAAACCTGCACTGAGCATTAAAGCATCAAATTGACCTCTAGGCAATTGCACAAGTGAGTGACTGTGCTGAACCTGCAGGCTCAGGGCCACAAATGTTACTCTCTGCTTGTCTGAAAAGCATTTTTTAGTTCCTAAGTATTTGCTGAGGACAAAATAAAAGCAATACAAGTGCTAAAACCTAAAAAGGTAGTGGAAAACAGAATACTCAATAAAATATTTTCCCTGGTGTTCGTAAGGGGCATAATTGGAGATTCTTCTTCTTCTTCTTCCTATTATTGTTCCTTTTCTTATTCTTATTTTATAGTGCACTTTTTCAGGAAATTAGATACTCCTGAATGACTGAGAATGATGCCATATTAGGAACAAAAACACCTGAGACTTTTGGAATTATCTGACACATTTAATGACCTAATTTAGTCTTAAATTTTATAAAAGAGACTGCCACTGTTCTAGTCTATTTGAAGGGAATGCCATTTTCTGTGTCTTTAATATGTGAGAACGAGTTTAAAGCTTCCCTTTGTGAACAGTATGTGACCCCAAATATCCAGAAGAGCTATCAATGCATTGGAGAAAGACATAGTTAAAGCAAAGCAAAATAAATAAGAAATGACAAGCCTAGCATGTAAAACTCAGGCAGGCTTAAAAATAAGAATAAAATCTACTTTCAGCACTATTGTCAAGGGGCAGGCCGTGAAATAAAAAGTTACCAATTGTTTATGAGTTCCTAAATCTGTTCTGTTTTCCAGAGCAGACTCTTTTTTTTTGTGATTAACTAAAAATTGCACCTTCTCCTGACTCTCCCACAAAGAAAATTGTGATGTTGTCAGTGTTTTCCCCCATTCCACATGCTTGCAACTGGAATATGGTAACTAAAGTCATATATGCATGACTGCATAGACTCCCATTTGGATAAAAATCCCTTGGCAGCAATGCCCTGTCATGCACAGGATGGAGGATCTACATTGCTCTGCTCTAAATAAGGGTAAAGAAAAGCATAAGAAACTGGCCATCTGTTTGGCTGACCCAACAAGGCAGGTGGTCTTTCTCATCCATCTGGTCAACTTCCTAATAACTAGAGGGTGGGCAGGACTCAGTCAACCTCTTTTAAAGCAAGGAAAAACAAAACATTGCAGAAACATTCTGGATGTCACTGAACCAAGATGGACAAATCTTATTGGCAGCCTTCTTTTTGAACAATTTTTTCACACTTCTATTTTGAGGAAGTGCTGTGAGATCCAACGATCTTTGTGTTTATAAGAGAGAGAGGGAGGGAGTGGTTAAATGGTGGAGAGTCTCTGTAACAGAGGAAAGTGAAAAGGAGGATGCTTACTTCTGTGTGTGGGGCACACTGCAGAAAGAAACCAGAGAAGAGAAATTCTTCATTTTTTGTAGATGTGTGAAGAAGTCAGGCATGCATTTGACTTGAACCACCAAAGACTGTAGTTTCATCCATCAGTCACTTTTTAAAAGATAAGCCTCTTGACCAAATCTGAATTAAGTTAAATCTCTCTAAAGAGATTTATTTTTTAAGATAAGATTTTGCCACCAAAATGTTGTGCTGTAAACTGCAAAAGCTCACACTTTTCTTTTAAATGCCCTCAAAACAACTTCTATTTATGCCACAATTTTATGTATTTTCATGATATGCCATTTTCAAGTGTGCCTTATTTGTTGCTGGTCAAGCTAGAATTAGATTATACTATCTTCACCTGCTATGGAAGCTCCCAGACATGCAGCCACTGCTTATGATGCACACATTTTGTGCATATCTACATAGTGCTCCCTGAGAAAAAGCAATATAACTGTGATATCCTAAAAACAATAGGCCTGTAGTGAGTGGAATTCATGCAATGGTATTGAAGGCTGCAAGTGGCAGATCATTTTAATTTAAGAACCAATTATATTAATCATACAGAAAACATTATCAAGCATGAATAACATTCTAGGTTATGTTCACCCTATTGGGCCTGCTTGTAATTCCTTGTCATCTGATGTCTGAGAGCTAAATCCTTGTCCTAGTCTCATTCCAGTTTCACATGCCTATGTTACAAAAAGTTTCACCATTCCTCATAATTGCATGTTTAAAGAGAGTCATTAGCAAAAAGGCTGCATATGATCACTTTTGAAAAACTAGATCTGTTCGCATTCCTAAAGAAATCATATGGAGGTACAACACTGATATTTGTTTGAGAGACCAAAAATAGAATTGAAATTAAGTCTCCATCTCTAAGCATGTGTACACTACATCAAGCATCAAGTGTGGTTACACTACAGAAATAATACTAGTATTGAGATATCATATTTTATTTTATCCATGAAGAAGTGCCTACTTAGGTGACTATTTTTTAAGTAGGAAAGTGGTACATGAAAAGAAAAAAATATAACTCTGAGAGAAAAACTTGGACTTCAGTCTGGTCATGACGTGGTATCATCAGTGTTGCAAAAGATGAAGTGGAAGGAACACCTAACTTCTTAACTCAGCTTCTGGCTTTGGCTAATGGCAGCTGCCTAGGAGAAACTAACAAACACAGTGCAAAGGTATAATAGCACTTCTGTGGAACACTCCCACTGCCTGTAAATATCAGTGTCTCTTCAACCAGCAAAACATTTATAATAAAAAGCTCTCCCTTATGTTTTGTCACCCTTTCCTTTAACTTTACTAGTTTCACCTTATTCTTTACTGAATGAAGGAGAACTGTACACAGTTCTAAGGAAGAGAGGCTACCATAGGCCTGAGTGGAATCTGAACCTCAGCAAAAACTGCTTGAAACTTAGCAGAAACAAATCCAGCTATTTGTGCTGTGCCTTTACCCACTGCACCCTATAACAAAATTTTATCATCTTTGTTCATCATTATTTGCTTTCCTTGGCTCATGGTCACCATAGACAGGAGAACTTCTCCCCCAGATATGCAGAATTATTGCTTCTTTATACTGAGTGGTTTTTGCAATTATAAAGCAACACAAGCAACATGTTACTCACTTGTATTTATCTTCTGAAGTGAAATGTGCTTTTCCAGGTGTCTACGAAGCTTCACCTCTGCTCCATATTTACCGGTAGTACCATTGTCAGCCAAAATAAAATGAGAATGCATGCTGTTCAGCACTGTCAGCTTGCTCATGGGATTGGACATTGTCTGGTATGGTCGGACCACCTGCATTTTAGAGACAGAGCAAAAAGAAGGTACACTAAAGAGAAAAGAGCCTCTGAACTAAATCAGTCACAAGATACGAGCTGACAAGATGAAACAAGAGAAAAAAATCAAAATTAAGGTACTGAACTTGAGTATTACTGTCTTTTATGTGTAAACTAGAAAACGACCTTAACACTGCCCTTTCAGACACAGACATGGCTTAAGGGTTTTCCATGGCAATCCATTTCAATAGTATCAATGTCCACTGCTTCCTTCAAAATCCAGTGCTCCAAAGGCCCAGGTGACTAGACACACACACTGTATACCTTGTCTGCTGCTGACTGTCTAGAGCATTGCTGTTAAATCTCACCTTGCCTTGACCAAATTCTTTGATTCTTCCTTCACGGACCCCACCCAGCATCATGCCTCCAGTGTTGGCTCATCCAGAACCACCAGCACTGGAGACACACAAATACAGGGGAGTTCCACATCTTGTACACATGATATTACACCACATTTTCAATTTTCTTGGAAAAACTATTGGCCCACTCCTAGCATCAGTAAAAGGGCAGTTGTTTCTGTTCACAACAGCTTTAGAAAGTTTCTGTTCAAAGTTTCTGCTTCACTTCCTTTGACTGGATTTTATCAGGAGAAACTGTGCAGCAGACTGAGTAAATTGCTCCAGAGTTACCCCACTCATATCCACCAGACAGACTAAATAATAGCATGGGGCCACATTTGGCTGTCAGCTGCTTTGGTGAGGGCCTATTGACATAAGGAATACTGTACTAACATGGCAAAAGAATTGGTGTTGTGTCAAGGCATCCTGACTGATACTTCAAAGGTTTTTTAGCAATGCTATTCCCTGCTTTTCTTATGTATGTCTTGTCTTTTTGGAGAGACAAAACTGAAAATCTGTAAAATGAAGCCCTAGAAATGCTGTAATGAGTTGTTAGAAAACTCAGCTGGGCTATCCTTCATTTGCAAGGAATATCCTTCAGAGTTCTGACATGGTTAATTTTTCAGGTCTTGTGCTTTTAATGCACAAATATGTATGCTCAAAATTTGACATAAATGCTTGCAGACAGAAATATAATAAGTTATTGATTTATTCATAAGCTTTTCTCTCTCTGTAATTCTAAAGAGATCTCTAATTGAGACACAATTCTTTAAAAATAGTGTGTTACCAATTCCTTAGCCAGAGATCTCTCTGTATACATTATTTTCTCTTGTGAATGTCTGCCTAACTTTGATCAACCCTTAGCCAGCAAGAAGAAATACACGAACTTCTTTTGCTGTTATAAATTGTCATGCAAAGGATGCTCTGTATGCTCCTCATCCTGCAGAAGGGAAGGAATAGGTCTGAGAAAACCTAGAGGGCAGCTGGCCAACAGCAGGGCAGTACACTACACTCTGTGAGAACAGGTGATATCTCTGAGTGGCTGGTTTATTTTTTTTAAGCTGCTTCTTTGGTGAATCAGTCATAACAATTTATTCTACAACTGCAAATGACTTAACAAATATCAGTACACTGCTGGAATGTGTTTAATAGCTAGCTTCTACAGATACAGAAAGCATGTACCCCATGCCACTGTCAGAAATAAAAGGTATGTTCTTTCTTGCATCCCTAAGAATCAAACAAAATCAAATTACAACAGTGCAGATCTTTTAAACTGGTACCCACCCTGTCTCTCACTAAATGGACACCAGTAAGGCCTTAGAGTAGAGGAATCCCTTGAGTTGCCCATTCATTGTACGAGTACAGGCCCCTGTGCAGACAATTCCACTGACAGCTTGTGGTTTGTTCCTGAGACCCAAAACCTCCTAACTGTGACAGCTTGATCTGCAGTTCTAATGAGTACTGAAGCCTTTATATATTAACTCAGTAACGGTACTGCAGGACAGATTAGAAGGCTATGATTTTATTCTGCGTTTAGCTACAAGGTGAGTTACATTATTAATAAATTTTATGGATGTGAAAATGAGACTACAATTATTTTCAATTGAATTGTTCACAGCATGCACAATTCAACATCTGAATTATTTTTTTAACAAAAAATTTCTTAAACCACACTGTTAGACTCTTCCTGAGAAAAGGATAAACAAAATCTTCAGGAAGGTAAGAACATCCTAGGCTTTGAGGCTACTTCCTTGAGGTTGCTTGCTCTTCCACAGCACTCAGCAGATTTTTGATTTCTGACTCTTGCCATTTCCATTCCTGTGTTCTTTTCAACCCCTTGCATTTTACAGGCAAGTTAAACAGATGGAAAAACTTTGAGTGTCTTCTCATCCTCTTTTTACAGCCATAGAATCATGACAGTGTGGGCTGGAAGTGACCTTAAATATCACCCAGTCGACCTTAAAGACCCGCCAACCATGGGCAGGGACACCCTCCACTAGACCAGATTGCTCAAAGTCCCATCCAACCTTGCACTGAGAATAGAGAGAGTAGGGAATAATGTTCCTTAACAGCTTCCTTGGCAGAGCTGAAAGGAATAATTTCTGCTCAAGACGGTCCCTCCAAATACAGTTTAATGGATGTGACAGCAGCCGTGCTGTGAAAAAGCACTCATGCTGCATGGGCTGAGGGAAGTGGGTCAATAGGTGAGTGGCTGGGCAGACCTCAGCCCCTGCCTTTGCACCCTGAGGTGGCAGCAAGCTTGAATCAAAAGCATTGTAGTTCTCCCTACATTCCCTGTAGGCACATGACACTCAACACAGAGACAGCACTTGCAAAGTCTCTCAGGGTAACTCACCATGACAACAAGCCTGCAAGTGCCATGTGAACCAGTGCATGAATCTGAGCAGTCTGTGTGGAGGCAAAGAATTTGAGACAAACAGTGAGGTCAAAGTAGTGATAGAAAGAGATGCATGCTTTGTTTCTCAAGGAGTAGCAGCTGCTGTTCAAATCAAGACATTTCTGCAGCCCTGTTGCTCTGCAGCATACAAGGGAACAGAGTAGTTCCTGATTTAATTCAGAGGTTCCTGGAAGTATCGTGGTTCAAATTCTCCACATATGCTACAAATATGCCAGTCTTTATTTTTGCCCCGGTCTCCTACTGAGGTGACTTGGAATTGAATCCAAATGAGGATGGAACAGAACCTGAAAATAAAGACGTGTGCTACAATGACTTACAAAGTGTACTGTTTGGGAAGGGAGAATGGCTCCGTGTGTAGGAAGAAACTTGTTTATAATCACAGTTTTCTACAAGACTGAGCAAGCCACTTTACTTTCTCAGTTCTATCAGAAAATAAGGCAATTAACTCTTTTGTGTCCTTCATTTTTAAATTAGAATCTGAGAGTGTTAAGAGTTGCACTATTTTCTGCTATATGGTTTTTATAGCACTGGAGTAAGATATGTGTCTTTAGGGATCTTTAGTCATCACAATATAACAAATAGCAAAAAGTAACAATATTTCCTTTAACTTGGTCAGTTTTCTTTATGGCTCTGAGGAAGTCCCCCAGGATTCCCGAAGGCTGACTGCCTTGGAAGGGTTGGTAAATATAATTAAACCCCTCAGCTATGGCTTCTGGATCTGTAAAGCCGGGGATGGGCTGAGGCATTAGTGAGGAGCACCTCTGCTGAGCACACCTCACTTGCCATGAGGCACAGGGAGGATACATACACTGGGGCATGTGCAATGACCACAGCTCCCCCTCTGCACCCCCTGTCCCTCCAAACCCCGTGACTACTACAGTCTTCTGCCTCTATCTGATGCTGGAAGGATATGTTTTTATAACTCTCCATTTCTGATCATAATTTAACTAGACATAGTGCATATAGGCATAAATCCACATTGATGCCAGAGTTCACTGAGTCTTTTACTACTGGTTGACTTTTTTCCCCCTTTGTATAATCCTTTGTGACCCTTGTTTCTTGCTTAATGATGATTCATTTTACATGCTTATGTTACTATTTACATTTCCCCTTCTCGGTTCATTTCACAGCATTCACCTCTAATGAGCCAGTCAATACAGCACACTTTGATTTTTAAAAAGCTTCCAAAACAGCTTCCTCACCAAATGCTTCTAAAGAAACTGCATGCATTGAATAACAGAGAAAGTCCTTTGAGGCATAAGTAACGAGGAAAGCTGGGGGGAAGGGTGGGAAAACAGTGAGGAGGAAAAGGTAATTTTTGTGAAGACTCTTACTAAGAAGATTTAGTGACACAAATGGCTACCTCAAGCTGTGTTATATTCCGTTCAACATAGGTGTAAGGGAAATGTGATTAATTAAAGGGTAAAAAGCTTACAAATATTTCAGTGGACTAAAGTCTTCATAAAGCAGCTTGATGAGGCAATAAAATGGAAGATGAAATTCGTTACCCGTAAGCATAAAGCAGTACCATTTACATGTGCATTAGAGATGGATAAAGCCAGGAGTGCTTCAGCATTACATCATGCCATTGATCAATAATTTTATAAAACTATTAGGGTCCAGGAGGTTGAGAGGATAAGTTTTGTCTATCAAGGGCATATTTTGAAATATTTTTGTCTTTATTGATGTCCCTGTAATTGCATCTGTAACCCTACTGATATAATTTTGTCTGCATTAATAGAAGACCCAAATTAGTTGTAACTTTATAGTAAACTTTTTTTCATTTTCTGTCTGATGATCAGAGTAAGTATTAATTCTTCTATGATTTGATCAGAAAGGTTTTTTTTAAGCTGTTTACTTTTAAAATAAAATTACAGTACAACTTCTTGGTTTCTCGGTAAATTGGAAGAATATTTAGAGGAAAGCTTTGCTTAAAGAAATCAGAAGTCAGGGCAGCTGCTCCACGTGGCTGGAACACCTGGGCAATCATTTTTTTTTTTAATCTTTTTCTGAAAAAGAAGGCTCCAGATCCCCTTAAATAGGCAGTGACTACTCGAGAACTGAGATAGCTTTGCAACAGGAGGAAAAAAGTAATAAAGGAATAGCAATGTTCCAAAATTCATGGCTAATTTTATGTTTTTCTTAACTTCTTCCTGCTGTGTTTCCAGAACCCCATACCTAATCACTAAAGACTATTTATTTGAAAATGATGTGTACATTACACTTCTTTAAGAAGATACAACACATCATTGTGCTTAGCTTTTCCTGCTAATTACCTTCTGCACTGCACCTCAGAAGAGTTCATCTGTGATTCAGAATTACTGGCAAAGTCCAATCCTGCTTCTTTGTGTGGTATTAGAGTAAAAATCTCCATGCTAATACAGTTCCCCCTAACAGCTATTCTTTCACAGTGAATTGCAATAAACTCCAGTTGGATAATTTTCTTTAAAATCATTGTAACTGTTCTGACTTAAGAGATACTTCAATCTTCTTCCCCTTCCCAACTTGGTCGTGGATACAGAACAGAGATAAGAATGAGTTAGACTAATGAAGACAAGAAAGAAGTTCTTTATGCAGATTGAAAACTGTATCTCTTCCCCTCATAGTTAGTCACTGGTTCTCAGACAGATTTCTTCAGCATGAAACAGAAGTGAGAAATAAAACAAGTTCAGAAAAGCTTTAGGTAACAAATAACCAGTGCAGACAAACTACTCATGTATTTAATATTAAAGAGTCAATCTTACTGTATTAAAATAGAGTTTTAAAAGAGAAGAGTGGTGTGAAAGAAAAGAAGAAACAGCAGCCCTCTCCTTCAGAAAGTGGCTGAAGATAAATTATTTGCGGTCGCTCTTACCTACAATACCCAATAACACTTTTCAAAATTGCATCAGTAAAAATGTATGGGAGGGAATATATTCTGAGGAGGATAACCTGCAACTTTGAATTTAACCAATGCATTATAGTATTGTTGAAAAATAAACTAGATTTGAAGTTCTGCAATCAGTGTTTTCTTAAGCACTTTTTTGGGTTCATAGAGTTCTAAGGATGAAGCTTTGATGTATTTTCAAGAATACCTTCTAATGAATTGCCCTTGTAGTTTATTTTTAAAGACCATACAGTGCAGGAATTTTTATTGCTGTCATGTCAAAACTCACCATCTACCCTAATGGAAAACCTGTGTATATATTGACTTTTTGCTGCAGACAATAATTCTAAGAGGAATTGCTAAGTGAGGGATGGAAAGGACAGGAAAAATAACTGGAAGATTTACAGATACTGGAGGTCATCTATGGCTATATAGGTCTTACATCTTTGCCAATCAGATCCTCTTGGTTTTCCACAATACCCCAGGGAGCAATCCCAATGGTGCAGATCTTCCCTCGAGATTTTGAGGCGTGATCTTTCAGGGCATCTCCAACATGCCGAATGACCCCTGGCAAAGAAACAGCATAACACAAACCCATAATTATGTCTTTTTTGTTCAGCATCATATGGATTTAGTATAGACTTGCTTTTTCAGGGAATACCTGTGCCTATCCTTACAATTAAGTAAAGCTATGAATACATTCCTATTTCTTATTATTAATTTCTGTGAATCTATTTTATTGAATCCAAAAATTACTAAATGAAGTAATATGAAAAAAATACACAGCTTTAGAAAGAAGAGTGGAAATGTTGACAGTTGACTGCAGCTTATTTATCTGCACTTGTGCTCACATGTGCATGCAAGCATTTGTGTATTTCCAAGCACAGAAGGAAGCACAGGAATTAATTGTGCTCCCCACCCCCAACCCACCAACTCCCTCAGAAGTGCAGCTTGTACACAAATGCTCCAATCAAAGATGGAAATGTGAAAACATCATTATGCTACTCTGTGATGACGCTATTTTTCCACTCTTTTCAAACAAACTCAGTCACCTGAGATAGCTTCCAGCAGAGTATTAGAACCCACCCTGGGAATCAGTGAGAAAACAGAAATTAGTACAGAGACAATGGCTGCTCTACAGCACTCTTCCAAGAGCTGCTTGCTTACCCTAGGCCAGCTTTGGCAGTGTTTCAGTGGTATCTCAGTGCAAAGGACAGGTGTCATTCCTCCTTCCTTTTAATAAAACAGTATTTTAAAATCTGTCTGTAAAGAACTATTTTTAGGATATGGCTGCATTGAAGCAGACCTGTGGGTTTGCTGCAGATGTCATCTGATTCTCAGTTACAGAGGTTCCATATTGTTCAAATTTCACAATTTCGAGATGACTGAATAAAAATTACAGTCACACAATTGTTAGGATTTTGGTTGTAGTTTTGTGAACTGTAAATGACCCAGGGTAAGAAAACTCCCCACAACCTAACAGATCCTCTACGTCCTCGACTCTAGTATTCTTCCTGTGGTGGAAAGTTAAAGAAACTCCAACCCTGTACCTGCCATCAGCTATGAATTAAGCTATGATCCAACAGCCTAAAGGATTTAAAGCAGAAAATCTGTCCAGACTGCAAATATTTCTGCTGTTTAGAATAATCAAGTTTCAGTATGACATGAATATTCAGAACAACAGTCATGTTTATAGCCAGGTATACTCTGTCTCTCCCACATCCCTGATTCTCAGTCCAACAGCAGTATTTCACGACTTTTCAGTTATAATATTTCTTATAATTTCAGTTATAATTTTCTTACAATATAAGAGGAACCCAATTTTAAAATTCATCTTCAACAAAAGAAACTGTACAAAGAAATTCTCAATTTTTATGATTTCACAAACAATTTTCAGCTATGCAGTTTGGAAACTTAGTCCCAGAGTAATCAGCTGCTTTCCTCCAGAAATTAAAGACAACAATGAGAGATTACTGATATTGCAAAACTGCTTCTGGAATTGTATGTTTTTAAAACAGCAGAGAGCCACTTGAACTACATTGTTTTGTCTAGGTAGTTTCTGATTACAGGAAAAACAGTCCTTTTCAACAATATTTATGATGACTTTCCTGGTTCATTTGTATTGTTTTGGCATTTGCAACTATGAGGGTTTGAAAAAATGGCAGGAAGCAATTGTGCATTTGCCAAGTGCAAGTGTTACTGTCTGTCCTTAAAAAAAAAAAATCAATCTGTAGTTTGATTTCTATAGTTGCTGTGGTTATCCACTGCACTAAGTGTACATCATGTACATTTTTCTGACATAATTTTAACGTAAAATTTACATCTGTCTTTGCCATCATCATGACAAGAGTATCTGACAACTAATATTATTACCACCACAGTGCACAGATCAACATTAACCTGATTTTATTCCTTATTTTGAAGAGATGTGGGGCATTTGTGTCTATTTATCTAACACTCCAAAAGCTATTCCTCCTTGCTCTCTTCAGGCACCAAGCCTGCCAGAGTTCGAGAAGTGTTTGGACAACACTCACAGACACACGGTGTGATTCCTAGGGCTGTCCTGTGCAGGGCCAGAAGCTGGACTCTTTGATCCTTGTGGATTGCCTCCAACTCAGCATATTCTATGATTTTGTGCTACTTTACTTGTATTGCTGCTATGATAAAACTGAATTCTTTTTTAAATTTGATGTGCTCTGGAAACCAAGTCCAAGACTCCTATTAAGCATTTATATTCAAACATGTAGGAGTTGATCCACCATGCACTAAAATTAACACACGAAAGAATGATTACATTGTTTTCCAGAGACAGTAAGAAGATACACTCTTACTGAAGTAAAAAATTATAGCTTTGTTACTGCAGCAAATGAGACTGACGTAAGAATTTACAAGTTCATGTCCTAACTCAAAACTTTTTGCAATTCTCTCTAGCAGAACTTTTTTGACTTTTCCCTGAATCTCTCCCCCTTCCTGCCTCCTTCAGGGAGGGTAACTGAGATGTCAATGCTGTAGTTTTTGTCTAGGGATGTATGTTTTGCAGCTTATTCCCAAAGTGTACATGCTGTCTACTAGCAGAGCTGGGCCAGCTGCTGTCTTGGATCCCTAGGACACCTGTTATGTGTATCACAGATGCTCTTTGACTAGAAATGGCAGATATCGCTCTTGATGAAAATGTAATAGCAAAAATTTAGGCTGAGCTCTCTATAAGTAAGGAAGAAGTTTCCCACTACATCCAAAAACCAGATTTTTTCTCACTTAATACTTTAGGTCACCTGATTAAGTGAAATAAAGGTCCTTCTAGATGAAAGTGTTTTCAGTTTTGTGTAGTAAGAGTTGGACTTCTTTGATTAGTCCCTTCAGCTTATGGTTGATCTTATAAAGTCTTCCTTGGTGATATACTAATACAATTGCCTCTCAGGAGGCTTTATTTTCAGCTCCAATGTGTGCTTTTCACAGTTTAGCAACCTCTTATTTTGTTTTATACCAGCTGCCAGGTTGGTATGAACCTGGCATTTTCTTGTTTCCACATAGTGCAGAAACGACTAACAAAATAAAACACAGAATGGCTTTCTAATCTCATCGTTCCTACTTTCTTTCTCTTTTTTTTGTGACAAAGTCTCCTAGATGCCACTGTACTTTTACTTCAATGTTGCTCTTACCTGTGTTTACCCCTCCAGTGAATATCCATGCTCCAGTTGTCATTGCAGCCTTAATAAGTCCTTTTCCAAAGACTTGTTTGAGTTTTGGCTGAAGTTCAAAATTCTGAAGGCCCCCGTGCACAGAGATGAGAAGTTTGGGGAGCTCAAGTTGCCACTCTTTGGTCATCAGATGCAGAAGAAGGTCAGGCTTTGTGTCAAAAGACACACGTACATACTGGAGAAACAAGGGCAATAGTAGCGAGTAGAGAAAAAAGATTGGTTATACCCTCTGGTTTCTAATGCACATTATCTGTGCCAAATAGATCAGGTTTTTTACAACAAAACCAGTAGCTATTTGCTAGCCTGATGATTAGTTTCTTAGTTAAGAAACTAGGAATAATGGAACACTTGCAATTCACATGCTGAATAATTTTCTTTACTTAGGAAATTAAGACATTCATTGGTTGAAAATCCTTAGCAATCCTTGAAATATTAATGTCTACAATTTATTGACTGAGGTAGTCAGGGTCACAACTGTGTATTTACTTGTACCTCATTTTCAAATTAACAAAGTCAAACCCTCAAAAGGTAAGAAATAACAGATAAAAACTCAGTTCTTCAAGCAGACAATTTTAAACTGAGCAAGACTACCAAACTGATATTTTCCAGATGAAAGTATGTTAACTATGTATGATTTGTACAGGTTCATGATCTTGCCTTAGAAGACTAGATCCTAAAAGGGCTGTGAAATAAATTCATGCATTTCCTGTTGCTGGCTGTTCTGTGCTACACATGCAGCAATTTGTGCCAGGGGAGATCATGCCCATCTGTGCATGCTCAAAGATAACTACCTTCAAAATTTCTACAGCACTACCATGTCACACAAATACCTGTCTCTCTCTGTCACAAACCTTTCTCCTGCTCTTTCTGTTGCTGTTTCACAAAACCTGTGACAGGGCAGGTGATACTTTTTCATTTCTAGTTACATAGCAGAAACAGCAAAAAAAATCTTTTTATAGCTGCTAAGAACAGGAAGGATCCTCTTAATAAAATAAAATAGGTTGCAGAGAGCACTCATCTGTCAATCTTCTGATTGAATCAATGCCTGTAGAGCAACTTCAGCAGTCTTTCCCTTGATGGATTGTCAGCACAGACATCAGCTCTATACCTTTGCCTTCAGCCTGAGGAATACCTAGTCCTAATTTGTTTATTGTAACATGCCAGGTGATATAAAATCCCTGCATATTACGTAACCAATTTGTCTCTTTTTGACACTTTTAACCAGTATTTCTTGCCAAAAGTTTGTTCTTTTATGGCAATACCATATGATAATAAAGTGGATTCCTTTCTAGTTGAATAAGAAATAAGGACTTGATGTTTTCCAGAGGAAACTGATAATAGACAGGTGTTTTGCAAGAATGGATTGTTGCACAGTAAACATCTATTGTTAACATTTCTGGAAGCAGAAGACTGTTTGCACAATTAATTGGGGGGGCACAGCCAAACTGAAAGCTAAGCAAGAACTTGGGAATGCACGTTCACCTCAGTGCATCAGTAATGTTCTCTGCAGCAGCCAGGCAAACTCACAACAGCCACTGGGCACAAAAAACCCACAGTATTCATCTCTGTCAAGCTCATTAATATAGATGAACTGCCTCCTCAGTAGCTACTCAGTCAGTTTCCAGTGTGAGACAAAATCTTGTATGATGGCATCACCTGATGGCAGATGATCCCACTGACTAGATTGAGACATTAATAGTTTTTAAACTGGGATTTGAGGTTTGTTCAAAGTTTTAACACACCAGAGGGGGTATAAAAAGAATAATCCTTATTCCCTTTTTTATGTCTTAAGGGAGATCTAAGGCTGCAAAGGGCAACTGGAGGCATTCACAGACAACATCCTTCATGGGGCCTACATGAAAACTGTTGGTCAAACTATGGAATCTTTGGTTTGGAATCACTGGCACCTTACTCTGCTTTTTGGTGAAGACAGACTGCAAGTCTTAAGATAATTAAGGTGAATTCATACTGGCAATGACCATAAAAATATGTTGAAAATATGACATTGCATCATCTGGGAAGATACTAAGATGAAGGCAGAAATAGCATCAGATGAGTATTATCTAATCTGGACAGCGACTACTTTTTTCTTGGTTATTTTTTTGATTGTTTAGTTTTTTTAAAAAAACCCTCAGAATGCATGATTTCACTGTTCCTACCTTCTTATGTCTATGTCTCTTACAGATGAAGAAGACCTTTGAATTCCAATAAATATAAATCTATAAAGTGAATATTCTTGCATTTATTTGAAATGTAAACTTGTATTGGAAGCAACTGCTTGCTTTTTATACTGCAGGCAAACCCCTTATATACTTAGGATAATTTTACTTTACAAAGTGGAAATTTAAGGAAAATAATTATATAAGGTTTTTTCATGTAAATTAAAATTTAAATCAAGTGAGAGAAGATTTACTGGTTTAGAAGCTTTTGGCAACGATGCCAAACATGTTTTTTCTATTGTGCAAATCATTCAATTTCTATGACTATTTGAATAATTTTTGGTCTTACAAAGGTAATTTTTAGTTTGGCATACTTGAATTCACTCTTTTGCCATTACTTAATATGTTAGCTAGTAGCTAAAAGAGAATTTTGCCCTACTTTTAAAAGTTTACATTCAATTATAAATCACACCTTTAAGGCCACTTTTGCCTATAACAAAAATTCATGTCTTCCAATCTTGTAATAGAATATTCAGCCCTAACAGTTTTTGCTTAGAATGTTGCTAAATGCTAATGAGTATTTCTTCTGTTCCTGAATGCTCTTGCTATAGCCTCTAGAGGCAGATACAAAATTTGAATCTAAGCCAAACCACTATGCTGCTGTGCTATGAAATTCCGTGCCTAGTGTACCTGTCAGCTGTAGAAACTATCAGTTCTACTGGGAAGTGATTTCGCCCTTTCTTTATGGGAGAAGTATATGGACAGGATGCAAAAGTTCAGTTTTTACATGCCAGCAAAGCAGGGCAAGTTAGGAAGCAAAAGTACATTTCTGAATCACAAAATCTACAGACTGACCTGACCCCAGCATCAACACAGAATGTGAAAGGACAAAGCATCAAGCTCCAGCTGTAATGCTCATTGCATCCCTAGGCTAGCACAGTGGCAGTCAGCAGGAGTGCGTTTGTTGCCAATTGTTGTTTCACGTTTTTTGTCAAGTGCTCTCTAAAACAAACCTACGTCCACCATCAGTCAAACAGACAGACACTTCCAAGTTCGACTCCAGTGCCCTAGGGCAAAAGTCGAAGTTCCTGAGAAGTGGAACTGCTACTATTTACTTAAGCTCAGCTCATTAAAGTACTTGATGAATGATTGCAGATGAGAGTGTCAGTGAATAAATTAAAGAGACTCAGAATTTTGTTGTATTTCTGAAAGTAAATCTATTCAGACAACAATTTTGTAATCTGCATTTTAACATTGCTCCTGTGTTTCTTTTTGGTAACTTTATTTTTTGGTAACTCTTTTAAGTTCCTATCACTACAGATATGTCTTCAAATTAAAGACTCGTTGCCTCAAAATGTGATCCTCACAAATTAGATGTAATTCTCACTGAATTCAACAAAAAACCTCCTATTTCAACTGAAACCAGATTGGTTCTGAATAAGTTATTTCTTCTTAACACCTTAAGACCTAATCCAAGTTCCACTAAACAACCACTGAAAGGACTCTCATTGATTTAAATGGGCTTTGGATAAAGATTTTTGTCCAAAAAACCCCCTCTCTCTTCTTTTTCTCCATGTAGAACACCATCTTTTAAATTCTGTAAATATTTTTTAAGAATTAATTTACTATAACAGAAACAATGTTTGCTGTCTTTTCATGGTTTATGCAAGTTACAGGATTATCTTTTTTTTCCTCTCAAAAGCCCTGATGACTTTTTGGCATTCTTTTAATACAATTTGTATAAAACTCAATCCATTTTAAACCAAGAAAAATACCTTTTTCTGTGACTGACTTCCAAATAACCTTAATAAAGTTTTAAGGATCTAAATATTAGCAACTCGGTCTTAGTAACTGTTAATGTTCATTGGAATTCTACTGATGTTCTTTCATGTTTCTGTGCACCGTAAGAAAAGCAGATAACACTGAAGTAAACTTCCTTTTTTTTGCAGCTGCAAATATATTTTAGGATTTTACTCTGCATATGAAATGTATCATTGAAAGGCATTCAGTGAGGAGGAATCTGTTTAACTCACCAAAAGCTTTTCAAACAGCCATCTTCCATTTAACTCTGAAAACCCATGATGAAAGAAATTGTAGTTCAGCAAAGAGCAATCCTTTAAAGAAGTTTATGGACAATCCAGGCCCACCAATTAATGAGAGAACATTTAGGGGGTGTCTCTGTGTGTGTGTGTGTAAAAGCAGATAGTGTATTAAAAACGGGTTTAGTTTGCTCACAAGTGCAGTGCAAAGTGCATCACAGAAATATTGTCTTAATTGTACACTGATGAACAGAACATATTTTCAAACTTTTCAGAATATTGCTCTTAATTGGAATGGAATCACTCACATTCGTTTGATAATTGCTTTCTGACTTAATAAAATGCTAGTGTAAAGTTAGATAAGCATGTTACTTCCTAAAATGCAAAGAGCCAGCTAGTGTAAGCAGATCATCTTTTATTAGTTTTCCTGTATTTTTATCAATTTTATTTACAAAACCTATTAATGAAATTTACGTACATCTAAATACTTCTCGAATCTTTTTACAGTTACTAAATTTGAAAATCTGCTATAAAAACAAAATAAATGCAGACAAGCAAAACTGTTAATTGCATTTCTTACATATTAATGGGATGAGTCACTTGTAAAGAAAATATGAGATTGACAGAGATCTAAACACTATAGTCTTGTTCAGGACCATCTGTGGTTGCATGAAATTGAAGGAAAGGCCTTTTTAGTAGCTGATCTTGTTACCCAGTGTTATCTAATCTCAGGTATGTGTTTCTGTCTAAATTCCTCCACAAATTATTGAGCTATTCACATTATTGATTTAAGGATGATAGCGCAGCTGCACTGAAGATATTTTAACAACTTCATGGCATTAGTAAAAGTCATGCTGTTCGGGAATTTTTGTTCCATGTGGCTGTGTAAATGAAATTAATGGTTCAGTCAGTTCTACTGACAATATGTAGGCCATCTTTGCTGTTTTTTTCCAAATCCATGTGTTCTGTTATAATTTCAGTATAATTTTCATTTCCACAGCTAAAGATCTGTTTGTTGTTGGCTGGTGGCAACTGATATAATATTGTATCATGGAAAATATAATTATACTTACTATATATATTGTACTAAAATCTAATTCTGTTACTTCAAGTGGAGAAATAATTAGCTGTCAGTTTTACATGCACTAATCTGTTCCATTAATTGACTCCTGGTTTCCCAATTATAAATCTAAGGTTATGGTTCCTATTAACAAATCCCACCTAAGTCTTTGTTGTCCAATTCTGAGAAATTTAAAAAAAATTTTGTTAGCACAGACCAACAAAATACTACTCAGTCTGATGTTTCTCTTGCTTAGTAATTCTCACGTGCAGGCATCCGTTTCAGGAAATAAAATAGGGAATAGGTGGAAAATGTAATGCCAGTTTTTTCCCCTGGGGTTTTCCTTGATTTGGTCAGCTTGCCAAATCTTGCTGCTTTGTAAGGTTATTTTATTAGCCAATAGGCACAATATAAACCTACTCTGATTGCCAGCAAAAAACAGCTTGCATGCTATAGCGTTATTTGGTAGACAGTACGTAGAAAATGACCAACGCATTTTTAGAAAGGAATTTTAGAAAATAATTTTAGAAAGGAATAAAACTATCATGTTTTCTCCCCTTTATCTTTCTTCTCTTATCAACACTGATCAGCTTCTCTGCATTTGGGTTTGAGAATGTAGAGTTGAACAAGAATATTTCCAAGAGCTACTATGTACTTGCTCCTTTTTATTCAAGCCTTATTTTATCAATATGTTTCCTTTTCCCCTTTTCTGCTGAAAAAGTTGGTGGGTTCCTTTGATTGAGCAAATTACTGGCTTCCACAGAACGCTTTGGATTTGTTAAGTTTTATTTATTATGGGAAAATCTAGTACCCAGTAAATGCAAAGGTAGGAGATTAATTTTCTATTAATAAAATTGTAACAACTAGTTAGGCAACTTTTTGACTATAGCCTACCCTAAAACAATGTTTGGGTCTGGAAATATGAATACAAGGACATCTTCATGCTGCTTTCCATGGCAAACACATTATATAAAAATTCTTTAATTGGTTTCCATTTAAATGGTTATGCAAGCCTCCTCCTTATTTGTATTTTGGTCTTATGAAAGGTACTTTTCTCACTGGTGGTAAGCAAGCACAAAACCCATTCAAGAGATATTTACTGAATTGTTTAATTTGAAGCACTTTTCCCACTAGTGGAATAATAAAATTTCTGGAGATTTTATAGATTTTTTAATGAATGAAGAATTTGTTTTATTCCCATATTTTTGGTAGGGTTTAATGATTACAAATAGATGGCATGTACAATTTGCTGATTCTAGTCTGAAAAAATAAATCTGGAGAGTTTCCAGCAATAAATTCATTGTCTTTATTTATCCCTAAGCTTCAACGAGTTATTTCATTTTCCGAGAGTTTAAGTCCCTTTTTCCATTCTCTTTTTTAAAATATTTCTAAATAGTTGATGGTTTCACTCCTGACTGCACTCTGTGACAATGTTTTTCTGTCCTTCCAGTTTTATCTCCACAGTTTTACTTCAACTGTACTTCTCTGAGCATACAGCATAAATCTTGGAGCAAGTCCTGTCTCTTCTGGCACTATGCCAGGACATCAGAATCTTAGCAAAGATGAGAAATCCTCTAAGAGAATTGGTGTCAACAGCTTCCCTAAAACCTTCATCATTTCTTGGCTCTCCGAGACCACTTTTGTCTAGGCAGGGCTGTTTATTTCTTTATAGAAATATTCAAGGACATCACTGAAAAAGCTGTAGTGATTATCCCTTCTCATAAAACTGACTCAATGAAAAGAATCCATACATGGTTAATAATATTCATTATTGTATCTGTGGACCTCTGGCCTTGCAGATTTTTAGGCAATTGGTTATCAATTGAACATATGATGTCTGTGATACTCTCAGAGAAATTACCTGATTTTCTGTTTCTTGGTGCAGCAGTGGTTTCTAGTTTCTATCAAAAGAAGCCATCCATCTGCACAAACAGAACCATCCACTTGAGTAGTTACTCCAACCCCAGCACCTCTGTACACATCTGAGGAAAATATTTTGCCCTGGCTAGCATAGTACCTGAGATTTTCACTGTCTCTAATCTCTGTTCGCTATGACAGATCTGAGACACCTGTTGGGAAGAATTCAGGCACAAAAAACAGTACTGGATTGCTGGGCAGGTTACTCTGCAGGGTGTTCAGGAGTTCAGCTTCTGCTCTCACTGCCAAAGCAGTGTCTTGGCCATGAAGTGCTAGGCACATACTCCTCTGTCATTCCCAAAGATACAGGTTCTGCAGGTTAGATAGAGTCAGAGAGATTGTTCCTTTCATATAATATTAAATAGGAGAAATACACACAATGGGTTCATGTGTGTGCTGGAAATGTTTCTCCAAGTTAGTGGAGCAAAGCCTTTGGATCAATACACTTTGGTATCACACCACAGGGAAGGAGTAACTTCTTGCTCAAGGGATTTCCTAGTTCCTAAATTAGACACTTCCTGCAGCATCTTATTTCACTGAAATATGAACTATAAGTCTAACTGGTCTATCTCCCAATACATGTCTGGAGGACCACTAAAGGGAATTTGGCATGTCTAAAATTTGTCAGCTTTACAGACACAGCCAGCAATGAGAAATCATAGTTGAATTCTAAAATTATTCAGAAGAAGAGGGATGAGAAGCCATTGGAATAAAATAAAGACAGCAGCACATTAATGTGTCTTCAGCCTTCATATATATATATATATATATATACATATACAGGTAGCTCCTCTTACACTGCACTCCAGCTTTTACAGGTAATTTTGTTCATCCACTCTTTGGCACATGATACATAAAAACATACATTCCAGTCCTACACTCGATAATACTTTAGCATGAAGTTAAGAAAGAACGTTGTTCATTCTTTGTGAATGCTTACTTTTAGCTAGCAGCATTATTTATCTAAGAGAAAAACAGGGTTACCATGGCTTTATTGGAGTGGCCTCCTCCTTGGAACTCAATGGTTCCAAAAGCGTCGGTCGGGCTGAGCTGCGTGTGCTTGCTGATGGACCACTTCTCCGACTGGATGTCATTGCGAGTAAGCCTGGTCTCATTTTTCTCATTCTGAGCTACGGAGGCGCTCGGAGGCTGTCCAATGTGTTGACCTGTTAGACGCCCACAGCAACACCTATGGCATTAAACAAACAGAAAACCCGGGTCACGTGCGAGCATAAACTGAACAGGGGAACAAACTACAAAGAGAATCCAACCCCTTTTCAACTCTGCTGATTCCTTTCCTGAAGCCTTTACATATGGAAGCAACACAGTACATGTATTACCCTTCTCTTCCTTTGTCTTGTTTACTTTGGACTTTCCTGTATTTCAAAAAAATCATGCTTTGTTCTAAATATGTAAAAAATAAAATTAAAGAACATCTTCTCTTTTCTTCAAGTAACAGGACAAGTAATTGGCTTTGCATGGATTAGCATAAATCTTAAATTGCTAGTTTAATGCATCTATTTGCTTTTGACAGTGTTGTGTGTCGTGCATCCAATTTAGGTAAATATTCAGTGCACTGAGTATTGAGCTAAGAAGATAAGGAAATTAAACACAGATGCTGACCTACCCTTGATTTATCTTTTCTCTTACTAAATGAGTTTTGAAATATAAACAAATAGTTCCCAAAGGAATCCATCATTCCACATGTAATTCAACCACCTTCTGAACAAATAAGTTTACAACATATTTATATCTGAATCCATTGTATGCATATATATAGAGAGAGAGACCTCTTTTTTTAACCAACTTTCATATTTCATACAAGTAACATTCAATTACCTATGGGGGTCTTTGGTGCTGGGTATGATATGGACACATTCTCTCTTGTAAAATGCTCTTTCTATCCATGATTTCTGTGCCTAAAAAAGAAAAAGGAAATGCCTTGAGCTCTGTTTGCTTATTATATACAACTCATAGTACAACCGTAGAAAAACTTCAAACAGAAGAGAAAATTTCACTGACTCTTCAGATAAGCAGTGCATATTTTGCAGAAGGCGAACATTCCCTTAGAACTATGGTTCCCTTCTAAAGCAAAGCACCACACAAGCTTTTAATATCCTTTTCTTATTCACTAGCCAGATAACCTTGATGCTGTTACCTATATTCTCATAGCAGAGGAAGAAATCTCTGGGGAAGAATTAGCTCAAGCTCTAAACCTTTCTGCATGGCAGAAGAAACGCTACACCTATGCATTAAAAAACCCTCTGTTTCCATGTCAGTGATACAAGCAAGCCAGCTCTGATTAAAAAAAACACCCACAACCAAACCAACCAAATTACCCAGAACATTTTTACACAAGCACTGAGAGTGCTGTTTAACACAGACAGAAACTACAGTTTCCATGTGGACACCTTAATTAAAGGAAAAAATAAAAAAGAAAAAAAAAAGAAAAAAAAAGAGAAAGATCTGTTTCTGAAACAGGATATAAAAAATTTAATATATTGAGTCAAATAATTGGCAGGTAGCCCCTAAAATAGTTCAGTGAAGCTATGGTTGTTCATAACACTCAAGATCTTCTACCACATATTCACAGAAAAGCAGGAAATTTCCTGCAGCATAATCTTAATTGTCAGATACACAAGAAGTCTTTTTAAACAGAGATGGGTAGGAAAGAAAAAGGGAAAAGAGAAGAACGAACGCAAAACAAGAAAGGAGAGAATTTCAGAGTTCTGAAATACTTTTAATTATCTAGGAAATCCTCGCTCCATATGAGTTCTGGAAAACTCCATAAAACATTCACACACAGAGGATTCTATTATTTCATTAAATAAGGAGATGAGCTGAAGCTTTCCCTTGAAAATTCATTTAAAACAGGTTAACTTAATATATTTAAATAATAAAATTACCCACTTAACTGCAAAGCATAAACAAAACTATGAACTATGAGCTATGACAAAATTACTTGAGAAGTAAGTAATGTGAAAGAAACTTTAAACAATTTAAAGGAAATATGAGCATTTTGCCTCTATGAAAAGAGAACTTTTAAAATTGCCTATGTAACATTACCTACTAACTGATGTTACCTTTTACTATGCAAGGATATATAAGTAATACCTGTGTATTAGTTTTATTAACTAATGTTACGTCACTATCTAATGTTGCCCGCTTGTCAATTCAATCTGCATTCCATTTTCCATGTTTAAAACCAGAACCCTCTGCTTCTGAAACATGTCACTGTGAACTAAAATCACCGTGAACTAAAGAAATTTCTTGGAGTCGGTGAATGTCACCAGCACAAAATATAACATAACAAAAATTTCTAGCTACATCTGCTACTTACCAGTCCCAGTATACAGAATATATTCTTCTGCTGTTTACGGAGAAAATTAATTCTTGTTGGATCTAGTGGTTACTGGTGCTATTTAGCAATATTTTATCTTTGGTCTCCTCCCATTTTTATTTGAAATGTTTATTGGCTAGTCTTCATATTTTGTAGGAATAGCAGATATCTAGCATCACTTTTACAGTCAGAAAAAGGTCTATTAAAACCATTAAATAAAACTGTATTTGACTGGTTTTTCTCACAGTAGCAAACAGAAGATTAATGTATTATAGAAGGTTGGGCAAGATTTTTTTTGTTTAAACAAAGTATAGTTAAATAGAAAATCTGAGAGCTAAAAAGGTTTTACTTAACCTAAGAGAGACTACCTTGAGATTTAATTAATTATAACTTCTAAATATCTTTTATTAAATATATTAATATTTCCATATTTTTCTGCAAACAGCTTACCATGGTGAATTTCCTGGCTACATACAACTTTAATGTGTCTTTTCTCAATGAGGTCACTAGCTAAATTTATCTCAAGTTCCAGTATGAAAAGGTGCCGTGCCAGGTACTTCGCTGAAACTTTTTCTTTAGATATAAAAGCAGGCCTTCAAAACCTAAGAAACTGCCATTTAAAATTTGTTGTCCTACTCTTCCTCATATTGTGTTTGCAAGTGGAAAAGAAACACAGCTACATTGAAAAAATAAATTAATAGCAAAAATAATAATTTGTATTTGGATTTTTATCACATTTCTTCACAGGTAAAATTGCAAAAATAGTCTAGTTCAAATTCTCCTTTATTCACATCAGGAAAAGATACTTTCTAGCTTTTAGATCTCAAAAATATACTATCCTACCTGGCAGAGTTGTGATGACAAAATAAGTATTTCCTAATCTCGTAATTCCTTGTCCTTCCAAATTTAAAAGAAGTCATTTGGTTGCACTGCCCCATGACAGTTATCTTTTTGCAACAGATATAATTTGCAATGAACTATAAAGTTTGGGAATATAATAAATTATGCTACTTGCTGTAGAGTCTTCATAACAGAATAATTTCAGGAAATCGACATATTCATAACTAAGCTGTCTGCATTAAACTCTTATAATGAAAATTAATAAAGCAATAAAAAGTTTAGATGACTATAGCAAAGTGTTTTCAAGACTAGTAGAGCAAGAAGCTTATCTTCTCTTTCTCTTGTTTCATAAATACTCCTTCAGTAATGGTTAATGAGACCGTTAAAGTTCGGTTAAAGTTCACAGTGAATTAATAAAGGACATGCCATACCTGAATTTGGTTTATTCACAGCTTAACTCTCTGGGTAAGTCTCTCTCTTTATTAACCTCTCTGCAAAACCCCACCACGAACATTTTCTTTCTCCCTTTCCTTTACCTGAGTACCAAGCTCGGTGTTTCAGGCTGTCCGGAGCAGAGCCTGCTGCCCACGTTTCCTCACGCCGGTCACCGCCAGCAGCACCTTTGTGCTCTGCCCGCGGCGCAGCGATGTCAGAGCCAGCAAAGCCCTTGCACCCATTAGCTGCCTGGAATGTGCTGCTGTGGGATTAGCCTTGTTGAGGGTTCAGTGGGCACTCACCCATGGCCCCACAGCACCGCTTGGTTTGAACATCTAATCTGATGCCAAAAGAAAAACAAATCCCTTGAGAGCTTGGATTTAACTGGCACAGGCCTTGATGGGCTTTTTGTCTCTGCTCTTCTTTGCCCCTGAGAAAGCGAGCTGGTCAAAGTGCGATAAGACGCTCTGAGTTCTTAAGTTTGACTCAGGAAAACCAATCCATCAAAAGAAACACTGTACTAAGCTGGAGAGAACTTAAGGACACAGTAGAAACTGCTAAGCTCCAAAGAATGAAAGCAGTGTGTTTACTGGGCAACTGTGAGAAATCTATACACAGTTGAAATATATTGCAAATAATCAACAATGGCATTTTTCCAAAATAAGTGGAGTTTTGTCACTGTTTCCCACCACAATTGCTGTACTGTAGTGCACATAACTTTTCATAAAGACAAACCTTTGTCTTTCAGAGAAAAGCAGCTGCATTGTTTTCATTGTAATTAAAAGCTGGTAACTTTAACCAAAACTTGAATATTTACAAATTTGGGGACTACTTCTTTACTGTGCCCTCTTGACATTAACACTGATAAATGACCTTTGCATATGAACAACACCTTAATTTTTATTTTAGTAACTACTAATAACGTAGGTTTAGTTACTTACTTCAAGAGTTTTCAACACATAAAATATTTTGACTCTTAACCTCCACCACTACGTTCGCATTAGCTCCTCTCTACTCCTACACATGCCTGCATCCCTTCCTTTCCTTATCATTAAGGGTGCATCTAATGCATGAAAAATACTCTGTCCACCCTTGGTACTGATGAATACATAAGCACTAAACTGTTCTGCATGTACATTAGCTCTGATGGACCCAAAATGGGCAAGGCTGAGAATATGCGTCAACTATTAAACTTCTCACACCATCACACATGTGGAGAAGCTTCTGCTAGGCTGGCTAATCCATGAGATTTCTTTTGTCTCTTGGTTCCCTAAGTTTTTGTGTAAAATACACAGATGTATTTTGTAAATATGAATGTATATATCAAGAATGTACATACACATACTCTATGTGTGTACACACACACACACACACACACACACACACACACACACACACACACACACTCTTTTCCAGCAAACCTGTGATCTGTGAGTTTTCTGAACCAGAGATTGTGTGCTTGTCTCGTCAGAACTCTTAAACACAGGATCAGACCAAAGATGGTCTGTGGAGAATGACAAAGGTGAAGCTGCAGCCAGGAAAGCAGCTAGTAAACAGTTCAGTGAGATAAGGAATATGATGGAGAGTCAGCAGGTAAAGATGGCTTGGGAATTTGGTTTGGTTGAGGGGATTTGGAGAAAGGGTTTGGTTGGTTTGGAGAAAAAGTGAGGTGAAGAAAGGAAAGATCTCTTGACTGAGAAAACTGGTTAAAACCTTAGCTGACTTTGAAGCAAAAGTTCAGTATTTGAACCTGACAAAATGATGGAGATTGATCCTGGATTCAGGTTTTAGTTTGCGGAGTATTATGAGGCAAAAGTCACATCTTTTGTCTTAAGAAATCAACAAAAGAAGCAATATTAATTCCCACATCACCCAGTGGCACTAGGACGCTTTATAGGTAGGGAATTTAGAGTTGGCATATACAATTCATGCTACAGGAAATTACAACTAGCTTTGCTTGTTTAAAGATGCCTTAACTTAGGACTCTGTGGAAATGCAACTACCAGTGCCATACAATTTTTTTTTTGAGGAGTAATAAAGAAAGAGCCAGTACACAGAGACAGCTATTTTTTTCAATATGGCACAACTGCAAAATTGTGCTTTCAGAGGTGTATGCTGCCCATTTCATGACAAAAAACCATACATATTCTTTAAATCTTCCACCCAGCTCACTGTTTATAAACCAAAGTATTAAAACAGCAGTTAGTAATGAACGCATTACTGATTGCTCATGGGAGGTAGGGCGAATCTTTAAAGACAGCTTTCACTGGGGAAAGAGAGGTGTTTAAAGTCTTTCTCTACTTTGCAGGGGGACAGAGCAGCTGGACAGGCAATAGAGTGTTACTGAAGATTACAGTTACAAATTACAGAGAAGATTTAGAGGAGCATATGGTGATGGAGCAGCATCAGTGCTATTGCAAACTGATGTGATTAGTATTCCTTAACCAAATGGGAACATTTAAAATTCCACTGTCTCTGAATAACAACCCTGTATTTGTAAACTTCTATAGCTATATTAGTGCAAAGGAAGGCAATGCTTCAGTTTAACCTTATTTCAAGATGTGCCTGGGACAAATTTCTAAGCCTCATTTCAACACCGTGCAATTATAAGCATTATAAGCACTTTTAACTCACTCTTGAAGCATTAGGAATTTACCTGTCTGGATATTAACTCAGGAATCATTGGGCTGTCCCAAAAGATTTCATTTTCTAACAGACGTTTACTCCTAGTAGCATCTTAGAGGCTGACAATCTGACCTTCATCCACTAGATCTGTACTTATGTATGTTTTGTTCTCTTTCTAAAAGGCTTCTCAAGCACTTTATCATCAGACTTGTTACAAAAACAAGGCTGAATTGTCTTGAAAATCAAGTTGTATTCAGTACAGAATAGGAAGGCATAGAATACAGTCATTTATTTTTACAGTATGTTACAGAAATTATCTCTTAGCATTGTTTACCAGATGTATTTTTTATAATGTACTTAGAAGAAATAGAGTAATTTAAAAATAATTAGGAGCTTTCCATTCAATAGTTAATGATTTCAGTGATTATATCTTCCATTCTTTTTACTGCAAGGACACAGAAATGAAAATGTTATGTCTCTGCTAATGCTACTGCGGAAATGTGCATTTATGCTTTATATAAACGTTCCATGGAACAAGCATATGCCATTATTATCCATGCTATTGATGGATTAACGGAAAGCTTAACAGATATTTTTAAAAGAACTAGGGAGAATGATTAGATCCAGAATTGGTAGAGACATTCAGGTTCCTACAGGCTTCCTTAAAATCTGTAGAAGTGTAAGGGGAAAATTCTAAAGAAAATGTCATTAAAATGAAGGACGTATTATAAAGAACACTTTCAAAAAGCTTTTTCTTCTTATGGGTTTTAGTGTATGAAAGAAAGATTGAAGCCTGTCAACTTCATTCATGAGGTTTCTTCAGATACATATTTATGATTTAACCAAAATTGCTGTGAGTTTAAAGTTACTTAAATAAGTAAATAACCCCTTTCTAATAAGAAAGCCTTACTTGATGTGTTTATCTAGAGCTCTGTTTGATAGCGTCATAAATAGGGGCCATAAAAAAGGAAAAACACATCAGATGTGTCTAATGCTTTCCCCTAAGAGTTTCTCAGCTAACAATTATTTTCTGCTCATGGACTTCTTGCATAGTTGTGATTTCTACATGCTCTGTAACCCTTCATGAGATTTCTCCTACCAACTTGCCTGCAACTTCACATCTTTCTCCTTGCTGCAGAGGGAAATATCTCCTGTTTGTTTTGAATGTGTCTCATACTTTCCCATTGCTGAGAGAGGCAGTGAACACTCAATTCCCATCCATCCTCTTCATATCAGTCATAGTTTTCAAGATACTCTCTGATGTATTTTTTTCCTAGATTAACCATTTATCAAGTATCTCCTCACACAGAAACCATTTATTACTGTTTATCATTCATGCTGCCCCTCTCCAAACCTTTTTCAACTTGATATTTCTTTCTGGGAGGAATCAGAACTGTGCACCTATGGTGGACTGACTACAGATTGGTATTGTGGAGAGTGGACATTCATTAGTTTGGTTATCTATTTCTCGCTGAATAACTCCCATAAAAGATTGGCTTTTTTTTCTTGACCATCACAGCTGAGCACTGTGGTATACTTTCAAAGAAATGTCTAGCTAAATCTCAATAGTTCCCTTAAGTGTAGTAAAGAATTTATAATATTAATGGTGAAGAACTGCTATAAAAATCAAGCTGTTTTAATCAAATGTTTACTACAGAGCAGTAAAAAAACTATATGAAGCTCTAATTTATGTCAAATGCAGCTTAAAAAATCATAATAAAAAATGATACTATACAAATATCTGTAGCTGCAAATACATCATTAGAAAGCAAAATACACAGGAAATATTGTTCTGCCACCCAGTGCTGGTAGATTATTTATCTTTAAACTACTAAGCTTGTTTCTGGATTCTAAAAGAGTACAGCATCATTCCTAACCCTTCAAACTAAGGACAGAAAATACCTCTCACACTAAGTAAGGTCTCATGCTGTCTAACAAAAATCGTGAGGTTAAAATGCACACCTAGTAGTTATGCACTGAATCTAATTCTGGTCTGAACTATTAGATTTCTAAACTAGTCATTCTACCCCATAAAGATATGACAGCTATAAAATTGTCTGCTTTTTCATTAGACTGAGGTGGTTTTGTTAGCCATTGTGTGGGGGCTGAGCTGATGAAGGAAATAAAATTAAATTGTACATAGCTGCATGAAAGAGCCTGAAGAAATGAGAATTCCAGATGTTCCCCAAGCCTAAACATTCAGCTGGACCAATTTTATGTCCCTGTTCACATTTCATCTTATCTAACATGCCTGTAGTTACTCCCAAGTCCCTATTGAGCCCCCTGAAGAATGCAGTCCCACAGGCACCCTTTGACATCAGGCTTTGGTTGGGGCTATGATTTCACCACCTCCAGCCTAGGCACATCATGTCAGATATCCTCAGACTGTGATAAAACTTCAACCACATCTGTAAGCTATCCCTGTAACTATCTTTGTGCCAGATTCATCAGTGTGTGCAGACTGAATTGGGAGCCTTCTGGATCATTCTTGCCATCTTTACAAAGCAAAACGTGAATACTAAATTGCACAAATCTTGCATAGATGCAGCCATTTCATTTTCTGGCCTATAACCTGTGTTTCTTAATTTTCTTTTGCTTTAAGCACCAGATTTTAAATTCTGCCCTAGGGAACATCAAATAACAGAGAAATATGTTTTAGGCATGTGCCAGGCCCATGTATTGTTTAGATTTTGACAAATGGTGGCATTGACAAGAGTACTTTTAATGCTTTTTTATATGTGTTCTTTTCAAGACATGGTGGACATATTCTGAATTAAGTTACAATATTTCTCCCTCATTTGCCATTCAAATTGCATTATAAAGAACAGCTTCAAAATTTGCTTCAGATGTAATTTTTGTTATATGATTCATTGTGACCTTTGATTTCAGTGATATTTGAACTGAAAACAAATGTACTACTTTATCTAACTCTTAAATATTACAGGGGAAAGTTTAACAAAAGATGCCAGAGGTTTGTCACTTGAAACAAAACTAAGTAAAATCTTAGCATCAGATTTAAGGAAAACTGTCTGAAATCTGATGAACTGTCATCAGATCTAAGGAAAACATTTCTAGCACATTATCAGAATGGATATCTTGACTTTGACTCAAAAAGCTGTCTTTCACCAAATAGGATGTTGAATGGAGAAAGTAGAGACAAGTTTTTAGGTTTGAGAGTTTACATCCAAATTGCAGCTATTACTCTGACATTAGCACAAAGCCTGAATGGAAAAGCATTCAGAAATATGATACTTAATGAGAAGTAAATGTTTTATTTTCAGTTTTGTTGTCTGTACATGCTCATATATGGTCAGAACAAAAAGAGCAGATGCACTCCAGGAAGAAGGCAGAAGCCTCACTGAACAGGGGAAGAGGGAACTGCCTTCCAGCCTCTGCAATAGCTCCTGCAGCCAGGAATACAGCAGCTCTTTCTCCCAAACACTCTGGAAGGTATGGATCCTTCCACACAACTGCTTGAACAGCTGTTCCTCTCCTTCCACTGCAGACCTTCCTTCTCTCTACCTTGTCTGACACAATGTGCAGATAAAGATCAGAGAATGTCAGGAGCTGCTTGACAGAACTGCTGCCATGCAACCCTTAGTGACCTTTGATTTTGGGCAGGGGTAAGACAGAAACAAACAAACAAACAAATTTCGTTAAAAATATCTTGTTGCCAGCTGCATTAGCAAACACACAGGAAAGCCCTCATAAACCTGTTTTTGAGAAAGGAAATTTGTTCCCTGCAGTAAGTTACACTTCTTTTAGAAAAACTCCCATGAAGCTTGGCATTATAGTATTTTATTTCCTAGTTATTTTGGCATTATAGTATTTCAGAATTATTATAATCTAGGCTTAGCTGTATAGTTAGCATTTTTTCCCTGTTAAGTCCCAGAGACTTAATATTTAATTTTCCTGAAAAATATCATCCAAGTTTCAAGTGTCCACCTAACGCAATGTTTTAGTTCAGGAATAAATAAATAAACAAGAAAAATATGACTAAATTATTATCCAATTATTGAATTCCTGAATTAATCAGGAATCCAGTAATAACATATAGATGCCTTTCTCTTACAAAAAAATGGTTTCATTACATTGTCTACAGCAAATTTACACAGCTGTGAACTATGAAGTTCAAAATACCTAAAGAATATGAGCATTGCTGAAGCAATGGGAGAGAATGATAAATTTGAAACACTGTCAGATAAAGTCTGGTTTGGCTGCTGTGAGCAGTGTGAGAAATTGTTTCTATGCATTTTGCTTAAGCTTTAAACATACAATGCTGTTGTGAGGGAAGAGTGTGCAATTGTGTCATGATGCAAGCAGCATATTTAAAATACCATAATTGAGCAAATCTGAAACACTTAGACTGATCATTGCAGAACTCTGAGCAAAAGTTTATAGCATTATATGTCAGTAGTTTTTCAAAAAAAAGGTATTAGATATTATTTCATAACCTACATTGTTGCATCCATGTAAAAATGACTCCTGTGAAAACTAGTGGCATATTTATTTTTTTTAATCATATTCAGCCCATATGAATTCTATGTCATGCACATACCTGTCAGGGTCAAGAAACAAATAATTACTTTTTTTAATGTCAAGGACTTTTCCTTATCTTTCTAGTATTTCTCAGTTAGAATCACAACTACATGAGAGAACTTGCAGGCCTTTGTCTACTACACTACATTATTTTTCATCCAGGTTGATGCTCTAGTGCTTACTCCCCTTGGCAATGCAACTTTGTTTTTTCCTTCTCTTCATCATCAGTCTGCTGTCAACTCTTCTCCCTCTCAGATGAAAGCAGTCAGACTACCTGATCCAAGAGCTCTACAACATTCTAAAAAGAGGAAAAACTCTGAGAGATAGAATTAAAAAGTACATAAACCTACTGTGTTTTGAGCCCAATTTTACATAAGCACAAGACATAAGGTATTTTTTGCCAAATAGCTCCAGATGTATAATAATAATTTGTGGTTTACCTTGTGGACTGTGTAATTTCACATTGTTCCTCAGCATGCACTTCCTTAATTGGCAAAAGAAGTAAAATCTTATAAGTTACATTCAATGCAAGTTATTCCAAATGTTCTATGACTCAAGTATGACTGTAAAAGCACACCCACTTTTCTAAGATGCATTAATTTTACCATATTTTTTTTCTTTCTGCACACATAAATCCATTATTCCTGTTTTTTGTGGATGTTTAGTCCTAATTACATAGCTTAAGCAAAAGTAAATACATAGTACTCTTTAATTAAAAAGTGGTAATCACCAAATAAGAATTTATAAAGTTTCATGACTTTTCTCCAGGGTCAAATTATAAGGAAAAGAATAACCTTGAAACATAAATTCTTATTAAATCACAGACTAAGAAAAGAAGAAAGTCACCAGAAATATAAATTACATAGGTACTTTTCATGTTTCTTGTTTGATCTGAACAGAGGGTCTTAAAAGGAATGATGCAAAAATAATCAGCTAGTATTTATGTTTCAGTAAGTTTGAAAGTTGGTTAAATCTGCAGAATTCCATATGGAAAAGACATGATATAAAGGACTCAAGCAGGACTTTAATTCTAAATACTTGTGTAAGAAATTACTTTGAAGGTGATCTATATCAAAATTTAATCATATGAACCATGCTGTGTATCAACACAAAATTAGGACCTACATTATAGATAATAGCAAATATTTCAGCAGGTTTTCCATTCCGTTTTAGTTTATAGAATGAGCTTTGTTTGGTGTTTGAAAGGTTTACTGAGAGGCTTCTTTCAGCCTGTTCTGGCTTTGATTTAACAAGACTATTAAAACAGTCCTAGAGTTTCATTTTTAATCCTTGAATTAATAGTAGGATTAGAATGTTATAGTGAACCTGGGTGGGCCTCATTAAGCCTCAAATCCTGCAAATTCTTGCTTTTGGGCAACTCACAGTTTCAGGACTTTGGAAAATTTGAAGGACTGGAGCCTAACAATGAGGAAAACAAGCCCCATGCTGTCACATTGCTACCATAGTTTCTTGTGCTTTTAGCCACAACAGCTAATTCTTCGTCCTAGTTTTGTTAACCATCTGCCAGAAATGATACAAACAAACAAACAAACTAAAAAATCATCCTTCTTTGGCATGTAATATTCCTTACATGCAATAACTCCTGCAACTGTATCTATATACGCATAAGCACAAAACACAATTGGGGTGGAGGATGCCCACTACACCAATGCAGAAGTAAACAGCAAGCATGAATACTCTTGTTGAAGCCTTGGAAAAGGACTCAGACTCAAAGGCAGAAAAGCTGTAAACATCCATCATCCAATATCCCCATCCTGTGGGACTGAGCCCCATTTTTTCTTTCTGCATGAATTTTTGAAACGAATAGTCATGGTAGAGGCTACTGGTTGATTTGGTTGATGACACAACTCTGCAGAGGATTAAGATTACTTTTGTACCATCACAGGAAACAGCTTGGAAAGCCCCTGTGAAGTCATTTGAACATGAAGACATGAAGAAGACAACTGTCTCTGCTTTTTGGTAGATCTTATCTTCTAAAACCTTTTTTTTCCTCCAAAACCCAGTAAAATATTTTCATGCGAATAGAGAGAATTTGTGGAACAACTTTCCATGAAGTATTGAAGTATTTTATACAGGGTAGTCAGTCCATCTTCTGTGTCCCTCAGAAAAGCCAAATGACTTCCTTAAACCATTCTTGACCTCAGTGCAAACTGTGGGCCTAAGAAAATAGGCATTGGGATGGCTCGTGAATCAGCTGGTCAGTCTAGGCAGCCACTTCCTACTTGGAAAGGTGTATAAGAGAAAGAGAGCTTAGATGATCTAAGCTTAGATCATGTAGTGTAAAACGTTAACACCACTGGCATGGGCATCACAACTTCCACCCTGTCATCCCATGGAAGTTGGTAGGCGCTGCTGAAGGGCTGGACAAGACTGCCAAAATTGCCATTATGCTCATCCACTGATAACAGGGCTGGAATTTAAATTCCTAAATTCCTAAACACAAAGTGACTGATCTGAAATCTTATAATAGGCAATTCATTTGGGGGTTTTTTGGGGAGTTATTTCACTGAGGTAGTTTTTTTATGTTTGGGGTTTTTGTTGTTGTTGTTGTTTTGTTTGGAGGTTTTTTGTTGTTTTTTTTTTTTTTTTACTTTTCCATTCTGTGAGACTTACTCTGAGATTTGCAGTGACATAAATCATAAGCATGTCTGAAGAACCTTATTCCTTGAGACGGAAACACTTTGGAAAGTAAGGTGGTAAGGACCATTCTTTGAATTAATACCAATCAAATATTGTCTGGTAAAAGACAATGCAGTGCTTTTAGTAATAAACTTGAACTCTACAAGGTTATTCAATACTATATTCCCAAATACATGTGATTGAGGATAAAAATCCCTGCTGCTCTCCGGTGCTCTACGTTGAATGCAGCTTGCAATGTTCTAGAGGATTCTGGAAGGAATGAAACATGTAATTTGTGATTAATTAGAGTTTCTGATTTTAATGAATTCTCACAGTACAGATAAGGAGAAAAAACAGTTAAGAACCAGGTCTTATTATTTGCAAAGTCGTATGATGGGGGTCATTCACAAGGAGGGCATATAAGCAGTTTTCAATTACTTTCTTTGACTTGACTTTGAAATAAAGACTTTAATGTAATACTTTTTTTTTTTTTTTTTAATTTAAACTATGCTGAATATTAAAATCTAGTGACCAGGAAGAAAACAACCCTAACCCTTTTTACTTTAAAAAGGCTTGAGAAATTTCTCCTTTTTTTCTTTCTTTCTTTTTTTTTTCTGTTTAAATCTCCTAGAATTTGATTACACAGCACATTCCAGCTATCTGCCCCAGCAGGCCCCTGTATCAGGACTTTCTGATTACTACTTATGCATTGTTTCAAAGTGAACCCTTGAAGGATTTCATTTAATAGAGATTAGTACTTTTATTAAGCAGTGGTTAATTGAAGCCTCCGAGTTCTGCTAAATGTTGTTCAGTGAAGTGGATTAGTTGTTTTAATTCTTGCTCTCTCACACAAGAAAATAATGTTGAGTGAAATAAATACCTTTTCCATTGGTATACTAGGGGTGACATTATTATAGGGCTTTTACCTTATGTATTTTAAGCTAGCAGTTTTGTAATTTACAGAGGTACCCCTGGTTCAGCAAACTTAACAAACCATGTTGATTCTAAAAACCCTCTCTTAGACTGGTTTAATTTTAAAAAAGAATAAATTAAGACCACCATCAAGAACACCTTATTAAATGTGTGACCAAAATTGGTCACCACTTCCTCTTTCTGACACAAAAAAGGAAAAAAAAATCAGAAAAAAAAATGTTACGAAACATTCATAATTTTTGTTTTAAGTTTGATTGCTTCCCTAAGTTTTCCTGTGAATAGCTTTCTTAAGTGAAAATATTATTTTCAGTTGAGCAGCAATATTAAGAGAGATTATAAAATCTTACAGAATGTCAGTAACTCATTAAAGAATATTAGTGACTCACTCAAGATCAATTTATTAAAAGATTATTTAGAAAATTTTAGATTCTAAATGAAGATGTCTGCTTCATTAATTTTACCTGTTGACATCTCAAGGAATGATAAAAATCATTTAAAATGATTAAAATTCAATTAAATGTAGTAGGTCATATTAATTTTACTGCACTGTGTATACACTGGAAATTCTTTCTTAAAGAAAAAACCTAATTCTTAGTAAGATTTGGAAAAAGAGGACTAAATTAAAGAAAATAATCCACCAAAAGCAACGGTATCAAAAGCACCAGGAAAAATACCTCTGCTTCTACAAGAGTCGTGATAACAAGTCAGCTCCTATTTTTGTCAAGCAGAAGAATTCCTACTGAGTCCAAGGGGCAGCGAGGAAAGGCTCAGTTCAGAGTTACACAGGGACACCTCTGGTTGCTGCCTAGCACAGAGCCCCAGCCAGCTGTGCAGGGAGGTAAGAGGCTGCTGTGGTGGCTGTTCCACAAGTACAGCCTGTACCACCACCCTGGCTGCAGCACTCCAAGGAGCTGCTAAGTGTGAAAGACTTTCAGAACCAGCTTCAAAGGAAAAATTAATAAATACGCTTAATTATCTACTACTGCTGCTGTCAACCTCTGCTATGTTTACCATTTTCAAAATACCTCCAAATATGTAAAATGGTTATGGCAAGATAGATTTCCAAGCTTAGAAGTTCATACTGTAAGAACAGTTTCTAATTTCACCAAGCAATCCTGCAAGTAGTAACAAAAAGGTTACAGTAGAAATTACTGATATTTTACACTGTTTTTAGACAGATGCAAGAGAGGAAAGAAATACTATAGTAGAGATGACTTAAGCAGATTTCTCTGTGAAATTTCACAGGTAAATCCACTTAAGTCATCTCTACTACAGTATTTCTTTACTCTCTCATATCCTACCACTTGGGTAGGAGGACCAAAATTTTAGTTTCATCTTTTGAAAAACATTAGATAAGGATTGCATTTCGCCAAACTTTACTATTGTTTCTGACAAGCAAAGCCATGGTAATCAGTGATACACCCTCACTGAAATGCAGGGACGAATTTGGCCCTGAACTTCTGTGCTTTTATGTCAATGCTGGAAATACATTATATATCAGACTTCATTTATTGCATTTAGTGCTTTTTAATGTCACTCCCTCAGGCCTTGCCAGGCAACACTCATGGATTAAAGTGTCATTAACAGCACTAATCTGTCTGCTACTTCGTCTCTAGGAGAGGGTCTGCAATAGCAGATATGACAACTAAAAATGAGTTCATCTTAGACAGCCTGCGGAATTTACAGATTCACAGCATGAATGAGGGTCAGATCAGCCACATCTGCTTGAAAAGTGTGCAGATAGAAATGACAGGTCAAGCCAGAGTAGCTACTGATGTGGAGGGAAGCCTGACTTCTTCGCAATCCAAAGGACTGCACTGTAACACAACTGGGAATGTTATTCTCTTTTTCTCTTTTATGTTTCTGCAGCAATTTTACACCTTTTCAAAAGAAAAAAAAAATACAAACCCTTCATCTCTGAGGATTTTCAGTGCACCTGTCAGTTCATAATTATGCACAGAGAAAAGACAAGAACTCATTTACAGTTTGGGAAGGTTGCAGCTCCAAGGCCACAGACCCCTGCGTTAGAACAGGTACATCAGATCAGCAACCCAAATCAACAGCAGCAGTGAAGGAAGGAGATCTGAGGGAGGAGCATAACCGGGCTGGGTTTTCTCTGCTCCTCAGCCCTTGGAGACGTTGGAAGCTGGTTGTGGGGATGGTGATCATGAAGGTGGTTGATTTCTATTTCCACGAATTGGAAACTTCTCATTACAACCACAAATCTGATACAGATCTGATGTAGATCTTCTATTCTCTGTGTTCACCCTTTAAAGTTACTAGAGGACAAATCACTCATTCGCAGAAAGCATCTGTACTATGCAAGCCTCCCATTCTTAAATTACTGATCTGCATGCTATGATATTCAAAGACTGCACAGCAAAGGAATCTAACACATTAAGATAAAACTTGGACACCAGTAACTCAGCACCATGGCTCTGGGTTTAGTGTGTTTTGAAGCAGACATTTAAAATCAATCTCTGGAAACTGGGTAATTCACCAAAAGAAAGAAATCTAAATTAAAGTTCCCCGTGGATTCTCCCAGGTGTCAGTGTTTTATGGTTGTCCATGTCTGCAAAATGCTCAAGTTAAGGAAAAATCAGAAGTTTGCATTTATGAAAATCACACTGGCAAGCCTCAGAAGTACAAGGTCTGCTTGTGAAAAATGCTCATCTCTGTTGCTTTGTCATGAAATTGCTTGATCAACACAGGAATTTTATGTGCCTGCTTGCACTAAAATACAGTTTTTAAGAGTCTGAATGCTGCTGGACAATTTCCTTGTCCACATAAAGGGTATGTAAAATTCCAAGTGTGATACTGAAAAGTACTTCACAGTATTCTTTGGTTTAGGCTTAATTTCCAGCACAGATAGCTGTACTCTATAATGTAAGTTATGTTTCTTTTGTCTATATCATACAAAATAAAAAGTTAAGATACCTCTAAAAATTCCATGGCCAAACGATATGTCCAAAACCTGGAAGCCACAACCTCAGAGCTGAGCTGCCCTTTACTTTAAATGTCTCTTTTTCACAATGAAGAATAAGACTATTGCCTTATTCTATAAGGCAGTGCTAACGGGATCTAGGTAACCTGGCTTGCTATGTATTACATTAATATGCAGACAGCTAGCTAGCTTAAACATTTGAAAATTATTTCATAGGGAAAAAACTCACAAGAGTTAACAACACAATAAAAATGAAAGGGTGTCACAGGAGTTGAAAACTAACACAATATATCTTAAGATTCTGAATATTTTATTCATATTGTTATTATTCCATTTCCCCTACAGCTTCCTCATTAATGTCTCAGGCCTTAAATATTGTGGTAAAGTACAGAGAAACAAAGAAAAGAGAATATTTTATGAAGATATGTGCCCAACAGACTTAGTAGTCTGTAATGTACATTTGCGATGAGAACAATTTGTTCTCAGTTTGGCTTTTTGATGGTATCTTGACTTTTTTACCACAAAGCACATATTGTAATGTTAACATTTTAGCTAACACAGCTGAAGACACCAAACTAAGCATTTCTGGAGACCACCATCAAGCAGACTTTCCCTGTAACAACATGGGAAAGGATTAGTTCTGTTAATAGAGAACAGGTTTTGCTTATCATAACTTTCCAATACCTGGAAAAAAGACACATCAGTGCACGTGGCTCAAAGCACAAAAGCAGAACATTGCCCAGAACACCTTTCTGCTATGATGGTATGGAGCCCATTGACAGAAAGCAAAGCAAAAAATAAAAAATAAATAAATAAAAAAATCTATACTTTCTTTTAAAATGATCCAAATACTGGGTTACACTTCCCATGCACTCCACAGCTGCTCTTTTCAGGGGAATAATTCTATTCTGCAGAACACAGTGAACACCACAATGATAAAACCTACTTCCACCCTCTCCTTTAACAATTGCATTTGGAAGTGATTCTCTTTCCTCAATACCTTTCCTAAAATTCTTAGCTGCAACCAAAAGGCTACCTAATACCAGCAACCTCTTGCCACTGCTATGAGCTTTCCAAACTGAGTGAGGATAGGTTTTTTAGTAGCAATTTGGAATTTCATTTATGTTTTTCTTAAGCATTTTCTCTCTGTCAGTATCATAGAAACATAATATTTTAAAAGAAAATTTTGTCCTGTCATAAACATTCAAGCAAGTTTATGCAGATTTCTCTCTTACTACTACCCATAAATTCAACTTCTCTTTTATTGCAACAATGGAGAAAGAACAATTCCCCCAGCAGTGTGATGTATTTTTGTTTAACTGGAACTTTTTCATAGGCAAGAAATGATTAAATGTACGTCCTGCCTGTATAATTCTAAGTCTACTCTGCTATCATTAATTTAAAATTTATCACTTCTGTCTGTAGTTATCCTGTACTTAAACCCAGTAACCTTCAGATTTTTAAATGGTTCAGGTAACTTCACCCTTTTCTGTGCAGATATAATCTACCAATGTTCAGTGTTAGCCTCAGATGCCTGAGTCTTAACATTAGGCATAGACCACTTGATTATCCTTAGTTAAATGAATACAAAATGCAAACCATGAAAAAAAAAGCAAATATCACAGATTTGAAAAAGAATCTCCCTACTTATATGTGTTTAGCTTTGTTATAACTGAGTAGGATTTTATTAGTGTTTGGACACCTATAGGTTTATTCCGTTAGAAAAAACCACCCCATTAATTGCTATTAAAAAGTAAAGAGAGAACACCCCTCCACTCCCTATAGTCCCCTCACTAAACATTGTCCAAAATGAAGAATCTTGAATCTGATGTAAATTAAAAAATTTCAATTAGCAGGACTTGACAATACAAAGTACATTGCTTCACCCTGAAATATTTTGTCAGTATTCAGAAGGCACATTTTCCATGCCTCTGTCAGGGCTGTTGCTGTTTGGTGTAATAGTTTGTGTCAGCGGGGAGACCATCTTGTTATCAACTTCAAGAGGCTGAGAATCTGTGATTAAATTTTATATGGGGTGTTCATGGAACAGAGCGGAGGAAGATCAAGGCTGCTGATCTGCAGTTGTTACACACACAACCCTAAGCTACAGAGGTGAGTTGCTGTCAGAAATTAAAGGTAGTTATCAAATCCATATCTATCTCAAGCATTTGCAAACAATCATGTAGATTTTTTTTTTAAGGAGCTCAACTACTGTTACCAATCAGTGAACATGAAAAAAAATATTTTTAAAGGCTTTTTTTTAGACTTAAACCAACATGACCTTCACAGAAGTCTCCAGTGACTATAACCCACAGCTCAAAAAACACTATTTCAAGTAAATATCTATGGTCCTGACATTTTGAAGGACTGTAAAATGCAACAGTACAGGTACAGGTGGCATGGAAAGTTGCTATATTTAGTATAAATTCTTCAAGACATGTAGCAATTCCAAACATAGAAAAATCTATCACTGACTCATCCCCACCCACAAACATTTACTTAAAAGCCTGAGAAGGACTTCTTAGTAGCAAATCATTGCCAGAGTATTACCAAATGGCAACACATAGAGTGCAAGTGAACATCATGGAATTTGGGCGGTTTTACATATTTATGTATGCATTCAGATTTAACCATAGATGATCCAATTATGTATTCCCAAAACACAACAGTCATAGATTTCAATGCACAAAGCAGGCAAGATTCTACCATTTCTTGACATCTGACATATTTCAGATTCTTAAAACATTAAGTTCATCCTTAACAATTAATCAGGACAGCTCCAGACTACAGCTTCAGCCATATTCTACAGCTGTTTGTTCTGTGATACTAGTTACTCATTTCACTGCACGTTAAACATGTTCCATATAATGATTTGAATCTAAGCACAACATGAAAACTTTAAAAACCTTAGATAATTCACTAAAATTAGAAAACACATAGAAATTGGTTACTACTCACTCTAGTTTTCAAAACAAACATAATTTTGCAATTAATATCAATCAAAAGACTGAAAAGTTATCTTAAGCCTTCAATCACAGATTTCCTTTTGTAATTAAATGTATAGGTACTTGGCATCTGGATCTGAACACAGTGAGTCAAATTCAGTTTCAGTCTCTCTCGACTGAAGTGAGATTTGTGTGCTTACGTGAAAGGTGAATTTGACCCATAATACAAAAGACACAACTATTTATCCATACAGGCTTAGTATCTTGCAAAATTAATTTTCTTTGCAACCAAATATGCAATGTTCTTCCTGCTGTATTAAATCTTCCAGGCATGAGCTACAATATGAATGATTTACACAGCCTTTGTGCAGGGCCTTTCAGGTAATCTGCTTGGGAAAAAAAAAAAAAAAAAAAAAAAAAAGGCTGTATGCATTTATTCTAATTGCAGCCAGATATTAATTATCCTTTTGTATTTGCATCAAGGGAGAAAAGTGAAGGTTATTTTCAAACCTTCAGTGCTTATTTAATGATGGGGTAAATGTCTTTTTCCCCATGGACTCTACATGTGTAAAGGCTGTCCCTGTGTTCCATAATTTCTGGGCTCTCACTTCCTGGATGTGCAGTAAACACATTACCAGACTTTCAACACATTGCCAGAGAGATCCAAAGGGGAAAGTGGTGATTCCTGCAAGAGGACAACTTGAACACCATGTGTCTGTAACTATTTTTGGAACAGAAATCAACTCTTTCGTCTTAGGATTATGAAAAATAAACAAAGCAAATCCTTTATCGAACCTGGTTCAATATTTCAAGCAGCAATACATTTGGGATGCTTTAGCTCAGAAGTTTTAGTTCATCTTATTATACACCTATGTTACTACTACAATAAAAACATTCCAAATTAGCTATCAAGAAGTTTTCCAGAAATCACAGAAATATTCTTAAAATTAGGTTTCTTCCCTTTAACGTTTTAAAAGCAGCATATAATAAGCAGCCAACACAAGAAAGAAAGAAAGAAAGAAAGAAAGAAAGAAAGAAAGAAAGAAAGAAAGAAAGAAAGAAAGAAAGAAAGAAAGAAAGAAAGAAAGAAAGAAAGAAAGAAAGAAAGAAAGAAGTGAAAAAAGAAGTTGTCCAAAGCTATCCTTCTGTGGTGGTCCTTTAGAAAGCCACAGAATTCACATACAAAATTGTGGAGAAGCAGTATGTTGTAGTATTTTACAGCTGTTACAGCAAACTCACAACATTGCCAGAGAAGATTTTTTTTCCAGCTGTATGGGATGGTTTCTATCCTGTTTCTTTCCACTCGATTTCATGTCATGTACATCTGCATGACAGACCCTTGTGCTCCTGCAGCTGCTGGTCACAGGAGCCAAGATGAAGGAGGCTGCCTCACATGCTGAAAAGGGAGGTACTTGATGCTTTTGGGAAAATGAAGTAATATAATCAGACCTCATACTGTCTACTTCTACCTAGCAAATCTGGTGAAATCACAATGCTTAGTCCCTGTCTGATATTTCTGCCCAGCTACGCACATTTAGATAAATGGGTCCAATTGTCTTACACCGTGCATTAAGATTAATTCAACAGCACACAAGACTTTAATGGATACCACGTCCTTCCCACTTCTCATTATTTGCCTCCACCAGTGTCCTCCAACCTACAATAAATAATCTAACAAGCCAAAGGACACATCAATTTGTTTTGCTGCAAATGAACTGTATTTCGAAAAACTCTCTGAAAAAACCTGATACTAATGCAATTACAGGGACATGATCTGCTGCTTAAAGATCTGAAATCACAACAAAGGCATTTCTTACAGAAATGTACATATTTTAGTAGTACATTTACAGAGTTATGTATAGAAAAATTTCAGCAATTTATTACAATTTAGTAATCTTCAGTTTATCATAAGTGACTCATGATCTCACTGCAGCTCATATACACAGTCCTGCTATTTCTTTTACAATCTCATACTGAAAAAAAAGTCATGCCCTTCTCTTGAGATTACTCTGCTGACAGCTAAAATTTTCACCACAAAATGTAAAGTCTGATATAGGTGGGAGTGCTGGCCTTGAGAAAAGAAGCTAAGAAATAATAGCAATTTTGCTTCCAATGCACAGTCAGCAGGATGTGTATCTGAACCATGCAGTACTAGCTCCTGGCTTGTAAAATAAATTGTCACAAGCAAAAACTCATGTTTGCTGCTTTTCAGGCTTCAATGGAGATCTGAGCTACAGTTTACCACTGACAAAATAACTAATGTGATTGCCCAGCCTGTGAACAGGAATCTCCACCCTGAACTACCTAAGTTAGAAAAGAGTGAGGATATGCTGTAAGCACTTTTATCTTTCACATTGATCTTCCTCTACCTATGTCACAGGACTATTTAATATAAACCCCACTATAAAGGAAGTATGTTATTGTGAGACATGGAAATTGTGTTAGGATTGAAGAAAAATTAAGGGGAAATGGGAAGAAATGTAATCCAGCAACTGAAAACCTAAATACAGATATTAGGTTTTTAAAACCTAATTAGACTTTTAAAAGCTTCAAAATAAAATAATTAATGGAGACTGTTGAATGCACTTCTAGAAAAGCTAATTCCATTATGAAAGATTGCTACTGATCAAATAGATGTATAACTAGCCTTGCATACTGTGCATGTAGATATAGGATGCCAGTGGACTTTTTTTTTTTCAATTCAAACAGTGATAGCTAAAAAGGAACATGTGAAATTTGAGCATGGGTTTATTTCAAATGCTTAAGCATCTTAGTGAATCAGCAAACTCTTCCTTTTTTTTTTTTTTTTTTTTTTTTTTTAATAAAAGAAGGCCTTCAAAACTACAGCTAATCAAAGGATAAGGTCTTAAGCAGCAAATTAGAAATTAACAATTGTTGAAGACCAATTTTAGACATGTGAGTAAAAACCACTAGGTCAAATTCAAATCAATACCACTGTAAGTCAGTGATTTTATTTTCACTGCTGATCTTCTTCTTCAGCAAATTCAGTTTTCTCTTCAACTTGGTTACATAAAACAGCATGTGAAAATTGGTTCTTTTTGTATGCCTTAAGTACATAGCTTGCCCTTTCTCATTGATATAATCACAGACATTTTCCACATGAAACATAGATATCAAAAGCCTCCACATAAAATTATGTTGTTTTCTGCAAAGCAACTGTAAGTGAAGAAGTGATGCCAACAAATTGTGAAATCAGGGGTTTCAAAATATTAATATCTCAATTGGTCTACTGGACCAGAAAGATGAACCCAGTTTTAGTAATATCACTTCCAATACATTATGGCAGTAAAGAAAAACTGAGCAGCTTATTTCCCACAGATATTCCCACGGCCTTAGAAACTTCTGTTTGAACCATTCTTTAATTACCTCTGGCACAGACTTCAGAAAGCTATGTGCAGTCACAAGTGAGAGTATTAACTGAGTAACCATGATTCTCATACAACATAAGAGTCAACTTTGTCTGCTATGTACTGTTGATGTGAACACTAAATAATACTGGAGATTAGTTGAAAGGTCACTGCTTTTGTTATCCTAGAGCACCTAGTCTGGAAAACCCTGAATGAACTCAGTACCCATTGAAACATATGGGTGTTATAGTCACTCCATGCCCTCTGGAACTGGTATTTCAGCTCTTACTTCTCCCACACAGCTAAGCCATCACACAAACATTGGGCTGGAATCTCCCTATTGAGACAAGTTTCCATCTCCAGTGAATTCAGAGGACATGTGGAGGGAGGCCGCTATTCTACACACCAGACATACAGTTTAATTTCTCATCACATTTTTGGCACAACAACATAGGCTTGCAGTTTTCCTTAAGAGAAAAAAAAATCCTATTGAGTCAAAAACAATTCTCAAAGACAGTTTCTTGTGGTTTTGATTTTACAGTACTTGATGTATACTCAAATTCAATAGTGCTGTCTTCATTAATCTAAGCCTCAAAATAGCATGAGTTTTCCCTAATTACTTTTCCAAACAGAAATGGTTTCCTGAGGTCCTCAGTCCTCCAGAGTGATTAAGCAATACTATAAATGCAATCCTGGATTTCATAAATTCTTTCAGTTTTTAAAACATACTTAATCAATTTTAGCAGGTGAAAAATGCATCATTTGAAGGAGGGAAACAAGTGCTTTCCTTAGACAGCATGATAACTCATTGACATGGGCAATTATTTACACTAATTCATTAAAATGTAAATATAAGACACACAGGGAAACAAATAAGAACGCTTATTTGGAGCACGTCAAGCTTTTTCAGAACAAACCTGTAAAAATTTGATACAAAATCTTAATCTGAACCAACACCAGCTTGCCTTACATGTTTGAAAAAACTTGTTTGAATTTAAATAATTTTTGTTTGATGGTTTTCCACTGACCATGCTTCTGCACCTTAAAGTAAGTGGAATGGGATAATACTTCATACACTCTATAACAAAGTGACCTTATGAAGTTAGACTTCTTTTTAATGCACTTTTTGCCAGGATTTTCCCCTCATCCTGGTTTTCATTCATTCCCTTCCCTATAACAGATTATGCCTCATCTTTGCATAGAACATTTTCAGCATCTGTTTTGCTTTCCCCTTATTAGTTTTACTAGTTACACTACCTCCTCTTTTCACTTATCTCACACTGTATTTGTTCTCTTTTCTAATTTGTTCAGTCAGCCTCTGAGCTGGCAGCATGGACAGCTCACAGCTGGCTGAACACCACCTCTACTCAGTGGTCCCTGGTCACCCCTTGCATCATTTCCTGGTGGCTTAGCAGGCTCCACTGAATACCTAATAGGCCACAAAGCAAAGCTTTTGCTAATGAGTGCCACAGAGGATGGCAGACTACAATTTGAGCAGAAAGCCAACACTATATTCTCCCTAACACACAGGGGGGTTTTTTTTGTCTCTGAGCTTCATTTCAGGATCCTCAACTTTCATTTCAAGCTCTTTCACATTTCATATTGAAACCATTAGGCCAGAGGTATGTAAATCTGCTGTGGTTCTATCATGTGTGAAAGGCTATAAAGAATAAATGTTGTCTGCCAGGGATGCTGCCTCAGCTATCAGCAGCTTCCAACATACTCCATGGAAAACAAGCACACACACACACAAGTGCAGCTGTGTGAGCCTGGGTTGGCAGCCCACGGAAAGCAAACCAATGTTGGCAGTGTGAAATGACAGGACAGCCAAAACAGCAAAAAGAGCAGTGTTCATGCATGGCAGTGATGGGGTTTTACTCTGGAAACCTGGGTACCTACCTACAAACATAACTTAATCCTTGTGTGTATTTGTGTAGAGGAGAATGTAACTCCCCTGGAGCAGATGGTGGTTACGGTGTGATGTTAATGACTTCTAATTTTGAACAGGAGATATTGCCTAAGGTAATAAATCTAGACCTTGGTAACTGTAACCTTCAGTCCTGACAGAGGCAAGACTATCACCGTGAGTCTGTGTAGTTAAATACGAACCAGGGTTTGGTGACTGGGCAGCACACAGAATCAACTACTTAAAGCATATGCAGGAATCACAATGTTACTCCTACAAAACATCAAAGAAAATTCATAAGTATGCTGCATTATCAGTGCTTCTTTAAACAACAGGCTCTCAAATGTCTTTCCTGTCTCCCCAGGTCCTGTTGCAGGTTTTAACTTTTCACACGTGAAAACAAATAGGAAACCAATGGTCTGTTCTGCTCTGCAAAAAGCAAATGGACGGAATGGCGCTCGTGCTCCGGTTGTTTCTCTTTTACGTTCTGGTGGTAAGAGAGTTGTATGTCAAATAAATTTAAAATCCATGGCTCGAGTAGCTTGGCACATAAGAGCTTGTGCTTAGCATATCAGTCAGAAGCCAAGATTTATAAACAATCTTTAAATACTCTTATTAGGTCAAGATAATTCTCCCGCATGAAAGAAAAATCTCTTTATGTGAGGGTATTTCTAAATCAGATAAATCATTTTCTGAAGCTCTTCATGACTAAAATTTCAGTTACTTTCAAAACTACTTTCTAGCTTTTATTTAAGCAGAGAAAGGACACATTTAAAAATATCCTTAAAGAAAATTTATGTTTAGTGCTATTTAGCTGATTTTTCCTCCAGTTTTATATAACATTAGTCCTGTCTTTTTCCTCTTTCTGTTCTATAAAACATCATATAATGTGCTGTTTGTTCCATTAAGGTGTACAACACAAACGTTCAGAATTGCAAATTAGATATGTGCACTGGATAGTTACATTCAACCTTTTCTATTTCTGATAATTTTTCTGCTTTCTAATAAAATTTGATGCTTTGATTATATTCCCTGAAACATTCTTTCAGTCTCCCTGTTCATTCGGTAACAGAAGGATCTGAAATTTATTTTGTTAGTCACATTTATTTGATGAAATCATGTAATATTCTTATATATTCCAGTTCACCTTCAATTGCTAACTGGCTTATAGTTGCACAAACCATAGGTTTGCCCTGCTTTTGCTGGCAGGGTAACCCTGTCAATCTGCTGTATTTGAGTGTTCCTCTGTGCAGATAGAAACTGAACAGCATATTTCCATGGGAAAATTACTGTAATGCAGTTTTTTCACCAGCTTTCACCAGGGGTGGTATTTTAGGTAGAGTTGGAAGGTTCAGCTAAATTAATCCCCTTTAGAAAAACAATCTAGTGTTCAACACAATCAACTGATTAGAGTGCAAAATAAAAAAATCTCCAAACAAATCGGGGATTTTAAGCATTGCTGTGGTTAGGTTCACTGACAAAGATGAAGGTGAGCACAGGGAAGGGATTAAATAAAAATTAAATAACTTTTATATCAACAACAATCACAATGGATTATCATAGCTCTGCTGCTCTACTTTACAGATTGTGATATACTCCCCTAGTGAGCGAACACAGCAGGCACAGTTATGGCAATACACAGATGATGTTTTGTTAGAAGCAAAAATAATGCTTTTTGCTGTGTAGAGGATAGTGGACAATCCACTCCTGATGATTTTTTCTCCAGCCTTTCTGTGATGGTGCAGATGCCTCTTCATGTCTGCCAAACACAGCTGGGCAGGCACCCATTTAGGCACGGGGCAGCACTATATGAGTGAGGGTTTCTATTACACTACAGGAAAAGAGCACTGTGTTAACAAAGATGATCAGCTGCAAGAAAAAGACTTCAAATTCCAGAGGCATCTGTCACTTGTGTTTTAAGCAGGATTTCCATGGACAAGTAGTCCTTGGTCTCTTAAGAGACGTGCACAGAGAGAGCTGTTTGGTTTGATGCAACGCGGCAGACACACTCCATCGTGAACTACACGTTTACAGAGAAAAACGGAGAGATTTGTAAAGCCATCTTACTTTTGAGAGTATCTTTGAGAACACATTACCTGAAAAAATAAGATAACAATAAGATAGCGTAACTTTAAAGTTCTCTATCATTTATATTTCCTTTTTAAAAGTTTTTAACTAGAAGGCATCTTAGTAAACAAAAAACTGTGGCATCACCATCTTTATATTGTTTTGTTGAATCACTAGTATACTGTATAAGACTGCATCTCTCAGTCAAAATTTAGAATAGGCTCCTTAGCACCAGTGTATTTATAGCTTTGATATGATTAGGCTGCTATCCTGTTGTGCTTGAGGCAAGTTAGTTCTATTTGGCAAAAACAGGTGATTAAAACAACCCTCAGGTAGCTCTTGTCCCACTGCTACTGTATCCTAACTGGGGAACTAAATTATCTTGGCTCAGCAGCAACTCCCCATCCTGCTTGGACTAGTACCTCAAAGCAGCTGGTCTCTGTGGCTGTTCACTTTCTTCCTCCAGGTAAAGACCATCTTGTCCTTTGCTCCAGACTGGTCAATCCCTGTCTGCCAGAACTGCATCCACGAGTTTCACCAGTACTTTCATCTATAGTCAGGAATCTCAGTAGTAAAGCCTTTGGCCACTCTTTAGACTGAATAAAGGATGTTTCTTATTACATTCCTCTCTGCAGTGAGTTTCTGATCCAAAGAATATAAAAAGATTCTGCATGCTCCTTTAACTGCAAAATTAGTTTCTTAGTTACTGGGAACCACTTAAGACACTTCTGCTCATCCTTAGCCTGGACAAAAATCTTTGCATTTCCAGCAGTCTCAACTACTGAAACAGCCAGAGGTTTGTGTCTCCTGGGAGTTAAACAGCTTACTGCCATACACTCTAAAATTTCTCACTTGAAACACAGGATTTAATGGCTACAACAACGAAGTGCATTCTGAATGGGGTTGTTTTTCTTTAAGTCCCACTCCATACACATTTCTGTGGATAACTGAGGTTTAGATTTTTTCTCTTTACCGTGACCTAATTTTTATCCTGAGAAAAATACACACAACAGCAATATAAAAGCCACTTTTAAAAAATAATAATTATCAATTAAAGCAAACTCTCAGTTAATTCACAGATCTTATCAAAATATAACTGGAAGATATATTTGATATAATGATTTTGGTTTGGAGGATGGCTTTCAAACACGTGCTTTGCCTCAGGATTTTTTTTGGCAAAGAGATACAGGATCTAGAACTTATGATATTGAAACAATACTTAAGATTTCTTTACACGATACATTAAATTCCCCACTCAAAAAAAAAAAAAAAATTAATCCAGTAACTTCCTCCAATAATTTTCAGGTAATAATTCAGCATCTGCTTCCAGATCTTTCCATTCACAAGTTCTCCAAGAGCAGAGTATCACTGAGAGTTTTTATCAACGCTGGCAGGTCTGCAAACATTTTCACCCTTACACGTAACCTCCCTTATTTCATCACCAGTTGAGTGCCCCCCTGCCCTCTTCTATCTGCCAGAAGTATATAGAAATAGAGGAGGAACTGGAAACCATGGAAAGATTTCCCCTACCCACTCTTTCAGTTTTCTGTGTCATTTTGGTATGGAGACTAGAATCTTGACTGAGATTCTAGTCAAGACTAATCATTTTCTGAAAGAATACCACATAATAGCAATTATATAATATGCAGACAGAGAAATTAAGCTTTAAGCTGTAATTGTCTTTATGAGATTTTCACTATCTGAAGTCAGGATGTGTAATGCAAACACATTGCACATAATTTTCTGTGTATCTACTTTGTTTGCGGAATTAAATCCTTTCTCATGGAAAAATAACTAAACTTTTCACTTTATATATCTATTATTTATTGAATTTGCTAATTGAAAAAAAATTTGTCATCATTTGCTATTGAAACAGTGGAACTCTTATGCCATGCAAATACACAATTTCCTGTTTTTTTAGCTGAAAATTATGAGTAATCTAGGTCTCACTAATTAACAGCATTCTGAAGACTATGGCCAAAGCACTGGAGAAGAGTAACATCCTGTCTTTGTCATTGTATGTAAAATAGTACTGCTTGTGTTGCCTAATCAATATAATACTTTATATTAAAAAAAGGCATTGAAAATTGTATATAAAAATATGAATACTTTACTCTTATTCCTTTTCCCCTGTCAATGTGCTTATTGAGCTGAGAATGGTTTGCCTTTCTTTCTTTGCATTTTCTATTTGCACATTTTCTATTTGATATACACATCAACTGATGACAGGAAAACATACATGCATTATAGACAATAATTTTAGAAATCATCAAGCAAACCCTAGTAGCTTGAAACTATTCAGGACCTTCTTTATTTGGTCACTCCAATGATAAGCACCAATTAGATATAACAGCTTACAAAGAGCATTTGGAATTTAGGGTGATAAAAATATAGTCTTTAATAATAACACCTTATATCATCTACAGTAATTTCCCTTTCCTCCTGAAAGTGACATCCAAATATGAAGGTTTCTGAAAGAAAGAAACTCATGAGAGTACTGGTATTTATTTTCCTATACCTTATAATATCAATTTTCTCAGGTGATAAAAAAATCTCCAACAAGTGTTTTCTTATCCAATAATACTTTAAAATGCATAATTCTCTAGTCATCATGATCATCTGCAACACAGTAGTAAAGGTGGAAGATGGTTCAGCAATATTTAGTCCAACAAGCACTATTTCCATTACTTGAAATGTAGAAGAAAGTAAAAACTTATTAGTTCTTTTTAGACGGTATCAAAATTAAAGCAGTCTTGTCTAGGAGGGAACATTCAACAAGCAGTATCTTCTGAAAAGCATATCTGTGCCTTTTGCCACTCACAAAATAGTACTGGGAGCCAGTTTCTCTGGTTGATTTCTTATGCTACACTGAGCAAACCAGCTTGTCTCACATTTGTTCCTCAGTAAGCTGGGGATACCATTTCTTGCAAGTATTATAGACAGGAAGCATTGTGTCTAAAGTGTATGAATTTAGTTATGCAATATTAATTGGATTATTAATAATTTAGATTGCACTAACTCATAAGACCACTGTCTGAAAACAGAATCTAGTTGTTGCAGGCGCTGCACACACAAATACAGGGACTCAGAGCTCAACCTAGTCTAGACAGTGAACAGAAAGAAAGACAAGCAGGTGTGGAGAGCAGGACTGCACTGACAGCACCAAACAAATATCTAAAATTGATTTTCATCTATTTCCACTGATGCCATAATATAAAAGGTTACCTTGCAATCTGATATCTTTGTTAACAGTCACAGCCTGCTTTGAGCCACAAATCTGTCTCCCAAAACCTCTCTTGGATATGTCTGCCTCAGTCAATTACTTTTGATTGCATCTTGCTTTCTTCTTGCCAGTCCCTGTACATATGACAGTTGTTTGTTTTTACAGACATTCCTTGCCTTAACAAACACACAGACACATCCTTCCACACAGTTTATTGCTAATTGCATATTTATCCATAATCTTTGGCCTTGAATTTCTATTAGCTCAGCTCTTTCATGCTATAGAAGTATTCCTACTAGCTCAGCTCTCTTATGCTGTAAAAGATGGTAAGTTAGACAAAGGCCTGGGGTTACAACCAGTTTTCAGGGACTTCTAGTGTGATACTTGTATATTTTTAATATTTATGCCCTGGACATTCATAAACAATTCTAATACACTCTTTTTTATTTTAACAAATCAAAGCAAAGCAAGAGCTCAGTCAACAGTAGGAATCCCAGAGGAGGCAGGAAATGTTTCACAGAGATACATCTGTGGCACTGCCGGGTCCTGCATCATGGGAGACACATCATGAAATGTGCCCATGTGAAATACCATAAATATGCACTGGTACATGTGGCTTTTGAAATAAGTTTCTTCAATACTGGGCATCTTGGTCAGGTAGAAATCTGTTCACCTGCCACACGAAGAGTGGATATGCCATAAGAAAGATGCATATATAATATATTATGTGTGTTATATACATACATCCCCAAGAAAGGGATATTAAAACTGATAAGAATCTAGACTCGTCATTGGTTGCACTTGAATAAAGAGATTAAAATATGCTATCTTTTGAATCGCTCCAGATGAAAGTAACCTAATGACCTATCAAAGTCCTAAGTTTATTGATTGTATTATCCTGAAAAGAATATGGTATCCAGATCATGACTGGATCTCATATATGTTGCACACAGTAGCCCAGGGCAGTTTCTGTGACAGAAGATAGCTTGCTATGCAAGCATTGCATGGATCTCATATGCCACTGTAGCAACAAATAGAGCCTAGCCTGAGTCCAAGAAAGAGGCACTGTACATGGCTTACTGACTATTTAAGCATCTAGTTATTTTTTCGTACTTCTAGCTAAAAGAAATTCCCCTTTTCATCTATTTTGTGTGTTTCCTGATAAGCAGAATTGCCACTCAATGGTGGAGTCTGAAAAAGTTTTGTTTTCTGGATATTTCAATTCCATGTTTTCTCCAGCCTTCCTTCTTCCCAGGACAACTGCAGAGTATTTCTTCTCAATGGTCAGAAATTCATCTCAATTCATATACCATTACCATGCAATACTGAATCAACACCCTCAATTTAATCAGACTATGTTTACAAGCGCCATATACATAGCAGAGAACCATCAGGTACTCTGCAGTGTATATTTTAGGCTAACATGGATGTTTCATATTGCCCTCAGGCATCTCCTTTCCTCATTTGGTATATATTGCACAAAGATTCTTTTCTTAAGGAAGCTGAATTGTATCTCGCATTTGTAATGCAAAGTAAAACTCATCACTCTTCATTAATGAAGAGGCAGTGTTGCCAGCAGCTGGAGGGAGGTAATCCCATCTCTGTCCATCTGCTGATGCCACATTTGGAGTGTGGGGTTCAGTTCTGGTCTCTCCAGTTTGAGAGAGACATGGACATGCCAGAGAGAGTATATTCAAGGGCCACAAAATTATTAAAGGACTGGAGCATCTCTCCTGTAAGAAAAGCCTGAGAGAGCTGGGGCTGTTTGCTTCTAGAAGAGAAGGCTCAGTGTCTTACCAATGTATATAAATATTCAAAGGGGGGTGACTAGAAAATGGAGCCAGGCTTTTTTCTGTGGTGTTCATAGACAGAAACAGAGGCAATGAGCCCTCACTGACACATATATGCCACTTAAACATAGGAGCACTTGAAATATGAAACAGGTTGTTCAGAGAGACTATATAATACCCATCCTTGGAAATATTCAACTCCTGATTAGACCCAGAGCTAAGCAACCTGCTGAAGCTCACCATGTTTGAGCAGGAGAAATCGACTGGATGATCTCCAAAGGTCCTTTCCAACATCTCCTGAAATTCAACAAAAAAGATAGTATCTTCCCTTGACTTCTGTTCATCAGATTCTACTTTGCAAAGTGTCACCCTTTCATCATCCTGGCTCAGTTGCACAGGGTGTGTGGAGGCTTTGGAGTGACTGTCACTGATCTGCATAGATGCAACTCATGATGTGATAAGAATGTGATATAATTTACAGGGTGAAAGAAGCTCCTCTATACTATCACAGAGAGTGGTTTGTCTAGTAAGCAGAGCTTCTCATCTGTTGATATAAAGAAAACTGTAGCACAGTAAGAACAGATGTAGTTCAAAGATTTCAGGCCATGTAACTGATTTTTTTCTTTTTTTTTTTTTTCCTTTGACTTCACAAATACTTTTGGGGATGTGCTGAATATGCACAACATGTCTCACTGTATCCTTTTCCAGAGGTCACTGGTTGCATGCTATCATCTCTTTGGATAAAGCAGGAAATCATCCTGACATGATGAAGAAATCTTTGCAAGATGAAATATCTCAGAATAAAGAGCAGCCTGAGGCTGTGGCACTCAATACAGTCTCAGAAATTTATCCATGGAGGATCTTCACAAGGAAGAAATATTCTCAGGTGGATTGTGGTGGAAGGAATAATATCGGGCCAAGGCTGTGACTGACAAACAGGCTGTGGCGGTCAGGAGTGTAATGTTACTCCACCATGAATCATGTATGTTGTTAGAACAGCCAAAAGCCTGACAGCAGGCACAAACACAAAGCACAATTCAAGTTTGCAAACTCAGGTATTGATAGTCATGTTATCACTGAAATCAGTGTAAAGTATGAGTTGTAATGCTGATTTTGACCAAACACTCAAGCAGTGAGCCATGCCAATCTTTGGGCTGGTTTAACCTTAGCACTCATATTAGCTAGCAGAATGCTCACTTGAGTGCATCAGTGTGAGTTGAATCAGCCCTTTTATTAGAGCATACACACATGTAGAGTCAAGGCATCTGAATTACAGGTCAGCAATTTTCATAATCTTTCTCTTCCGGTGCTCACCAGGAATAAAGGCCAGCTTTATGTCTGGGGCTTGGAAACATATACGTGCATATCATCACCTAAGAAGCCTCAAAACTGCCTATTTACTGACTTTAATGCCTTCTGCCAGTTTCCTCTTATGGAGTTGCTTCTTACTAAACTATTCCTTACAGAGAATTAAAAAGTTTTGATGGAGAGCCTTTTAGGAAGCAAAATGTAAGCATCAAGCTACATGCAAAAAGCTCCATGTTATTACTCTGTTGCATTCTCTATATTAAAACTCCTGACATTTCAAGTCCCTCTGTTAGCACTGGCGTTTTGGTTTCTAGGTCACTGACCCTGGACAATGTGGAGGACTTGTATATAGTCTGCAGTGTAGCAGAGCTCTGCACTTGAAACAATTATCAGATTTTTCTTTGTTGATTAAATGAGATCCCACTCATCACCAGATTTTTAAAACCTCAGCAGATTATTATGGTGGGGAATGACTGACAAGTTTGGTTGTGGGGATTACAGCCGCCATATGTAGGTGACAAATGAGGACTACTCAAAAGAAAGAAAGAAGGAGAGGCTGAAGAAGGATATGCCAGATCCTAAATGAGAACTCAGTTCTGATGACTACTCTACTCACTGATAGCCTCTATAGGATCTCATTTTACTCTTGGTTATTGAAAATCATGGAACCTGAACTTTCACAATAGGGCTATGAACCAAATTATTTGTATTAACTTTTCCAAAGTAAAATTAGGATTTAGAGACTACACCAGTAGTCTCTAAATTCTAATTTAAATTCTAAGTTCTAAATTCTAAGTTCTAAAAAAGAACTCCATCAAATGTTCTGCAAAAAAATGAAGGTGTTCATCTGTAGCCTTTGTTTTGCTAGTAGGTATAACTTTTATCTTGCTGCCAAAAATATGTACTAGGAATTTGTAAAATTTAGTTTTGAAGAAATGTAGGTCATTAATAATTGTATATGTATAAGCAAAAGGGGGATATTGTGATAAAGCCTGATTTTAATTCTGAATTTCTGTTTATTATTTCTCAGCATCTTCCACACCACTGAATGGCTACATTACTATTTTTCTAAAAAATATTTGTGATTGGGTATTGGAGATGCACTGTGCTAAGTGCCACACATTTTCGCATAAGTTTACACTGATGCATTTAAGCATGGGTCAATTCCAAGTCATAACAACCCTATTGTTCCTTTGTCCACACACTAAAAAAACCCTGTCTCCCAGGGCAGACAAGAGAAGTGAACTTTTTCCTTCACAATAGCTGTCTTCTACCTTCTTGTTGAGATTGCAAAACAGTCTCCTTCTGGAGATGAAAAGCAAATTAAAAATATTAAAGAACATGCTTTAAATACATTACTGATGGATGAATAACAATGTTGGATCTTTGAGTACTTAAGCAAGAAAATAATTTTTCTGCCATGCTGTTAGCAATTTCAACAGAAACAGCCTTTAGGGCCTCATGATACCAGATGAACAGTATCCTCTTCAATTCATTTGAAATCCTACCAGTGCCGCATTTTATTTTAGCTTTCACTGAGAAACAGCAAGCTTCCATTCTTTTTAGTGTGGATAACAGCTGTAATACCCATCCGATTGTTAAACTTAAAAACACGTTGATTTTTTTCTGGAAATTTGTATTATTTAAGGTTAGCTTTACAAACAAAACCCCAAGAAAACATTTTTTTTCCTCAAAAGGCACTAACCAAACACAAAAGATAGAAAACATTTCCATATTTTGCCACCTATTATGTAACAACATTAGCACATTCAGAAACATGAGTGAGTTTCTGAAGTGAATGCCCACTTCAGTACTTCCCTTACGAATCTGGGATATGAACGAGTTTCAGTGGGTATGAATTACATTCCTTTTGGAAAACAGTGGAAATGTGAAGACCTGTTCTCTGTGGTTTCCAAATGTGTGCAAGCCCCCAGTGGGGACACAAAGCACACTGCGTGTGCTAGCAGAGATCTTCAAACCTTCCATTGCCACAATCAACATGTGACAGTGCTTAGCATACATAAAACAAGCCAAACTACACTGGTTATTTCATGTTCTTACGCGCTTATCTCTACAATCCCATGACCCTCATAAGGCCCAAATCTCATTAACATACCAATATGGCAATTCTCCTGCTTTATGTACCCACTCTGACTTACCATCATCAATTGACAAGCCTTTTTTTTGTTGCTTTTTTTTTCTTTTCTTAATATTTTTCTGATGGCAAAGTCAATCACATTGGACTCCTAACAGACACAGCTTGATGCAGTCTGTGGCCCCAAGCAAACAGAAAAATCCACAAACTGTTGTGAAGGGGAGATCAAAGTCTTCTCTGATACTAGGTAATATGATACCTGGCAACACTAAGAAAAAAAGTTGGTAAGTGATCAGTTAACTTGAACAACCAGAAGAGAAAAATCTAACAAAATTCAAGAAAACCTCTAACAAACTTTGAGAAAAGATCTAACAAATGCCAAGAAAAGGAAAATCACAGAACTTGTGATCTGGGCCAATAGACACACTCTGGAGATGTGGCCCTGCTGTGGCTGTGTTGGACAGATGTCTTGGCAGAAGCACACCACAGATCCTGCTGATGACAGGTGCCTGCCTGTGCACCCACAACTGCAGATTCAGGCTTTTTACACTGGAGAGTCTAGAGGAGATCTCATCATCTGAAGTTTGTGTTCCTTGACCCTGTATTGTCTGTCTGTAGTGTGCTCCTAGCCTCTGCTAATGCAAACAACTTCCTGCACCAGCAATCACAATTCCAGAATAAATTTTACACATTTTAAAAATGGAGACAGTTGGTAGGAAGCCTTGAGGCTTTCTGGTTGCACGTCAGCACCTTGAATGCACCATGGTTTGGGTATTCACTCTTAAACTCAGGGCACAGGGTATCATGTAGCATTGATACACACAGCATGGATGGGTACATTCTCCTGATGATCCTGGTGAGAGGAGGTGTCAGCATCCTCCTTTAAAGGCAGCATGATGAACATCACAGGGACTATGGGCCCTCCCAGGACAGGCAATAGAGCTGTACCTAAATTTTGCCTGGTGCTCTCCCAAGGTCTGCATAACAACAGCCATTTTGTTAGGCTGGCCACCCCAAACTTCTTAGCCTTGTACACTCCAACACTCTTGTGTTCTTAGCCTTGTACACTCCAACTTGTACACTCCAACAGTGCCAAGATCTCCTGGCTGGGGTGACAGCAGTGTTCTTGGACACAGATACAGGCAACCTCCCAATACATCATCAAGGGTAGTGAAGTCAAGGCATTGGCCCTTGGCAGAAGTTTTCAGCTGTGCTGCTCTACACCTGAAAGCTTTGAATTAACCATTGATTATACAGTGTTCTTGGGTCAAAGTAGTACCTACATGTTAATATTCTCTCACCCTCACTCCCCCTTTTCTTTACCATTTTACTTCAGCCTCCTCAGAGTCAGGAAGAGATTTAGGCAACAGGTACTGTTGTGTCACTGGGCAATTCACAGGGACAAATAGAAATAATGCGAGAAACTAAGCAGGAACAAGGACAAATAACATGTTACCATGGCTGCAGTAACATGTACCACCATCTGCAGGAGACAGAAGAAAGGGCAGTGTGCTGATTCTTACATCATTTAGCATTCACAGTCAAGTGAGCGATTTTTCTTTTCACAGATTCAACCCCACTCATGACAAATATATTGTACATAGGGAACTGGTCATAAGTTTGACTGAAGTAAAATGTCCAAAGTGCACATCACATTAATGCAAGTTCTCAGCACCAACTGCAGTAGTGCACCACATTTCTTCCTAATGTAGACCTAGTTCTAGTAGAGATACATCTCAGGAAGATCTCTCTGCTCAGTAGTCCCAGGATGATGTAACATTTTCTTTAGTTATTTTAAACTGCCTATTTAAGCAGACAGACAAACAGAAGCTAATACAAAATGATTTTAAAACTGTTGTCTTTTCCTGCTCAGTGACGCAGATTTAATTATATGTTTTGATCAAAATGTGTAGAAGAGTATATATATATATTTGTTTATATAAATTTTCGTAATCATTTTGATCACATTTCAGATTTGAGATGCACATCAAGTAAGTTTTAACTTCTAGTTACTTTCATGGATCAAGTACCTCCCCTTCACAACAGACATCACAAGTTTGCAATACTGCTACAGAGGACTATATAATTTTCCGAAGCACAGATACAAAAGGTTCCTAGAGAAATATAACACTGTGTGTCATAAGAAATCACATTTTTGGAAGAAAAGCAATCCAAATGTTTCTCTAAAAACAGAAATAAACATTAATATCTCAAACAGGAAATGTATTTCAGAGTATAGTCAAGTATTTTCCTCCTCAATTATAATGGCCAGATGAAAATATTTGAAGTCTCTTGTAAGCAAAATCATTGATTATTGAATGTGTCTTAAATCTTAACTGTTGTATTTCCATAGCTGATAGTGACAATAGTAATTTTAATGCTATATATATTGTGCTGCAAATATTCAGCAGCATTGTGCTTTCCTGAGCAAAACAGCTGCCTTGACAGACATCAGAAATTGCTGACTAAATGGAGAAGAAAGCATATTGAAATTGATAAAAGTAGTTCACAGCTCATAGTAAACTAAAATTTAAAACTTGAAAAGAAACTAAAAGCCAAAATTGAAATACACCTGTGAAACTGAAGCTAACAACACTTGTTACCCTTTATTTTGAAGTTATCCACACTCATGTCAAGACCCTTCCTGGCCACATAGCAGAATTTGGGTTTTAAAGTCAGAAGTAGAGTGTGGCTTTACTTCTCAGGCACACATAAGGATGACAACTGAAAAAAAGAGAAAGAGTAACTCTGTAGATGTCTTGCTTCCAAAAAAGGATCATATAAATTATCAATTATGAGCAAGAACTTTTCTCACTAAGAAAATCTGATCATATAAATTTCTCCAGTAGCTGAAGGCTCAGAAAACGGATTCAGTAAATTTACTGAGCAAAGTACATACATCTGCAGATAAAGCAAACGAGAACTGAAAGTAAGTAGTTATCTAAATAAGTTTCTAAACATATTTTACCAAAACTGATCAAGTAACATCTTTATACAAATAAGCATTTTGATCCATCAAGTACTACAATTCTCACCTCAGCCTTTTTTCACTGCTATTAATTAAAATGACAGCTTTTGAATACTAGAGGACATCTCGTAAACTTAGTTGGCCACTCTAGTATTAAGGCCTGAAGTTAAAACAGGCATTGTCTTCTCTGGAGAAACCTTTTTTCCCTTTATTAACTGGATGGTAAATTAATTAGAATAAATTGTTTACTTTATTGACTTCAGCTGTATGGGATATAGATCATATCAAGTTTGGATTGTTGAATTGTTCTTTTTTTAACTTGTTTATGAAGATGCTTCTGACAAAGTTATCTTGGGGTTAGCACTATGCCTGAGAAGGCTGAGTTAGAAAAACTTTGGGAGTTTAGGTAAGAAGTTAATTGATGTGACACTCATTTTTCCCAGTGATCCATTTTTATGGATCTCTGAGCAGCAAAATGAAGTATTATTTTAATGCAAACAACTGAACAGCAAGCAAGCCATTTTAACCAGTACCACAAAAACACAAGGCTCTGAAAACAAAATAAATGACAGTGACCATCTGCTGACACAGCCATTAAAACTAACCATCTCCTTCTGGCAAAATATTTTAAGATAATGCTATAATGGTTCAAGGATATATTTTGCTAACTTTTGCTGGCAAAAGTGAGAAGAAATCTCTGGTTCTACAGGTAATGGTACAAAAAGGTGTCCTGGAATCTGGCTGACCTAATGTTAAAGCATGAAGGGAAGGATTAGGAGGGCCAACAGCTTCCTCTGTCTTTATTACCTCCTATCTCTCAAAATCGGGAAGGAGGTGAACATCCATTGTTTACCATAGGAACCAGGACCTTTGTGAGTAGGGTTGATGCAAGCATGTGCTTATTACCTTTATGGAAAGAAAATATATTTCTTCTAGTCTAAAAAAGATTAAAATCAAGATCTGAAACTTGTAAACTACTATGAAAGCAGGACATGAGTCTCTGGTCAGGTTAAGCCATAGACACATCTTTAACAAATAGGCTGAATCTATTTCATGTGGAATACGCCCTTCCAGAGGTATCAGCATGATCAGAGACTACCCAAGGGATCGATTTTCACTATGGTTATCGACTCACCTCTATAAATATTTTCTGTTGTTTGTGAGTTTCTGCACCACTGTGTCTCTAGTTATTGTTCAGACCCTTAAAAGGCACTGGTATATTTTAACAATGTAGTGCTCTTTGCCCATATACTGAAAGAGAATGTTATATCACTATTATTATTACAACAGAACAAATGGAATATTGTTTCCTGGTCCTAAAATAAATGTATTTGGACACAAGACTTCTAATGTTGCCTGTCCTTTTGGATGCCTTGTATATTATATTGCTTTCTACACCAATGTTCTTGTTATGATTTATCCTCTGCTTTGGTGATATTACATTTAATCAAAAAAGTTTATGAATGCAAAACTCTTGAAAATGACTGATTGATTTCTGTTATCAAAGAAGCACAAATGTATTTTTCCAATAAAGTGAACCTTACAGTCTTGTGTTTGTTTGACAAAGACTTGCAATATTTTCCTCGCATATTTTCATTTGAACTGATACAGGCAGAAATAACCCATTATGACTAACTGAGGATTGTCAGATCATGAATAGCAAAACCACGGTAATTCATCTTTTTTAAGACCATCAATTTCCTTTATAAGCATTTAAATATATCGCCCAGCATTTTGTTATGAACACATACTTCACTCTGTTTCTTTGTAGCAACTAACAAGTCTGTTCATCAACCTAGAGCCCACTGTCAGCTTTTTTCTAGCTACTGAATAAGAGGAGGTTATCCTATGGAAAAGAATATTGTATCACGGCAAGTGAGAGCAATGCCCAGAAATCCCTTTGCTAAAACAACTTTTGAAGCTCTGAGTAAAAGAGACCCTGAGCTGCTCCCACAGGACTGGCAGTATCATTGTCCTTAGTTTTAGAGAGACATCATTAAAAATCTTGCCTTAGAGACACCTTCACAGCTATGCCACCCACCACCCAGGGAAGTGGTCACAGCACCGAGTCTGTCTGTTTCGTTCCTGACAGAGGCTGTTAAGTGGGGAGGATGCAGCCCCTGCTGTGTCAGGAGGCCAGTATCCAAACCCAGACTTGCTCCACCACTGCTGCCACTGCATTGTGGGGTACCTGCCAGGCAGTAGCTATGTTTTTGGGGGTGAGGTAGCTGTGGCCAGTCGAAAAGTAAAAGAGTGGCAAGAACTGAGTGCAAAGACTATAATGAAAATGAATGCAGACCTTATCCTTGGGGTAGATAGTGCTTTCGTGGAGCACAGACCAAAAAAACCCCCAAGACATAAGCAAGCATCTTGGACAAGAAATCTAAAGTGGTGAACCCCTAAAACCAAGGATGCAGAAAACAGAAACCACCACTTGATTTACACTGCCTGTTTTCTTCTGACTCTGTGTTTGGTATCTCAGAGTACAATGAAGTTACAGAAAAAAGCTTTCCTGGCAAACTAATATGAAATCTTTTCAGTCTGTGTCCTGTCTTTCCTGAGTTTGCCACTTAAACACCATTGAACACTGCAGCACAAATGGTTTTATGATTGAGATCCCCAATGAGATTCAGTATAAAAAGAAAAGAAACGTGGTAAGTCAGTAAGAGAGGGGTAACTGTTGGCAAGCAGAGAAGCATAAGAGAAGTGAGAATTTGCCATCCAAGATAGAAAGAACTATTTGGAAACTTCTGCTCAGGTACCAGTGGGTCCTCACTACTTTTCAGCAGATGGCACTACAGTCCTAGTGTTGGACTTTATATGCAAAAGTCACTTGGACTCCCAGAACAGAACTGCCTCCCTGTTTATGCACGTGGCTTCAAAAAGGGATTTCACACTTTGTAATTGTTTGAGAAACAATGGCCAAGCAGAACTAATTCCCCCTATGAATGCAAATTGTTCTTAAATTGTAGAAGTCAGCAAATGTTTATAGTCAAGCAAATTACCAATTATTTTGCAAATGTAATCTAACTATGCTCTATTTTAGAAACACATTGTGAAAATAGTGTCAGATAACACTAGTTACTTACTAGAACACTGTTTGTGAGCTGTCAAACAATATAAAAGCTCTGGAGAAAGCATAAAATCTCTTTTGACGTATACACCTATTAAGACCAAAAAGCAAATGCAAATTGCATAGATTCTATTAGGGCCTTACAAGTAAAAGACGCTTTTTAAAAGAAAATAACATAGTGTACTGAGCAAAGAGAAAATGCAAAGAAGCATTTTTTCTGCCAAGAGCAATAGGCATTACAATGGAATAAAAAATCACCCTTATCTAGGGCAAGGACATGCCACATCTTTCAATGGTGATGACAGGAAATTTCAAGCAGTTGCTTTTAATTACATGAGGTGGCCCTGCATGCATATTATAAACTCATTTTCATTTTTTTAAACCTTGCTTCTTGAGGTAGATGCAACTGTTCAGAGAAAATTAGTTCATCTAACTAAAAACCCAATTTCAAAAACCCTGAACCTCTAGGGGGCTCAGCAGTGATTAAAATAATAGTTTTGAATGCCACCTAACCAAGACCATTTGATATCACACAGAAAATGTGCACTGTGATTCACGGTAGATCATTCTTCTCACACCCAATTTAGTTTTTTAGTTGCTTGGGATTACACTGAATGCCTACACTGCAAGATGTACTCTAGGTGAATGGACACTGACTTCTAGAAAACACAAAATCGTTATTTGAGTCACCTCCAAGAAAGTAAGAATGTGACAGTCAACCCACAACTAGTTCAGTTTCTTTTTATTTCATATGAACTGTAACCAAAACTTTTCATGTTTTTCTCCTGAGACTAACATGGTTTTCATGTTTCTATAGAGACCAGACTCTCTAAAATGCTGAAGTAGTAGTTTTTATAAAATGCAAATTCCAAATTTTCCCCCAGATCCAGCCATGATTTTAAGCAAAAAAAAAAAAAAAACAACAACAAAAAAACATGGATGAGAAAAGGAAAATTGCTAGTAAAAGTTTTTTGTTTTTTTTTTTTTTAAATAAAATTATACACTAGGGCAGTTTCCAAAATGTCATAGAAGATCAAAGAAAATATATTAAGACGTGTATGTCAGAATCAGTTGAAAGTCCTAATAATAGCAGCATAGAATATGCCCTACATCTATACTCTGATAAAAGAAGCCTTAGTATTCTGACATGACTGAAACGCAGCAGATGCATTTTATAAAGGTCTACTAATCAAGTTAGACTTAGAACAGAGATGCTTCTGCTTACACAGAAAGCAGGACAGGTAAATTTTCCTCCTGCAGTCATTTAAATTTTAATCTGCTTTGCAGATTTTACTGAGCAGTTAGTATGAAGACATGGCTGAACCACACAAAATGCTTAGTATCAGATCATGTTAAGATACTTCCTTATAACCCAAAGCTGTTCTTTACTGCATTTCATGGTCAAGCACCCTCTGATGTGTTATTTGTTACTCAAACTCCCTTCACAGCAGGATTTCTATGATTAGCTTGCTGCAGGGAGACTACTCAGAACCCAGGCTAAGTCCTGTTGATTTTCTGTATGTACCAGATCATAATCTGCAGAGAGACCTTGACAAACTAGAGGGCTGGACAATCACCAACCATATGAAATTTCACAGGGAAAAGTGCTGGATTCTGCACCTGGGGTGGGTCATCCTGGGTGATGGACAGTCTGGGGAATGAGATGCTGGAAAGCAGAGCCATGGAAAGGGACCTGGGGGTCCTGGTCAGTGGCAAGTTGAACACGAGGCAGCAGTGCCCTGGCAGCCAAGAGGGCCAAGTGTGTCCTGGGGGGCAACAGGCCCAGCATGGCCAGCAGGGCAAGGGAGGGGATTGTCCTGCTCTGCTCTGAGCTGGGGCAGCCTCACCTCCAGTGCTGGGGGCAGTTTTGGGTGCCACAATGCAAGAAGGATATAAAGCTATTAGAAAGTGTCCAAAGCAGGGCCATGAGGATGAGCCTCACGAGGAGGGGCTGAGGGCACTTGGTTTGCTCAGCCTGGAGAAAAGGAGACTGAGGGGAGACCTCACTTCAGTTACAACTTTCTCACAAGGGCAGGAGAAGGAGCAGACACGCTTTGTTGTGATCTCTTCTCTGTGGTGACCAGTGAAAAGGCCCAAGGGAATGGCCTGAAGTTGTGTCAGGGGAGGTTTAGGTTGGATATTAAAAAAAAGTTCTTTACCCAGAAGGTGGTTGGGCACTAGAACAGGCTCCCCAGAGACGTGGTCACAGCACCAAGCTTGTCTGGGTTCAAGAAACATTTGGACAATACTCTCAGGCACATGGTGTGACTGTTGGGAATGGTGCTGTGCAGGGCCAGGAGCTGGACTTGATGATCCTTGTGGGTCCTGCCCAGCTCAGCTTATTTTGTGATTCTGTGATCTGAACAATAAAAGCAGGAACTAAAGCAATGCAAGACAATGGGATCCTTTTTTGGATTTCAACAGACTTCAACTAAAGAATGAGAAGAATGAATTTGAGATTTGGAAAATATTTCTGAAATAATTTACTTTCCTGTGCTCAGATGAACTCCTCAGAGCACACCAAATTTGTATAGCAGCAGGTATTTCTTAAGATTCAGCCTGGGGATTGTTTCTGCTTACTAAGGAAGCTCAGCAGAAGATAAAGCCAACAGGAAAAAATTCTCTCCTCTTTCACAAAGGGCCACCTTACCTTGGATTAGCTTAAGGCTGCATTTTAGTTCCAGGTAATTCAATTTTGTTCGTGTTCCATCACCCAGCTAGATAAATACAGATTTTCTTAACTCAAAACTAGCTAAAAGTAAAACAGATTATTTGATTTGCCTAGTGAGCTCTCATTCTGAAATATGCAATTCACATTACCTAGTACATTTCCTTCATATCCATTCTCATACTGCAATTATTTTCCATTTTCTTTTTTGATTTTTAGTGCTTTTTTGCTTAATACTGTGGAAATAACAGCATTTATTGATTTATATCTGCTTATATCACAGCTCAGGCAAGTATTTTTTTACACCTGGCCTGAGAAACTTTGGTTTTCACTTGATTTGCTACCTAGATTAGAGGGCAAGCAATAAAAGGATCTGGTAAAGGCACTTTTTGCATTGAGCTCTCACTTCAGTCACATATGTGGAGCTGAACCACCACCAAGCCCAGCAGATGTAACTTTTCTGACATTCTGCCGCACATCCAAAAATGTGCCAGTACTTATTGGTGACATTTAGTAGATTTTCTGTGGGCACCTGCTGATAAATATATTTCAGTTTTAGGATGTATATGACCTGAAAGGAAATTCACCTTTAACAGAGCACAGCTATTCCAAAAAACACACTCCCAAACACTACTTGAAGGGGCTAAAAATAGGAAGTGCTCTTGCCACTAAATACTATAGAAAGGGAAATAGTGGTTTACAAGTTAGTACATATTAAATGATTGTGTCACTTTTTGCCAACAGAGGGAAGTTTTTGAGTTACATAAGCTTGGCTGTGTCTGTGTTCTGAGTACCTGAAGAATTATGTAAGTTTTTCTTTTTTATGAGCTGAATGTCTTCAGCATCTGCCTTGCTCCCAGTACATTCTCCTAAATAATCAAAAGACTATTTACAGTTATGGCAGCACAGATTTCAGAACAAATATTAACCTGCCCAAAATCTGAATACCTTGTTGAAGGGTGAATGATCACTTATCAAGGTATTCATCTTCTAGTACTTACTATCTGTAGGCCAGGTGGTACAGTTGTTATATAGTTATGGTCATAGTTTTCTTAAAAAAAATAAATCCTATTTGCCTTGCTTATTTTTTAAGTTAGAAATATTTTTATGCAGAACAATAAGAGAGGTAACTTATAAATAGACTATTTGGCATAACAAGACAGAAAGCTATTGAAACTGCATGACACATTCAAGAGCTTCTTTATATATTTATAAAATATGTATACATGCATATAAATATTTATATCTTTATGTTTCTTATCTGGTAATTAAAGCAGTTAGTATGCCCAAAAACTCTGAGATTTCAAACAGGGAAATAAAGCAATCACAGGCTTACAGGATCCTCAAGTTTGGAAGAGATGTTTACGATCATCCAGCCCAGCCACCAGCCCAGCACTGCCCCAAACCCCTAAACCACATCACCCAATGCCAGATCCAGATGCCTCTTAAACACTTCCAGGGATGGTGACTCCACCAACGCCCTGGTGCATCTTATCCCAATGCATGACTAACCCAACAGCAAAAAAAGCTTTTTCTAGCATCTAATCTGACTCTCCCTTGTCTCAGCTTAAGGCCACTTCCTCCTGTCCTCTCACTGCAGGCACTAGGGTGGGTATGGGCTCCTGACTCACCACAGCCTCCTTACAGGGAGTTGGAAAAAGCAGTGAGGTGCCCCCTGAGCCTCCTTTTCTTGAGACTGAATAACCCCAGCTCCCTCAGCTGCCCCTCCTGAGAGAAGTTCTTTAGCCATTTCAGGAGCCTCGCTGCCCTTTACTGGACAGGCTTCAGCCCCTCAATGTCCCTTTTAAGGTGAGGGACCCAGAACTGAGCACAGACCTGGGTGAGGCCTCCCCAGTGCCCAGTACAGGGGCACAGTCACTGCCCTTGTCCTCCTGGCCACGCTGCTCTTGACACAGGACAGGAGGGCACTGGCCTTTTTGGCCACCTGACACACTGCATGTTCATACTGAGCCAGGAAAAAAAAAAAAAAAGGAAAAAAAAAATAAAGCAAGACACTTGACAAGTAGAATTAAGTTTGTTCCATACCCATAGTTACTTCTGGATAAAAACCTTGACTCTGACCATGCTACACAGGGATATGGTAAAACTGCTTACCCTAATTTAAGGATAATCTGTAACCAGTAGGTACTTCAGCATACTCAGAACAGGAAGACTTTAATTTTTTACCTAATCACAGTCTGCTCTTTTCAAAAATTTTGAGAAGAAACAACAATCATTTTGCAAGTCTTCTTCCTCAAAAATAGTGTTCCACCCTATCATGTATGAGAGATACCCAAGAGTAATTGCCCAGTGATTATTTCTTTGCGGTCTCTCCCTTGATGCTTCATTGCAGACAAAAAACTGGATTTTTCTCAGAAAGCACCAAAACTGCTATGCTCTGTGACTATTATGAGATGATGGACATAATTTTATAGCGTTGTGGGGTATTGCATGGACCTGCTTTATGACACCTGGAGTAGACTCTTGCTTCCTTGTAGGAATAGAATAAGCTTATTTCTAGGACAGTTCTATGCTACACGTTATTAATTTTCAAATTATACATCTCTCTCAGGCTATGTCCATTATTGTTGTCTCAGATTTAATATCTTATGTAGCTGGTCTGTTTCTGTGGCAGACTCTACACTTGAGGAGTGCTGGAATATGGCAGAAGATTTTGTTATGGAAAGAAAAAGATTCTGTGTCTACCTCATACCAACTGATAGAACTCTTCCTCTCATTCAGTGTTCTCTCTTTGCAGTGTAACCAACAGAAGGCTGAGCCCATCAGTGACAGTGATGTGATAATGTATTTAAGAAGGAAAAAAAATGGCTGCACTACAGCAGACATAAAAGTGAGAATATGTGACAGAAAGAAGTCTGCAGACATCAAGGTCAGTGGAAAAGGAGGGGCAGGAAGTGCTCCATGCTGGGACAGAGTATCCCATGAAGCCCATGGTGAGACAGCTGTGTCCCTGCAGCCCCAGGGGGAGCAGAGATCCATCTGCAGCCCCTGGAGGATCCCTTGCCAAACTGGGTGGATACTCAAAGCAGATTGTGATCCTGTGGGAAGCCTGCACTAGAGCAGGGTCCTGGCAGGACCTGTGGAGAGTGGAGCTGACACAGAAGCAGTTTTGCTGGCAGGACTTGTGACCCCACAAGTTGCCCACACTGGAGCAGCCTGTTCCTGGAGGACTGACCCCATGGGAGGGACCCACAATGGGGCAGCTTGTGAAGAACTTCAGCCTGTGGAAGGACCTATGTTGGTGGAGGACTGTTTCTCACAGCGAGGAACCCCACACTGTGGCAGGGGAACAGGGTGAGGAGTCTTCCCTGGGTAGGAAGGAGTGGCAGAGATAAAAGGTGATGAATTGACTTCAGACCCTATGCCCCATCTACCTGTGCTGCCAAGGGGTAGGAGACAGAGATTTTAGAAATGGTATTGAGTCCAGGAATAAGGGAAGGGTTAATGGAACCTACTCTGCTTTGACTGGCAAGAAATTAAATAATGCCCATGAGCTGAGCCTCCTTTGCCTGTGACAGTAACTGAATGATCTCTCCTTGTCCTTAACTTTAATGAGCCATTGGTTAACTTTTTCTCCTCTATTCAGCTGAGGAGGGGATTCATAGAACAGCTTGCAAGGGCACCTGATATCCAGCTAGGGTCAAACCAGCACAAGTGCACATGTGTAACACTAATGCATATATATATTTATTTATATTTTATACATCTTTATTTATTTTAATTTTATTTATATATATGTTTCATGAAAAGCTATTTCAAAATTTACTTAGATTCTTATGGAATTATGATGATATATGAAGATGCTAGTATAGGAATAAAAATCTCTGTCTGAAAAGAAGAAAAAAGTTTTCCTCTATCAAAGCAGACTCCTCTTTGCCAGAATGCACTCACAGTGGCTGAGGAATAAAGGCCCAAAGCACTCCATGCAACCAACCCCTCAAGAACGAAAGACGCTCCTTCACACTGGTGTCCAGATATGAATTTTAAGAAGCTCAAGCCTAGTTTAGAAAAGGGAACCACCAGTTTTTCCAGAAGTAACACAAAATATGCCAAAGCAGATGAGATCAACAAGGATCAAGTCCAACTTCTGTCCCTCTACAGGACCACCCCCAAGAGTCACACCAAATGGAAGATGATTCCATTAAAAGAGTAACTAAAGCAGTTGCTCCTTTGCACACCCCATGTTACTGCTTCTGCTGAACATGCCACAGAGTTACACAGAAAAATGTATATGGAATTTCTCAGTGAGAAATGAACATATATGTGAAAGATGTACTATGGAATCTTTCCCACCTGAAGGAATAGTGCAGGAGAAATAATATCAGTATTTCTGGGAAAAAAGCAGAGACTCCTGTAACAGTGATTTATCAGAAAGTGTGTGGAGTCTGTGAAAATCTTGAATAAATTGAAAGGAGATATTTATGGCTTTTTTTTTGCCTGACAAACAAGATTACAGAAAAAAAATTATCTAAAAGATGCACTTTGTTAACTACATTTTCCAAGTAATTTCAGAACAAGACTGACTTTTCAATAAAACTTCAACAAGACAAAGTGGAAATTCTCTTGAAAAGACAGAATTATCCTATAAAGAAATATTTTGTGAAAAAAGAATTGCTACTGAGTTAACATTACCAACTGCTCTTGCACTTTGTAGATATATGTTATCTACATATATCTACATTACTGTATTATTGTGATTGTGGCTGGATGGCAGAAATAAAGACCTTGGAATCTAAAACCCTGCTAATCTGCCAACAAGCCTTAGGCAAGACTGCAAAATCAATTGCAGTAGACAGGTTTATATATTTCTTTAATATATACTATAATATAGTGGAAAAATATTTCTATTTAAAATACAGAATCTGAAGAAAAACGAATTAAGTTTTGAGTTTTCCTTCTTTGAATTTTTACTGAAGACTGATCAAGCAGTATATTTTGGTGTAAGACATTTGAATCTCCATACCCTTTTGGTGTGAGAGGAAACCTCACACAGCATTACACTGTATGGATCACTACTTATCAGTGATTTTCAGTGTAAATTAATCATTAATTAATGATTTAGCTAATTCCTAACATAGGGCTACAATAATTTTGAATTAGTTTATTATAAACTACTAAAGTAATTAAGAAAATTTTCAATTCACTGTATATATGTCCCTGTGGTGATTTTTGTATATTGCAAGAAAATACATACTAACATAGACTTAAAAACCCTGTTAAAATATAAATGGTCCTTAAAATAACTAATGATTGTCACATTCTTGATGGAAAAAAGGGATACAATGCTTAAAAATATCCTTTCCAAAACCAACAAAAACATAAGAAGTGGTGATAGATACAGAAAAAAAAATAGATATTGAGGAATTGCTAATACTCTTCTACGGAAAAAGTTTTCCAAAACTTTTGACCCTGAGTGGGAATGTAATTTGCAGATGGGTGTGGTGAATTTCATTTTTCACCTGCTATAGCCCTGAGACCACTTTTACCAGCAGTCCAGCAGTCTTCCTCTCACCATCAGTATCTTTTCTTTGTCAGCTATTGATGTAAAGTGGGCCTAAAATTTTGGAAAACAAGTTCCCCTACGTCTAGCCCTTGCATTAATTATGTTGAAGAGCATCTATTTCTCCGGTATAAAATGTAACTTGATGAAACTGGTAACCACAAGAACAACCATCATCATCATAATCATCATCAGAATGACTGAGACTTTGGAGTTTACGAGGGGGATAGTAATGGAACAACAGTATTACACTTCTGACTCTAAGAAGCACTAAATTATTTAGATTAACTAAGCCAATGCTGACTTCTCTTTCCAATATACTGAAAAAGTAATCTGACCAGTAGACAGGTAAGAAGGGTGTATCAGCCTTTACTTTGATTTGTCTTTCTATTGCCAGCAATAGCAAGTCTAATGGAGTAAAAATGAAGCCTTTTTTTAAATTCAGCTCAGACAGATATCTAAAAAAAATAAGATTTTCAAAATATTTTTTATTAAATTGATGGTGCTTTCATTTGAGCTAATTAAATCTCATCAACTTAATGCAATGCAGTATCTACAAAGCAATATGCTTTAAAAATATTAGGTTTTTAATACTTCCTTATTCTGTGCAAGATTGTACACTATGAAGGGTTTATCATGAAAAAAATTAAACATTACATTACTGAAGAGCTGTTAGACAAGTAATCCTAAATTTTTGGAAAACACAGTAATTTTGGAGTGCAATGACTGAAAGAGGACCTCATCATTGTCTGTAAGTATCTGCAGAAAGGCTCTCAAGAAGTCAGGCTCTTCCTGGTCAAGTAATAAGACAAAAGGCAATGGACAGAAACTGATGCACAATATGTTCCACTTGCATATGAGGAAGAACTGCTTTACCCTGCAGGTGACCGTGCACTGGAACAGAGTGCCCAGAGAGGGTGTGGAGTCTCCCTCACTGGAGATACTCAAGAACCATCTGGACAAAGTCCTGTGCAATGTGCTCTGGGATGATGCTGCTTGAGCAGAGGAGTCAGACTAGAGGACTCATTGTAGCCCCATCCTGACCCATTCTGTGATTCTGTGAAATAGCCATTTCTGCTAAAGATCTCCATTATATGAATCTTTTTCCTTTGCTTTTATTTATTGCTATAATTTTTTTGTCCATACCTTTCCTTTTATAGAAAGTAATCTGTTTTAATGAAATCTGCCCCTTCCCTCACTTTTTCTTGGAAGTAGGTTCATCACCAGGTAAGATAAATCTTAAATGTTCCTTTTTTATTAATATCGTACATACTACATTCTTTCAACACTGTTTGGGGATGTGACAAAATGTCTTTAATTTCTTCACACAAAAGACTTTATTTACTATTTAATATTAAATATACTTCATTACCAGCTGTCACAAATACTCTAAATAGATTAAGATTAGAGCCCTGCAGTAAAAGCAGTAAGAATTCCTTACATTCAGTAAGGTATGGTCTATTCAATTTGTTTCTGAGTATATTCCACTTACAGGCATGCTAACTCAATAAATGCTTGTGGTAGCAGCTCCCTTTAAGCTCTGACGCATTGATTTTTCCTGGATATGGGTTTTATAGGTATTGTTATATATGTTCATGAATAAAAAAGAAATTCTAAATGACTGTAAGTACTTGTTAATATTGGCTTATTTTTCAGTTGTCTGGAGGTTTGATCATCTTTAAAAATTTATAGTTCACATAGCCTTAGAAAATAATAATTCAAAACCACAGGTTACAGTTTTCCAAAGTGTTCTTTTGCTGTAGGTACCCTGGAAAAATCATCTAAAAGTCCATATCTATCCCTTTAGAGTATTTGTGATAGTTATTTCCCATTAAAAAATCAAAACTTCCTTACTTTTGATATCAGCTTTGGTTAAGACAGTACACTTCAGGGTTTTCGCTGCTGTGTCATTACCTATAACAGCTGCAAATAATGGAAAATAATGTAGATATGCTATTTTCAAGAAAACGTAACTAGAAAGACAAATGGATCTGTGTTGTATAATATGCTAACCTGAGCAGTCTGGGAGGAAGGACACAAGCTTATATCCATCCCAAGCACAAGAACATGCCGGGTAGGAAATGAATGGAGAGCAGGCCTGTGAAAAAGGACTTGGAGATACTGGTGCACCAGAAGACAGACATGACCCAGCACTGGCAGCCCAGAAAGCCAGCCATGCCCTGTGCTGCTTCAAAAGCAGCATGGCCAGCAGGGCGAGGGAGGGGATTCTGCTCATCTCCTCTGCTCTGGTGAGACCCCACCTGCAAGGCTGCATCCAGCTCTGGGGCCCCCAACATGAGAAGGACATGGACCTGTTGGAACTAGAGCACAGGAGGCCAACAGCAATGATCAGATTGTTGAAACACCACTCCTAGACAGGCTAAGAGATTTGGGGTTCCATTGAACCTGGAGAAGCGAAGGCTCCATGGAGACCATGGAGCACCTTCCAGTCTATAATGGGACTCCACAGGAGAGGTGGAGAGGGACCTTTTATAAAGGCACAGAATGATAGGAAAAGGGAGAGTGGCTTTAAACTGAAAGAGGTCAGGCTTAGATTAGATATTAGGAAGAAATTCTTTACTCAGAGGGTGGTGAGACTCTGGAACATGTTATCCAGAGAAGCTGTGGATGCGCCATCCCTGGAAATGTTTAAGGCCCAGCTGGATATGGCTGTGAGCAGCCTGGTCTAGTGGAAGGTGTCCCTGAACAGGGGGGGCTGGAACTAGGAGACCTCTAAGGCCCCTCATAATCCAAAATATTCTATAGTTCTGTGATCCCTTATTGGACCACAAAAAGGACATGCCTACTCAAAGTAATGGTGATCTCAGTACACCAGGAGCAATTTAAACTCTGCTGAAGAACCAGAACACTATTTCCTGTTTGCTTCTTTCCTCAAATAGCTTTTGGCTTGGGCTTTATGAGCTTCTTCTATTTCCTTCTCTGAAACACCTTTAGGCTTTATGGATTCACTTTTATGTACACAAGCATCTCAGAGGGAGTAAGCTGGATGAATACCAGTGATTTAGTCCAAACAGAGATTCTGATTCTTTTGCATTCTTTTACAATTTTTTCAGGCTGCCTGCCCTCTTACTTTCCACCTCATGCTCCCTCTCAGTTGACATAGTAAGGAAAAGCCACAACACCTTTGTTTGTTTATGCTGGGTTGGACCCACTAATTAGAACCTCAGAGACTCAAACGAACAAAATTTGACATCTCATCAAAATGTCATGGAAAGGTTCGTTATCCTGGTGCATATTAGAGCTGCCATATTTATCTGGAATTCAAAATGAATAAAGAATACAGGAGAAATGCAAAAAACCAATTTTCAACACAACATTTAACAGGAAATAGAAAAATGTTACCGAGTACTCAAGAATAGACACCAAGTGATACATGATGTCTATAATGTTAATCAAAAATCATGGAAGGAAAAACCCCAAAACTACAAGCAGGATTCTCTAAGTAAATGGTGTACAAAGTCTGTAAAATACTCTCCACCATTTTATTCTTTGTACTTAAAGTCTTTATATTGCTTAAGGCTGGCAAGAAAAACAGCATTTGTAAAATACAGAAATTTGATGATTCTTGACAGAAATACTTCTGGGAGTAGTTCACAGCTGTATGCTTTCTCTTGCACACAATCATTCCTCATCCTTAACAAGAAGTGCTGGCCTGATTTTTAGGAAGAGCATTCAATGCAGCTGCCAGGAGAGGAAGCAGGGGACCACTCTGCACCCTCTGATACACAGATGCTCTCTAGAACATCTACATTCAATTCTTACACGATCCAGAGATGTTCTGGCAACACCTCCTTTCCCCTGTTAACAACAGGACCAGCCAGAAGCAAGCAGAAGCTGCTGCAGCAGTTGCTTCCCACGTAAGGGTTTTCTCACCGGGCTGGTGGCAACGCCTGCTCTGTTGGCCTCACACCAGCTGCCTGCAGCTCCAGGCTCACAGCCAGGGTGCAGCCCCTGTGCAGGATCTGCTTCTTCCTGTGAGAGCGTGGAGATGCCAGTTCTCAAAATATCCCCTCAAACTTTGCTGCCTCCTCAAAAGCCTCATGCAAATGCACATATAGGTCTCCAGCTACGTGTCTGCTTCCAGCAAGCCGGTGCAGTTAGGACTCCTACTTCAGCAAGGTGAAAATGCCATTCAGGTGTTGTGGGCTCTCTGAGAGCACTGCACCTCACCCTGGCATTAAGCTACAAACAATATGCAGTGGCTGGGATGGAAAAGATAGGTTTGCTAGCAGATACCAGATGGATTTAAAAAAAGTAAAAGGAATTTTCCTTCTTTCTAATATTTTTCAACCCTATACATTACTTTTTTTTTTTTTTTCCATAAATTAACTGAACTGGCATACTCACACAAGAATGTTTGGTTAAAAGTGCAATATTTGAGCAAGGAACGATTTATCACAAAGAAATCCCTAAAGGCCTTGGTCAAAATTTCCGACGTGAAGAAATCTTCAAATTACATTTAATTGCAATGTTAATAGCTCAGTAATAGCACAATTGAAAAAGCAACTGCATAAACCCCTTAATTTCTTGCCTGTCAGATTTTCAACTGTATCTAAATAATTACCAATATTGCCATAGAAATATAGTGTAGAAACAGAGGCTGAAACAGATTCTTATTGGGTATTGCCTTTTATGAAAATTCATTCAAACAAAATTAAGATTTTGGATACTAGCTTCAGCACAGTGGAGTCTGGCCTTCAAAATAATCTAAAATGCAAACCTTGCTCCTACCTCTGATACAAGAATTACTAGGAGGCAATGGATCGTTTCATTAAATAAGACCATAAAGTAGCCAATTGTATCCAATATTTAAATAAGTCCCCCCTTCAGTGGCATGTCTTATAGTGCATGTAAATCATTTAGTTGCTTTTAATGGCACATCAATCTACTCTCAGAAGTAGATGAAAACAAAGACAACCTGTGAGACCTACAGCTAATAAAAGATTTTTGAATACTGGACCCCAAACTGAGGCTGCAGAAAATGAAGTGCAAAAGTAAGTGTGCATTAGGCAGGGGATCACCTGAAGCCACTTCTCAGGGAATATGTGAAGGTACCTAATACAGAATTTTATGAGGATAGATAGATTTCAAATGAAAACGTTACATTTATTTTAGGAGGAACAGGGGCGTATTACATGAGGTCAATTAAAGACGAAGATTTTGCAAAGATACCTAATTTGTCTACTGGGTGCTTCCATACAAATTATTTAGATAAAAGCATTGGAAAGATGTGTGAGGAAGTTTTAAGAGTAAATTTTCACTGACTACTTTAAATCTTTTGCTTAAGGACAGTAGAGTTACGGGAATGGAGAGTGACTATAAAGCAATTCTTAGCTTGCAAAGATGCAAGCTCAGATTAAGTCAAGAAAGCTGGCACCTGTTAGGCTGGTATTCAAAATGTGACATTTTGCTTAAGAAAAAGAAATAAAAGAAATCACATATTAAGGAGTAAGAGTGAGGAACAAGATTATCTGCAGATCATAACTAGCAGCACAAAAAAACTCATAAAAATTCCATAAATAGCCAAAACTTATGTGATTTAGCCCCAGCTCACAAAAATTACCATGGAGTCACTCACTAGCTCTGCCCTGTCTGCAGTGAGATGGGGAGGAAGTCAGGAAAAAGATAAAACACTTGGGTTGAGATAAGAATAGTTTAATAATTGAAACAATGAAAAATATAATAAATAAATACAACTATCAAAGTAATATTAAAAATAATTTAAAAGAGAGAGAGGAAGAAACCCCCAAGCCCCACAGGCAATGCACACTACTCCTGGTCACCATTTGCTGATTGATGCCTGGCCTGGCCTCCAGCAGTGACCTGCAGCTCCCAGCCAAATCTCCCAGTTTATATGTAATGGAACATATATTCCTATGGCATGGAATACCTCTTTGGTCTGCGCAGGTCAGCTGTGCTGGCCCTGCTTTCTCCCAGTTTTCTCTGTGCCTCCTCACTGGCAGAGCATGGAAACTCCTTGATTTAGGGTAAGCACTGCTTAGCAGCAACCAGAACATCAGTGTGTTGTCAACATTTTTCTCATTGTGAATCCAAAACACAACACTAAACCAGCTACTAGGAAGAAAATTAACTCTATCCCAGCCAAAATCAGAACAGTGAGATAGGACACATCCTTTGAAACATCCTGGCTAGACCTCATTAGATTCAAGCACAGTTTCTTGCCACTCTGTTTTGATCAATTTAGATTAAATTTTAGGATCCATATAACTGATAACTTCTTTGAATTTATTCAAAGAATGATCTTTAGTGTATGGTTATGAATTTCTGTAAATGAGCCTTTTAAAGACCTACATTTATTGATGCAAAGCCCTGGACAGTTCCTTTAGGGATTATAGGATAATTTTCTCTTTGTTAAATGGGTAAAGTGGAATAAAAGCAGAATTCACCGTGAGAACAAGAAGTTTAAACTGTTCTTTCTGAAATTATTTTTCATATTTACTCCAGCAAATTTTTAGTATGGCTAGATATTGGCACTATGTAAAGTTCACATAGCATCAGCAAAACACAAGAAGCCTTATGAATAAGGAAGATATATAAAATGCACTTTGAGAATACAAATAGCCCATGCATATACACAAGAAGTAGAAGAGGACAGGAATGAAAAATAACAACAGGAGCAGGGCTAAACAGGATTGTATAATATCCTAGTAATGTCACAGATCATTTAGATCTATGACTAGTCTGATGGCATTCGCTACAGGAAGAATGGTGCAGGAAAAGCCTCAGAAAAGGTGCACCTTCAAGAAAAAGATGGTAAAAAAATAACATACATGAGTACTCTTTGCTGGTTTCTGAAAGACTTAAAGTATCTCTTATGACAGTATAAATTGAAAACCTGGATCACAAAGAATCAATGAAAAGGGTAATTCTCAAAAGCAAAGACCTTTTTTTTCCAACCAGAGCATGCCTTGTCAGATGAGGTGGTTTTTGTGTTCAGGTTCCTTAAAAAAAAAATAAAAATAGAAGACACATGACTACAATACAAGATTTTTACAGATACTTATGGAAAACTGACTAGATTTACTGTTTTCAGTCCAAATTTATGCAGTTTGAAATGAGAAAGACTTACTCCTTAAGAGAGGGGGAAAAAAGCATGTAATGAAGCATAACTGAGAACATTGACACTTGTAGCCAACAGCTGGAACCAAGCCAAGGCCAAACCTTCAAGCCACAGAAATTTAGTACTTAGCAGGCTTCTACTTGCCCTGTCATCAGACCCTGTAGCAGGAGACATGCTGTTGATGGGATAGGTACAACCTTCATGGCTGAAGATGTCTTGGTCTTAAGACTGAAATTTGATTAAACAGTCTGCCTTAGTTTGTACATTTAAAATGGTGACCTACCATGAAAATATACAAATGAACTGAAAAAAATGAAGTATGAAAGAAATGGATTTTGCAAGAGAAACTGGATTTGCAAAACCAATACCAAGCAGAAGCTCTTGGAAAAAAACCACAAACCAACAGAAATAAGAGGAGGCAAATGTGTGGTGGGATGGAAGAAAAAGAATTAACATAAAATGAATCTAAAAGCATGTAATTTAGTAATAAGGGCTCTTGACTATAGCATGAAAGGAGCTGCATTAGGTGTCACCTTCAATTCCAATAAACAAAGTGTTCCCAAGGGATTGCAGAACACTGATCTAAAGTCATTCAGACAAAACTATTCAGGAATTCTGAATTCCTGCTATTTTTATATAAACTCATTAATCACAAAGTAGGAACAAATAAAATCTGTCTCCTACTCCTCTCCCCACAAAAAAAGGTCTAACAACAATGAATTAACCAAGAACTAACCTTTCCTCACCTCCTTGGGAAACAGTTATTTAGAAAAAAATTAGAAAAAAATGATGGCTGACTTCACAGACCAGCTGGTGATTGAAGGAGTCACAGTACGATTAGTGGATTCCTTTCAAATCTGCACATCTGGTTAGCTCTGATTTTCTCTAGGATTAATGCTGACATGACAGGGAACAGGGTTTGGTGACCACAACCATCCCATTGTTCCTAGGCCCTGTGTCTATCATAGACATTCTATCCATAATCCCCGGCTCAATAATGGGACGTGTCCTTAGAGAAGCACATCTACAGCTTTCATTGTAAGGGTATTTCATGATATTACTGTGGATAAAGAAATGGTACTTTTTCCATGCTCCTAACATACAAAATATTCTGCATTTAATAATGCTCTGCTTTTCTACCATCTATTTCTTCATCAGTTGCCATAAATATATTTTAAAAACATCCTTTAGACTCTCACAGATCATCCAACTTCCTTTTCCTAAATGCCTTCCAAGTTTGGCAATGCAATCTGCTATACTGCTTTGTAAAATAAAATAAACCAACAAAAACTAAAACAGTGTTCCCCCCCAATAAAGATAAAAAAAAAAACCAAACCAATGCAAACAATCCACCAACAACTGTTCTAACTGTCCTGTCCTAAAAGTTACAATCCTGCATTTATTATTTTTCAAGTATTATTGTAGGTGGGATTAAATCCTAGTAGAGAAAAATCTCATCCTCTATTAACTAGAGATAAGTCTTTATACTCAGTAAGCACAGGCTGGAGTTTTGTCCCTACTACCATACCCATCTCTCCCTTAGAGTACTGCATTCTTTATAAAGAAAAATTAAGTGCATATTGATTCAAAGAATCTTCAGATGTTTAAGAAAGAAAAATGGAAGTTTACCTGGAAAAGTTCAGTAAAAATTGCTCATACTTACCTCTGGGATTTTGCACTCTGGGACATTCTGATCTCTCACTTAATTGCTTCTGACTCATACAGAAAAAAAATGCAACACAACTCATTAACTTCTTTTAGATATTAGTCTCTTTGTTCCAATCTTTCTTTGTTGATTAAAAAGGATCTCATAAAGATTTGCAACTCAGTAGATTTACCTCCACATTTACGCACATGTGAGACATGAGTTGGGGGGCTGGAGAGTAAGGGCCACTGGGGAATTAAAATAAAACAACAGCAAAACAAGAAGACAGAAAAGGATTGCAGATGCTGTAAAACACGCACTGCTTCAGTTCTAGAGCTAGTTCTATCATCTCATCCAATGCTGGAAAAACAAGATCCACCTTTAGAAGTAAGTTCACCACATACAACATTTTCTCACCTTGGCCAGTGCTTCCTGGGACTTGAAATATGCAATATGCTAATAAGACCAACAGCACAGTGCCAATGAGTCTAGCAGGCCACACACATGATGAGCACTACAGGAAAAGAAGTTTTTTTTCAAATACTTCCTCTAAAATCACTTCTATATTTTGGTATACTTACTGGTAATTACGAATGCAGGACAGAAAAGAGAGTCATTGCACAATGTACCCAAAGGCTAATGATTTTTCAACAGTTTTTAATGAAATAAAGCAAGCAGACCTCAAAACTAGTTGTTGGTTTAGATCAAGCATTCAGTGCATCACAAAGTTAGGACAAAAAGTTCAGACTAATTATCTCAATTGCAACAGTTGAGGTAGCCAAGAGAGCTACCTCCAGTGATCTGAGTGAAATTTATGAAAGAGAAGTATGTCTCCAGTCTTTCTGAGGAGGCATATTACCATAGCTGAGATTCCAGGAAGTTAATTCAGTCCTTCTGATCTAGAAATTGGTAGTATGGTAATGCTGGATTCTCTCTCATCTTCCCCAAAAAGAGCAGGGGGAGATGCCACCACAGCTGAAACAGTACCTCAGCAAGACTTACATTTGCTACAGGACAACTAAAGAAGCAGGAAGCAGTGCATTCCAGCATTGAAAATACCCATGCAGATATCTGACAGGCTTGGAATTACCCATTTACTGCTAGCTATATTAGCTCAGTAATTTCTGTAAAAAGTCAATAATCAGCTTACTGCTTATAGTTTGTTTTTTTTTTCTGGTCAGACATACAGATAAAAGTACATATGGACACACTTCATTTCAGAGCATCATAGTTCTTTAGTAGCAGGTAGAGCTGTCCACATATGTCCTTGATATATTTTTCCCTGACAGAGCCTGAAATCTGTAGGCTGAACCACTGATGATGACAAGGTATTTTTCATTTTGGATGTATGCTTTTCTTTCTCCAGGTACCAGACTGCCACAAATGAATATTTTACATCAGCATTTCTTGTTGAGAGTCAACAATATACATACTCACATTACTGCTGCCTCCATGAAGATGACACCTCAGGCAAGACAGTGGCAAAGAGCAGGCAGCAGCAGGCTGAGCACTAGAATTCCGTGCCGCACAAAAATTTCAATCTTATCGTACCATACCTTTCCTTAAATTTTTGATTCTTTACTGAAAACTGAATTAGAAAATGGTAAATAAAATATAATCTTAATGAAGGGAACCAGAACAGGACTCAATAGGTTCAGTGGTGGAACATGAACTAGCAAGCAGCTAAACATAGTCTTACTTAAGGTCTGGCTAAGAGATCAGAGACGTCCCAGTTATCCTTTTAGAAATTGATGGAAAACATTCTCACTCTCAAGCCTCTTAAAATAAACATCTCTAATAGCATTTTCTTCCTGCAGCTTCCATCCTAGTGAAGCCTTCCATTCTGCTTTGAAAAGGCCAGCCAATAAAGAGTCAGTCTAGAAGAATAATGCCTGTTGCAGGCCATAAATATTTCTTAATAAAGTGAGCTGGAAATAGCTGCACATGGGGAGAGTCATTAGAGAGGCTGCCTGAAAATTTTGAGTAAATGGGGATCACCTTTCAGGATGAGTAAATCAGACCTCATCTAAACACCATGCAGTCCTCTGCTACGACTACAATTGGACATAGCAGGAACTCCTGCAAAGCAGTAAATGGCTTTCCAAAACAGTGTCAAGACAGTGTGCGATACGAATGCATTTTAGTCTCAGTAGAACCTGGTTGTTAATAGTCTAGAGTTACTTCTGTCTTTCTGTAAAAGATTTCCTAGATAATTATGATCAAATGCCTGAACTGAGGCACATGCTCCAGGAACATGGTTTTTTAAATTAAAGGTAAATACCTTCTGCTGCTAGAGCTGTTTGTTTATTAAATTGAGTACAACCACTGTGACAGTTATGACTTTCCTTATAAAAATTGCTACAAGATACATTAGAGCATAATTTGTCATTTAAAGAAAATTTCAAGGCTACCATTTTACCGTTTCTAGTTAAAGCCTTCTGTTATCACATTTTCCTATCATAAACTCACCTGAATTAAAGGAATTCTTAAAATGGTTCCAGAACCTTCTGGATACTTTGGGCTAGAGCATCAAATAATAAAACAGTCTACAGTGCTGTCAGTGACATGGAGAATAAAAGCAGTTAGATTGTATGAAAATTAGATGGTAGACACAAGTGAACTCTCTGCAGTTGCAGAGTAAACACATACCCTGACAGGTGCCTGACAAGCAGGCTGTCACTGAAAATAACTAGACATACAAAAATATTAATGCAGAGCAGCATATACTCCCCCTCAAGAAAGCAACACCAGTTATTTCTGAGACAGAAACAGGAATGGCAGAACTGGGCAGTTCACATGTTCTCCTGATCGCACAAAACAGGGCAATATATTTCACCTGGGTGAAAGCTCAAGTAAGCTCAAATATGTACTAAAATCACTATCTGCTTCCTTGGATATCTATATAAAATGTCCAAGATAAGGAAATTCAAAGGAACCAGTTAACCACTTTTTTAATATGCACACCTCAAAAAACATTTTTGAGGATTACTGGATTCTGCAAGAATGTGTAAATATATTGAACTATCATCTATGTATTGCCTATAACAGAAAATTTACAACACAAAGAAGGGAGTGTTCCACTCACTGCTGAGTCAGTATTAATGGCACAGAGGGACTGTGCTTTTGTCAGGTTTGCGTTGCTCTTGATAGTCTCCACTCAGACAAATAAAGAATAGGCATGTAAAGTGTATGGAGACAGTCTGGGAGGAATGAAGAGACATCATCTGAGCATCTGGAGATGAGGTTAGGAAGGCCAAAGCCCAGACATAACTGAATCCAGCATGGGATGTCAGAGGCAATAAGAATACTAAAGCTTCTCTAAGTAGATAGGTGAGCAGGAAACCTAGGGAGACTGGTGCCACTGCTGAACTTAGAAAATACTTTTCAGATGGAATCACTACTTTCTATTTCTTTACAAAGTGAATCATACACCTTTATAAGTTTTTCAGGGGGTTGTGTTATCTCAAATAGGTGTAACTTGGGTTTTGGTTTTATTTTTTTGTTCAAATTTGGATACCCAAGGGTTCAAGGTACTAGTGGCTTTTGTATGTTCCAAGACAAGCAAATTACTATAATCAGGAAAAATTCAAACTTGGATGTAGTGAGTTCACGTCATGCCAGTACTTACCAAAATTCACTGCACCTTTCTTACAAAGAGTCATTTGATGATTGGCAATTTTAACAAAATTTTAAAAAAGACATATTTACAGTGTCATAGATTAAAAAAAAAAAAAATCACTGTTTTGGCTTGCACTGCAGCATTTATGAAAAACAGAAGTCTTGAATTCAAGATTTTCTCATTTCCTATGTCTGGCAAGTCTTCGCTCTTTATCTAATCCAGTAGATAAATCTCTTATAACAAAACTGAAATCAAATTTCCAAAGGGAAGCAAAGAAAGTCAGTTTTCAGAATGAATACTAAACACCTGATGCCCTTTTTAGTTGATCAGTTACAGAACTTTGGGGTCTGCTTGCATCCTCCCTGGTTTTCTGTTTATCCAAGATATACTTCCTGAAGAGCATTATAAATATATAAGCATGTAAACAGATCTTGCTCTCACTGCTACCCACAGCATCTTTAAATAAAGTGAACCTTTTGTCCTGCTGGCAAGGCAGGGCAGTTCTGGGAAAATCTGGCACAGAAATTTGACAGAGCATGTCACACTGTGTTCCCTTCACTGTAAGAGACTGCAATTTTTCTTGTTAGTTTGTAAAAAATACACTGCTAGTAATACAGTTGCTTCCCACACAGGAAGAGGAGCAAAGGACTTTTCCTTCAGTGTTAAGGAACAAACGTCACAATGTTCCTGCCACTTACCAAACTTCAAAAAGTCATCCTACTGAGCTTTCTTCTCCCTCTAGCCCACTGCAAAAGGCCTCATCAAAATAAAAGATAATGCTCTAAAGATGAGAAAGGTAAATTATTTCTTTTCCAGATTCTGCATTTAAGTAGAATATGGACATGACTTCAGGGAGGGATCATTGTCCAAAAAAACAACTCCCTCTTCTCCTCCTTCTGCCCTGCCAGACCAGCAATATATCCTTCCAAAAACCAAGAGGGAATTCATCAGTTGTCTAACTTTTCATGTAGTTATTCTGCAAGTGGAAAGCTAGCACAACATGCTGATTTAGTTAAGTTTTTGGGGCCACTTTTGCACCCGAAAGAAGAGAGCTGGATACAAGACAATAGCAAATGAAACTCCATGAATATTGCCTCACAGCGCTGTTGTAAAAGACACAAACAGAAAAGTCGGGGATGCTATCCAAACTACATTTCTTCTGATGACCCTCCTATACAGATTCTTAATCATAATGATTCCTTCATATCACAAATATGTAGCTAAATAGCATGCACTTATTTTATATTCATAGGTAATATTTGTAAAGTTTTGTAGATTTATCGTCAGGATACTTAAAACATTAGATGCAATCCCTGCTTTTGTTTTAAAACTTAATATTTACTCCCATTTATCTATCCTCCCCAAATACTTTAAACTTACTTATATATAATCATTATTCAATCAATTTCAGCTTTTGCGTGTGTCTGTGAAATTCAATACATTTCAATCAAGTCATTCCTAAATTAAACTCTTGTCAGGAAAAGGAAACTGATACCCATGAGCACAACCAAAGCTATGAATTTAATATAAAATTTACTTAAAACATTTTTTTCTGTTGAAATGCTTTTTGCCTGGAGCTAAATTAATTACTTTCTTTTAGTGACATTGTTATTTCTATTTTAATGCTTTCGTATTGTTCATTTTCTAAAATTAAGAGTATAAGCACGGAACACCAACTTTTCAAAGCAGGACTGTACATAAGTGTCTCTCTTCTGATGTCTCAACCAAATAACAGACATCTGTAAAACTTCCAATATGGGACACAAGGGTCTTGCATGGCAAAGCGAAGATCTGTTGACATTTTACTGAATTTTGAACACCGATCCTTTATCTTAGACACATCATGGATTATCCTAGTTCAGCTTCATAAAGAATGTCCTCTGTAGTAGAACTGTTTTGCCCTTTTACAACCCAAGCACGCTTTTCATAAAACAATTAAAAGCCTCTGAAAAATGAAATTAACCCTGCCACAGTCATATCTTTATAACAACACAGTAGATGCACTGGAAGGAAAAAAATTCTGCTACTGCCTCAAGTAGCCACCTACAGATAAATTCTCTAGAGATTAATTTTAAGTGAGTTCACAGAGACAATTTGAAAGAGGTTTTGTGATTGCAGCTTTATCTGTGAGGCTTGAAATACTGTAATTAACAGCAGCACTACAGGCAGAACAGACTTGGTCTCAATTTAACCAGCAGCATCTTACACCATCAATTTTATCATAAGTATTACTTCAGCAAACTAACATCAAATATTACAGAAGTTTCTAGGAAATTATAGTAATTTAATAAGTATATCAGGTGAACCAAGTACAATGTAGCCCTTCACGAGGTGTTGTTCCATGAAATACTTCACTGGATAATGTACACCAAATGAACAGTAAAAGACTGCAAAGGGGAAGTGAGAGTTTTTCTCTTAGAGTGCAGATAACCTGAAATGTGCATGTAAGGACTGAAGTAAAATGTTAATCTAATCAAGCAACAATTAAAGCCTCTTTTCATATGTGTGTAAGCAGAACTGACAGATTCAATTTCATTCTTTCTGCAAGATATTACCATGCTGAAAATGTCTGAAGATTGCTCCCAGTGCAATTTCTAGAGGAGTACATACAGTTTCTAGTCTCATTAAACTTGATTCAGCACAATGAACATCCAGCTGCTGCTCTGCATGCAATGACTCTTGGGAGCATCCATGGAGCTAGCAAGGAGATGTCTACATTTTATTCTCTTGCTCTGTTTTATCAAAGTCTACACTGAGTCTTTTATTCAAATTGTAGAGGAGGAGGTGATAGATGTAAAAGTAAGCAGTTGAATCAGCTGGTGATAATGAATCATGGGACAAGATGTTTTTTTAAGGTCCTCTAAAAATTAAAAAGAAAAAACTGGAACCATGCTGTCTTAAAAATTAAAAATAAGCAAAAAGCCATCTGAAAACAATTTCTTTTCCTTCTTGTCTTTTTTTTTTCATTTTTTCGTGATCACTTGTACATGACCACACAATCCTTTCCTTGAGTTAGTCCAACTAAAGAAAAATAGTGAATAGGAGAGAAAGTCATTATGATGACCATTGCTTTGTCACTTCATTGTTTCTCTTTTCACTTTTATGTCAACTTTTCAATTAAAAAAAAATAAAATTGGGAAATCTTTCTTTCTGCAGGTTTTCTTTCTTATGTCCCTTATTAATACCTCTCCATAGAATTCCCTTTCATAACATTTATTTTTCCATCTAGCTTTTTCTTCAACTATTTCCTTTGTTCAGTTGTCTCATTTCTTTCCTGTTCCAACTTCATGCTTTACATTTGCCATTCTGGAGTTAGGATATATGAAGTAGCCAAATTTTACAAGCCTTTGACTATATCTGCACAAATATTCAGCATCTGTCTGTGGAGTTCAGCAGAAACTTTCTTCAATGCTTTGATAATGGCACAAAATATCTGAAAACAGGAAAAAGCTCAACCCTTGAGTAAAAAACATCCTCATTAAGTGATTTTTATTTGCAAATCGAAATTATGTATGTGCTTTCAAGGAGGCTAGTCCAATAATCTAGATAATGGGAGGAATGAAATACATCCAACATTGACACCAGGTCTTAAAATGGAGTAACAATTTAGCTATTAAAGCAAGCAAACAAAACCCCATACTAAAGAAACAACAGAACTACACTCCCACACACCCCCAACCCCAGTTATTCAGAAGAGTGTAAAGGTGATTTGGGCCAGATTTTGTCAAATGCAATTGGATGAAGAAAATGTTCACAAAGAACCATGGTGGTAAAGCCATAAATGAATAATTCAACTTCAATACCTCCGCAGCCTTAGTGAATTTGATTCTAAATTTATTGGTTCTAGGATGCTATGGGATCAGGTACTCGAGGTTCTTCTTAACTTTGTATTCTCAGACACAAAGGTGGTTACTGCAGCCTGACATTGATCTTCTAGGTGGATGCACTGCAAGCACTGAGCTTGGTCTCTCATACTCACTTTTGGGTCAAATGCATACAAAACCCAGTACAAACAGGATAATTGCTGGCACAGTTAATGAAGGAGGAAAAGAGCACCCCAGAATGCATTACTATCACCTGAGCAAACCTTTCAGGCCCAAGGTTGTAGAGAACACCATTCACATGCATTGCCAAAGAACAACTGTAATTCAGTGTCAGCCATTCTTCCACTCTGCAAACCGCAATATCCCTGTTTCAGGAGGCTGACAAGTACCTCAGTCAAGTACTTTATTTTACGATTTACTATTTCAGTTGCTAGGGTGTTTTCTAAACTTGAACCATTCACCCCAAATATCAGTACTACTGATTTCCCTTTTCCAGGGGCTTAGAAACTGCCTTAATTTTCAATTTTGTTGGAAAAAAGACAATAAAAGTGTATAAGTATTTGTTTGAGACAACAATTTCAGTTGACTGTGTGACTACCCTTTTGATCTAACTCAATTTCACAGGAACTTCTCGTCCAAGAATCTGTCATCCAAGTGACTTTCCCTTATACTTATCTATTTCTTGTCAAATCCTCAGATCCTGTTGACTTTGAAACAGTTTCTGAGCTCAGCATGAGGTACAGGATTCACCATCATAAGCTAAGTAAAATTCAGGTTCAGAAAATGTGAAGTCAATATGCGAATTTTACAAATATCTCTAGTGTGGATACAGACCTAAATAAATTCTGCCTAAACCAATTCAGATGTAAGGCATTTTGCATTCCTGTGGAAAATTCACTATTTCTCTGTTTCTTTCTTGTCTCCAAGACCACAAATACAAAAAAAAACAAAAACAAAAACAAAAAAAAAAAAACAAAAAACAAACAAAAAAAACAAACAAACAAACAACAAAGTTTCTACAGGAAGTGTAGTAAGTAGAAAGTGTCTAAATAGATCTGGAGCTGTTATGTGACATTGCTGGATATTCTAGAAAACTCTTGAACTGTCCTATTGTAAAATTTCCATTCATTTCAGACCCAGGCCTTCCAGAGACTGGAAAGTAAAACAAGTCAGGCAAGTGTTTTTTCTATTTTTAGCTTGTCTCCTCAGACTCATGTAGTCAGGTTTTTTGTTCCCTATATCCAAGACTTCTGACCCAAGTGACTGCATTTACCCACATTGGTCAACTTTAAAAAAGTCACAGAGTGAGTCCTAAAGTGAGGTCCTAAAATAGCCTGCAGAGGAGAAGGAAGTGACCCCCTAGGTGATGGTAGGAAGAGTGCAGGAACAGCATATGCTCTGCTTAGCACAGTGGGTCCATGGAGAAGAAGAAAAAAAGACAGGGAAATGCCCTCAAAAGAGAAAGAAGTTTGAATTAAATTTTTCTTAAAAAAATTTAATTTTTTTAATTAAAAAAGTCAGCCACCACAGAAAGGCAAATCTGGGAAACTCATTTAAAGGCTTACAGAAACCCTTGCTTAAATGGCACTGTTAGAAAAATGGAACAATTGTCCACAGAAAAATGGAACAAATGTCCACAGAAAAATGGAATAAATGTTCACAGGGAGGGAAAAAATAAAGAAACAAAACGGGGTTACCACAAAATGCAGATATCCCTATCTCAAAGCAGTTCAAAGCTATCTAACATCAACAAAGCATATAAAAAACATTCCTTAGAGGCTTAAGATTGCAAAAACAGTGTAGACTATTTTGAAGGTGCTATAATTTTGTGCCAAAATACTTTATATCTTCATTACATATACAATGTCAGTTCCCCCTCTATCAAACTGACAGCTCTTCTAACAGTAGTCCATTTCCTGCCTTCAAAAAATGCATTGTGGTGGGAAGTGTTCCAGAGGGGATCCCAAAAGTCTTCCAAGTATTAAAGATTTGAAAATCAATGACTGAGTGGCAAAATGATCCATGTACTTTTCATCATGAGGAGTTATTTTTGCATTGCCACTTTCTTTTCAATCAGATATCCCAAAGGCCAAAGTTAAACATGTAATTCTAAAAATAGACACCATGTACTGCATCAAAGAGCAGAAAAAGGGAGCTGGACCTTGAGTAAGTTTTTCTTTCCCATGGAAGGAAAGAGCGTGACAACTTTTAAGAATGATCTCTAACCCCAGCTGCCAGAAGAAATACAGGCAACAGAAGCATAAGCATCTATACTGCACTACTGGAGACTGGAAGGAGATTTATCAAAGCTCTTGTCAAGATAGCTCTTGTCAAGATAGCTCTTGATTTCTTCCAGAACAGGAGGAATATAAGATGACTGGGTGGTATTCTTGCTGTTGGATATACACTTCAAACTTTTACACTTTTCATGGAGCATCATTACAGCGCATGCCATATTTCACCATAAAATAAATAAGGACATTAAATTCTTTAATCATTAGAAACTCACAAAGTTACTAGTTTTATGCTTGCTGTGTCAGAACCTTCAGATTTTATGACTTTCAGTTGTAGACAGATGGGCAACCATGAATTGTTTTGACAGAGCTGAGAAGGTCCCTATCTTCTTTGTAATCTCAATGCATCCAGAAATTTATATTGCTTTTCTGCATGGTCTGAAAACTGAAAAACTCTGTATCCTGGAGGAACTTAGAGAGACCTACGAATGGGCAAAATCAGAAGGAAGAAGAGGATGGAATCAATTTTTCTTTAAACAGTATTTGTAAACAATGGTTTTTTTAGTCTAAGTTTTGTTATTTCCAGTGAGATCATGTTTCTATAAGAAATGACATCAAAAGCAACATGGGAGGGGCTTCTGCCTCTCTGCTCTGCTCTCATGAGAACTCACCTGGCAATATCACGTCCAGATCGGGGTTCACAAGCAGAAGGAGGTGTAACGACATAAAGAGCACAGCTGCCTGTCTCAAACACTCTTAAGGCCACAGAATGACTTTGTCATAAGCACAGAATGGAACAACACAATGGCACTAACTCCAGGCCTGATGGAGGCAAGATCTGATTAGTGGCTAATGCAGCCACCTTGGCAAACTGCAAAAAAAGCAGCTGCTTGTATGCATATCACTGGTCAAAGAAAGACCCCCCTCAGCGATGGGACAGACCCCAGAATATGCCCATCCCCAAATATGCCTCCAAGGATACCTGGAACTTGGACTGCAAGTTAAGGCACCATTAAAGGAACTTGAAATAAGATGAAGGTGGTACTGCTGTCTGGGTGTTATCTCAGACCTCAGGGAAGATTAACAAAGCTGGGGGAGCAGAATATGTCACTGATAATGGACACAAAGAATGCAGAATTTTTGGGTCAGAAGCAAAGCAAACTCACTAACTGTGTTGAATCAGCTACAACTGAGTAATGGTTGTGTATTAGGTTAGATACAAGGAAGAAGTTTTTTACAAGGAAGCTGATAAAACACTGGAACAGGCTGCCCAGAGCCGTGGTGGATGTCCATCCCTGGAAACATCCAACGTCAAGTTGGATGGGGCTCTAAGCACCTGATCTAGTTAAAGATGTTCCTGCTCATTGCAGGGGGTTTGAACTAGGAGAATATTTCAAGGACCTTTCCAACACAAACTATTCTAAGTTTCTATGCTTCTATGATCAGGAGGTTCCCTCAAAAAGATTCAAGTCTGTTTCTGGAGAGGCATCATTAGGGGGGCACAAAGGAAGTTCAGATTTTTTTAATTCCTTTTTTTTTTCTTGAGAAATATGAAAGGAGGAAAAAAAAGTCAACTAAACTTACGCAAAGTTTTTAGGAAACTTTCCAGATGTCACCCTCAGAAAGAAGCAATGACAAACAGAAAGCAAAGAACATTTCCTTCAAATCTTGGAGTCATCAGCTAGCAAGTCACCCCTAAGTTATCCCTCTTTTTGATAAAAAACCTTTTTACTTGGTTAATAATATCCACTTCATCTCCCAGAATGAGACCTGGAGTCCCACAGAAACCTTGTCCAACTTTTTTCTTAGTCAGAGAAGAAGAAGACTAAAGTTACTAGAACAACTCCAGAAGGTTGACCTGGTTAACTTCAAAACACACCTCTGTTTCAGAAAGGCATTTGTTAATATGAGAATGGCCATACCCAACCCACACTGACCTTATGTGAGCTTGAATGTTCAGTTAAATCCTGCATGTATCTTCTATATTGAAAGCTTCAAAGCATTTTTTGTATGTGTACAAAAGGAAAAGAAAATCATTACTAAAGTTACATAACTGTTTTGATTTGTTTTGTGACTGACATGATTTCTCTTCATGAGAAGATAGGGCTGGTAGGTCACATTTCCCTTGCTCTCCTCGCATTCCTATATTGTTTTCAGAGTATTTTTGCCTTTATAGCTTGATGTTATTTATTTTTGGAACATAAAAACATTAAATTTCTCTCATTGTTTACCCAATATGGCAGTCATTTTGTTTCCAGTCTATCAAAATAAAATATACTCAATCCAGTCTAGTAAGCAAACATGAAAATTAAAGTACAGTCTAAAATTTTTCATCATTATTAAAGTACACGTCCCTTTTTCTTCACAAAAGTCAAACCATTTCTATTTTCATAATGAAAAAGTATTTTGACATGACTGGTACCTGAAAACCTCAAGCAAGTGGTAGTCTGACATCATCACAGTCTGGAGGGAGTCAGAGCACACGCAGACATGCCAAGATGGCAGGGAAAGCTCAAAGCAAAGGGCCTTCTTCCACACTGGTCAAAATAAGGTCAAATTGAGCAACAAAAAACAAGATTGTCAGAGAACATGCTAAGAACTGCATAGAGGAACATACAAGAGGGCTCACTGCAGACATTTAGCTCCACACTTGGATAAACATTGCTCTGGGTATGAGCTGGGTTGGAGGGCAACTTGGTACACGAATGGCTGGAAAAGAATTATGTGGATCTAACTTCTTAAAGTATCACAGAATTTGTATGAATTTTAATTATATACATAAAAATGAATATTTTATAAGGCAATCTCTCTTCATAATAGTCTTATATTTTTTTTTTTACTTGTAATAACCAAGTATACAGATATCTTGGTATGGGCAGAGAAAAAGAATTATTCTACATATCATTGATCTATCTCTCCATAGCAAGGGAGTTGGACTAGATGATCTTTGAAAGTTCCTTCCAATTCAAGCCATTCAGTGGTTCTCCGGACACTATACAAGTAACATATACCCTCTTTACAACTTCTATTAGCTCAACATGAACACCTTGCAGGCAGCCTTCCTGGAAAAAAAGAGTAAGTTCTAGAAGACAACACTTCAGTTTGCAAGACAATCAATCTACCTAAGAATCTGATCTGCAAAGGTCCTTTATTCATGACTGCTGGTAGGCAGGAAAGTTATAAATAATGTAAAGAAGCTTGACTCCTCAATTTCTCAGTCCTACTTTGTTCAGATAGAGCACCACCAAAATCTGTCTCCTGAACTAGAGGTCTTAAAAGGCCAGCAAGCTCTCCCTACAACGTGCGAAATTTGTTTGGAAGTGTAAATTCAGTTGTCAGACATGACAGTTTTACACTGGAAATAAGTGAGACTGATGCTGGAATTTACTCTAAGTGAAGAAAAAAAAAAAAAAAGAATCTTGCAAGCAAAGAGAAAGGGCAAACCTAAAGCTGCAAAGACTGCTAAAAGGGTATGAGTACGCTCAAGGCAGAAATAAGGAGCTGCTGTGCTCTTCCAGGCCAACTCTTAACTGTGTAAAATTTAGACATAAAGATTGAAATTCTGCTCTACTCTCTATCCTTAAAAATGAATGCGACAAGTAGATTAAAACTGGAAGAGCAGATACCCAGAATTTCTGGCCATTTTAAGTATCCACAATAACTACTCCCTCCCTGAGCCCGTCGGTATGTGGCATATAAAATAACACGGATCTCATCATCTCAGTATCTGTCTCTATCTGACAGAGCCTTCTATTTTTTGATTGATACTTGACATTTATCATACTGTTTGGACAGATCCTAGTGACAATTTGGAAAGATATTTGCTGGGCTTTCTGTCAGCATTTCATGCTCACACAGCAGACCCCATTAACACGGAATCAGAAAAAAACATCCCTTGAATGCTAAAAGAGAAACAAGACAAGTTCCTTCCAATTAACTCCATCAATTTTTCAGAAGATTTTTAACTCATTTCATGTGACATGAAAACCTGAAAGCAAGGTTTATATGTTATTTACCAATGTTGACTTCAGGAGAAACTTGAACAAATCACATTATTTTATTCAGCAGCAGAAATGTATTTCTAAGAGCTCTGATCTATTACAGGTTGCTTTGATTTTCAACTTCATTTGGACAACAGGGAAATCACATAAGTGAATTACAGTTAGCATAAGACAAATATTGTGTAAATGGTCTTCACACAAGCAGAAAGCCTACTGTAAGAAAAGTTAGCAAATTTAGTGAGATGGAAGGTAGAATGCAGAGCAAGATCAGAAAAATAATGTTCCAGGCTTTCTTCCACAATGTATTTTGGACGAAAAATACTGTGTTCACATGACTTTTTATAATATCTGAACATGGCTTGTATCACCCAGAAAATTTAAACTTCCAGTATACCTTAGAACAGAACTCTAGATCTGGATTAACTGTAAAGGTAATGCCTGCCTGACTTCACGTCAGTTATTTCAGTTCTAGGTAACAAGAAGAGAGAAACTTTAGTATATTTAGTCGATTCAAACAGAGACATGGAGAAACTAAGAAAATATGCTTTACGTAATTTTAGATTTTAACTATTTTATGAAGTTGTTTTTTTTTTTTGAAGTTGTCAGTTTCCATTACTGAGGGAAAGATCTACTGTGATTAAGTATGGCAGTCTTCAAGATGAATGCAGGAGAGATGATCTTTTTACTCAGAAAGTGGTCAGAAGTCCTAGTTAAAACTTCCATCATATCAATACTCTTGGTTTCCAGTTTAGAAATATGTGTACATAAGTACTGCTATTTATGCAATTAAATCTCATTTAGTTCAGTGAATATGCATTCATTTGAATGATTATATAATTAGGCCTCATAATTTTGTATAACTTTAGTCACTATACTATCACACTCAAAACATATACATTACTGTTTCAATTTGCTTAATTGCACTTTTTGAGAACACTCACAAGAAGTGAGTGATTCACCTTTTTTTGGATGGATAGGTTGTCACAATACTTGTTCACACCACTAAATTTTATGAAACTTTTGGCATAGGTGAATGCCTATGTACTAAATTCTGATCTATATAGTTTTTAGTCCTCACAAAATGTAAGGAAAAGAGGTTCTCTGGTTTACCCAGAAAATATATTAGTCATGCTGTGCACCATGTTTATAATTTCTACAGAATATTCTTCCTACATTTACCTTTGTGCAAATTCTTAAAAAAAAAACCCAGTTGATGTTTTCCACTCTTTCCCCCCAAGGAAGTAATCCAAGTGCTTTCAAGGCACACAAGAACAAATAAAGAAAAATAGCATTTACTGCCTTCCAACTCTACAAGGAAAACCTAACAGCATTTTGGCTTTAATTCCTACAGTTTTAAGTCCTACAGGTTTTTTTGTTTTCTTTAAATTCTCTGTGGCTTTTAAAATTACAAATTTTCAGAACACTTCTTGTTTTATTTCATGGTATCTTCTGGTTTTATTTATACATATCACATGAACTTCAAAAAAAGTAATTCTAGAGTATTCTTTTCTGACAAGGTCATGGAAGAGAGTAAAACAAAGAAAAGCCAGATGAAATTTCCTGAAGCTGGTAATAACCAGTTTTTAAAGTTTTCAGTATTGTAAACTAGGACAGTGAGTCCACATACTATACCAAAGGTCAAAATACAATTAACTTATCTACAGTTCAAAACGTGGTATTTTGCAGCATAGTCATGGGAGCAGCCTCACTATTTGCCATAGCAGGGATGTCTGGGAATATCTTCCTATTTTCTTTGGGTTTACCACCTTTCAAATCACCGGCTGATAAGAGTTTCATTGTCCCTGACAGTAAAATGTATCTTTTCTGCTCATTTGTCTTCAGACTGTTCATCACCAAGATCAGTTTATTACCAGTATTTTGTAAACAAAAAACCCATTAAAAATAAAAGAGGACTATTAATGATGAGGAAATGTTCATATGTGAATTGCATTTAGTGAATGTCCATCACAGCTGGAGATCAAACAATAAAAACTCATTAACTCTCATGATAAAGCAAATGTGATGTCTCTATCAACAGAAAAAAAGTGTAAAATAAAACTTGTATAAGGTGTGTTCATGCCAAACAGTAAATACAGAAAGAATGAACTATGGTTATATTAAATTCTGTACCAAACACAAATTTTAAAATCTTCAGCCAGGTCTGGAAAAGACTTGAACAAAACAGTAATTGCAAAAATAATTTAGACAAAGTTAAGTAAAAAGTAAAAAGCTCTTTTAAAAACAGAGGTATATGAGGTGTGCTTTTTTGTTTTGTTGCTTTCTTTTTTTTGTAACAACACAGATTATATCACAATTATTTAAATTCTTATTCACACACAAATATTAAAGGGTGCATAAAACCTTTAGAACTCTACATGCATAACATTAGTCAAGACATGATCCTCGACATGATCACCGAAAAAAAATGTTAGAAAGATTTGGTTTTACCTCTGAAGTCTCTACCTAAATAGATGGAGTTACTGGTTTCACATTTTGCTAAATTTATCATAAATCTTTTATTTAATACATATTATGTGAATTTATTTGAACAGAAATCTGAAATTCACACGTGTTCTTTAAAAGAGCTCATTGTTCATATAAGTGAGAGAAAAGTCAATGATTTCTGAAATGAAAAGCCGTACAAGTGGGTGCCATGTAAGTTTACAGAAGGTTGCTAGTTCACATGTATTGTAATTTCTGGTACCAATCACAAAATTTTCTTTCAGGAAATGTTGTTAGAACTCAGATTTATTTACTGCTCTCTGTTGGTTTTGTGACACAAGTGGGTGTTGAAAGGGCACAGTTGTTCTTTATTACATCCTCAGTCCTTCTAAGAAGTGAGTGAATGATTTAAATAACTAAACCTGGACTGAATATCTGCCTTGAATCACCTCTTGAGACACGATTAAAATACTGTAGGTATCGTCAAACACTCAAACCTTGTAACTAACTTAAAATAATGGAAATACTCCTTAAATTAATTTTGTTCAACAGTCTGGATTGGAAACTCATCTTCTCAGACGAAATATGGGAACATGAACACCTTGTGTAACTATATGCTGTGCTTTTATCAAAAACTGATCTCCTAAATGGTAAGGGTTATTATGACTGCCACCCAGAAAAATATCATTGGTCAGCCAAATGTCTTTTGCTCAGAAAGATTACATGAACTGTGGGATTGAATGTGTGAATTTTGCAGTGTGGATGTTAATAAGTCACTGTAAAATGCCTAAGTGAATTTCCTGTATATAATGAGTCATTTGCACACTTCAAGGGAAAGCCCTGTGTCTCAATGAGCTGGAAAATCTGAGGACTCTGCAGCTGAGCTGCAAGTGTACAGGTTGATCAGAGGAAAAAGATCAAATGGGAACTACTCCAGTGCTCCAAAGGCCTGCCCCATACACCTCAAGAGTAAGACTCAAATGAATGAGCTGTATTTGCATGTGGGGTCAGGGTCAAGGAGACAGATTACTTTGTTTGCAAAGGAAAGAGAGAGAGTGAAAGGTGAATTTGTACACTCAATGAACACAGCTATAGTGAGTAAAATGTATCATGATGAAGATGCAGTGGTAATAGGGGTGGGGTAGGGAAGGGGGAAAAAGAAAGGGAAATAGTACACAAAATTTAAGTAACTACACCTATTGCTTTCTTTGTTCAGCAGTTCTGGGAGGTTAAAGTGTTTATGTTCAGGCCTTTATACTGAATTAGGATGTTATTTTCTGAAGACCAAAGCTTAAAACTTTAAGATCAGTTTTTGAAAAACAGATTTGCAAAGAGTTAGTCGGTATGTGTTGCAAACATGCATTGCCTCAGAAAACCAGATATGGGACTCCAAATCATAATTTGAAGGAAATCCTGAAAATTTACTGACTTTGTTCTCTTGTGACCCCCCAATCCCTCCCCTCACCCAAAAGGGTACAAAAAAACCTCAGAAAACCATCACCAAAAATAAAAAACAAAACAAATAAACAAATGAAAAACTTAACCAAAACAAAGCCAAACCAAAACAAACCAATAAAACAAGAAGCAACAAACCAAAACCAACCAATGCCGAAAAGGCGCCATCCTAGACTTAGGCTCAATTTCCCAGCTCTGTCTGATCTAAACACAGTTTAGATTCTTCATCTTGACCATGCCCAAACCAACCACCCTTCGGGCCAGAGCACAAAATCCCTCTTCCTCATCCATGAAGTGTCTCCCCATAGATGATTTGGCCTGACTGAGCTTGTAGAGAATGCTGAGTTAGCTTTGTAAGGGCCTGAGCTAAGAACAGGATAAAATTACATCAATGAGTCATCAGACTCAACTGAGCCACCTCAAATAACTCTTGCACCAAAGAGAGAAAGGATAACTTTTGTTCAACTGCTTTCACCATTTTTGTACCTGAAGTTCCCTGGAAGCACTGTAAGTTTGGAGATTTCAGTGGCACACATCTCCTATTTTTATTTTTTTTTTTTACAAAGAAGAGACAATTGCTCAATCTCTACACTGACTGAAAGTGCACTGGTATCCCATACAGAGAGAATGTGCTATGTACAACTCAGGGTTTGAAAACAGCTGGGGCTTTCTACATTTCAGTATTACCATTAAAGCATTTAGACGCCAGCACAGAAACACCACCATAGCCCAGTGGCTGTGCTACACACATCTAATTTTGGATTCATGGATAAAAAGTGTTCATGTAAACTATCCTACAGAAGGTGATTCTTGAGAGGAAGAGTGCAAAGAAACAAAGCAGTATTATATCTTAAACGGGCAGAGATGTAAGACAAGGTTGCTTAAAGATCATTACAAAAAATGTAAAACAAGATACTACAGAAGAAATTTGAAATTAGAAAGTGTAGCAAATATCTGTTACAATAAAATTAACAACAATTGGCTTCTATATTTATAGTTACTGTGGATCTTTGTAAAACTCTATTTTCTATGTTGAAACTTGTGCTAATTATGCAAGATGTCATAGAAGGAGTTACATCCAAAGATAGGAAAACCACTTAATAGTCCTCTCCTATGACATGTAAATTCCTTCTCTGCAAGTCCTCCTACTACTTAAAGAAAAAGATTCTCTAGAATTAATTGTCAAACATCACGGAGACAATTCAAATTCCCTTGTTAACTAACCAAATTAAGGGGGCCACTGTATTTTCACAAGTATTGACTGCAGTAGATTGAAAGTTCATAATTTTTTCTGGGAAAAACCTGGGTCCCGATACTGAGACTATAGTCTTTTGACAAGTATTCTTCTGAGTCTTGTCACCACAACCATAAGGAATAAAATTTTCAGGTTTTACCTAAAATCAGAGATGCTGCCTTGCAATTTCAGAATCTCACTTTATTCCTGCTAAAATTAGCTGAAGCAGATGCAGCCACTCACTTTGTATACTAGCTATGAGTATGTGCCAAATATACAAATGTAGAAAACAAAATCCATGAAAATAAAATATTAATCAGAGTTTTGAAGAAATGTACTTGACAACTTTCCTAACTGCCAATAAAATCTGCAGTATCTACAGCTGAAAAAACTGGTTGTGCATTTACAGTAAGCATTTGACAAGCTGTAGGTGTTATCAAACACCTAGAGCTGCAAAGTTATTTAAGGAAGATTAACTGAATCTCTGCAAAACCTTTGAACTTTGTTATGGCAATATTTAAAGACAATCCCACATAACATGCATACTGCTGCTTCCTTCATTAAAAAGTTGCATCTCAGCCTTCTGGAAATGCTCTTACCTTTATGTTATCTCCTGTCTGTTCATAAGCCAAAGGTTTTGATCTAAAGCACTGCTGGTACTAAATAAACAGAGAAAATTCTAATTTGCATTTATGATTTTTTTCTTAATATCAAACATCCATGTGTCATATTGAGAAGGAGATGTAGACTGTGAGTTTTTGCCTACTGTGGCATTTGATGCAACAATAATTCATGAAACAACACTGACAACTAATATAGCCAAAGGAGATAAATCACCAAGTATTACTCTAGTAAAAGAAACACCTTGCATATATCATATCTATTTGATATAGATATGATATACGCAATATATCATATCTATATCTAATATATATTGTATATATGTAGGAAATACTATATTTGATATTGTATTTCATATATATTGTGAACTGGTACCCTCAGCCTCTCTGACAGAATGATCAGAGAGGAAAATCCTAGCCCAGTGCTAACAACAGATTACAAAACCATGCCTGGCAATTATATGAAAAATCAAGACTGGTGTGCTTGTGATCTGTACCAAGGCAGCTAGTGGAAAGTAGAATGACAAAATACAAAAAGCAAAAGGATGCAGACACTCTATTGGAGAGTAGTCAATGCAGTTCTTCAGTAAAAATGTCTCAAAAATATGGTGGAGTTCTGTGACAAGTTCAATGAACAGATGGGTGAGCAGATAGTGTCTAGGAATATAGTGGGAAGTCTGCTGTGAAGCCATCATGTAACGGAAGGGAGTCCACATCCACCAGTGTCGAGGTATTAAGCAGACTCCAAAATGTGGGAAAGGTTATAGGCACTGTGAAACCTACTGTGAAATGACCTGGAAATGGGATACTACACCACACAGAATTATTTTGAACACACAGCTCCTAAAGGCATCTAGGGAATAGACCCTTTCCTGCAATGTTGAATAAATTGGTAATAAGATGAAAAGCACAAGTATGGCCTCTGACTCAGTCTTTCCAGAAAACAAGTATCATCAGCAAGTCAAATATAATCTTACAAGTTGTTGGGAAAGAATCTGAGTGCAAAACATAAAAAGCTATATAGCTCTAATTAGTAAATTTTAAGAAATATATAATATAATAATAAAAAAATAGGGAATGACAAGATGACTACAGGTATGAAATACTTTTATAGCATTACCTAGTACAGGAGACAAGACAGTGCCCCCAAATAAAGGGGGGAGAGGGAAAGAAAGATAAACTCCCAAAACATTATTGTGAACATCGTTGAGATGTAATGTGATGGTAATTCCCTATTTCTCATAAAAGCAATTAAGAATTAATAATTTCACTGAAAGTGTAAAAACCTCCTTCAGCTAGTATTATTTAAACTGTAAACTACTTTGATACAGTACGCTAAAGGAAATAATTAAAGACGGATGAGTTAAAAGATTAATAAAATTGTAATTTAATGAAAGAGACCATGAATGTCTCTAAGCAAAATTATCTAAACCACACTGCTCTGGAAGATGCTCCTGACTGACCCTTTAAACTGCTGTCTATCGCAAGCTTGAGGGATCTATAAAGAAATATAATTTTATAGTTGTCCTACTTTTAATATCTTTTCCTTTTGTAACTGTTGCTGCTTATCATTCTCACACAGAATATCCTTCCTGCAGACATTCAAAGCCAATTAGCAGAGTGCTGTAGAAATCAAGAGATCTTGATGCTGGTTCTGACTCTGCCCAAGGGGTCTCTGTACAAACATCTCATTTTCTTCAACTTACTGTGATTGCTGATCTTTGATCTGTTTTTTTAGCTCTTAGTTTTTCATATAATCTTATTGCTTAGAGTTTTTTGCCTATTTCACCTGAGCAGTTGTTACAACACCCTGCAAACTGTGGGACTGACCACAGTGACCAGTCCCTTAACTGGGATGTATTCATACCAAAATACTTAATGGAAATGTAGGAGAGGCTTGGACTTGTATTACTCCTAAAAGCCTTACCATCTGCCAATAATTAATTCTGAGCTCTAAAATAGCTAAGAATAAGCTAAGAAAAAGTAAAAGGCTTTTTTGAAGGAGGATCATTCACTTTTAACAGTGTCTTTTTTGATTGAGGAAGAAGAGTTCAGAGGACAATAAGGGGGAAACCACAGAGACTGAATTGCTGGCCAGGTGAGTGAATAGCCTCATTCCCATTTTTGTTTCAAGTGTAGCCTTTCTGTCTAGCACTGCACCTTTGCAAGAACATCTGCATGTGCCATTATGGGGTGTGCTAAACAAAGTGTATTGTTAGGATGAAGGTACCTCCTGAATGCACCACATCTTTTTTGAAAAGGATTGTTTCCTTCAGACCTCATGAAGTAATGGAAGTCATAAAACAAGGATTTGTAAAGAGCCATCAACACACACACATCCAAAATGCCTCTGCAACCCAGAAATACACAGGGAGGGAGGGAGGGAGGCAGGCAGGCAGGCAGGCAGGAAGGAAGGAAAGGACTTCAGAGCTTTTAGCAACACAAGAAATGTGCAGCAGAAATTCAGTACCATCAGTGAATTCTGACACAACAGGCAAACAACCCTACTACAAGAATTTATGCATAAAATAGCCTGAAAAATCTGAAAACTCTGCCAAATAAAACATTTAAATTTGAGGGGAAACAGCTTCAACAGCATGACTCATTTGGTGTGGATTCTTCTTCAGCAGTACCAGGCGGTACCACAGCCAGTGTGACTGTATTTCAGGGTCCTAAAGTCAACTTAAAATTTACATATTATTACTTTTTTTAATTATTATTATTCCATAGAAGAAATTTTGCAAAATAATGTCTTGAGTGAAATTTGAAGAAAATAGAATGAAGAAAATATGGAATAATCCCCCATTAAAATATGATCACTATCTGCAAATTTGAGTGAAAATATTTTTTAAATAAAACAAGCAAAATCCCAACTTACTTAGTTCGAAATTGCTATACAGGTATAATAACTATTTAAAAAGACAAAGACAAAACCTGGCTTGGAATGTAATGTGTACTTCTCCATGACGGAACTAATCTATTTAACTTCACTGTGCACTCTCTACTTTTGTTTCCCGTATTGTGTTTTTGCTCCTGCTCCAACAAACATCTCAGTACTCATTTGCATCTAGCTTCAGTAGTTGCACATTTGTGCACTGATGAGTAACAAATATGGAAGAGATACATAAAAGAGGTCTTGTGCTTGCATGAAGAGATGAGGTGAGCCTGACCACAAAGGGGTAAAGCAGTAGCCGGCAGTGGCATAATCACTGCAGGGTGTGCTCTTGCTTTAACACTGTCCTACCACAGAGTTCAGCAGGCTACAGGGACCTCGGGAGACTGCCTAGTCATGGTGATAAAGAAGAGTAAAGCTGATTCTGAAAACACTAAAGCAGGATCAGATCTACTTCAAAGGACTCACACCTGTATTACTGATGAGATATCTATGTCCAGAGAAAGCATTTTCTATGCTAATATCCATCACTTCCTCCAGAGCCAAAATAAAACTGGTAAATAACAGCAGTCACAATGAGATCAGTGTAATAACACCAAAGCAAGTAACATGCTGTTATCTCAGATGGATCTAAAATGATTAAACCAGAAGGAAGAGAAGTAATTTATTTATCTGTATATGCAATGCAACACTTCTGCAATATCACCACACTAATCTTCTTTTCAGTACAAATAATTTATCTTAATTTTAATTTTTACTAAGCACGGCTTACCCTCTTGATGTTACTCAGAGATTTCCAGTAGAAATACTATTGATGAAAGGAAATATTTTTACAGCAGAAGTGCTGGAAGTTTTTTGACAATTGTGGTAAGACCATCCTTAAAATTTGATCATTTTTTAAAAGGTGGCTGCACACTCCACACATTGAATAACTCATTTTAGATGTAAGATGCTATTGTAGTGATTTTTTTTAATTTGTAGTAACTAATTACGTCAAATTAATGAGTGGAACAAAAACTATGCACTGTCTCATCCATTCTCTACAGTCCTTGATTATGCCTCTGCCCTCATTCTTAGTCTGACATAAAATTACTAGAATAAAATGTAAGGTTTCTTGTGACTAGTATATGTATATTTGAGGGATAGGGTAATTAAGAGGACTCCAGACCACACTTCTGATTTTTTGAAAGTAATATTAGCCCTGATTAACTATTTCAGAACGTAACTATTTCTGTTTATTTAACAACTAATTTAACTCTCGATAGTTAATAATTCTTTATTTTGTATGTAGGAACTAGTTAGCAAATGCAGTGATTTGCTTTCTTTTCTTCAGCTGTCTAACATAAGCTCAGGCGTAAATAACTTCTCCTTGGGAGAAAAGTAGGAATCTATCCAGGGCCTTCAGCAATATTATACAAAGAGTGTGTCAGAAACATGCTCTATTTTTGCTATTTTTTGCTATGGTTTGGCCCTGGCTGGAAGCCAAGTGGCCACCAAAGCCACTCTATCACTCCCCTCCTCAGCTGGGCAGGAGAGGAGAAATGTAACAGAAGGCTCATGGGACAAGGCAAGGAGCAGGAGAGATTGGTCACCAATTACCACTGGGGCAAAACAGACTCAGCTTGGGGAAATGAATTGAATGTACTTATTCAAACCAGCGTAGGACAATGAGAATTAAAAATAAAACTACAAACATCTTCCCCCCACTCTTCCTTTAGTTCCAGGCTAAATTTTATTTCAAGTTTTTTCCACCTCCAGCCCCCAGTGGCACAAAGAGACATGGAAAGGGCTGTGGTCACCTCATAGCATTGTGTGTGCTGCTCCCTCCTCCTCAGGGGTAGGACTCCTCATACTCCTCCCCTGCTCCAGCATGGAACTCCTCCCACAGGAGACAGTCCTCCATGAACTTCTCAAATGGGAGTCCTTCCCCCAGGCTGCAGTTTTTCCCAAACTGCCTCAGTGCTGAGTCCCCTCCCATGGGGTCAGTCCTTCAGGCACAGCCTGCTCCAGCATGGGTCTCCCATGGGGTCACAAGTCCATCCAGGGAGCCTGTTCCAGCATGGGGCTCCCACAGGATCGCAGCCTCCTTGAGGCACCATGCTGCTCCAGTGTGAGGTTCTCCATGGCTACAGTTGGATATGGACTTCACCATGCACCTCCATGGCTGCAGAGGCACAGCTGCCTCACCATGGTCTGCACCAAGGGCTGCAGGGGAATATCTCTGGCCTTCTCCATTGACCCGGGTGTCTGCAGAGCTCTTTCCCCTCCTGTGTTCTCATTCCTCTCCACTGGCTTCTGTTGCACTGCCATATTTTTCTTCTTAAATACATTATCCCAGAGGTGCTCCCACTGTTGCTGATGGGCTCTGCCTTGGCCAGCGGTGGGTCTGTCTTGGAGTCACTGTAGGGCACATGAGGAAAGCTTCTAGCATCCTCTCACAACAGCCACCCCAGTGGCTGCCCTGCTACAAAAATCCTGCCATGCAAACCTAATACAGCTACATGATAACAGTTTTTCATTATGGTGTTAATAAATGAGTGATTATTTTATCTCTCCATCTTAAATCCCTACTGCACCATGCAATGCATGTAAATATGAATGTATAGAGCAGACTCTCAGTTACCACAGAGTCCATTGAAGGATCCCATCCTGACAGTTCCTAAATATTATGCAGGAGGCTACTGTTGTACAATCTAAGCTTTATCTAACACACAATTGTCCCTTTATTTCTCCCTCGCTTTTATATAAGCTCATACTTAAGTGATTTGAGCCTTAAGAAACCAGCATCTCCACACTCTACACTCACGCAAACACAACCCAAACCACTCCAGATGAATAATAAAGAAAACAGTATCACAGCTATCTCTCTGAAGCCACTGGAGTGTGGTTATGGAAGCTGAAGCGAGATTAGAAAGTCACTGGAGAAGTAAAATTAACTATAAAGTTAACTGTACTAGAAATGTACTGGAGGAGACTGTTACATGAGGACTTCAGGTAGGCCAAGATTGACCTAGTGAGGGAGTGAATAAGCCAAAAGGGAGGGGGATGTTTTTTACTTTTGAGGCTTAAAGGAAAAACAAGCATGTTGAACCCGAGGAGTTTCAGCTCCACAAAGGGAAACTTTGCATTTCCACGTAGTTACACTTTCCCTTCTGTACTTTGCACATACCAAGTGAAGTAAGGGATATCTTTAAATTCAAGCTTTGCCTGGATTGCTATCCTTTGCACTGGAAACAATAACAACTTGCTCATCAGTTCAATTATTTACCTGTATTTCAGTTGAAATTTCTAAGCCCCTTTAATTGATGGTGAAAGACAATTTCAGCTCTAGAAAGGAAGGCTTTCAGTACATCCCACTGACTTTCAATGCATAATATTCAGCCCAAATAATGTTGAGTTCACATTGCGCATTACTAACATCCTTGCTTACATTAACCATGGAATTATTAGTCTCACCAGGAAATCCTATGTCTACTCATACCAAACATTAAAAATGTCTATTGTACATTTTTTTTATTTATTTATTCACATTTTATTTACTTAGCACTCCTACATCAAACATCACTTCCTCGGCTATGCAACATGCCATACTATGTAATTTTGTGTCGTCACCCTCAGTGATAAGACCCTATGTGTTCTGCATAGCTGTAGAGACTTTTGATTTGTGCTAGTAATGACAGATGATGGGTATTTTCCCCCTCCTGTGATGAATATAGCCTTAGTACATACTTAGTTTGGAAAACGCACTGACATTTTTCAGGATAAAAGGTCCCCTACGAACACAGAATATTGCATGCAACGCTACATTTCTGTCATGGCAATTATTAGGCTTACAATATTACTGCCTTAAATGAAACATGACTATTTTGCCACAAAATGCAATGAGAAAAAATTTTAGTCTGGAAGATTAGATTGGGCTTGCAGTCAGAAATAATAATCAGTGCTTACCATGTGATGTTTTTCAATTTTCTGTATGACAAAAACAGCAGACTAAAATTGTTTTTTATACTTTCCTAAGGGCATTAGCTCCTTCCAAAAATAAGGGCACTGATTTTTCTAGGCATACACATAAGAGGAAATAACTGGTAAAGCATGCCCAGAAATATGGATCTATTATTTTAATGCACCATACACAAGGCAATAATTTTTGTTATAACTATTTTGGACCATTTTACCAGTCCAAAAGATAATAAACCAATAGACACATATATTTAATATTCAAAATTATTTTGCAATAGCCATTGCTTGTCTTGCCAAAAAGGCAGCTCACCCAAAAAAGGAAGAGAAAATTGACCGTCCAGCTGTTCTGAAGATAACCAAAAATAAATTCCTTTAAATTGAGTTTGGGGAAAAAAAGAGGGTGACAATCTCCACAGAACTATCAGAAACAAAAATAAACTAAACAAATACCTTAACTGCACACACTGAATACAAATTTAGATACATTAGTAAGATGGGTGTCCAAGCTTAGAATTCTGTTTATATGATGCTTGATTTCACTGCTACAGTAAAAATTAAATTTCTTCTACTTATATGCTAGAATTTCTTCTACTTATAAGCCTAGAAGAATGCTTTTTTATAAATCTAATTAAAATAGGTTTTTTAGGAAAGTAATATCTCAAACAGATATACCCCTTGTCTTTTCAATTCATATGTCAATGAAATCTAAAACGTAATTTCATTTCGGACCAGTAGCTGAAATAAAATAGCTTATTTAAATAATTTGACTCAGCTATCTTTTAGTCCAGACCTAGTTAATTGAATGAGCCCATATTAATTGATTAGACATAAAGTGAATTATAAATTTGACAAATAGATTCTTTAACAGGAATACATATCAGGTGAGTTTCTAGGGTCAGCCTGGTAGCAGGCAGTAATTAGCATTAATTAGCAGCCGTGGGAGAAAGAATAAAAAGGCATGAAATGTAACTGTCATACTGAGAATACACAAATTGTTGGTTTCTTTGAGAGAGAGAATGTCAGCTTTCCTCTTGTTCTAAGCACACCAGAGTTCCTATTTTTCACTTCTATCAGAGTTTCCTCTTACCATGTACATTTTCAGTCATCAGTTTACTCCCAAGAGATACGAGATTATTATCCATGTGTAACACAGCATTTATTCTAAGTCCTGTTCCCCCTGTATTCCCCTGTTGTCATCACTATGCCTGATTTTAATATTAATTGATAAGGTTTTGCTATGAATGTGATCTGTGGAGATTTGCTTCTTCTGATAATGGTAAAACCACAGTGGTGTTAGGAGACACACATGGCAACAACTAGATCTGATTAAAAGAAAGTAGTATTCAATGACAATTAAAGGAATAAATAGCTGTTTGACAGAACTGTATTTCTAATCTATGGATGTCCATTCCAAGAGACACTCCTCAAAGAGTTTAGACACTATGCTCACAGCAGAATGGATTTATTGTGGACAGATGTGGTCACATGTTTCAGTATCCCTTAGGGGAATTTTTCTCCTAAAGTGTATAATAAAATGGAAAGAACCTTTGCTTCAAAGATCACTACTAGAATATGCACATAAAGATGTGCACAGACACACACTTACACATCTCATTCTGCAAGCTTTCAGCATGTCTGAGTCAGCCAGCAAAAGGATCTTAGCCCTGTGAGGTTTCGATCATCAATCCAAAAATACAATCTATAAATTATAATCAGCAGAGACATAAAGCAATAATTGCAACCGAGGAATTTCAAAGCAGTCCCGATGCCAGAATGATTTCATAGACACTATGTCTATGATTTCATAGACACATTTTTTTGAGCAACACACATTTTTCAAGCTCTGTTTTTCACAGAAGCTGCAGAGGAAAAAAAAAAAAGAAAAAAAAGAAAAAAAAAGGGGCTAAATTGGTCTAGTCTATACTTGAATTAATGCTGTTTGTCCAGAGGATCAAAAAGTCGGAAATAAAATGGGTCTGACCACTGGATGTCACTCTCTACTTAAACCTTGTTACATTAACTGTGTTTCTGGCAAAAGAAAATTCTGGATGGTTCTGTCATTGTGTCTAAATTCCAGCATGGCTGAACCTTCAGAAGGATGACTGAAGGTTGAAACGGCTGCTCTGCCAACAAATTCCTGAATAATCTTACTTAGATCTTCCTGGATTTTGCCCCAGTTTCCCAATCTGCAAATCATTAGTAAAATGAAACCACTCTTCTTTTATCCCTAAGAGATAAGGGATTAAGAGTAAGAACTAATAAAAAAGAAGACCTGTGGCTGAGAAGCACTGTGAAAATACTCTCACCAATGTAATAAATTTTTGAGAGCCAATTTCATCGAAAGCGATTTATTTGCCAGTGAAAATTTCGGACAGAAAAATCGACAAAGCCAACAAGCAAGGAAGCAGTGCCAACACTGGGTGAAACCGCGAGTGCAACCTCTACTGCGTTACGCTCCCCTCGGTTTCACAAAGGACTGGGCTCATGCCAGCCGGTTTTGTACCTTTTCTGGCTGAGCTTTCGTGAGTCCAAGATTCTATAAGTTCTTTTGTCCCTTGGTGCCTCAGTTTCGGTAGATGTTGGAATTTCTTGACAGCAGGATCTGCTGCTGGAAAAGGTTTCCTGGGTGGGGAGGGCTCCTGGGCAATTCGAATGGCCCTGATAAGATATTATCTCAGAGCCCTCAGGCCTCATCAGGGGTCCAGAGACCGGGAGAACTCTTGCGAAATTTCCAAACCTTCTGCCCTGCTCCGAGAGGGTTTTTGGCATTCTCAGAAAACCACATTTTTATTTCCACATTTTTATTACTACAACGACAATATTATGAAAACATGAATTATCATTTATCACACCAGTATATACATTATCTAGGAAATGTAATTTTTACAATACTATTGTAGCATATTTTGTTATAGTATAGAATGACAAGAAGGTTTGGATTTTAAGGAACCTTGGAGATCCCTCTAGCTCCAACCTCCCTGTCAAGTGCAGTCACACCTTCCTCTAAGACCAGGCTTCTCATAGCCCCATCCAACCTGGCCTTGAACACTTCTCCAGGCATGGGGCATTCACAATTTCTCTGGGCAACCTGTGCCAATGCCTCTGAATCCACACAGTAATGCTCTGCTTATGTCTAACATAAAACTACCCTACTGCTACTACTACAGAAGTACTTTTCAGGACTTTTTGAGTACTCTTGTTGGTACTATGACTACTACTGTACTTTCCTATAAGTAACATGCAGAGAGTCCCACTTTTAGTCAGGGTAAATATATAAAAGTAGAAATATAAAGTTTCACGAAATAATGCTAATAGAGTTTATTTACATCTGATGGTTGTCAAATGAAATATTCATCTGACAATTGAAAATTCAAATGTCTACTGTTGCAACATGTGTTTTTAGAAGTGAAGCTGAAGCCTAGACCCAATAAGCCTCTCTGGTGGAAAGGCCACTTGGAGAAGCTCAGGCAGAGCAGTCAAGCTCACACATCCACACACGCCACGTGGCTAGCTCAGCAAGGAGAGGCAGAAGGCCCTTGCACTGGATCAGCTCCAGCCAGGTTTATTTCCAGGAGCCAAAGGGAAATCCAGAAGCAAAAAAAGGGGCAGAGTCTGCCAGTTCCAAGGTTAAGTACAGGATACAGCAGCCAGTGACCTTGAGGCACAGGGTGGAACAAAGGGCAGGTAAGGTCAGTGACCTACAGGTGAGACAGGGCCAGTCACCGGGGACCCGAAATCAATGCAGACACAGAGGAAAGGAGACACCACGGGGCCAGGGCATTAGGGAGGGGGAACCAGGGCAAACCACGGTGTACAGAGTGCCATTGGGGAGTTCTCTCTCTCAGGCTGGGAAGGTGACCCTATGATCTGTCCTGCCAAGGCCAGACCCTAGTTATTATGTCGAGGGGCTGCAGGGATTCCACAGTCAATCATATTCAATTCAGTCATTTCACTAAATTGTGTTGAAAACGTAACGAGTCACAATGCCAGTGTAGAATTTTTGTGAGATTTACCAACACTTACTTACTGGACCTTACTGAAGAACTTCTCTGAGAAAATTTCTCAGAGTGATATCCCATTAGATTGGGGCCCTCTGTTTCAGGATGGTCTTGGATGGCAAATGAGCTGCAGGTGGTCCCTAAGCATGAATCACACCTTGCAGTATCAAAAACCACATCCCACTCTGCCTCAAGCCCTAGCTCTCACATATTTTTAGAGCACCTTGCATGGTAGTAGTCCATTTTTTTTTTACCTGGGTTTTCAATGAAATGGATTTCTTCTAAAGAATCCAATTTTTGTTTCTGTAGCTGTTCTCCACAAACAAAAAGAAGACAAGGGAAAATCAGGTGGGGATCCACAGTGACTGCTCCTGATTGGGCTCCTCAAGTGAGAGCAGAAGAGCAGCCTGCCCCACCAACAGTCCTGAGATCCACTGTCACTGCATTCTCACAGACGCTGTGGGGCTGTGGACAACAGAGCCATGGGACTTCATGTTGGGAAGAATGTTTTGGGCTTATAAAAGATTTATTGTGGGATGTTTAGCAGAAGAACCAGGAGGGACCTTGTTGGACAGAGGGGAAATAAGCCTGGAAGAGAGCCAAAAGAACATGCAGCACAGCCAAAAAAAAAAAAAAAAAAAAAAGGGAGGTGGGGGAGTGGTGAAAGGGACCATTCAAATGCAAACAGGTGTAGTCAGGACCCTTATCTGATGTGGACTGTACCTCATCAGTGTGGTCTGCTTTGTCTCCTCATTAAACCCCATTTCTAACTCTTCCCTTGGGCAAGAGACCATGTGCAAGGGACATTCTGTATGTCTGGGCATGGAAAATCTACGCCAAACAGCTGACGTGGAAACCGCTGATCATGGGGCCTCACCTGTCTTTGGAAAATGTACATGGAGACAACATTTGCCTCTTGCTTTCCCCCAGTATTGTAAAATGGAAAAGGCTTTTGACAGTACTGCAGCCATTTACAGGAAAAATGACTTCAATAGTGTTAGTCTGTTAGAATCACAGGTATTCCCCCTTACTGCTTCCTGCATGCAAGAGGAAATTTATTGTCAGTAAGCAAAACAAAGGGAAGTGAAGCCACAACTCCATAATGGTTTTCTCGCTTCCCAGATATTTAGTGTTGTCTTTCAGCAATTGGTGTCTTCTCCTACTTCCTGCTTACAGCAAACACGCTGAACAATATGTTTGCTTTAAGCAATTAACCATGGACTAAAATATGACCAAGCCTTTCCTAGCAAACACCCTGCAGGTATTATTCAGTAGTGGTGAACAGTGGGGTTAAACACCCCAGTTAATGAGAAACATTGTGTAGGGTAAGTGACCAAACCCATTGGAACTAGAACCTAAAATACTACCAGCTCTACTTTTTCTAACAGCAACTTCTCAAAGCTGGCTCTTAAATGAAAATATTAATATATCCTTTTCACACTAGTCTTCTGTGAATAAAAGATTCCATAGTTTAAACTTCTCCATTTCCTGTTTATTCACTTTCTCTTCTCTCAAAGTACAGAAATCCTATTATGTGTCTAAAATCATTATTTACTATGCAACATTAATAAGCAGTCTACTGGCTGATATTATCTGCCCTTGTACAGTCATTGCACTTGATATGTGCGAATAGTTACCTTACCTATAGAAACACATACAAGCAAAAGTCCAAACTGGTTGAATGGTCTATTTATCACTAATAGTTTGACCAGCTTGTTTTTCCTAAAATCAGCCAAAACTTTGTTTTTCTTTCTCATGGAACAGCAGAGATTTCCTATAATGGCAAGTTTCCATGAAAAACATATGTAAATTTTGTCAGTTTGAATTTTCAAACTCCTGGGCAATGAGATTTGTTTGCTAATTCAACATTGGAAGCAACAATAACAACAACAAAAAAACCAAACCAAAACCAAAACCGACAAAAAAAACCCCAAAACAAAACAACAAAAAACCCCCCACCCAACAAGAAAAAAACAACAAAACAAAACCCACCAACCAAAAAAAGCAAGCTAAAGAAAAAATAGGATAAATTCCTTTTCATCTGTAAAGAAGAAACAGTAGAAGCTGCAGGGTACTGCCAAAGATAGTGTGGTTACTGCATTCTTCTGTGTTTCCTAGCTTCTACAGGATCCCAACAAGTGGGCAACATAGAAAGCCACTGTCACCACTCAAATCAAGCATTCCAAGGCATGCATACCATTTCTGTGTCTTCACAGATCTAAGCACAAGATACCTTGACACAGATATGTCTATGGAAAACATTAGAATTATTTCAAACTGGCTGTAAAACTCGATTGTTTATGCACGTGTTTTGGTGTCAAGCAGATTACTCAGACACAAAGATGGTGTACTGAAGCATCAGCCTCAAACTTTACATTCACTCCGGCTGAACACAAGATGGGATGTATGTTTCAATTTGAGAACTTAAAGGTTGTGGCTGGTACCATGAAGTTTAATTTAATATAAATGTTATACACCTACCAATTAAGGAAAGGAGAAAGTCGTAAACAGATAATCAGAAACCTCCTCAGTGTGCTAAGCAAGAAACTGAGATGTGACAGGAACTAAACTGCTAAATTGAATTCAGAAATGAATGCATAGGCTATGGAAAGAGATATAATTATATTTTCTGATTCTATACATGATTACACTTGTATTTAGTGATTAATATTCCACTGACAGCCTCTAAATGGGCTATATTGATTTGGGGCTTTTTTTATTTGATACTAGTAGGAGGCATGAAAACAGAACTGGAAAAGAAGTAGGACCAGAGTGTGTATAAAGATTTTGATTCACAAGCACTGGCTTAACATTGTGCTTAAATAAAATTTAATTAAATTACTGTTGCTTACAGCTGATTTTAATCCTATCAAGAATGTAATAAAGAATGGCTTTACATAAAGCAAAATACTTTTAACTCCCTTCAAGTAAACTACACAATGTTTAAGCACAAGATATTTCCCATTCAAAAGGTAAGTTTTAAAAGATATTTCGTTATTTCTGAAGGCTAGAATCTTTTATTTTCAGGAAGGAAAAAGAAAGCATGCATTATTTTCTTTAGATCTCTGCTTCTCATGATAAAAAAACCACTAAAAGCAGTATTTTGCTCAAAGAAAAAATTGATTATTGCCATCACCTTCATCATATAAAGCCACAAAAATAACAAAGTAACAAAATTAGAAAAGGACTATACATCATTACCATATTAAGCACTCTACCCGGTCCCAAACTGAGAAGGTAAGTATTCTGCCATGGCCTAAGGAGGCTGCATTTCCACTGCTTAAACTGGAGAATCTACTTGTCCTGCAGGTGAACTCCTGTATTACATTATAAAATCCACTGGCCAATACCAGATCCATCAAGTCTCATGCATTCACAACAAGTGAAATTCACAACAAGTGAAAGAAATGCATGTGTTTATCATTCTCCTCAAAGCCAGTCACTTCTGAGTTTGTGCTGCCACAAATGCTGGATGAAATCTAAGCTTTCCCACTATTGCAGCAGTTTCAGCGTGGCATGAATCCTAGGAGAGCAAAGTGAGAATCCATATATATGTGAAAAAATATTTTCTTAGTCTTGGTGGGGTGGATACAACTCAATCTAACTTCGTGGTACTGCTGCGGGGGGTGTGTGTGTGTGTGTGTGTGTTGTGTTGTTGTTTGTTTGTTTGTTATGGTTTAAATCTGAAGCAGTAATCCAGGTCTCAACTCCCTCATCCTGTGCTCTCAGCTCAAGCACGGGGAACCTGCACTGACAGAACCTCTCTAATGCATGGAAGAAATTCTGCCCCACCCCTGCCAGCCACCACTTGCTGCTGGTTTTCAGTATCTGTTTGTTCTCCTATGTATAATCCTTAGAATTCTATGTTTTTTCAAGAGAGAAAGTCAGAATACAATTCTACACCTGCAGCCAAGGATAGTTTTGCATACATCAGTAGGAAAATGCAATGAATAACTTTTCATCATGAAAGCGTAATGGAATTTTAAAAGTGACTATTGGCAAAGGCTTGCAAGTTCCAGTTACAGGAAAACTCAGCCTTTTAGCACACAGCTATTTCTCATTTATATGCACAAGAACTGTTTATGGAAATCAGTAGATACCCATTTTCTTCTCCCTTGCATAAGACTGTAAATGAGAAGCAGTCTATGCTAATGATTTTTTGCAACTATCTTTGCTGGTGTCTGAGAGCTTCACGGATAATCAATTTTCACAAGACTTGTGAAATAAGCAGTTGCATGATCTGTCTGCCAGAGACAGATTCAAGCCAACATACATTTTATTTTGGGCACCCAAAAGAGCAAACACCATGGGGTTTGGTTTTTATTTTGTTTTTAGAACACTTGATGTCACAGAGAAAGCTTTGCTATTTAAAATATACCTTTCCCTTGACTGCAGCTGCAAGGGTTTCACATATCTGCCTGACAAAGCCTAGATTTTCAAGGCACTTAGACAGATTCTACTCTGAATTAGTATCCCAAACATCTATACCTACAGGAAGCCAACAGGTAGTCTCCTCGACTTCAAACAGTATTCTTAGTCCTATACTGTGCAGATATGAAAGAGAAAATCATAGCAAGAAGGGACTGTTGAAATTTATAACACATAATAAAACTCCCTCTTCACGTCCAAAGAATTATCTAGTATCTTCAGTAAAGCAAGTAATTTCAAAGAAGTACTTCAGTCACTCACTGATCTGATGATGCCAGATGAAACCCTTCTAAACACTTCTTAGATTAAGTAAATTTTCATACAACACAGCAAACGGACTCGTCTCAGTGAGCCCAGAAACAGTGAATAAATTATATTAATTTGAAATTTCATGAAAAATACCAATTATCTACTGCTGGGGACTCTGGCATGTTTTGCCTACTCAACATCTTTGTTGTTAGATTAAAATGTTCTTTGAGGCACAGACTGCTTTTATGCCTTATGCAACATTCTTCATGCTTAGCAAATAAGCAATATACATTTTGCATATCCACTGTTGGAAAGTAGTTATCATCTATTAAAGAGGTTCTTTTCCTCTAGTTTTAAATGGAATAATAGAAAAAAGTAAGATTTAGCTATAATTCTTATTCGAAGAACAACTTTCAATTCTTTATTGTGATATTTTCAGTTCATATTTAATCTCTTGCTTAGAACAGGGAAACGGTTCATTTTCAGCTGCATTAGGTCTATTGAGCTAGACCAATTCAACTTAAAACCTCAAAACCCAGCAATTTAGGCACAGTCCCACTCCTTCTGCTCCCTTATTTTTTTTTTTTTTGGCCATAAATGCACCATCTTTAAGAATTAAAAAAATCAGATGAATTTCATGTGGCCAGCCAATGTGAAAAAAATCCTTTTTTTTCTCCCATTTTGCAAATACAAAAAGGAATAGGATCACTGTTAGGCACAGACATGAAAATTAATTTCTGCTGTCATAAATTTTGCATAGGCAATTAAGCCATCCATTCTCTCATCCTTGAGAACTGAATCTAGTGGGACAAATCTCCAAACTCCAAAAGGCTGAGATTTTTCTTTATGGGTAGAATAATGAATTCAGCAGTTCCTGCTGGGACTCTGATTATGACCAAAGTGATCAACAAATCTGTGTATGCACAAATATGTGAGAGCTACTGACTTTGGCTTGGGGCCTAAAGCATTTTATTCAATGCTGTTTTAGGATGAATTAGACAAACAGCCAAACCATGATGACTTGTCATAAGTGACTTCTCCAGCTCATGGTCATGGAACGTAAGGGAAAGACAAGGAAAGCAAGAAGCTTGTGTTCAATACTTTGCTATGTTCTATTCTCAGGAACTAATTCAGGCCTACTTGTTACAATGCTTATATATATGTATAGTGTATGTACATATACTCAGACAGAAATATTGCATTTTCTATATCACAGAATTTATATACACACATACCACATTTAAAGACTAATAACTGGCCCAGTCGCTGATATGTGGCAGTCGACATGGACACTGCACTCAGGGTGCTTCATCAGAATCATCAGAAGGCTTCAAGTATCTGCATTTTGTTATTCAAAAAGGCCTCCCATATCTTTCTTCTATATCCTCTAAGAGCAGCTCCACATAGCCCTGGCTCTGTCTCTCTTCTTCAGTTCTGGGTCTGGCTCTGTCCTGCCCCTAGCACGGCCGCCTAACCCTGTCTATACTACATACAGTATCTTACCTTTTCTGGCCCTTGCACGACCTCCTATCCCTAGCTCTTCACAGCACGGCAAGCAGACTCCAACTGACTCCAACTAAACTCTTCCCAGTTAACTCACTCTTTATCATGCCCATGGCTGTGAGGGCAAGGTGTTTCTACTCTAGGATAATTAACACAGGTGTAGCATATCAGAGGAGAGACTGCCTTCAGCAGCATCTCCTTTTGTCTCCCCACAAATAACTTTTTAAAAAACTGATTTAGGACTAATATAAAAGAGGAAACCAAACAGAAGTAGCTAACAAGAATCTGTATATTGAAGAAAGTGCTGTAATGCTCCAAATTGAATTTGAGACAAGCTACCACTCTTAGCATTTCTGTTTTTGTTCTTCTCACTGCTAAAAATTACAATCTAACAATAAAATATTTTATTGGTGGCTACCTTATAAGATTGTCTGTGACCTGGGAAAATGATGGAATCCACAGAAGAAAGAACACTTTTCTTCCATATAATGCACAAACTGATGCAAATTTAAAACTCAGGATGGTACTTTTGGCCTGATTTCCTTTATCTAAATTCAAAGTCAATTGAATAAAGTTGCATATAAGGTCTTGTAGAATTCTGTATGTTACACTCAGGATCTGCTCTAATCACAGTTAACACATTCCCCTGAGAGACTGCGTGTGTAATTCAAAGATGAACCAGGTTATTGTCTTAGGCAGATTTGCCACTGGCTCATTATGAAAACCATAAAGAATACTGTGACCTAATGACAGCTGTACCAATAAACTGATACAGAATGCTCTGCCAGTACCCAAACTTCTACGCTCAAAGGACGTAGGTATTCTGGTCCTCAAATACTACTCAAGTATTTTGTCTGGTTCAGCCATTCAATTCTGGGGGAAATTTGGGTGACACTGGTATAATAGGTAGAACAAGACTGAATGGTATGGTCATAGACTTGATGAAGCTGGGTGGTCAGACATGACGATTACATTTATGTATAATGCAGCGCATACAGGCTAAAATCTGTAAATTAAAAAATTAGAAAGGCTAGGATTATTTTCATTTTAGAATCTGAATGGTAATTAGCAGTTACAGAAATGCTATTTTTTTCCTGGTTTTGTTAGCTAAGTCAGTGTTAACAAGGGATGCTGATATTCAATACTCATGATAATCTGCTCTGTGGAAGTTAACTTCAATTTTAGGAAGAACATGAAAAGCTCAGTACAGGAGCATATGACATATGATGAGCAGATGAGGGAATTGGTTTATGTAGACTAAAGAACGTTAAAGGTGGGCAGTAACTGTTATGCTCCACAACAAAAAGAAACTTGTAGAAAAGACAGTGTCAGAGTTTGCTCTGAGGCACAGTGAAAGGACAAGAGACAGTGGCTGCAAGTAGCAATAGCACAATTCCTAATGTTCAAAGGTAAAAATATCCTGTTGGGGTCATCAACACGAGGACAGAGTGCCCAAGCAGTATCTCCTTGAAGGTTCTCACAACTCAGCTGAGCAATCTGACCTTATTTTGAAATTTGTTTTGCTTACCAGGAGGCTGGACTAGATGAGCCCCAGGTGTCTACAACCATGAAGAACTTCTTTCTCATTATGTTCAAGACATTAAGTAAAGTTCCTCACATGCATCCTGACAAAGGAAAATAAAAAACCCTATGGCCCTGGAAGAAGGCAGCAATTCAAATATTAGTGCACTTCTCCAAATACCACTGGTAACTGATAAGGGAAAAGACATTCTACATGTCTGATATTCAGAATTTTCATCACTAGATAGTCTGAAATCCATACATGGCAGCCAGCATGGATACAGCAGCACCAGTAAGGCTGGGGGTAATGCGTATTTAGTGTAGTATGAGTCTGGCTCAGCCTACTAGACAGTTTCAGACTAACCATAAGAAATACAAGTTTTAGCTTCCTGGGAAAAAAACAAAATCCCAAAAGGCTGTAGAGAAAACTAATACAATTGGCTAGACAAGCACACAAAAGCAATAAAGGTGGAGACTTTTGTGCAAAATACATTGGACTATGAGGTGGTAGCATTACTTCTGTTCAGTATTTCGCTTTGTCTTTAAGGGGAAAGGCTTAAGATGATGATGGACATGAGATGATTCACATTTTAGAATAAGCATAACCTACAATTGCAAAACCTGTTCATTTCCTTGTGCGCGATATGTTGCAAATATGAATTTGGTTTGAATAGTTAACTGTATTTCCTGGTCGTACTTAACTGCATTTTTAAAGCCATAGCTGTACTTATCTGAGTACGTGTTCTCTTCCACATCTTTCTAAGGACTAACAAGTACATTCCTTATCTTGGTAACAGCACTAAGTGTTGTAAAGAAGTAGCCAAGAACGCTGTATGTTAGCCTGTTTAGGGGGAGAAGAACATGCCTCACAAGGGAATCACAAGGGAAGTGCAAGCTGAATCCAACATAGATTCCAGGTCTGCCATGACAGCAATTGTCATATAGCAGCATTGCAATAGCAATGCTATATTTAAACATAAGCAAATACATTGTAGTAAAAAAACCAAACAAACCTAACAAAACAACAAAACAAAACACCAAAAAAAAAGGCAAAGAACAAAACAACAAAACAAAACACCAAAACAAAGGCAAAGAAACCAAATCAAGCAAAATAACAACACCCCCCCCCCCCCCAAAACCCAGAAGTGTAAGTGGGTGGACAAAGAGTGAGTTTTTTTCTCCTCTTTGTCCTTAGTCTGTGGTAGGATTAGAGAGTAATATTCAAAGAACATCCACTTTTCCAGTCCCTAGTGTACTATTTAAGAGAGAAATATTTCAGATAGATTACACGAACTGCTGCTTATTTAGTAAAGACAGAGAATCTGAATAATCTCTTAGGGGAATCATCAGCTTTGATTTTCGTTCTACTTCTAGAGGTCATTGCTTCCTATCTCCTGCAGTTAAACACAGCAGTTTTGTACAGGGCCATTACAGCAAATTATAAAAGAAATCCGGATCCTCCAAATTCATTATCTCCATTTCTCCTGTCACAAAAACTAGTAATCTGAGGAGGCACCAGATCTGCTCTCTACCATGGTACAGATGTGAAACAAGATGTTAAATATGTGCTCTATCTCTACGTAAAAAATACATTACCAGACACAGCAAACAAAACATATATCTAAATTAAACATAAAATACTATTCCTTTATTCATAGTTGAATAAAGGAAATATAGTTCAACTAAGACCAAGAATTCAAATATAATTGAGAACTATTTGAGTTTTTTAAGCTTTTCCATTGTATGTGGCACTTCTTTCAGACACAAGACTTCTTTAATTTATTTCTGGTGAAAGAAGCAAATTAGTTCTTGCTTTCCCCCTAATGCTATCTCTTACTAATCGCAATCACTTCTTCCAGTGCAATAACATTAAAAAGATGCAGGAAGCCCAATTCCTAAAGCAGTTTTAATGCAACTTCCATTCCAGGCAGTATAATGACATTAAAACTCTCTGATGTACTGTGCAAATAGGTAGAGATGCACTATGCCTACTCTGGCTTCTCAGGGAGAGTGAAAGCAATACAATATTGATGAGGTGGGATCTGGCAATGAAGAAGATTCCCTTTTTCTGAAGCAGCCAACTGTTACAAACTAATTCGCAGAGCTAGCTCTCTTCTGACAAGTCCCTTCAGTGCAGCCTCCACTGACACAGAAAGTGACAGGCTTAGGAGCTGTGTCTCCAGCACCGTCTCTGCTAATGTCCTCGTGGGCTACCCTGGCAGAAGATAAACAAAACAGAAACACTGATGTTATCTAAGCATCAAGCCCAAGCAACAACATCTGCAGTGTTGCACACACACAGCTGGATTTTTTTAAATTTTTTTTTTTAAAGCAGAGGGAGAGAGAATGTTATTAAAAAATTGGGTCCTGAATAACAGTGTAGGCAAGACATTCACTGAGGAGTCCCAGAAGAAGGGGGTCTCCTGGGAACAGAGAGCAGCTGTGCTGGCAGCTTCTCACTGCCTGTTGCTCTGTCAGCCAGCAGTGGGGCTCCCAGGGCCAGCTGGGGACAGGACAGAGACACGGGCACATTTCTTCTGAGCAGCCTCCACTGCCTAAAGAGCAGAAGGCTGTTGACTGCAATATGAAATTGGAGTATGAGCTGCTGTTAGGGAGCTCAGGGAAATCATGCAGATGCTGCTGCCCTGGCAGGCAGAGGAGGCAGGAAAACGCTTTCTTCCTGTGTTACCAAGACAGAAAATCCCTCACCACTTCTTCTGATGATGACCCGCAGTAGGGGAGAGAAAAGAAGAGCACCCATTTTACAAGTAAATATGAATAAATAATTTATACGTAACACATTTCAGTCACGTAAGTCTATGTGCAAGAAGAAGCAATGATATATCATTTTTTCAACTGCTTTTTTTAACCCTATTGCAAGAACTTTGCGAATCTGACTCAAAAATCTCCCATGCAGAAACAATAATGCATAGAGAAAACTTTTATACACAACACTTACTCAAAATTTACCTTCTCACCTTAGCAAAGGATGACTTGAGTCCTACCTTCAGCAGGATGACAGTAGTCCTACCTTCAATTATTGAACTGTGTCTGAAACCATTTTCATCATAACCAAAACACAGCTACAACTAAAGAAAAAAAAGCACCCCCCTGTCAAAAGGAAAAAAAAGGAAGGTAAACCACAGCTAACTAGTTTTGTAAGAAATCCTAGGTTCTCAGATAAACATGTATGAGAAGCTTAGTCAAATCTATAAAGAAAAGAAATCATGTTGGGTGGATAGTGAAGGTTGAGTTTAAGGAGGCAAATTAAACACAGGTGGCTCACTCGGTTTCATTTAGAGTGCTTACTGTATTCCAAAACCCTGAGTTGTGATACAGCCGAAGTAAGCATGGAAAAGACATCTTGTGTATGGGAGTGATACCTGAACTACTTGTTTTGAAGAAGAGATTACGATAAATGCTCATGAAGATCACAAATCATAAGTGAGAACTGAAAAAGCCACTGAGACTTAGGTGAAACTTAAATCCAGTAAAAAGTAACTGTAATTAACAAAAAGGGTTTTTGTCCACATAATATGGAAAACAAGAGTTAGGATTAGATATAGTTCAAAATAATTGTACCATTCACTCTTCCGTTAGACATGATTGCTATATATGCACATGATTCTGCCTCTGCAATATGCCAGACATTTACCATGCAGGGTAAAGCTGAAACTTTTCCATTTATATCTTCTGTAAGATCTTTTGAAGAGCTGTACAAAGGTGGAAGCATTAGTCAGAGACAGGATGTTGTTTGGAACATGTCTTCGCTTTCTGAGACTTATATACGTTAAGACATAACAACTTGCACCTCACTTTTCAGACTCACAATACGTTCCAATATTTAGGAAAAAATTCACAAACACAACCTGTACCCACAAGCAGAGAAGGTATACATTAGCTATACATTAGCTAGCTATACATTAGCTATGCAAATACATAAGATTAGCATCATCAGGTTAAGAGGTCTCAAACTTAAGCCTCTTTATGCTCAAGTCTATTAGGATATGTATACTATAGATTCACTGCCTGCTCCAAACTTTCAGCATGACTCACTTTTCACAAAGAGCTGTGCCACATTGTTTAGGAAATGAAAGAAAGGAAAATGTAGGACTTCTATGAACAACCCTTTACACACTGAACAGTCATTCCTAGAAATGTGTAGACGTGCTGTTGATGAGCAGCTATCTGCAGCCTTAGCAATCCTCTGGGTACTCTACACCCAGAGATGTTGTATGTAATCCAGTTGAGCCTAGCTTTTGTGGATGCACAAAAGGAGATTATATGCACAGCACTTTCACTTTCCTGAAATCCTGTGCAAGGTGTATTCAGCCTGTATTGCTGGGTGATTAAACACTGTGCTATAACCTCCACTGGTGTCCCAGTGGGTAAGGTACCAGCTTCTTCAAAAGTGAAAAAAAGGAGTTTAAAACTAGGATAATGTCCTTTACCTCCCTGAGCAACCAACAAAAGCTGTTCCTGTGGAAGGCAGCATCCCTTCAGTGGTTGAGAAGGAGTTGTTTGCATGTGCATGTGAGAGGCAAAGAATACTACTGCAAAGTCCTCTAAGGACACCAGTCAGCAATAAAGTATCAAGCCATCTCACACACATTTACATCCAAAATCTGAAATCTACCAGATACAGTCTGGCCTATAGGTTAATGTGCTTAGTACTCCATTTATTGAATGGAAATTGGTATTTCAAACAATATTTAAATGCCTAAACACTTGTGAGAATGACTCTCACTGAAAGGCTCTGTAGAAAAGACCACTGAAGATAGAGAAAAGGAAAAATTTTTATAAGATGCACAGTATCTTTGTGTTATGAATGCCATGAAAGAATGAGAAAAAAACCCATGTAAATATTTATGTAGCACAACCTGTCTCGCCAACCCCCCCAAAAAACTCAAAACTTAACAAAACACTAAAAAGCCCCAAGATACAAGATCAGCAGAAACCAGGTGGGCTGACTGTGGGATGTGTTCCAGTATTGCTGGCTGCTACATGTTTTACATGCTATGAGAGATCATAAAAGATGCATACACGTTTAACTCACATGAAGGTCACTTTAACAGTTCACTTCTATCTGGTTCTGCATTTAATTTTCACTAATGAAACAAACAGTTAAAATAGCTTTCCTGTTTCTACGTGTCTTTGAAATATCTGTTTGGGTTCTTTTTCATTAGGGACAAAATCACCAAGATTTCTGTGCTAGTAATTTTTAAAAAGTGCCACAATCTTCTCTAAAACCATTTATGGATTGAGATGTATTAATTTCTGTAGGATATTAAATGGTTACTGGCTTTTGGGTAAAAGAAAAGGGACAGGGGAGGAAGCGGAAATTTCCAGAATAAAGCACCAATGAATCTTAAAAAAAAGACCTGAAAAGCATCTAATAGCCTTTTTTCCCTTGGAACTTCTTTTAGAGATGAAAGGAGAGCTAATGCTCAGCAGAGTCCCCTCACACTACTGACTTGTACATCTAATTTTTCTTCCTGGTACCTATGATAGAGACAAAAAGGCTGCTCAGACCTTTCATTTGGATTCCAAAGCTTTGTCTGTCCAAAGTCTTCCCTCAACTTCTTTTTGAAATTATTTTTCACTTTCTTTTATCTTATCAACTGCATGTTGTCTTATTTTGATAATAAGATTTCATAACTAATTCGTTTTTCTATTTATACTTAAGAATCATTCAGAAGAACAAAGATACTTCCCATCTAAGCCAGGTATTGTATTTTAAAATCCTGACTGAAACACTTTTCCTGCTACTCTAACATAGCACAGCAAATTAATAACTGTACAAAGCAAAACAGTTCTAGTGAGGAGTTTGATTATTTATGGGCTTAACAGCTGTAGTCTTTCTGGTTCCACTAAACCCCAAGATCTCCTGGATTCAGTACAACTGCTCATAGTACTGCACACTGTGTCTGGTTTTGCTTGCAAAATCCTATCCTTCTTCCCACCTTCATGGAAGATGTGAACACACATTAAGCAGAGCAGAAATGGAAAGCCTGGGTATTTTGCAAATGAGGTTCTTAGCCTGAATTACACTGAGATAATGTTTTACAATTTTTCAATGTTGTAAAAATATCATTATTCTGTCTGGTTGACACTAGTTGGGATAATACTAGTTACAAGTTAGTATAAATTAACTTAAATTGTGAGGATTATTAATATGTACTGCTGTATTAAATGCCACTGCAATTCTGCCTGAGTTTAATGAACAGAGAGATGTAATACAGGATACAAGTCAATAAAATACAGTTTCTTCAGATAGATGGGAACAGAAATATTTGTGCACATAGAAGGAATAATTCATGGCAGATAATGAGTGGATGTTTCCCTTATTTTTCATTCAAACAACTTCAGCAATCAGCATTCTTCCCTACTGCAGTGCAGTGGTTTATACATGAGTAAGAAATACATGGCTTAGGGAAAATGACCAACAGGGAAGCAGGAATTTACAGCTGACATAAAATTGTCATTGTCACAGTATGGGATTGTACATGGCTTTTATGGAAGCTGTCTGCCTTTCTCTCTGCTATCAGCTCTGCTCCTGACATATCCACAGATGGCTATGGCAGTAACATTTACAAATAAGAGGTCTAAGTCCTGGTTCAGTAATGACTTATTCTATGCAATGTGGAACCTTTGAATAATCGAGAGACCAGCATTTGCTTTGACCAGAAACACCTTCCTGTTAGCTCAATACCACATAAAGTTTTTGTTCAGGTATGTGAACTATTACAAATTACTTTTTTTTTCTTTTTTTCTCCTTTCTGGTACACTAATTAAAAAAATAATCTGAAGGCTTGTGACTTAGCTAATAAATATATTTCTCTTGCAGTAGAAAATGATAAACAAACCTTTGTATTCTGAAGTCTAGTTGTGTGCTGTCAATTTTTTAAAATATTTTTTTTCATTTCCACAAAATTAGATAACCTGGTAGAAAGTCAGTATTCAAGTTCATACACTTGAATTGAAATTTCTCTTTTAAATAAATGCTCCATCTCTAAAGTAGCTCAAAACATAGTCATTTACATCTGTTCCCTGAAAACAAATAATCAGCTTCATCATTTGTTGAAACTAAGAAATAAAGCAATTTGGGGAATAGAACGTTTATTCTCAGGAAGGCCTTTTGCTCTCAGGAAGCCATTTTGCCTTGTCTTCAAGCCAAAGTATCACTAAGAAGACTGTTTAAAATTTTGAATAAAACCCAAATTCAATACTGCTGAAAATTCTGTGCTGCTCAAAATGAAAGGGCATGTATTAAAAGAGCTCTTCTTCATGAGCCTGCATGTATATGAACAGAAAAATATTTAGCTGACTCCTAGAATGAAAATCATACAATCATAGAATCACTCCTGTATTTGCAGAAAATTTGCCTCAAATTCTTGACATTACACTAATGTTGTCAAAGATTTAATAAGCTTTCATAAGTAAGCTGTAGGTGTCAAAAATATGTCATAATATGCTAGCTTTTAACAAGAGGAGTGTATTTTTATCCATTTCATCACTTTCCAAATTGAATGTGGTTCTGAGAAACCCTCATTTTGTACCATGAAACTAGAAAGCAAAAACTTCCTTCATGATGACATCTCCCTGGAGGAAGTCACATTTCACTTCTAAGAAGGCCTGTGTTAAAAATGAGGCTGCTTCACAAAACCTCCAAACAGAGCTCCTGGTATCTGCAGCAGTGTTAAAATCTCCATGTATATAGGAATGATGTGGAAGGGCAGTGAACAGTAGTAGCAGCAGCAATGTGTGTCTAGATGAGCCAGACTGTCCCACTCTGAAAGTAGAGTACTGTGTTTTATTATTTAACTAGAGCAATGACAATGGAGAGAAAACCCTCAGAAGGATGAAAGTGCTTTCAGTTTGTTTTATCTTGCTTCTTGCATCTGGTGAAGTCAGCAGCATTTCAGAGTAGGAAAGCAAAAATCTGGTTTCTACCAGTTCTGATGAACCTCTACAGGCTGTTGCAGAGATTCCCAGTGATTTTAACTCACGGACAATGGTTTTTGGGAACAATGCTGATACTCTGATGGCTTTGCCACTTGTTGTGGTGTTTAAAGCATACCTACTTGCTGTGTTAGAATTTGATATGGCTATGTTATGACACTTTCATGTTCCTTTATTTCCGCATAGTACACATACGTGAAGGATAACCATTTTCTGTCTGGTTTATTATAAACATAAATGAGATCTAAGCAACTCAACAGATGTAAAGAAGTACTGGCAAATTTTGTGGGGAGGCAACAGATGATTTTTGGTCAAGGACTACTGTAAATTCAGAAAGACATTGATGACCTTTTAAGGAGGTATTGGTTCTATGAATATAGATGTTTCACAGAGTTTTCCTTAGCTGAGAGCTAGGAAAACTGTTCTAGCCTATATTTGATCTCAAAGAAATGATTACTAGAAATGAAGCCATTAACTACCTATTGAATGAAAAAAAGTAATCATCCTTTTGATACACTTGTTTAAGTATCCCCACTTAAGCTCTATTTTAAATCCTGTTCTACACATTCTGCACACACAAAACAAGTAATCTTGAAATCTTAATTTCTAGTTGTTTAATAAGATGTTCAAATATTTTATATATTTATATATGAATGTTCTCATGAGGTAACACAATGAAACTCAGGGATCACACTCTATCTTCTACACTCTATCACTGTAGTTACTTTTCAAAGTCATTGCTGCAAAGTCATAAAGACTTGAAGATATTACAAAATGATGTTTTTTCCTCCTCAAAAAAGACACACAATAATATTCTATCTCCCAGTAGGCAAAACACACCACTATTTTGTTTACTTCCAGATGATATCCACCCTGGGGCATGAGTCTCCTGGCATCCAGCACTTCTGTTACTTCCTCATGCACTTACAAGAGTAGCTACATTTGAAAGTTGACAATAGAAAAGACCTTACACTTTCTCATCAAAAAGAATATTCACATGATGTCTAACTCCAATAAACACCAACATCAAAAAAAGTTTGACAAGATTCAAAGAAAAAAAGCTTTCACAAGGAAAGACTGGAGGGGCAGAGACCAAAGAAGTTAAAATAGCAGACTATTCTGAAAACATTTGTCTTTTTTTCTGCAGTCTATAGATACACCATAGTTACAACAAAGGTTAGCTCACTATTAAAAATCTGTATTCTGAAAAGAAGTCAGTCCAATCATGTGGCAAGGATCCTTAATTGATATTATCCTGTGGATGAGGACAAATTCACTTCAAGACCACCAAGATTAACAGCTTCTTAGTACGTTCATACACAGAGGATTTGAAATGCAGAAAGATAGCATCACTGAACAGATAAGATAATAAAAAAGTTTTAATGAATATTTTAATAAATATTTTAACAAAATGTAGCAGCACAATAACAGCAACAACTGTTAAAGTTGGACCAGTACTACACAGTGAGCATTAAATATAGTTTAAGTATTGTATTATATTAAATTAATGCACAATGTTATTATTTTGAGACCAACCCCTGCAATGGTACTTTCAAGTGAATTATTTCTGTAGAGAGTACCAAGTTTCATAGTAGCCACACAGTTTACAGCTCCCTTGGAGAACCAGAAATCACTAGGTCTTTAAACAAGTAAGGAAAGCAGCAGGGTTTCAGCTACGCTGCTCTGGGTGTTACAGCTTGGGGTATGAGTTGTACAGACACCTAATTTCTGCATCTCTCTGTTTCTTTCTTGGCACTTTACTGCAATAATTTTAGATTCATTCATATATTACGTTTGTACAATGCCCATCACAACATCCTGCTGAGTTGTAGTTTTCAAGCATTTTTACAATGTCAGTGTTTGTAAAAATGACCTAGCATCCCAAACTGCATTTGGATGACTGCCTACAAACCTCAGCCTTCAAAACTTACAGAATTCCCAAAGTATTCAGGTTTCTGGCAATCCTGGGAATGCACTACAAGAGTGCCCTCAGTGACTCCCTCTCTTGCCCAGCACTTCCTGTGTTTTTAGAAAGATCTCTCCCCTCACTCTTCAAGGACAGAAATGGAGTATGGGAGGGCTCCAAATGCTCCTCTCTGGGGATGGTGGGGGGAGATGGGGGGCAAAAAAAAGAAAGAAGCAGCATTTACCAGTGGCCAGCATTTTTCCTATCAGGTAATCAAGATTTACAGAATCCTCACTTTTCTAGCATCAGACAGAAAACTGTGCCTGCATTCTCATACTTCCTTCTTAGTTACGTAGTTCACCCACGGAGATAGGGGAGGAACCAATCTCCTTGTACACATTTTCTAACACTGGGCTACATTGTAATTTCTCCACCCCGTCAGGATAAAAACTCCACCTTGATCATCTTCAGATTTCTTCAGGGGGTCAAAAGCCCTCAGGCTATATTCTTTCAAAAAGAGCAGTGGAAGATAAAAGCCACGTATTACAGCAACACAGTGAAGAAACGTTTATCTGTATTTGTAAATGGCTTGTGCAAATTCACATGGTTTTAGTGAAGGGTCTCTTTAGGTTTTTTAAACCAAAAGATTTACTCAGAAGAAAAGAGAAAGAAGGGAATAGTTTCAAATGTAAAAACTCGTATCCAAAAGAAAACAAAAATACTGCAAGCCATATGGAAATAAAGGCATTGTTGTAGATACACCTGTCATTCTATTTCGCTCCCTTTGTAACAATTATTTGTGTCCATGAGGTTTTAAGACAGTGATGTCTTAACATGTTAACATCTGCCATATGCTTACTTGTCCATATGAGCACTGCTGTTGATCCTCCTGCTGGCCACAATTTAAGATAATTTAATGAGAGAGAGAAGCATCTGGATTTGATTGCTTACCCAGTCTTTGTAATAACACTTTCAGTGCTGATAAACACGTAGAGGATGAATTGCATTTAAATATTGAACTTCCATATAGGTAAACTGCACAATTGATTTGTATACAGAGGTGCATGGCCACCTTTTGTACTCAAAATAAATAAAAACAGACGAAGGAAGAAAAGTTCCCTGGTTTTTAAGTTGATTAAATATATTTATTATGAAGCTGCACTGTATACAAGAACATCAAGTGTTTTTGACTTGCTAGCTGTGTAAAACTGATGTGAGACAGTGAACAGCTCAGCCTACCAGAGTTTATGTTTTCAGAAGCATTTAAAAGTCAGATCAAAACTTTAGCAAAGAATGATGAAATTTTACTGACACAATTTAAAAATAAGGGTAATGATAGCAATATGTTTGCTGACCCCATCAACATTATTTTGACTACTGCTCAAGGAGAAAGCTTAGTACTACAAAAGCTCCAAATCAAAACACACTATTAAAATATAGACATTTTTAGGGAAGGATCACAAAATATTTTCTTCATCAATTATGTACACAGTCATTGGAATACACTTAATTTACATAACCAGACGTGTAAAGAATATATTTGATTGACTATTATTGCTGCTGCTGGTAAGCTAATGGATATCGTGCATAACCAGAATTTAAAGAGTCAAGAAATGCAGTAATTCCTAGAGTATTTCAGTGCTAAGATGACTATTGGGTAAGGAGGGAGGTAAAAGGAAGAATATACTGGGCTTGTTTGCCATTAAAAGGAAATGACAATATACATGGTACCAAAAATTATAAAGCAGATTGATTTTTTTATTTCTTGATAGAGAAGTATGTGATTGCCACTGAAGTCTGCAGAAACAGAAAAAAAACCCCAAAGTGCATGAAGGAAAAAAGTAGCTAGTATCAAGCACTGACTCTATTGAATTGATATGCTTTCAAAAGCAATATGTCATTAAAAAGACATCCATTAAAACTACACTTCTTTACCTAGAAAAACTCAAAAAAGGACCACCACCATTTCCTCATCCCCCAAGCAGCTGACTCCCATTGCTTCCCCTTGCGCTGGTAAAAGTGGAAATTCTTTCTGAGCTGGATCTGTTGCTACCCAGATCAGGGTGTAGCTTTGTGAATGCTGATACTAGCAAAACAGCTCTTGGGGGAAAAGCAGCTGAACTGAAGACGCAGGAAAGTTCCTGCCTTTTCAATGGCCATTAGCTTTTACAAGATTAAAATGACCAGGCTTAAAGGCAAGTTTATAAACAAAAGTTGGAAAAGGGGAATGAGCTACATTATGTGTTTTTTAAAATATTAAGCAGTGGGCTTTGAACTAAATCCTGCCATTTCTCAAAATCTACTCCTGTTATTTGCCCTTTTATTCTTGCAGAAACCATCCTGTTGATCTGTTGCAGAGACACATAAATAAAATGCTTTGTCCTTTTAAGAGACTTGAAACTGCTGGCTTGGTACTATAAAGGAAGCTGTCACACACACCTGAAGGACATTCTCAGACACCAGTTCACAGAAGAGCAGATAGGACTAGCTGTAGAGCACAGCTTAATTTTTCTTTTTAAAGAAAAAAACCATTAAACAATCCCTGATTTAAAAGATGCTTCCCAATGGAGGCTGAGAAATATAGTTGTCTGGTCTGAAAAATAGACTAAAACTATTTTAGGGGATATTAAATGTCTGGTTCCTTTGCTCTTTATTGAACAGGTAAAAAAATGCTGATCAAGAGGAGAGTGGGCACAGAATCTGAGTGGCAGAAAAAGAAGCAGCTTATATCATATACAAGGTTTGTGTGATACGACCACAAACTCCTGTGGCCTGGTCTCTCTGCTCTGTCTTAGCTGAACAGGGTCCTAAAGTACTGATTTACCATCATTCACCAGTTCTTAATTTCCATTTAATAAATGAGAATTTAATTTAGTTTTTGGAAATTGCAAAGGTACACTACAAGGGAAGTAGTTCTTGAAATATAAATTCATCTCAAATGAAAAAAAAGACAATGAAATATTTAATAATTTATGGATTTTTTCCCTGATTGGTTCAACTACTCATTGGTTTATGTAAGAATCTTTCTTTTTTTAATTAAAAAGAAAATTTATCCTATCGATGCATTATGTTTTAATTATAATAAAAAATAATTAAATGACAAGACAATTTGTTAAGGCCTGGATAACCTGTAGGAATTTACCAGCACGTATGTATTGGAACACATAACAAAGAAAGCTGATGTAATAATTTCATATTGACTAGAGGACCCTTTGAAGTGAGGTTTTTCAGGAGCCATCACGTGAAGAGATGGAGATCTCAGGTGTGTTCTGGGAGTAGAAACACTTTGTGAAATATCAATGCTCCCTACAGGATAAGGAAACTGCTTTCTGTTCAGACCTACTGAGGACTCTAATGACAAGAAGATTTATGCTAGAAAAATATTGAAAGAAAAAAAGCCATAAATATTATAAAATTTTAATATTATAATTATAAAATTATACTGTGTAGAAGAAAACAAATATTTTCTACTCAAATACAGCAGCTCATCATACGACGTATGTCCGTAAGACAACCTAATGCTGGTTTCATAGTCAGATGTAAATATGTGGAAATCAAAGTCAAAAAACATAAGTTTCACAGAAAAGAATATGATCCGAAGAAATAACTTTCTACATTTCTATTGTAAATAAAGCATGATGTCATTGCAAAGACAAAAATCAGCCTTATAAATCTCATGTTACAGAGTAGACAAGCAGGAATGGCTAATTTACAGGGCTTACAGGAAAAAAAAAATGCCAACTAGGAATGTGCAACAAAGTGCATGTAACCTGAAAAGACAAATCACTCAGCTGGAAAAGATGCTCTATAAGAGTAAACCGTTCCACACAAAAGCAAATGTTCTGTATAAAGGAAATTTATGGATTTGCAGAGATTTGCACTCTTATAATGAAGGCAGAAGTCAACTGTCAATGTATGTCATAAATCCTCACATTGTAGGGTTTTAGGTAAGATAATCAAACAAGAATAGGTTTCTTCAAGCAATGTCTCATGATACTCCATAAGGTGATAACAAAGAAGTCAACTGTATCTTCATATGCTGCATGCAACCCAATGAACTGGAATCATTGTCAGCCTCCAGAACAGCAATTAGCCAGCTGATCAGAGCAGAAGCACAGATCCTTACACATTGAGTGCAAGAGTAACCAAAGGCCTACAAACCCTGCCAGCTGAGCTCAGTAACATTGTGTATTTGGACTAAATGTATTCAAATATTCTCCAGGCTGGTGTTCCCCAGGGCTTGGTATTGGGGCTCTGTGAGGGTTTAACATTTAGCTCTGTTTAACATCCTTGTTGACAAAGGGACCTGGACAAGGGCATCGAGTGCACCCTTGTGAGGCAAATTTGCAGAGGACAGGAAATTGAGTCCAAATGTTCATCTGCCAGAGGGCAGAAAGGCTCTACAGAGGTATCTGGACAGGCTGGATCAATGGGCTGAGGCCAATTGTATGAGTTTCAGTAAGGTGAAATGCTGGCTCCTTGGGTCACAACAATCCCATGCAGTGCTACAGACTTGGGGAAGAGTGGCTGGAAAGGTGCCCAGTGGAAAAGGACCTGGGGGTGCTGATTGACAGCAGCTGAACATGAGCCAGCTGTGCCCTGATGGCCACAAAAGCAGTGGCATCCTGGTCTGTAGCAGCAATAGTGTGGCCAGCAGGACCTGGGTAGTGATCAGCCCCCTGTGCTCAGCACTGGTGAGGCCACACCTGGAGTCCTGTGTTCAGTTCTGGGCCCCTCACAGCAAGAAAGACATTGAGGTGCAGGACCAAGCCCAGAGAAAGGCAACAGAGCTGGTGAAGGGTGTCTGGAGCACAAGTCCTGTGAGTTGTGGCTTTGGGAAATACGGGTGTTTAGCCTGGAGAAAAGAGGGGTAATGGAGGGAGGGGACTTATCACTCTCTACAACTACCTGAAAGGACTTTGCTCTGAGTTTTGGTCTTGTCTTGTGTTATGTCCAAACCAAGACAGGTCTCTTCTCCCAGGTAACAAGTGACAGGACAAGAAGAAATGGCCTCAACTTCCACCAGGGGAGGTTTAGATTATATATTTGGGGGGAAAAAAATCACACAAAGGATTGTAAAGCATTGGAACAGATGGCTCAGGGAAGTTGTGGAGTCATCATCCTGGAAGTGTTCAAAAACTTTGGGGATATGCCACTTGAGGACATGATCTACTGTTGAACATGGTGATGGTGCTGGGCTGGTAGTTGGACTTGATGATATTAATGGTCTTTTCCAACCCTAGCAATTCTATGATTCTTTGAAAAGGGAAGTGAAAAAATTATATCACTCTCAAAACCAGAGTTTATTGTCATATAAAAAAATGGAAGCTGCCTTGTCTTCACTAGTTTCACCCAAGCAACAATCACAACTGAAGTGAATTCAATGTTAAATGTACTTTAAATCAGCAAAAAGATAAGAATGTTTGCAAGTCCACTAAAATATCACATTTCCATCACATGTTTCCTGTAAAATAACACACAGCAGCCTTTTGAAGAAAGAGATTTTTCACTAGTGGCTCAAAGTAATTTTTTTTGGTTGGTCATATATTATTTGCAGATAAGTATACAAAAATAGATCAAATAAATTCTACAAAATAAGACTACATCTAATGAATCCCTGTCTAATCCAGACATAGAGACTGAAAAATTTGAGTGTGACCTCAGCATAGTCTGTACAAGCACCTTCTCTTGTCACCTGTGTAGGATTTGGAGTGCAATTCCACAGAATCTGAAATATTGACAGATCCATCCATGTCTGGAGATACCACACAAATGCATCAGACGAGCAACATCATTCTGAAAAAAAGACAGCTTTATCTCCACAACAATTTATTAAGAACAAATGAAAAGAAAAAAAGTCTGCATGACTTCACCTTATGAAAATTCAGACAACTGAGTACTTTATAACTCGTGTTATGTACGAGGCCCAAAGAGAAGCAATCAATGTATCAGATTACACAGTACATTATCTATTAAAAAAACCCACAAAACAAACCAAAACACACAACTTATTATGGTGTTATCCCTGAAACTGCCCAAGGACTTTATTTAAAAATCACCATTCATATTTCAACAACCTAATTCTTTTTACATGTTCATATCCGAGCACAACAACAAAATATTTGTACCATAGGTAGAGGTAATACAAAGTCTACAAAAAGACAAAGCCAGAATTATGGGACTAATTTCTCCTAATTTCTGTTTTGCCATTATATGGTTCCAGTCAGGAAAACACTAGGTACTATAAATTATGAGACAACATCGTATTACAAGAGTCAAAATCAGCCAAGATTGCAACTGCAAACAATGCATGTTTTCTAATAAACTAGGTCTCTATGCTGATTGTACATGTACCTCAGTGAAATCATGACTCAGGACTTGGAGGATGGTTATTATCACATTCCTTGGGGTGATGCAACCATTTCCTATCAAAACGTAATTCTGAAGAGGATGACAACGTTTTCTCTTAATTCTTTTTCCTTTATCAGGCATCTGATTGCAGTAATTACACAATTAAAACAAAATTGGTGCTTCCCTTAAGCTCATTTTGTTTGTATCTTTTGTTTGCTTCTGCACAGATATTGAGTGTGATAAACATGGCATTTTTTTGTTAATCTCAGATATATGTATTTTTGTGCGATTGCTGCAAGGATTAAGAACAAACAGATTATTATTTGTATTAGTACAGCTCTTGCATTCTGATGAAAATTTTAGTTTAATCAAGGCTTCATAATTATGTAGCTAATTTTTGCCTTTAAAAAAAATCTGAAGTAGCTGTATCAGAAAATTAATTTTTTAGCTAGAGACTTATACCTAGTAATATTTTATTTATATCTTTATTCTGCATGACCTTGGAAAGAATAACTTATATTTATCACCTTTTCCTACGAATATTCAAAAAAAAGTAATAACAACCTGAAAAAAGAAAAAAAATTTGTATTTATGTGAACCATGTATTTTTTTCACAAAAAAGTGTTAAGTCTGGGCTGAAATAAGCAGATGATCAGGTAAACTTTCTTGTCAATGAAATACAGGTACTTCAAAGCTGAGAAATATTTACTCCAGATTAGATAGGTGATGTGCCACACAGTATATTTGCCTGATAATTGTGGGTTCTTAGTGATTACATAAATGAGCTGAACCTTATTTTTTTATGCTCCATCAGAAAAACCTACACAGTCCATCTAACTCTATATTGAAGTACTGGTTCAGCTCACTGGCTCACAGCTTGTAGAATTACATTTGAATCATTAATGACACCTACTTTCCTCCCCTGAATTGTCTCTCGGTCAATTAATCAATCTCAAATTTGTTGGCTCATAGAATGTGAAAGAATCACAAACTGAGAAGCTACTGCCCTAGGTTTCCACTACTTTTTCTCAGTACAAATCCAAACATGGATTTATAAATACTGAGATAATACAGTATTCCTTAAACAGCAATTGGAAATGGGAATGTCAGAGTACATCATATTTAGTCATGATGAATGATCTAAACATTAAGTTAATTAAGAATCCAAGATTTTTTTTTAATTTGAATTGTATCAGAACTGCTATACTTTATCACACAACAGATCATATATTTACTAAGAAAGATAATACTTCTCTCTTTTTTATCCAAATACAAATTCATCCAAATACATCCAAAAACCATCCTAATTCAATGCAATGAGTTTTTGTTTCCAGCTCCTGCTGAGAAAATATTTTAAGAAGAAAAATGAGATCTGTTTCTATTATATTTAAATAATTCAACACCTTCAGTAGATCTGACCTTCAATAGATTATATATATCCATGTTTCTCTCAATTATTTTTGATTAAAACATTTCCAATCTTGTTGTGGTTTGACACTGGCTAAAAGCCAGGCACCCACAATAAACCATTTACTCATTCTCCTCTGCTACGGTTGAGCAGAGGAAAGGGAAAGAATCATGACTTAAGAAAAGGATTGGGAAGAAACACTCTAAGGGCAAAATAGGCTCAAATTTAAATGGAATAAAGAAAAATTAGTAACAGAATTTAAAAAGGATAATGAGAACTAAAATAAACCTTTAGTACACTTTTTCCTCCCTTCCCACTGATGGCACAGGGAGACAGGGCATAAGAGTTTTGGTCAGTTTTTCATTTGAAATCTCTCTCCAATTCACTTAGGGAGAGGAGTCCCTTCTGCTATGCCATGGGGTCCTTCCCACAGGAGACAGTTCTCCGATAACTTTTCCAATGTGGTTCTAATTTTTATGAGTAGCAGTCCCCCTGACCTGCTGTAACATGAGTCCCTCCCACGGGCAAAAGTCTTCCCAAACTGCATGGTGTGGGTCATTTTAGTTTGTGGGGTGTATTCTTTTAAGGATAAATCAATCCAGTTTGGAAGCAAGGGTCCTCGGTTTTTATTTCTGGAAGCAAGGGTCTTCTCTCTCTGTTTGGGTTTCCTACTAGATTACAGCTTTTCAGCATGCACCTGCTCCAGCATCAGCATTTTCTCTCATGGGCAAGTGGATCTCTGCACAACCCCATGCATTTCATTAATTACAGGGAAATTTGTATTACAGTCCGCACCACAACTTGTAGAATTTCAGCTCCGAAACATTGACCACCTCTCCCTGCTTCCTTTCACTGACCTTAGTGTCATTATGTTGTTCTCCTCATGTGTCTTCACCTTTTCTTTTTCTCTGACTCAGGAAAAAAATTGTTTGTTGTCTGTAGGCTTGTTTGTTCTCAAGTTCTGTCAATTAAAATGTTCCTATAGGGCTTTGCAGCTGAGAGGCTGACCTCGTTTGGGCTCCGTATTGGGAAATTGATCTCCATGCCCCTCACTGTCAGCCAGGCGGTCCCCTCTGGCACCGTGCGGGCAGTGCCGGCCGCCGCGGCACTGGCCGCATTCAGCGCCTCTCTTCGCGTGCGGTGCCGAAAAGGAGAAGTCGCTTCTGCCACCTCTGCCCCTCTGCTCGCAGCATGGCTGGCTAAAAGAGGTTAAGCAGGCAAAGTTCACTGCGAGCAGTGCTGAGATGGTGGCCCTGGCTCCTGGTGGCAGCTGCATGGCCACTCCTGGTGCCAGAAGGGCGGAGATGCAGGGGCCAAGGCCCTTCTGGCACCAGGAGTGGGTGAGGGCTGGGGTCCTTCTGGCTCCCTTGGAAAAAGAGCATGTGTGAGGTTTTTATTCTTAAATATGTCATCACAGAGGTGTTACCAGCTTCTCTAATTGGGGCAGCAACATGTCCATCGCTGGAGCCTTCAGGGATTGGCTCTGATGGACATAGTAGAATCTTTGGGGAGCTTTCCTCAGAAGACACCTCTGTGGCTTCCCCCACCCCCACTAGAAATCAGGCTGTTTTAAACTAACACAAATCTTCACAAAACCCTCTGCCATGTGCTAAAGGGAAGAAAAAGCAGAGCTCAAAGCATCATCGATGCCCAAGCCCTGGTAAGTAATTGGTGAATAACTCGTATATCATTTAGATGCATAGAGCTGCATAACCTTAACAGGGGATTAAACTTCCATGCTTCGAAAGTGGGATTATCTCACTAGATCTAGCTTTGGAAAAAATTCAGGTGTCACTACTCCAGTACTTCAGAAAGGATCCTCCAAGATCCTTCAGAGGAATCAACTGTGAGTTCCTACTTTGCTTTCTCTTAGGCGCTAGTGTGTCTTTCAAACAGAGAAGAAAAAAGAGAAAGCAAGACCAACTGATGGGAAAACGGAAGGAAGGTAATTCTTCCAGAGCAGTTGAAACCATCTTGGGTCAGGAGGTCTGAGTTTCAGTATCTCACTACAGAGTTATTAGCAAGCTGGAAACTTCTGAAGACCTTTTGTTTCCTGTACTGAACAAACAGACCTCTGGCAGATACAGGTTTTATTTCACATACCTTTACAAGACAGGATTGATAACTACACTTGGGATCTCCTACACTGTATGCCCTCCTTCAGATTGTAACCACAATCATTCTCAAGTGCTATGAGGCACAATCTACAATGAGATGTATAATGGGAATATATTCAACTCAGTTGGAGCTGAGTGGCTCTTCCATAGCACTGCTTTACTAATCTATACTAGGCTTAAAAGAAAGAGACTTCAGATGATGGATGTGTAACACCAGGAAATAAATAATAAAGCCTACACTACAAACAGAAATTGACAGATATGATTCCCAGTGTCGGTACTGAAGGTATAATTCTTCAGGTTTGCAGAGAGGTATCATTCATGTTTTCCTTAGAAAAAGGAACAGAGAGGTTGAAAGTGAAGAAAAATATTGAATTCCTAATTTCACACCCAATTTCACTAGAAGCACTTTTGCTTCTATTTTCTATATTAATACCTTGATTCAATGCTTCAAACACAGTGCAGATTTTTGAGAAAGATACAGTCTAATGGCTGCTTAGTAGTTTACCCTGAAAATTTGGTCATATCAGTGCACTCTGCAAGGGGGATTATTTAGCCATAAAAACATTTTTACTATATATTTTTCTTCATTGAAGACTAAGGAAAATACAGCTCAGGTTTTAAAATAGTTCTTTTTTTTCCCCAGAGTATGCTTTAACAGAGTGTAAATGTACAATATATACATATCTGTAGAAAAAAAAAGCTGTTTAAATTGTCCATCTAAAGAAAATAAAAAGGGAACTAATGTTCCATTCAGATTCCTCAATTGTTTACAGTTCTTTTACTACTCAGAATGATTCAAGTGAGACTAGAAAGTCTTCCACAGCTTCCCTTGGTGCTCTGTTGCTTCCTCCTCCAAAGAAATAATAAATAAATCTGATCACTTTTGCATCCCCATGCAAGGATTTATCCAAGGCCTTGAGCTCTGATTGCCCTGATCACTATCCAGATCATGTCTGTGTAAACTAATGTGGGGTGCTGAGCCCACCACAGCTTAGGGCTGGAATGAGACCATTTATAGAGATGACTGGGGACAACCTGACCCGGATCCTGAAGACCCTGTCAGAGCTGCCTCTCAGAGCCCTGTGGCCTTTCAGTTTCCACCCAGTTGTGTTCGACACCAACCAACATCAACCACTGCCTCTGCAGTAGACAGCAGAAACATCCAAAGGAGATCTAAAACACATGAGATCCCAGAGCTTTTGCTCTTCATCATTCTGCATACCATTTTCCTAGCACCCTTGCAGCCATGACTGCAGCAGCACAACCTCGTGGTTAACGGACAGTAAGGATCCTTATGCTTCTCTGTGGGAAGGAGATAGATGGAGCCTGAAGACAAAACCCTGCCTTCAGGATGCTTAGGAATGCTTCCTCCACCATAGCTGTGAGTGGTGCCTTAGACCTACTCATAAAGAATCAAAGGAAGCCCTGCAAATGAAATGATGGATATCCTCACTGTGCATTGCTGTGCAAAACAAGTAAATATTCAAATTGAAATGAAGTAGGTCACAGAAAACAAACAGCTTGACAGCATGAGGCTGATAAAAATTGCTAGCTCAACTGCTAGCATGTGTAAGAGTCAGAGACAGAGCAGCGCTCTGAACTCTGTAAAAGATGCCAGTTGCTGCACATCAGTTTCTTCAATTGTGATACAATCAGCCATTCCAACAAATTTGTGCGACATTCAGCTGGAAAGCCATTACTGCAAAAACAACTCCAGAACATAACTGCAATGTAATGTGTACCTAGAAACCACTCTGCTTTATAAATACAGGTACGTACAAAGTTTGTCACCTTTCTCCCTTGATGTATCTGCTGCCACTAAGCACTGAGAGAGACTTCAGAAGATTCTTCTGACAACTCCAAATTCAAGAAGCTTCTATGATAACAGCCGCGCAGTTGCAGTGATGTTTTGCACTACTTAAGTGTTTAAAAAGATATCTTTGTCCACATTTTAAAGCAGAACAGACACCAGGACATTCTCTTTGAAAATTAAGTCTCTGCTCCATTTTGAAAACTCAAAAGAAGTTTGAGTGAAAAATCAAATCAGGAAGGCACAAACTGAAAGATTTCTCCAGTTAGATCAGGCTGCTCAGGCCCACAAAGCCAGTTTCAGTCCTTACACATGCTTGTGATAACAACTTGTTTCCAATACTCTTGTCCTGACACTCAGTGCCCTGGAAAAAAAGCTCAAGCTTCATCTCTTCTGGACCCTCCTTCTAGATATATAAAGGCAAAAATATGATTTCTCTTCTACCTTCCTTTCCTATAGTTGAACAAACCAAGTGCTTTTTTGCATATTATGTGCAAAACTCCCTGACAAGTTTAGTGGTCTGCATCAGACTCAACTTCAGAAAGTTCACATGCCTCCTGTTCTTGGGACCTCAGAACTGGACACAGCACTCAGATATGTTCTCACAAAGAGAGATGGGATTACTTCATACTATTCTAGAATAACAGAATATTTTAGATTTAATCACTTCCTTTGACCCCTGCTGCCCACAGAGTGCAGGATGCAACTGGTCCTCTTTGCTGAAACAGCATGTTCCTGCCTCCTCTTCAACCTTGCTGTTCACCATGAACTACAGTTTCCACCACTATTTCAAGTAGTGAAAATAAAATAGCAAATGGGAAGTCCAGTAATGTTTTAATGTTTGTATAAATTATCTAGATGCAGCAGCCGAATGTAAATTCAGTCATTTTGCCAACCATACCAAACTAGGAGGAGCTGTGAACTCCCTTGAGGATAGAGAGACCTTAGAGAGAGCTCTGGACAGAGTACAGAGCTGGACAATCACATTAAACTGAACAAGAGCAAGTGCTGGATACTGCATCTGAGAAATTATTATCCTGGTTGTACAAACTGAGAATGAGAGGGTGGGGAGCACCCCCACAGCAAGAGATCTGGCAAGATCCCTCAAGACAAGACTGAGAAAGAGCAGTTAAGGTTACTTTGTTCAGTTTGAAGAAGAGGGGCTGAGGGGTGAACCCATTACAGCCTACAGCATCCTCAACGAGGGCAGCAAAGAAAGAACAGCTGATCTCTTCACCCTGGTAAACAGTGACAGGACACAAGAAAAAGGGATTGAAGCTTCCTCAAAGGAAGTACAGATTGGACATTAGGAATAGGTTCTTTACCCAGAGGGTGTTTGGTCACTGGATCACGCTCCACAGGGTGGAGCAGTCAGGGCACCAGGTCTGTCAAAGTTCAAGGATGACTGATTAAGTAATATGATTTAGTTTTAAAAGTTCTGCAAGGACCAAGAGTTTTGGAGTCAATGGTCCTATGATCCTTATGGGTCCTTTCTTCCAATCCCAGATATTCTGTAATTTTATGATTCCAAGTATGAGCTAACTAATTTTAGCTCAAATCAGGAATTATTACTCTGCTCTTCCTAAAATGAGATCGGGAAGCAGACAGCAAATAGCAGCTAGTGGAAGGATTAACTTGATTAGATAAACTTTCTGGAACAAACTGATGTTAATAATACAACATTCTAAAATGTATTTGTATTTTATTTTATGCATGAAATCCAAAGAAATTTCTTTAAATTTAACTTTTTTCATCTGCTTTATTTTGTTTATAAAGTCTAGTCAACATTTCTGTTGTCAACCTACTTCAATTTTTTATTTTTAAATAACCCACTTCTATGAATGGAATTAAAAGAACCTAAGTAGTACCAACAGAGATCTGCTAATATGTATGTTATCCAAAGAGGTGGCCTATATTAATAATCACTGCTTTAAGCATAATGTGTTTTAGCATTTATGTATTCACAGAGTATTCAGATCACATATCAACTACAAAAATGAGTTATCAGTATCTCATCCCTTACTGAAAAACTTTTCTGGTTTTTCTTCAACACTGAAACAAGTGTGTAATATTTCGTTGCCTGTGGTCTCCCAGTGAAAACTGAAAGTCCTCACAGCAGGAAAAAAGTGTTTTGACAGTTGATTTGAGTTTCTGAGAAACATATCAAGTGTAAAATTCAGAAGCACAGCCCCTATGTGCATCATGGAAGCACATAGTAGGAAACCTAGAAAGAGCTGAAATTTTAGTGGAATGGTTTCGAGAGACCCATTATAAGTTCCTCATCTTAACAATGTTGATTTCTTCAGCTTTAGGAAACAAGGTAACAGGCTGTTATTGCTAATTGGGACTGTTACTTCCAGAGTATGTTGACTCAGCAGTTTCTGCAAAATCAGTTTACATTCAAGGGATATTAATTCCAAGCACACAAAAATAAGGCACTATAAAGCAAATTTGAGGATATTAATGGTAGCCTTACTCATGATGATACACAATACATGCTTCCAAACTGTGATTTTTCATTGGCAGACATCTTTTCTAGACTATTCATACACATCCCTTGCATTCAACAGCATTATGGTAGAAATGCTATGGGAGAAGAGACACATGCTATCTTAGTTCAGATTGTGTTGCAGTATTAACCTTGTTTTGTCCAAGGCCAAGGAGGAAAGTGTGAACTAGGGTCAACAGCCATGTCAGCCAAGCTTAAACCACCACTGGAGAGAAATCCTTCCTGACATGAAATGTCGTCTGAGTTTCAAATGAGCATACCATGTGCTAAGAGTAGAATTAAGTTTGGTATGACTGTCACAAAGAATCTAGTTATCAATGCTTGAAGTAACATCATATAAAGTGGTCCCATTCGTACAGAATAAATTTCATTCCACAAAAAAAACTAAAGGAAACTCCATTATGCATTTCCAAAGCAGCAGGTGACTACATTCCACCATTAATGTGGTTTTACTATTATAAGAACTCACTTTCTGATTACATCACCGCAACCAAGGGCTAGAATTGCCATGGATAGTGAACATACACTTTTTGCTCAAAGAAAATGAAAAAGCAATTTTTTCTCTTATGCTTTTAATAAATTTAATTAATAAATATTCCACAAACTTCTCTGCAGATACTCACACTTAGTTAATAATATTAAGTAGCTTGCTTCAGCTGTTTGCCTTCCTCATTTATTTTGAGAGGAGTCTGCATGAGATTTGATATGGAAAAAAAACTGCAGCATTGGTTATCCACACAAGCAATTGCAGCAGAGAAAACCTGAACACACAGTCAGTCATGAACCAAAATAACATAATGTGCTTTATACATATCCTGGACTATTGAGCTGTTTCCCCTTCAAGCTTCAAGCTCTGCTATCTGGCAAATAAGGGTCACACCACCCAAAAGAATGGGTGTGTCTCCATTGATACAACTGAATTTTAGATCAGCTGGAAATAAATTAATGGAAACTAACTGTGCTAACATTATCTCATGGTGCCAAGATGCTAATTTTTTCAGGTAATTTTGTGCAAACTATTTGCTCACTTCAGTAGTTGCTTAACGACTTCCTATTGTATTCACATCTGTGGCAGACTACAATATGGAGTGAAAAGTAGTTCTTGCCATTTGCTCTAACTCCGCAGACTGATGCAGTCACAAACTACTTAATATTTTATCACGGGATGTTTTAGTAAAGAGTTTTTGAATGTTAAATAACACAAACAATTTGCATTACTTGGGAAATAGAAATAACAGAAAGAAGATAACCTCATCCCTAGATTTTATATGCTAGTAATAGCACCACTGTCAGACTCCAAGAGCAGGCAGCCTGTGACGGCGAGCGGCTGGACTGCGGCCTCACGGACTCCTGACCAACCTGGCAAGCCCAGAGAGGCACCGGGGGAGGGCTTTGGCTGCGCGCAGCGGACGCCAGCCAATCCCTGATGGCAGCGTACGCAGGCAGCTATTGGCCAGTGAGCCGGGCGGTAACCGACCACAGCCAATCAGGTTCCGAGGCGGAGCCATGAATAGCCTGTATAAGGGCTGTGCGCGCCATTAAATCGCGCACTCCGCCGCATTGACTTCAAGGTTGGGTTGTCTCTCCGTCTCCCTTGACCATGACACCAGCCCTCTGAGCAATTTACTGTTCCCATCCTGAATAAGCTAAAGCTCCCACAGTTATCATTAATAAGGGACTGCACAGGATATTTTTGTCTTGATAGATCAGGTTTTTATCTTTAAATTATTCTTAAGTAACAGCATGTATCAAGATAAAATAAGCTGATCACATTTAATCTCCCACTAGGATATCTCTGAAAACATTTTTTTATTCTGCCCTCCCTCCCCTCCAATTGTGTTAGAAGGCTCAAAATCACCTTTTTATTCTAGAGAAATGCACATACACATTAAATTTCCTCATTTGTATATAATAAAGGTAGCACATACGCTTGAAATTCAATGACTTAATAAGTACTGTGCTGCTGATTGTCCCACACATTGAGTTTTAAAATGTCTTTGCTAATGTGGCCATTAGAAAGGATTGGTTTTATTGCTGCATGAAGAAACAAGAATATTTCTGCTGTGCAAATAGAAAGGGACTGAGCTCTCCCCAAACTCTCCCTTAAGTCATTGTTGTTAGTCAACTCACATTCTTATAAAGTCGGTTAAATCAGAAAGATGTTGTAGGAAATTTAACAGAAGTGTTATTCAGTCTCCTCAGAACAGTGAAATGGAGGAGGGTTGTGAGACCTTCTGTTTCCTTATGAACCCTTCCCCAGTTTATAGAGTTAGGATTGGAAGGGAAGACTGAGCAGAAGTCTCACATATTCATGCTGGTCTTTTCAGTAAGATACCTGACATCTAGAGAAAAAGACGAGCAGTAAGGGACTCTCAGTCTATCTTCTGTGGAGGATGTAGTGGAATAAATAACCTAGTAATCCTTATTGGAAGATAACAAAGAACCGTATATCATGGATCTATTAAACCAGCCAATTTCCAAACACTGCACAAGAATTGTTCAGCAGAAAAAGCTGCCACATCTGTCCCCTCTGCTCACCATGGAAAATAAAAGAAATCATAGACTTTAAGTGCAGCAAGAAAGATACAGGCAGATGCCTCAGAAACATAGGGACACTAAAAGGTTGCCCATGGGGGTTATGGCTTTAGGAACTTAGAAAAACACCTTTAAGAAATCATGCATGTTGAAGCAGTTCTAGTGGTAGAGTAGAATAAGCATGTGTCTTTTCACAGCATATCTCAATTTATCCTGATCTCACAGAAGAAGGTAAGTATGGGACCTCTAACAAATTGACACCACATTCTCATTTAAGACAATTCTGGATTTGAACTGAATTATTTACAAAAGTGCAAGGCTTCCAAGAAGTATCATTTTGCAGCCGGTGGTATCAAGGACAGCACAAAATTAAAGCCATCACATCCAAACCCAAAGGGATACCTTTAGCTACTGCTCTGCTTGTCTAACAAGCGTTTTGGGCAATCTTGATACCTGATCTACCTACCCATCGTTCAGCCAGGACCTCTTCCTTGGCTGGCTCAGTCAAGTTGTAGGATTGCATGTAGCAATTTTGTTGTCACCATTATTGGCATCATAACCTGGCACCACTGCTGCTTCTGTGAGCATGGGCTAAGAAGATAAATATCTGAAAACTTCTTGGAGTAATGCAGTTCAGGAAAAGGGCCAGCAAGAGAGGTGGGCAGAAATGTAGGAAGAAGAAACTGAGAAAAGCTGTAGTATTATGTCTGGGCTGTGAAGCCATTCAGAGTTTTAATGTGAGAGTGCACAATTTGCAACCAGAAAAAACACTGTTCATCAAACCTGTTCATTTCCTGAATAAGACACTACCTAATAATTTGAAGTACTGAATACAAAAGCTGAATAGGAATGTATTTGGAAAATCCCATCTGCTATTCACAACACTAATCAAACGCTACTTAAAATCACAGGAAAGTCAGTCTGAAAGGTCCTTAGGTTACCCTGCAATTCATTTATCCAGTTGTTTTGGTCTCTCTTTTTACCATGATGCAAAGATGAACATCCTGCCATTGCACTGCAAACTAGCTGTGACATTCCATTACAACAGACCCAGTGGCAACATGGCACACCAATTTAATACACCAGTAAGTTAAAAAAAGGGCATCCTTCTGAAACAAAATAATGGATCCTCCCTAAATTCTTAATTATGATGGCTCAGTAAGTTGAGCCATCTCCTGTCTGCATTTACAAGCAACAGGTGAAGAAAAAGGTAAATGAAAAAGAGTTTCCCTCAATCACCTTCCTGTTAATGAAAAGTCACCCTGGTGATTTTTCTAACTACATAATAGAATCCTGATATTTTCTTCAGTAACTTCCTTGACACTGTTAAAAGCACTTTGTCAGACTGTTTCATGTCATTATATTACTTGGGGGATCAAAGATATTTTTGATGAAGTGATTTTATTTCATGTTTTATTACCAGTTTTGACATAAATTTCCAGAGAGCCCCAAAAGCATTTCTTCTTACACTGTAGCATAGTCTTGTTAGCAATTCAGGTGGAATAAAACCACTCAGCTTCACTTCATGAAGCTTGTGCCCTGAATTTTTCACATGGCACCCTCTCAAACATACAGAACAGTATAGCAGCACAACATTAAAATCTTATGCTCTTAGGACAAGATTCTTCTAACACATTGTACCTGTAATCCCTTGATTGTATGATTTCTACATTTAGTAGCATTTTACATTATTTTAAAACAATACTGTGCTCAGAGCAAGTGCTCTTAAATTTTTTCTTCCAATAACATACATCAAAATACTTTTAAAAAATATTTTTAATTCTCTGTAAAAAAATCTCTTATGCAGTCACAAATCAAAAACCTTGCATCTACTTTCTGATAAGCAAGTTTAATGCAATGTACCACATATTATCAATTAAAGGCCAGTGTGAAATGGTGCCATTTGCCACCTCTTCTAAGAACCCAAATCTGAATAGGCTGAACCTCATGAGAAGCATAGATCAAGCCAAAACATTCTGTGTGCAGAAAAAATAAATGCAAAATCCTAGAGTACTTCTCTGATACTTCATCTTCATCACTGTAATCCATTGGCCGTGTGGCACAGAGGAAGGCAAAACCTCACTGCACTATTTAAGATGAAGGTAGAAACACTAATGAAAGCTAGGTTAAGAGAAGACACTGAGAATAATATTGAGGTGCAGGAGAATAACCTGTGGCAGTTGCAGATTCCTTATTTTAAACAGCCAAGTATTTTTCTACTGTAGCTGCTGCATCAAGACTGAAAAATTAACGTTATCTTTTCTATGACTTCTTTTTTTTAAAAAAGAAAAAAAAAGCTCTCATATGGTTGTGACATGCCGAAAAAGAAAAATCTTTTGGTTTTATCCCCTTAAATTTTCTTTAAAATAAGAAACTTTGCATTCACAGAGCCCTTTCCAGCTTGAAAATCAAGACTATTTTTTCCCTTTGCATGACATTAGTAGACTACAGTCTCTGCCATCAAAATAGTACTGATGTGTCTACCTCTTACACGTAGATTTTTCTATGGAAAGACTTCCACCACTACACTCTTTGTTTTTACCCCTCACTCTATTTTTTCTTAATTAGGAATATACCCTTTGTTGTGGAAACTAATTTAGTGCTACATCCCTTCCACGTCAGTGGCCATCAGCCCAAGTCATACTCGTGGGAAAGATCCTGTCAATAAGGCAAACAGTGAACAAGCTCTGATTTGCCCTGGATCACATAAAAAAATGTACACTGCACCAAAGAATTAACCACAGAGTACTTTATATAAAATGGAAAAATTATTATCAACTTCCACATTTCATTTCCTTTCAGAAGAAATGAACTGGTATAATCTGTCAGAAAATCCTTACACATGAATATGCCCAGTTGCCACATTAAAGGGATCAGCTCAACTTACTCCTGATGAGAAGCATGACTTCAAGAAATAAGCAGCTTTTGAGAATGTGCAACCTCCAAAAGGCATATTATCAGTTCTTCAACCTCAGCTGTGAAATGTCACCACCATTCTGCCATTACTTGGTTATAGAATGTGAAGTACTAGAGGCACAGCTGACAGCTGAAGAGAGTAATGCAAGCATACCTGTGCAAAGAAGTTGTGAAGCTACATTGCAACACCCATTGCTCTCCTTATTTGGGGTGTAAAATGAATTTTTTACATTAAAGTAGGAGATTACAAAGACACAGCAGTGCTCTAGCCCCAGATCTCTTTCCTGCCATCCTTAAATGGTGAAACTGATGGCACAAGGAGCAGAACACAGAACAGAATACTGAGTATTTCTCTTTGCTCGAAACGTGGGGTTTGTGCTTCTAAGGACAAATAACACACTCCAGAAAACCTGTGAATCAGTATCAGAAACATGTAACATGTATTACAAAGGTGATAGATACAACTTAAGTTCTTCCTGACAGGAAAACAGAAGTTTATCAAATAATTTCTTTCTGAATAAAACTTACATGCACACATAAAACTCATCTGTATTTCACACCATACACAGCATCCCACCATACACAGAGGTGCGACTAGTTTTCTGTTAGTGAATTTATAAAAAGATTGTCACACTGACTGATACTTTCTCCATGCCAGTGTGTCAGTCTGATCTTAAGGGCTTCTCCAAATGCATCAAATCCTCCTGAGGGATGCATAGTGTTGGCTCATTCACTATTAAAATTTAACTCAGTAAGCTGAGTGCAGATACAGGTAAACTACTACCCTAATTTTACTGTCAGTATTGTGCATAGTACTTTCAAAAACATTTGGTATACCACCTCAGTAATGATAACTGTATGCAATAGGATCTGTTTCAAGAATCTCAATTTTTCAATCAAGACTTAGTAAACCTGTCCTCTCATTTTGTTGCAGTTTGAAGAGTGGATATTGTAAATTAACTAAAATAATAATCAGAATTTTTATTTATTAAGCATAAGCTAGAAGACGTCACTACAAACTAGACATAAAAAGAATAGCAAAGAGCAAAAAAAATCTTAGAATTTTTACTGCCTTTGTGTTTAAATTTTTGCTCATTTTCTCATTGATAGTTAATAAAATAACATATAAAGTTTATGCTTCTGTTTTTGAAGATGCAATCTAACATTACCCTCTCATGATTATGGCACACAAATCCACCTTTCAAGTTTGGGGGGTTTTTTTAATGCTTAATAAAAGTATCTCTCCTGAAATATAGAACTGTTCTATCAGTCCAATAATGCTTTTTTTTTTTTTAATTTCCTCAGTCCATTTGAAAAATAAAATTACCGCCAAAAGATGCAACTTTCTTCTCTCTTACAATCACTTTTTCTCACAGCAGCAGCTTCAGAAATATAAACATTTACTATTTAATAAAGAACACACTTCATTCTTTCATCATTCTGGAGAAGCAATATTCTCCACCCAATTTGCCAAATCAGATTTTTTTTTAAATTATCCTGAAATAAAATTATATTTGGCAATCAAATAGCAGTGCAAATTTAGTTGATGTAAGCCATTGAACACTAAGGTATATGGTATTTCACCATATACCTTAATAAAGCTTGCTGGGTATTTCCCAGTCTTAATTCCTGTAGGCACCTTCTTTATGGACATAACCAAACTTGCTGTAGCAAGAGAAATATTGTCCACTCTTTATATTCATATATATCAGCCCAGTGAAAATTTCATATCTATGTACTGTCACATTCAAATGACACTGTGTCTCATTCCAATGAGCTATTTTTCAGGATTTTAATTTTCTCTTGGGTTACCTTGTGCATTCTTGGTAGGGCAATTAAATAAAAATAATTAATAAAAAGAAGACCTAGTTTTTAATTTGGTACAAAATTTAGTGTCTCATCTCTTTAGTCTTCCACCAGTCCAGGAGCTAGGATAGACTACTGCCCAGTAGAGTAAATGTTCTTATTTATTTGGTAGAGCTAAGATGGCATTTTTGCCAAGCTGTATTTTGGGGAAGAACAGCCAAAGAATTTCCCCCAGTGTTTCTTCTGACTGACTCTGTTTCCTTTCCTCTGATCCTTCCAAAGTTCCTGCCTTATAAGCCTGGTTATTGACATGCAAGCCAGATTCATTATGAAAAAAATTTACTAGTCTTACTAAGAAACAAAAAGGTGGGTAATTTGTCTCCTTTCAAATATTTCATACAATATTTCTACACTTGCACATCTATAAATCTGTGATGTTAAAACATTGCACGTTACAGACCTCTTTTTATTCAGTCCTCTTCTACTCACAGTTTATTTATTTATTTTTCTTGACCATATTGCTCATTTCTTGATCACATGGCATGTCTTATATCTGTTTCAAGCACAACATCTGCAGCCTCTCCTAGGGCACAATCCCTATGAGTGAAGTCTTTAGCATGATGACATTCATTCATTCATTCATTCATTCACTCATTCATTCACTCATTCATTCACTCATTCATTCATTTTTTAAGAACCCAAAGCATTGTTCTAAAATGTCTGGGTTTTTTAAAACTAACCTGATTATCTCAAGAGAATGACAGTTCTGCACAAAGCCACCCTCTCTGCACTAAGCACTTCTTAGTCCTTACTTCAGACAGGAAGGCAATAGGCAGTGTGTTAGCATGTTTTAAGTATATTGAAACTACAAGAAATACCAGCATGGGATGTGCTACAGGAAGTAACTTCTTAGAGTAAAAAAACAGAAGCAGTGAAGGACAAGCTGATGACACAAGAGGTAAAAATCTTCTCCAATAAATTGTTTCAATCTGTTCTTCCAATGCAGCTCCTAGAATGTGCCTGTCAGAAAAACGAAAAAACTGAGAAAACAGGATTAGACAACTACACCTAAACATGAGGGTACTAGTGAAGTGGGTTAGAACAGAACACATCTGGAAGAAAAGCAAAGGGAGAAAAACTGGACGCATCTACAAATCTAGCTTATCTAAATTAAATGAGACCACTGTGGCCAGAGCTCTATCCAACGTCAGTTGATGCAACTGCTCATCCATTTCAGCAGGGTGGAACAAGAGCTTAACATACCTGCTGAATAACTCCTTTCAGTACCTATTTAAAAACCAGTAATTTCAAGACAACACAAAGAGCCTTGCCTCCACGCAGTTCTAGATTTCATTGTTTATTTAGATTCATGACTATGAAGGCACTGATGCTACATTTAAAATTGTATCCACATGATAAGAACGTTAAACTTTTTATTGAAAAGACATGGAAATAATTGAAAAGTTCATGCCCTTTATTAGGAAGGTCCAGGTAATGTCACTGTGAATTTTTGTGCTATCTCTCATTCTTACAAGTTCAGGAAAAAGCTTATCTTGGAACTTAATGGTCATTTAGTTTTGTTCCAGTAGACTAAAGTAAGTATAGAAACGAAAAAGATAGAATAGTATTTTACATAAACTAAATTTACAATGTACATTGAAATAATTTTTGACAATGATAGGTAAAGCGTATCATAATAAAAATATGTCATAACATATCAGGCTTTGCAAAGTTTATTTTGTTATTGAGAGCATTGTCTGCAGAGAAAAGCTGTATGGGAAAGGATCTAGTGAATGTCTACTTAGAAAAAATACTGCATTAGCCCTTAAGACCAGTTAATCTAATTGGAAACTGAGCAATTTAAAAAAATGAGCTTAGGTTATTTCACTTGCCTTTCCAATGTTTTTGGATTTAGAGGAGCACCTTTCATTTAGAAAAAGAAAAAAAGTTTATTTTGTGAAGAAAAACATGAAATAGAAAAGAATATTTTGTATGCAGGAAAATATTTGTACTACTTTTTTGGTAATTTAATGCTGCTGTTACTACACTTTTTCCTTGAAGACAGGAGAATTTCTTCAGGTTGGCTGATGGAATTCAGACAATGGGCCCCTGCTCTTATGTCAGTCATTTGCTTTAAACACATTAAATAATAAAAGACAAAGAGAAGGGGCAAAAATTTAAGCTTTTTTTTTGGGAAGCCTTGAAGATGCTGATGTATGCATTTCCCTCTCCAGTCAACGAGCACTGCTCATGAGCTGAGAGAGGAGCCAGAGTTCCACCTTCTTTGCTGTGGTGTTTCCCACACCTCGCACACCCTCTGTGCAGAGCTTGCTTAGCTCTGGTTTATTTTCCCTGCTCTTTTTAACTCTGCAGGGTCCAGTCACTATCTTTCCCTAATGGGTTATAGCTGTAGCTTCAGAAAATCCTTTTTAGTCAGCTGTTTTAATAATGAATTACAATGTTCATCCTCAATAAGCAATGAAGAGAAACCATACACATGGGGCAACATTTATCCACCACAGAAGAATTTCCTGCAGATTACTTTCCCTCAGCCCTCACCCACAGGTACTGAGAATGACAGTAAAACTCCCCACATCCAAATTCTCACACTTTGGCAAAATTATGTTGTTCTAAGAGCACTGGACTTGTAAAGTTTGCATATTCTTGTGAGTGCTTCTGGGGCTGGGGGGGAAGCCTTTACAAAACAATCTATACCACTTTCTGATCTGTTCTTAGTTATGTTTTGATTTTTCAGAAGTCTAAGTTTTATCTTTCTTTTGTTCTTTGGAGATGCTCACAATTAACCCCCTCCCCCCCACCAGCAGCCATACATCTGGTTTGGAAATAGAAATATTTTTCAACTGTAGCCCCTTCCTGTGAGGATGTGAAAAATACCTGCTAGGATACACAGCATGGTCACTTGTGAATCATACATACAGTAAGTATACATACAACATATGTCTGCTAAGTGCAATGTCATACGCTATAGTACTGCTCAAGCATGTTGCAGTAGTAAGAACTGACCTAATTTCCAAGCTACTCACACAAAAGCAAATGGTTATATCAAACATTACCATCTAATACACTGTCAGACTAGCCATGCTTTACCTGGCTGCATACTAATTTCAAAGCCAAACTATCAAACACTATGATTAAATGAAATAAATATTATAATGAATAAAACATTTTATAAAACAAAGCCTAGAGGGAAAGCAGTATATTGTTTAAAATTTCATAGTATAATCCAGTTAAGATGTTCCAACAACAAAGAAGACTTTTCAGGTTAATGTAACCTATTTTTTTCAATTTAATGTAACCTATTTTTCACCAAAAAGTTGATTCAAGAGATTTTCTTTTCCAGCTACAAATGCCTCTAAAACAGCTTCAGTGGGGCACACGGTAGTAATGGTACTTTGCATGCTGAGAGTAAGAGCCCTCCATAGTATATGAGCCCAAATAATTTTTTCAAGCAGAAAATAATTATTTCCTTGGAAAGCACATTTTAAAACACTTTTAAAGGCACCTTCAAAACTGTGACACTTAGTTTAAACAAATAAAAAAAAAATATCAGAAAGTTTCACTGATGCTGTATGCACTGCCAGTCTTTAACTGATCCTATTCCCATGTACGGCTTTTAGCAAATGAAGATAATTTTTTTTCACCCACATACAAGTTGGTCAGAGTGGTACTGGATCTTCAGGTAATGCTTAGGGGCTAGATAACCCAAAGAACACATAGCAGAGGGCTGACCACAAAGGAACACGCCTTAGAAACAGACACCTTCCTCATCCCTGGAAGTTCACAGCTTGATAAGACAAAGCAAATTGAAGCACAGATGATATCCACCGTCCCTTACATTCTTTTTTACCCCTTTCACAGACCTTTATCGGCAAAAAAACACACTGAGTAGAGTGCAGATGCACAATACTGGTACCTTCAGGTGCTCACGGGGGGTCTTAAAGGTAGCAGGCAAGGTAATTAATAGTAAAGTTAGGACTATTTCTAAATTAACTTTCCAGCAACAGCGACCGCAGCCCTCCAGGCAGGTGCTTAGCGGCAGACAGCGGTTCCCGAAGGCAAAGCGGGCTCGCACCGTACCTTAAGGAGTCTGACAGAGGGGAGGAAGGCGGCATGGCACAGCTTCCGGATGGTCCAGTTGAGTGGCCGGGGAGCCTCGGTCTGGTTCATGACTGTCCGCAAATCCCACCGGGATATCAGCCGCAGACCTGACAGCGCCTACCGCGACAGCCGCCCTCCGGGGCGCGGGCATCCCACGCTCGGCGCGTCCCGCCCGCGATGCCGCAGGGCAGAGACTGGGCTCGGCTGGGCTGGCTTAGGATGAGCTGGGTTAGGATGGGCTGTGCTGGGCTGGGCTGGGCGCGGGGGGGCAGCGGCAGCCGCCGAGCCGCCCGCATAGAGCAGCAGCCTCCTGCGCCGGGCCGGCAGTGTCCGTGCATGCCAAAGGCGGCCGGAGGGGTGGAGGCGATCCCCTCTCCGGGAGCGGAGAGGGGCAGTCGGCAGGAATACCGGGATGCAGCGCGAGCGGCCGCTCCCGCCCGCCTCCGGGAGCAGCAGGGATGGCCAGGCTCGCAGCGGAGCCACCTGCCTCACTCATGCGCTTCCCTGGGCCAAAAGCAGGGCAGAAGGAAGCAAATTTAAATAAAGCAAGGGAGGGGTACCTGCACTTTCTTTCCCAGAGCATTGCGGGGAAAGGGAAACCGGCATGAGGGGAGGTGGGGCCAAGGCTCAGACAAGAGAGAGACGGTGTGTGTGTGTGTGTGTGTGTGTGTGTGTGTGTGTGTGTGTGTGTGTAAGTAAGTGTAATAAATTCACTCTTGATTTACTGATGCAATAGCTCTAAGAAGCATTTAATTGATCCGGCATAGTATCGGTTTGCTAGTGGCAAGTGGCGGTGGTTAGAAGCTGTACTAAAAGAGCATGAGTGCAAACATACACATCCTGGCAAAAGCCCTCAGACAAAGCCAAACCAATTCAGCTCGTTTGAATATTAAATATGTGCACTAAATAATTCTATCAATGACATGAAAACGCATGGAATAATATTGCTTGGGCAATTCAAGTATGGCAAAACATATTTCCATTTGGGGCAGTAAATGTCCTTTCCAGATAATGGAGATGTTCTTGATGGCAGCTCTTCAGCCAAGGATGAAATACCTTTTTCACACTTTTTTTTTTTTTTTTTTTTTTTAGTAGGTCATGAAGATTTCGTGAAGGAAGAGTTAGGAAGTGTAAAAGAAACATTCTATAAAGCAAAGGTGATTTTTCATTTTGCCAGTAATGGCCACTTTTTACTCAGATTATGGATGAAAACACCTGCTTCTCAGTAAAGTTGAAATCTCTCATAGCTGAGGTTAGGAAATACATGTTCAATTTACTTAGCTAGGATTCACTTATCTGCATTTTCACATTTTCTTTTAATCCCCATAAAGTGCATATATTTCACCTCTATTTATAATTTGTTCTTAGTATGTGTCTACATTAATCAGTAAAGATGAATAATTGTCGAAATGAGGTGCAAAGAGATGAAGATTACTGTTTATTTTGAACACAGGCACACCAATCAGCTCATCCTCACATAGTTTCTCAGGAATTGTATATAGGTTCTTATTCAATGTCAGTGTTGGATTCAAAATTCTTCTGCCCAGAATATAGTCCAAGAACAAAGTGCAAGACTGACTGTGCACCAGAAGAGGTCTCACTTGTTCCACCCCACTGTATATGGCAAAATTATAGAACCTCAAATGTACAGGGACTAGACCATGAGTTGTCTGTAGAATGGAGTGGGCAGGACACCAGGAGATATACCTTAGTGACAAAATTTGTGCAGATGAATTTCTGGTTGTGACTGAGCAGCTAAAATGTTAAAATTATACCTATTTAAATACCTATTGTTTGAGTTCTGAATGTATTTCTTTTATGAAAGGAAAAAAAACCCTTGCATCGATGGTGAAATTAAACTTGAGTTAGTAAATATGATTATCTGCAACTGCTTTTCCAAGGCTATGTAAAGGAGACAAAATTAAACATGTAGAAATAAATAATCCCGACTTAAAATAGCATGCACCTGAAAAGACGCATAGTGTGATAACTTTGTTCAGCTATAAAGGTAATCATATCCAATGATTAAGCTTTTGGGGTTCATAGTTAAAAGAAAGAAAAGGACTCAAATCAGAAACAAGAACTTGCAACACTCAAGACCATGGCATTCCCCTATCCCACACCCCCTGAAGTAATGCTTAGAACTTTTTCTGCCCTTGAAGTTCAGGGAAGAGTTTCTTGGGAAGGTACCATACTCATCACTACCTTGTCCCTTTCATGTCCACTTTACATTAGGCATCTGCTATAAAACAAAATGTTCAGCCTGTGTGCTTGTGTCAAAGAGGACAGAGGAGTCATAGCATGCCGCCCTTCTTTTCAATGAGTAGAGCAATAACTCTCTGAAGATGCTGGAGAGCTAAACACATGAAGAAACATAACAGATAGCTTTAATAAACTAAAAATAGTGAGCTCAATGTATCTTCTAGCTTCCACAGAGATTCCTGTCTTTGAGATGAGTTCTATCATTGCCTTCTTCTGCAAACAGTACCTTAGGGGTGAGAGTCGTTATATGCTGCAGTGTTTAATATACACTGACGCTGTTCTAGATTACAACGACACGGACTCCGAACTTTTCAGAAGGCTGAAATGACTCCAAAAATTGTTTATTACCTTGGGAATTTCTTCCCTTTATGCTATTTTACAAAGGACCACCCAAAGGGTGGGAGACAGGCAAACTTCTTCAAATACATTGGTCAAGTCAGAGGGACATCCGGAAAACGTCCCTCCTAGAGAAAGGAACGTAAACATAGTCACAGGTTAGAAAAACATCTCTTGTTGGCAGAACAGTGCCTGGGAAAAAGTTTCAGAGAAACCAAAACATCACAGGCATGAACCATGGCTACAATACACCAACCCTTATTCACATGCCTATTTTCCTTGGCTTTGTACCTTACCTAATCATTTGTACTTCCACAAAGTGAGTGCAAGAATACGAACTTCTGTCAGTGGCAGTGAGGAAGCTCTGATGTTATCATGAGATAGGAGCTTCACTTCTACCACAAAATCCTGTGGTGTCTTTAGGTAAACTGCTTGTCTTTAAGGCCAAACCTTAATTAGTTTTATTTTTGATGAATGTTTCTTTCCTATAATTACCAATACTGAAATGATTTTGAGGCTATTAGGTGTTAATATGAGGAAATAGAAGCAAGGAGATTTCTTTGTGTTCCCAGGACACCCCCACTTCCCTACCCCCATTTTTGCTAAGCATAGGTAGTAAAGATTTGGAAAGTACAGAAGGAAATTCTGGAAACCTTCTTTTTTCCCCCCAAGATACTGATGATAATGATTAAAAATAGTAGTGAAATATTAGGAATATTATGGGCGGGGTTTGTGTGGTTTGGGGGACTTTTTATCACTTCAGTGAAAAAGTCAGAGTTTAAATCTCATGTTTGTTGGAAAAAACAAGTGCTCAGATCAGATCAGCTCCTACAATCTGAGGCCTTTTAGGAGATGCAAAGATGTAGCAACCCCACTACAATTTAAGACCTGCTTTGCTAGATGTAAAAGACAGAGCTGCCACTTTCATATTAAATATTTTGTTCTTGAAGCCTGCTCACTGCACCATCAGTAGTCAACTCTAGTTCTTTGTCTCTTGTGAAGGAGCAGCTTTGGTACCACAGGAAAGCAAAGCAAATAGAAGACAAATTCCATTGCTTCCTGCAACACAGAGAGATTTCTATTCTTCTTAAACCTGTTGTTCATGGAAAGCAACTTTTTGACCACCTCTTTTTGGGTTCCTGCAATCTAACATGACTATAATTCTACACTTAGAAACCTCTGATACAGTAAAACTTAATACCTCTGGAAATGTTACAGAATGAAAAGTTTCCAAGAAACACACCCAGACCACTCTTAGCACCTCAGCAATGTCCAACGTTTTCAACCTGAGAGCAAAATTAAACAAAAAGGTATTATAAGCAAACCCCAACACGACTCCCCTATCCTGTCCAAGTAACAATTCCTTTATGAAATAAGAGATGTTGTGTAAAAGAAAGACAGAAAGGGCAGGACCAGTAAATGAGAGAGATGTATTGGTCAGCATGGTACAACACCTCTTCTATCTGGCCACTGCCTACCTGTGGAGAAACACCAGGCAGAAGAGTTTTCCCATGATATCACACCTGTTTTTCCCATTTACATCATAGAGCAGAATCATAAAATCAGAATAGTTTGGTTTGGAAGGGACCTTTAAAAGTCATCTAGTGCAACATCCCTGTAATAAGCTGGGATGTGTTGAAGTAAACCCAGTCAGTGTCCTGTTCAACCTGACTTTAAGTGTTTCCAGAGATTAGAAATCAACCACGACTCCGGCAACCTGTGCCAGTATTTTATGCCCCCATTCTAAAAAACTTCTTCCTTATATCTTACATAGATCGATCTCCTTCAGTTTAAAAAGCACCGCCCCTGTTCCCATCACAAGAGGCCATGATAAAATGTCTGTCCCCATCTTTCCTATAGGCACCTTCAGGTATGGGAGACTGCTGAGGGTCTCTCTGGAGCCTTCTCTTCTTCAGGCTGAATAACAGCAATTCTCTCAGCCTTTCCTCACAGGAGAGGTGCTACAGCCTACTGATCATCTTTGTGGCCCTCCTCTATGCTGGTGACCCCCAGAGCTGGGCTCCAGGTGGGGTGTCAAGAGAGCAGAGCAGATGAGGAGAATCCCCTCCCTGGCCCTGCTGGCCACACTGCTTCAGATGCAGCCCAGGACACAGCTGTTTTTCTGGGCTGTGACTGTCCATGGCTGGCTCTTGTCCGGACTCTCATCCACCAGCATCCCCAAGTCCTGTTTCTGCAGGCCTGCTCTTGATTTGCTCATCACCCAGCCTATTTTGATACTGGGGCTTGTCCTGACCTAGGTGTAAGGCCTTGTGCTTGGCCTTATTAAACCTCGTGAGATTCCCATGGCCCTACTTCTCAAACTTGTCCAGGTCCTTCTGGATAGCACCCTGTTCTTGAAGTGTGCCAACTGCACCACTCAGTTTCACTTGCAAACGTGCTAAGGGTGAACTCGATCCTGCTATCCATGAGATTGATGAAGACATTTAAACACTACTGATGCCACTACAGACCCCTGGAGGACAGTTCTTATACAGATGTTGGTCAAAAAATTGACCACTACCCTCCGGATGTGACCATCCAGCCAACTCCTCATCCACTGAATAGTTCACCTATCAAATCCGTATCTCTCAAATTTAGAGAGAAGGATGATGTGGGGACCAAAGGCCTCAATACAACTTAAGTGAGAATGACATCTTCACAGTGAAGCTAGAGAGCCGCTTTGTCAAGGCTACCTTGACAAAGCTCTTGGCTCTTGGACCAAAGGGCTTGCACTTCCCAGTGCAACAGCAAATACCAGAGAAAACAGAGCTATCCTTGTATTTAAAAACAGAGCTACATTTGCTTGCACTGGCCATCATGGGACTACTACACAAAGACGCTGAGGTGGAGGTGCTAGTTATTCATAACACATTTTGGCCATCTCCTAGGTTTGTGGAGGAAATGGCAGGATGGTCATAGAAAAATAATTCAGAAGCTCGTTTCCAAGTCAGTGCTAGCATATCCTTCCGTTGGTAAAGAAACACAAGTCACCTTAGTATCCAGTCACTTTGCAGGGTTGTAAGCTAAAAAATAAATTGAAATCATCAATGAATAGAAGGCTACACTAATAACAGCAAGAGAGTCTTTTTCCACACAGTCATATTTCAATTTATTTATGTCCATTTCATGTGATTTCTTGCAAAAATCAGAGGATAGATAAGTTTATGTTGTAAGGTCTGGATAAACTAAACTTAATTTTATGCCTGCCATAACTTCTTAGGAGACACAAATTTAATTGATGTTTAACTCAACTGATAATTAAATTATAAAATTAATCCATTGCTCTCACATCTTTTCTATTCATTGCATGCCTGAGGTGGTTATTCTCCTGTTATCTCTGCCAAGATATTTTACAGGTATTTTGCCACATGCTCATAATTCCCTCTTCCCCAGACACAGACACACATACTAATGTAATGTGATGTCTATATATTTATTAAATAGTCATTAAATAATTTGCTATAGATGAAGACAATTCCATAGCTGGTTTCAAGCATATACATAAACATTATTGTATGTAGCTATAAACCATTGTATGGAGCTATAAATTATGTCTTTTGGCACCTGACCAAAAAGCCAAAATAAAGGGTATGCTTTCTTTTATCCCAAGTTTTATAGGGATGTGATGAATATTAAAGATGTTTATTTTATATGCCTACTACTTTGAGATTTCCTTTCACTGATCTGCACCTGGCCTGGAAAAGTAGCTAGCTGGACCACCACAAGAGATCTGAGAGGTACCACAGCACACAGTACTGCAGAGAACCAAGGGAAGCAGACGTGCGAGAGAGCAGGTGAATTGGGCAGTGCAGCACACCCCCTGCACCCTTGTCGGAAGTATTTTTCCAGAGACCATGTTTGATTGTTCCCAGTTCCAAAATACACAAGTGGGGGAGTCTCAAAGTCAAACTATGGACTGAAAATGTAAGTTTGAACAGATAGATCACAAGGTGCCTTCACCATTATTTGTGGTTTCACTTCTGCAGCTACTGATAATTTGCACTACTTTACCTTCAGCAGCTCTCCAAGTATTTGTAAATCTACCTGCTCTTAAATATTGAAGCTTTGAATGGTGTATTACACCAGAAATTCCTCTTTAATTGCAGGCTGAAGCCTTTTAGACTATATCTTTGGAGGAGGTTAAGACACATAGGCATGTAACACTTATATTCTGGGACTAGAAATGTCCATGGTTGATTGTTACTTAGGTACAAATACTGCATTTTAAATTGCAATCTATCTTAGTTTAAACAGAATTTCAAGTGTAGGCAAGCTGTCAGTTCTTTAACCTCTGCAGCATATGACAGAAATAAGGATGTTCATACATTTAGATTTATGTTTATGTTAGAAGTTTCCTTCCATCTTAGCCATCGTGTTCTTATCTGCACTGTTTAACTTTGTGTAAATACTTTCTCAATTTTGATCTATAACGTAATTTTCTTTATAATTTCCCCTTCAGATATCAAATTTACTAAGCTATTGTGGTGTAGTGCTTTCTAGTCTTGATTATTTTGCTAGAGAATATGCAGAAAAAAATACAATACTTCATGAAGCCAATTCACCCTGACTGTTACGCCTTTCAATGAAGACCCTACAGAACAATTCTCTTTTTCACCTGACACAGGCAGATGAAGTATGCAGCAAGGGTGACTTCCTCACTTCAGCTCACAGTACTGCAGAACTGAAAAACAGTTTACTACACTTTGAAAGTAGCAATTAATTACAAAAGATCTCTAATGCCTTCTGCTATGGGGTTATAAAAAACCCCAAGATAACCAAATTATGTTTTCCACAGGTACTGCATTTCTGCATACCTCATCCCCACAACTGCTGCTCTCTTCCCAAAGGTGAAGAACGCTAATGGAGACACCACCTCATGATGAAGCCTCCTGCAACCACTTGTTTCAGATGGGTTGAGCACATTTAGTGTTTCATTACTGACCCGTCTGCTTTCATTATGTTTTTTATAATTTTCAACATGCATCAGTGCAGACAGCCAATCCTGCAATGCCTTCAGTACTTTCCCTGGCTACTCAATTAGCTGTGTACCATTGTTCATACTGGTTTGAGGAACTAATCTGTCTGCCAAGCCCTTGTGGTGAAGGGTCTTTCTCAGTAAACGGTTCAGTCACCGAAACTGAACAGACCACAGAGGGGCACCCTCACACTTGTGAGGAAACACCCCAGTGGCTGATGGCCCAGAAGAGACACAGCAGGCACCACCACAGAAGCAGCTGCAAGGAAGATTGCCAAATCAACGTAACACAAACAGGTACAGTACTAGCAAATGACAGCAAAAGGACTTGGTAAAGAGATAAAATTATGCTTATTACATAATTGAATGTACTATGAATTAACTAACTGTATACTTGAACTTTCACTAGGAAATCCTTCACAGAAATTTCAGCGTCAATTAAAAAATAAAGCTTGGCTAGAGTTGTAATTTTTCCACACACATTTTGAGCAGCAATGTCTTCTACTAGACAATAAGAGGACAATTTACAGAGTAGGTGATCCTCTGCATCCCCTGAAAAATTTGTGATTTTCTTTCACAGAATAACACAATAAATTGTGTAAGGCTGAGCTCTTAATGAAATTAAACAAATGAGGAACAGCAAAATCTGGACAAACATACTGCAACAAGCACTATTATTCAAAGCCACACATCTTCACAAATAGATACAAATTACTCCAGTGGTCTACTTTAAAATACATTTTCAAACTGATAACTTTAATTGGGTCTATTTTCAGTTCTTTATGGATTTTGCTTGGATTTATTTCTGAAGTCACATACCAAGTCTACATACACATATATTCTTGTTGCATCCCGGACTCAGGAACACCTCCGATATTACACTTACATTTTCCCTGGAACAATTATAGGCGCATCTGGACAGCAACAAACTCTGGATGGTGTTTTCCATGTAGTCTGTTGCAATTATTACATATTTGCATACAGTGTTACACTGGGAAGAAACCAAAGCTTGGGGGCTTTTAGATGATCACTGATCAAAGCTGTAGGAAGAGTAGTCAAGGCCTCTGGAGACACTAATCTAGTTTCCTAGTCAGACACAAACAGATGGGTGACACAAAAAGTGCCAGATGAGAGCAACAGTAAAAACCACATCAGTTTTATCAAATAAGCTGTAGTCTCAGTTTGCATTTGTCTAACTACTTTCTGAGATGGATTTTTTTTAAAATCCCTTTTGCTGTTATAGGATTTGGACCCTTTTCCTGCTCAGATGTAAAGTGTAGCATAGTTCCTTGCTCAAAAGAAACCACAGAAATTAAACAGACCCAGAAACTAGATCTTCATTGTTACCTTTACATTGCATCACATTTGTTTCACAGTTCATAGACAAATTAAATCAGTCCATTTGAAAAAGCCATCATTCATACACCAAAAAATCTGCCCAAAATGTGTTAATTTTGATGTCAATTTTTAAGTTGTTTGTGAACCCCCATATTAAGTCAATAGCAGCAACAATCCCTTATTCATGAAGTTCTAAACTCTTAAACCAGACAGCAGAGTCAACTGCACTGCAGAAGAATTAATTTTATTTTTTTTTTTGGTACAGCAGAACTGTAGTACTACTCATGACAGACTAACCACTACCTTATTTTAAGGAGATGAGTTCCCCATACTTTTTCACTTTTCCAAACAAAATATACAGAAGTATTAGGACAGAACAGCAGTGTCCACAGGAACGGGAAAACAGAGCGAAAGAAAATGGAAGAGGATTATTTTTTTTAAGTGTCACTCTGTTATGCAACTAGTCTTTGCAATAGCCCTTAATTGAGCATTGTCTAACATTGCCTTGTGCTGATGGCTCCCCTATCACTACTATAAAATTCTAGCCACTCATACCAATTCTTAATGGAGAGATTCCACTGGCAATATAAAGCTGCTGTAAGGCTTTTCTGAAGGAGCTTTTTTGGCTTACCTAGCAAGACTTTGTCAGGTCAATGTCCCCACTGTAGACTGTTCTGTAACATCCAACAGGTAGAGCATAGCATGTTTGTTATTTTTAAAGTGCTCGGATACTTGAGTCCCATAATTTGTACAACTTCAATAATTTTACTGATACTTACAAATCCTTATCAATAAGATTTTCAAATCACATGCCAAAACAACACATGCATATTGTGTTTTAGGCTCTTCAGTACTAGAATCTGAAAAATAAATTTGAGAGACAGCAATTTCCTAATGTAGTAATGCCATATTTTATTTTATCAAACAATGGTTATCCTCTTAGCCTTAACTAATAATAGATTCTCTCCAGGATTGTGTGATTTCACCCTCTCTTTCCTTTTTTAGCACTTTCTTGATATGCTAGGTTAGAAATTTTGGCTCTGTGATTTATGGCTTAGTCCCAGAATGCAAACAAACAGATCCTTCTTGTACTGTTGGCACTTAACTTGATGCCTCTATTGTGTTATGTATAAAGTATCTGTTATATCGAGGACACAAGTCATGAATTATTTTTCAGATTTATAAAAAAGACTTTCTGATTCATCCATGGCTGTGATTTACATACCATTTCACTGCAGCAGTTAAGCTAATTTAGAAGAGAAGAATTTGAAAACTTTCTGTTGAAACTGGACAGACATAAGCAAGTTAGAAGTTCTTAGGAGAAAAACCTCCTGGAAAATAATAATTAATAGGTATTTGTATCAACATCTTTGAAAACCATTTTTTGAAATTATTTGACGTCTAATATAATCTTCCAGTAAATCAGCACTTGGGATTATATTTTCATAATTTTAGAATTTTTTTAGTTAACAGTATTTCTGTGAAAGGAACTTAAAAAATGCTAAATACAATCTGTTTTTCTACCAAAGTTCATGCAACAAGCCAGAGACAAGAACATTTATGTACTCTGGGAACAATTGTGTCATTTTAGATAATTCATAATATTTTGTGTTTATTCTATGGAAATCCTCTATTTGTCTTCTTTAATGGCCTGAGGTTTTTGTTTTATCTTATATTAATACAAACAAATGTTCAGGCCTCTCAACTAGCATCTTCTCTATTTTCTGTTTTATCAAAATCTACAGATAAAATGTGTTAAAATAATAATTTGTTTGGTACACTTTTGTGACTATTAATTACTCCCAGCAATCTATTTTTCTGTTTTAAATTATGTGGGGTTTTTTATTCTCTTTCATTTATTAGAGGCTTATAACTTTGTGTTTTATAATTACCAGTAACAGAAAATCACTTCTGAGGGCAGTGCGCCTTGCACTACTGATGCAGCAGAGAAGAGGAAACAAAATGGAAGACGTCTGATATAATCTGGTATGTCTGATACCAGAAGGTATCTCCTGACTTGGAAGTTCCATAAATTATTTAGTTTATCCAGCTATATGTCATAATCACTGTATTTATTTTAACTAATGTGAGAGAAAAATGCCAACTGAATGTTTTTCAGTTCTGAAAGCACTGCTTAACCCTGTGCTAGGTAAAAAACTCTAACTTTCTAACTGGTGGTAAGCAATATATGAATTCCACTTCAGGCATGTTTGGTACAAAGAGGAGGTAACACAAGTGAGAAAAAGCCCAAGGCCCTTATCAGCCATTTTGACATCCACATAAACCTCCTTGTTAAAAGATATTTTGAGATAATGAAGAGGAAGAAACAGAAATGTATTCAAGTACAATCAGAATAACCAATAATGGCCCTGGTTATAAACTACATATTTTTTCTTTTTTTAAAAATTCTACTAAAAATAAATTGTCAGACTCCTAACATATTTATAAAGAAAGCCTTCTCATGCGTGTATCCATGACAACCTAGATTTATATTTTGAGCTCTAGAAAGTCGTTACAGCACAGCTCACATAAATTACTTTGAAGAATGTAGCAAGATAAGGGGTTTGCTACCTGAGGTGCTTTATTTGGCATAATATATAATATTTTGACTATACTGAAGCATAAAGGAAAGCAAAAGTATTATGCAGTGGTTTGAAGCCAGTCTTGCCATAAAATAAACCTATTTTTAATACACCTATTTTTAATACAATAAAACCTATTTTTAATGTATAAGCACTTTATGTCAAAAACTGACAATTGAAAAAAAATAATTTAAGACTTAGTAATTGAATATTAGCATATCATAATTAGGAAAGCCAAGAAGCATAACAGAAATGTGAAGCATATATTGCCTGAAATAAACAAAACTTGTATTTACACTAGTATGCCTCCTACTGGGGTTCCATCTGGACTGCTTTGGGCACAAAAACCTACTTTTTTCTCTCTCTCTTACTTTGGGAAAGGAACCTGCTTTCACTAGACTAAACATTACTAACATTGTATTTCTGTTACATGTGTTTTCTTTATGCATTTGACTTGAGAGTCATAGTATATTATTTATATAATAGATTAACAGAGTAAGCAATTTCCAAGTGCAGCGTGGAAACAATAGGAACATAGTTCAGAGATTTTTCCAAAACAAATATCAGTGATTTCCCTAGTATTTTGTTGTCAAATTGCCTTCATTGGAAAGAGACTTTGAGGGAAGAGAGATATACAGTCACTTCAATAATTGTTCAGTACACTGCTAAAAATTCAAGTGGTGTTAACAACTACAGCCTCTATGATCTTCTTTTTCTGAGCAGAGCCTACTGCTTTAGATTGCAAGCCAGGAAAACAAATAAAGAAAAAAAGCAGACAAGTTCATAACAAGTTCATAGCAGAGCATTTCCATGAGCTATCTGCTAAGGGAAAAAGTTCTTCACCTTAGAGATGCAATGGCTGGGTGACACACCACCAGGCAACCTGGCACTCTGTGAATTCCTTATATCTAGACCCACACCAGCAACTTGGGGGCTCTGGTCATGGGGGATCTCCAGTGGAAAGGTATCCAGCAGAGGGCTCCCAACAAGATTAAAGTGAAATTCAACACTTCCATAAAATGCAGCAGCACGAGTTTCTTCTGAAAGCCCATGACTGCAACCCAGCCATTATCTGCACCTTGTGAATTCATGTGGTGATATACCCTGAGATTAGCTCAGTTGGTTAAAGCGTGATGCTAAAACCACCACAGCTGATCCCTCTACAGGCCATTCTCATAAGAGTTAGACCAAATGAACCTTGTGGATCCCTTCCAACTCAGAACGTTCTGTGATTCTGTGATAGAAAAATAACAGAAATTAAGCTGATACAGGGATAGCACAAGTCTTGCAGCACAAGCTCCTGAAGGAGAGCCAGCAAGTGAGAGGGAAGTTTACCGTGCATGAATCCCCAGCTGGTCAGTTGTGGTCTTCTCTGGTCTGTTGTCTCCTCCCTAATTTCCTGACAGATTGGAAATAATTCTCTATGACTCCATTTTCTTGACTGGAGCAATGGCCTATGTGTGCAACATAATAGTCCTGAGGGTCAGAACCTTTGCTCTTTTTTCTTAACTATATTAGGACAACTTGAGGGCTAATTTTCTACATAAGTCGTATTTACTCACTTGTATAAATATTTCTGGGCACAGTTCATGCAATTTAAAAATACTGCCAGAGTCTTAGGTAGTCAATACTTTTATGGGAAGGATTTCATAACAAACCATCATTATAAACATATAAACCTATCACTCAAATTACTTTTCTTTCATAATACAGAACTACAGTGTAGTATTATGTTTTATGTAATGAAATGTCATTTATACCAACCAAAACCTTCCACCTAACTAATGCAGTAAAAATTTGAGTCTGCCTTCAGTTTCAGTTCTCCATGAAAAGAAGAAATTGTGCAGTAAAAATGAAATGCCTTCATCAAGAATCAAGCATGAATAATATCTCCTGATATTATTTTACAATAATGTGCAAGTAAGTAAGATCGCATGATATGTAACAGAAGGTGCTTGACTGATTGATTTACCAGAGAATGACATTACATTTTAACTAGAAATCTTGGGAATGCAGCTACTTTATATATGTACAAGATGATCTCAAGTGTGCTGCCCCACCATGACTGAAGCATACAACTGTGCTTATAAAGAAAAGTTCATCAAAAGTTCTTAAATGCCTGTAAAAAAACATATAAAGAGGCATCACAAAGGCCATATTTGAATGTAACTGTATTTGAATTTGTTATTAGCCAGCTAGAGTCAAGTGGTAAGTAAATTTACTGTGGTAAAAAGGTTACACATAGCTGTATGTTTGGCAGTTTTAGAACATTGTAATTCAACTTCCATTCTTCATATTCTCAATGGTAGGTTTATCATAGCTGATTAAACAATCTATTTCTCTGACAGCCAGTAGTTTTCCATGGAAATTAATTTGTGGCCCATTATATATATTATCTAACATATGCCCATCAACCAGCACAATTGATGTATAAGGTTTTTATGTAGACAGCAGTGGCTGAAAGGCCACCATGTATAAATACTTATGAGAGTTAAAAGCAAGAACAGATGCTATGCCATACAAGTGTGATGCTACATAAAATTCTGTGAAATTTAAATGCATTAATTGAAATTATCAAGCAAGCTTATTTGATGTGTTTCCTCTGGTGTTGATTAAAGAGTATCAAGCAATTATACATTAAGAACTGGAAAATCAGTTTCCTACCAATATCAAAATACTGTGAAGTTACAGCTCTATCTCTTGTCTATAGTTATCCTTAAACTGCAAATGAAGAGCTTTTCCTTTGCACTGTTTCAGTGATAAGAAAAAATTACCTTGAAAATTACGATTTTTCAAAGACAACTTTGAAATATTGTCCGTCTAACTGTTTTTATGAAGCAGTCTTGAACAATGCCACATGATAAGAGCTGGTCACAATGAAATGTAAAACAGCATCAAGTGCTATTAGTACAAATTTCAGAGCCTAATTTTCTGCTTTGGTGCTGCTTTTCCCTGTTCATCTCAGTTAGAAAGACCAACTTAGTGAAGTCACATCTGGCTCTACTTGAAATAGTTGCTTAGTTACCACTAATCAACTCCAATTAAAGAAGGAAGAAGACCTTTTTCAAACAACACTGTGGGGAAATGACTAGGGGTTTGGAAATTGTGGGGGGAAATACAATTGCTGCTGCTGGGTGGAATGGAATCAGCATACTCGACCTCCCAGATTTATCAGGTCTAAATGGAGGGTGGAGTGGAGACCACACGGCCAGGCTCTGTCAAAACCCTTGAGAAGAGGGAACTCAGTGTCCTTTCCAGCTGATAACTGCCAGCAGCTCCCACCAAGAGAGAGAAAGGGAGATGTCCTGCTCTTGAATCAGCAGCTGTGGGGAAAATCACTGACACAGGTCCCCATGCCAAGGTTATGTCAGGTGCCATCCTGAGATATCTGCCCTCAGGGTACAACCACCCCTCACTGAGTAAGGTGTTTGACAGCCAGCAATGGGTAAAGATGTGGAGATGCAAGAGGGAGAATGACCCTGAACCACCCTCTGACCTACTGAACTGCTCAGTGAAAGGTCCCCACAACAGGATGCTGATGGACTGGTCAGGCACAAGGGCTGAAGCTTTCCTAGGGCACTGACAGATAATCACATACTGAGGGTTTGAGTAAATCTCCCCTTTCCATGTGACAGTAACACTGCATACATTAACTTTTTTTTTTTTAGTATTTAGGATGATTATCTAGAAATGAAATAGAATATTCCTAAATCATACAACTGCTCTTGAAGAATCAATAAGCATACATTTCAATATATGGGGAACAATACGAAACTAATATATGTAACTAGATTTGACAAACATAAAAACTTAAATGGGATGGCTTAATTTCTTAAAGAAAAATCTGTATGTCTGATCAACTGGTCAAGTTTTTTGATAATTTTCCCAGTCAATAATAATAAAAAAAACTTACTTTTTTTTTACTTTTTTACAAGGGCATGTCGTGATAGGACAAGGGCAAATGGTTTTAAACTGAATGAAGATAGATTTAGATATTAGGAGAAAATTCTTTACTAAGAGAGTGTGAGGCACTATAAGGCTCTTTCTTTATATGTGTTGTATATACATATGTATTTAATGTTTTCAAAGAAGCAAAAGGTATTCATACTGAAAGAGCTACCCAAGATCTAACCAGTTATGGAATTATCTTTGGGCTCTGCAGCTTCTTGGGAGCTAGACTGGTCCTGGTGTTTAAACTGTACCTCTAATAAGCAAATGTCATTCCCACACCATTCTCTGTGCCAGTACAGCCTGTCTGGCACAGCTGCCATAGCATGTACTCTCAAGGACCTGTGTGAGCACTCTGTACTTGCTTACAACATGCCTTCGCCCACTATAATCCAGCAGGCTTGATTCAAACTTCTGTTTTAGCTCTGGAGTGTATTCTATAAGTAAGGACTGAATGGCTGATGAATTAATGGATGTGAGGAAGAGTATGAGTCTTGCACTAATGAGAAGTGATCACCAGTAGCAGCACACAGGTTGGTAAATCAGTGTCCATGGATGAGCAGGCTTTGCTGTGCACAAGGACGGGAGCACATGGAGCAAAGTCAGACTCCAGTGTGAGCCTGCTGTTCAGGAAAAATCACAGAACCAGCAGTAACATTGTTGAGGTTAGGTTTCTATCCTTTTGTTCCTTTTTATTTGTGGAATTTTTCCCATGCAGTTGCTGAGAAGCACTGATGGTTGGGTGCTTGAGATGGTGGGGATGTGACCTGACCTCGGGGAACGAGGGCTTCTGGTGGCACTCCTCTGGTTTTTGGGAGTTTCTCTTGGAGGGGCAGAGGTGCCATGAGAGTGGGGCAGCTGCTGGCTCTCTCTGGCTGTTGGTTTTTGAGGAAGACAGTTGAAGCTGTTGCTTGGAAAGGGAATTCATTGCTGCTGCCAGAGCCCAACCCAGAGCTGTTTCTTCTGCCATGGGGTGAGCCTCTGCTTGTAAGAGCAGCCACTGAACTGGGGCATTATTAACACCTACCTCACTAAAAGAGGAACCTATCCCCATCTGCTCGGATGCCTGGGATCCTGAGCTCACCCTTCTCTGCCCTTCTGGGAGCCGGGCTGCCGCTGTCCCACCCCCGCTACTTCAAGACTGCTATGAGCTTTCGCTGCCCTGTAACCCCGCAGCCTCTGCCTGCCGAGACCTCCCGCGGTTCCAGCCACAGCTCCGCAGTCTCTGATACATCTCATCTACCACCCCCGGATGTTTGCTCATTCCTGCCATCCCAGCTTGCTGTTTCAGAGAGTCCTGCTGGAGCACCGGGATCGGCTGCCCCAGGGAGTTTGTGAAGCAAATCCTCTCCTCCATCCCTTCCCATCCCGGCCTGGCCGCCATCACCGCGCGCTCCCCGAGCCCGCGCCACAGCGCCCCCTGCAGCCGCGGGGGAATCACCGCACCCGCCCTGCCCGCCGGGAGCCACCAGCGCCCCTGCCGGCCGTGAGCGGAACTGCAGCGAAGGGAAAGCGCCCGCGGCCGAGAAGGGGTCACTGGGCCCCGGCGCTGTTTGTTATCACTGCCAGAGGTGGTGCTGGTTGTTGGCTTTATTAGACATACTGCAAAGAACTGTTATTCCTGGTCTCATCTCTTTTGCCTGAGAGCCCCCTTAGTTTCAAAATTAGAATAATTGGGGGGAGGGGGTCTACATTTTCCATTCCAAGGGAGGCTCCAGCCTTCCTGAGCAAACACCTGTCTTTCAAACCAAGACAAATGTGTATTTAATGTTTCACGAATAAGGAACCTAGGAATGTGCTGAAAGGAGAATTCTGAGTCTACTAAAATTTCCCTAAATACTACCTATTTAGCTTAGTAGATTGATGATATCTAAATAGATGAAATGAATTGTCTACTGAAATATACTTTTTTAAGATTTAGAATTTAAATTATTAGAAGTGAGATAAATTATGGTTGTATCATTAATTCTTTCTCTGTAAAATTAAGCAAAGTAGTATATATTTTTTTACATCTATAATCTTATTTTTATCTTACCAAGATAGGAAAAGTGATTGTGACTTTTTTAGGGAGATCAGTGTGTTTAGGATGCCAAGAAATGTGATAAAAGAAGATGAGTGGGTCTATCTCCAATTAGATTCAGTCCTTATGAAAACAAAGTCTAAGGCTGAAGCAGAATGATACAGAAAACCTAAGAGACAAAAAGCTATCCTCAGTAGCACACAAGACATTATTTAAAATGTTGGTCATGAAAAGCTTTCAAAGGGTGGCAAAAGTATGCTTTGATTCAGTTTCCTTGACGAGGAGAAAAAAAAGCAAAAAACTTCATTAGGATAAAGCTGAGAAAAGTCTGCATGGCACTAAGGGATAAAAGAGGATGTAAGAAATAAGAAGGCATCTTTAAAAAGCAGAACTTATATTTGAGGAAGGGTAATAGGAAGGATCATAAACTCTGGCAGGTTAAAAACACCAGGCGTCAAAAAGAGAATTTGAGAAGCACTTGCAGAGAGTATAAATAAATAAATAAATAAATAAATAAATAAATTTAAAGACTTTAAGAAGTGTTTTTTTGATTTTTTTCCCCCCAGTTTTTCTGAAATAATTCCTTTTCACCATAACTCCAATCGGCTACCATATAGCTAAGAAAAAATGTCCAATTAATTCATGTTGCACTATGTTAATTGACAGAAGCTATTTAAATTATCAAAATAATATGTTTGTGCTGAATAATCAGCTTGACTTTGCACTCTTTTCCAACTCTGTGTCTTGAGCAGGCATCTTTGAGTAACACCAGTGTGAACACATACTCTACAAGCTCTACAACACTCTGATATTACTGTGATAGAGAACATGTCAAATTTAAAGGATGACAACTGAAAAGTGGGAATTTTCTACGAAATTGCAGATGGGAGTTACAGACTGTGTGGGCACCATGTTGATGTGCACACAGATATGAAGAGCGTAAGAACAGAAACAGTCAGACCAAAGAGTCCTACATCTGCTAAAGGCAGTGCCTATAGAGGAATGTAATAGGGCAATACACTTAGAATGGTGAGGGGTGACGATGTCCTAGAACCCTTACATTTACAGCTTTCTAGATTTGAGATGGTGCCCAACTTCTTAGCAACCCTGAAGGCGGCTTCTGTTCTGTGAACATTATCCAGTCTGCAACCAAACCCATTTAGCCTTTCTGTATCAGCAGCACCCTTCAGAACAGGTTCCTGAAAATACTTAGAGAATCCCAAAGGGTCAGGGATCAGCTTTGTGGAGGCACTTTAAAACTCTTACTATGACATTTAATAAGTTTCATTTAATAACTTAGAAAAGCCTTAACTCTGTAAAAAAAAGAGAAGAATCTGCAAAGAAAAGTAAATTATTATTTGCTTTTTATACTTATACACAGATATGTCTTTACTTAAATACTGTGCAGCATATGTATATTAACTTCCAGCATCACAAACATTTTAAAAGGGTATTGTCAACTAAACCTGTAATCTAAGTAAACCACTGCAGAAATATTAATTATGAAATTCTAGGAAAAGGAAATTCTTCAGAAGAAATGTCTTTCTTTAAATATAATTAAGAAGAGTTTAGAGCAACTTATCCTTCGTCTCATGCTGATTACATGGTTTCACAACACACAACAAAAGGATGATAACCAAAGGCCAACACTAATGCTTATTGAGGCTGGATGATTACTCCCTTCAATTTCAATAGGCATTAGAAAATACTTAGGAGGAGCAACAGAGCTCAGAACATCTGTAATTATATATCCCTCTATAGGCACAATTTGGAAGCAAAGCAAATTTTCAGTTTGCCCAGGTCTCCTTCAGCAACTTATTTTGATAAGTGGACAGTATAATAATTAAGTTTCTAATGTTTGTTCTCTATACCCCATTTCTTTTGGGAGTTATGATTTACAGACATTGTGTCCAACAACATAATACCATTTCTATGTGTAAGCCCTCACTCTCCTTGGTCAAACACCTAGAAAATTATCATAGGACTGATTTGTTAAAAATAAACATACTACAAAACCTGTCATTATTAACAGAATGTAAATTAGAATTTGTATGGAAGACTCTGAAAGGAGCCTGCTAATGTGTAAATATTCACATCCAAACTTAATAGTAAAATTGTGGCTTTTAAAGCCTCTTCAAATCAGGGAATGCAATTCAGCTTGCATCACTGAGAAATTTAAGAGTGCAGAAAATGGGAATACTTCTCATAGAGGAGAAGGATGCAGAAGTGTCCTAGTGCTACCTGGGTGGATTTTAAGAGTGTGATGCATAAAACAGAATTGCTTTATACATCACTACTTAGGAGACAGCTTCCTTCTCCATGACATATTACCATGAGACATTCAGTTTTCAGGAACCTTTGTATTTCTTTCCTACTTTATGAAGAGAGCTGCTGGCATTGTACCATACAAAGTACTCTTTGCCTTGACAACAGGAACATACTTAACCAAAACAGATTGGAACTTTTGGCTCACTGAGTCTCTTCCTGTGCTATGAGAGACTTCTTTAGTTTATGAAGTATTTTGCCTTCCTGAGTATCTCTATTGTTGGCCATCCAGATGTTCTGAAATTGCATTAAGGCTCAGATGAGTAAGACACTTGAAGGTGCCTTGTAAGCCTGTATTAAAGGACTTGAAACCTTAAGTCTCCAGGTTATTTATTACCTGACCTGTGGTAAAAAGCAAACTACTTTAGCAAGACAATTTTTTTTTGTAAAGACTTAGTGATGTCCAGTCTGATGTTGATGGTATTTACTTGTGTGTGTGTGTAACGTGTGTGTACACAAATTGCATTAGCTACATGACAACAAATACATTATACACCACTGAGTGAAAGGGATGCCACAGGACAACTCCAAACTGGTGCACTATTCGACAGCTTCTCTTCAGCTCCTTCCTCCTAGCTCAGCATGGACAGAAGAGAAGAGAAAGAAAGACACAGCAGTTACTCTTGGTCTATAACAAACATGGGTGAACCAAGAAAAATGGTTGCATAATTCTGTACCTCAGATTAGGGTTTTCACAGAATTACAGAACCATACAACATCTCAAGTTAGAAGGGACTCATAAGATTCATTAAGTAAAACTCTCCATATACTCATAGGATTACTTAAATCTAAATCATATGAGTAACATCATCCAGACACTCCTAATTCACTGTTTCTATTAGGTTGGTATTTATTACAGAAACACTGGAGTTGCACTAACACTAAACTAGTTTTATTCAGACAGATGTAGCCCCCAATGATGGAAGGAACTTACTGTGTATATGCCATACAAATTCACAAGAGCAACAACCAGAAAGATTCAGAGAGAGTTTACTGCCTCTGTAGGTATTTTGAGATATGTTGTATAAATACATGTATATGTATGTGTGTGTGTTTGTATATATATATGCTTTATATCCATTAAAACAAAACAAATGCCATTAGGAAATTTGATTTTTTGAAACATGCATGCATGCCAATCATGTTTCACTGATTCATGCTAATCAGTGTTATGGAAAAGTACAAGGACTGCAGAAACACTTGGCAGTTCTAAGCATTTCACTGTCCAATAGTAGCATTTTCAACATTCTGTACACTCACATAAAAGACTGAATTTTCTCCATAGGAAATATTGCAAATAGGCATTGCAAATAAAATTAATGAAAGATGCTTAAAAGAGCATTAATGCTTTTGAAAAGAGAGCATAGTCTTAGTTGTCTAGGCTGGGTTTTTAAAACAAGAAAAAAAATGGTGTACAGATTCTATGGCAGTTAACACCTCCATAAGAAGTCCATAGAAACTGTTCCTTTTGATGCTTGAAAGCAGAGTTGGACACTGTATCTGCAACCTTGCTAAACTGGATTATCCCCATTAGAATCCTCTGTTCCCAAACACAGAAGCAGGAGAGTTGAGGAGCAGTGAGTGGCAGGATTTTCCAACACATTGGAGAGACCAGCATACACTGGATATGAATTAAAAAGTATTAATTAGCATTTTCATATGCTAGAATGAGAAAAGCTTCATTGTAGTCTTCTAACCACCTGCATTATTTTTCTAGAAAAATATTCTTGTTTACCACAAAGTACCCAGGAAAGTGATGAACATAAATACAGTAAAGGTAAGAGAGAAACTAAGCAGATTATAATAGACTGACATCTGAAAGGTGTCAAACAATGAAAATGCGTACAAGAGAAATTGTATTTGAGAAAATCATATTACTTGGAAACTACCACTTAGGATCTACATTATCTTGAATCCATAGTGTATCATATTTCAGCTCTAAATGTGTAATTAGCAAGCCACTTTCTCTCTTTTCTGTGCATTTATAGTCCTGCTCTCAACAAGAGTTGTCAAAGTAAGTGGATCAAAAGAATTTTTTCAAAAAGGGAAAGCAGCAAGTTGCATGCAAGCCTCACCACTCCATCATTTCCTTTGTGCTGGCCATCTGAAACGTGTAACAAGAATTTTTTCTTATTTTTTGTTAACAGCCTAGCCTACTGCTGGCACATTACACAAAAATGAAACATAAAGAAACGCTAGGAGGCTCATCCCTTTTTCTATTTTCATTTGTGCTTATTAACAAAAAATATGCTTGCATTTTAATGCAACAGAATTCTGCTTGGAGTATACTGTAGTTTTGGTTGTTTGTTGTTTTTTGTTGTTGTTGTTGTTTTTTTGTTTTGTTTTGTTTTGTTTTTTGTGGTGCTTTGTGAATTGTAGCTGAGATACAACTAATTTTCTCCAGAGCAGCTAATATGTGGATCTGTGTGTTGAGATTAGTGCTGGAAACAGTATCAATAATAGAAGGATGTTTTAGTTACAGCACTTGCACAGAGCCAAGGCCTTTTATGCCCTTCACCTCCACTCTAGTGAGTGGGCTGGCTGTGCACAAGAAGTTTGGAAGGGACACAGGTGGGATAGCTGACCTGCAATGACCATAGGGATATTCCAGACCATATGGCATCATGCTCAGTGTATAAAGATGGGAGAAGAAGGAGAAGAAGGAGAGGACGTTGGCATTTGTCCTTCCAAGCCACTGCTATGCATGATTGAGCCTTGCTTTCCTGTCTGCCCATGGAAAATGGAGAATGAACACCTTATTTTGCTTTGCTTGCATGCACAGCTTTTCCTATTAAACTGCCTTTTATCTCAAGCCATGAGTTTTCCCACTTTCACATTTCTGATTGTCTTTGACATCCCCCTGGGGAAGACTAAGCAAAGGGTTGCCTGGTCTTGAACCATGACAAGTGCCTAAATTGAAGGGGAAAAAATAATTTAGAAACACTAAAGTGGAACTGAAACTTCTGAGTACTCATCTTTCTTGATCACTGGGGCTTAGATGGCCAACAATATATATTAATAACACAAACAAGGAAATGTACAGGAAAACACAGAATTAAAAGGGAAGATCACTTGATTTTTATAATAAAGGAGTCTAAAAGAATTTCCAAAGGTAATTTAAAATACCATTTTATTCTAAAAGAATGGTTTACTTCATCTGTCTAACAGATGTCTTTGACTGACATCTATGTAGACTTTGTCCATACAGATTATCTGCAACTATACAGAAATACAACTTGTTCCAGAGAGGTGTGAAGAAAGCAACACTCTCCTCTGAACTTTCTCCCTATAAGGAAAATTTTCTATTTCTAGTCTGTTTCTAGTTCAGCTAGCATTTTGTTTGAAGGCCATTTCTTATTTTGTCAGGTCTAGATGGCCTACATTTCCTTTAAATTTTTAAAGAAGAATCTAGCTGAAAGCATTTAATAATTAATACGTTTAACTTTCTTTCCTTTGGAGACAGATTTCCATGGCTGACTTAAACAGTGTCACCCTTTTGCCTCTTGAAACACTTAAGCTACTGTGAAAAAAAAAAGTAAAAACTTATTGCAAATATCCCTAAACATGAGCATTCAGATCTCAAGGTATAGCCAGGTATTTATTTACTTATCATCTTTCAGTTGCTGAGTCCTGTGAATCAGTATCAGTGCCCTAATTACAAAAAATGCTCATGACATTTTAAGAATATATGGATGATCAAAAAGATGGGTAGAAGATAGATTTTTGGCACAAAATTTGTTATAAAAAGGGTTATTTTATTTTCTGAAGAAAATGTCCTCAAGATACACATTAATCACTTGTTAATTCCTTAGAGAAAAGGAGAAGCTGACACAAAAGCAAGAGTCTCACTGTAATAATTTCTGGCTTTTGCCCCCACAGAAAGGTAAGACCTCATTAGTTTTATTGTTTAAAATAAAATAAGTGCAAAGTAGCTTACTGCTGCCTTTGTTCCCAGATAACATGTGGGAAGGCATATTCCTGAAAGGAGTAAGAACTTTCATTAGACATGAGCAGGTTATATAAGAGAAACAAGCCTGAACCAGACATCATGATTTTTCTCTACAGTCTTTGAGAAGTTTAACTTTTCACTTTAATTAGTGACACATCACTGATACTGGCTCAAACTAGAACCCAAATATTAACTTGTGAAGTTAGGGAACATTGCACTGCCCACACATCTTTGGATGAGGTCTACATAAAGGAGGGAGAGAGATCTCTTTATGCAATGAAAGATTTACAAGTTGACACCAATGAACATAAGGCAGTCACTTGAAGATTTTATCAGCCATCCCGGCAAGACACTTGGTGTTTTGCCAAGACTGTGCTTACCACTAAGTACAAGTCACTGTTTTGGATTTTAATGGTACAGAAGGCAGACATTAGGACTACCATATTATTAGGTGCATGTGTTCCACATAAGCACAACAAAAATACCCCACTGTAATTCTCATGCATTGGACACTGTCTACATCGGAGTAGTAATATGAAATATTACATTAACACATAGAAATATGATTGGAGTCTGTGTACAAGTGCTTTTCCTCAGGGCATCTTGCAGCATTTTGCCAGCTTGCAACTCCACAGCTCTCTGCCAGCCTCAGCAAGGCAGCTCCAACGCATCTCAGGTATCGCACTCATTCTCTGGAGGTTAGGGAAGAGTGTGGTACAGCGAGTCAGAAAACCAAACTAATGTCTGGAAGGCAATGGAGCCTGGAATAATAGTAACAGCATCCTAGAGAAATCCATGTCTCTGTTGTTAAGGATGAATATAGTTAGCTGTTTGTGTTTTTCCTTTATGTGTTCTGAACTTCTACAATAAGCTGCTTATACTTGAACATTATATATAGATTGCCTTTTAATAATATGACAAGATTGTCATTTCTACAATAGATGCCATACTGATGATTTGGTTTCTAAACATGTCTTCTTTTCTGTCTTCTCTTATAAATTATGAATCTAATTCTCTAATGAATATATGAATGTGAATTCACAAGAGGAAAAAATGAAAGATGAATGCAGAAACAATAACTCAGAATGAGTTTACTTCTGCATCTGGGAACATTTCTGTTCCATTACAGCTAGAAATAACATTTTTCTGTCTGTTCTGAAAATCTTTATAATGTGAAACTCTTTTCAGTGAAATATGTACGTACTACTTACTACTGTGTATGACAAAGTAGTAAGTAAAAGGCACATAAGGCTCTCTGATTATCATCTCAAGAGTTCTTTGCAGTTATACTTTTTTTTCCCTCTGCACAATTACTTTGCTCTATATGCCTTTTATGAAGTTATAGGACTTAATGCTCAAATTACTGTGGATTATTTTATGTGAAATTGGCTGCAAAGACTCTACTCTCTGCTTTCCCCACTGAAAACAGAACCCAAAGCCTAGTATCCTATCATCACCACTACCAGATAAGCAAAAAGTATTGGACAGCCCATTGTACAAAGGTAAGAAAAAGAGTGTGAGAAAGTGACATAAGCAGGCTCCACAGAATTATAGTACAATTCCAAAATGAAAAGTCGTAGTGTACAACAATTCAAGACACAGAGCTTCCTGCCACCAAAACCAGCTGTGTTATTTATACTGGTGGTTGGCAGCAAATGGCAGTGAGGAATACAATTTACTTCTTTACATACCTGTATAATCTCTTAGTTGAAATACTGATTATACTAACTAGGATCCTACATGAGGGTTGCTTAGTTTTTTTTTCTTTGGGTTGTTTTTTTTTTCTTGTGGGTAGGAGGGGAGTTGGGGTTTTTTTAAGCTTCATGGAAAACTGTTTGCAATATTTCAGTTGTGTGTGGAGGAGAAATTATTTACTAGTTCATATTTTATACTTGATGCTATTCTTCTCCAAAACACCAACTTCTACAAACATTAAGGAAAAAAATTCCACTCATGTTATAACAAGTGGTTTACATTTTGAGCAAATTTAGATGCAGGATGAGAATGGTGTTTTACATTTTGTAATACTTTCAGAAGGTCTTTCACCGTTCCATTAAGAAGGGGAATTGATTCTTCCCATATAGCCTTTGTATGAAATCATGGAGTTTCTGTGGGGTACCATGTCCCGCATTGTCTTGAAACACAGGTCTACATTTATGGTGACAGCATACACTGAAGAAATTCTAATACTAGTAACATGAAAAGTTCCCTAATGCTTTGCTATAAACGAAGCCCAATGCATTTGTTTTTAAAGCATGAAGACTAATAATGCAGGAGGCTTATTTCTGCAGGGGAAAATAGTCTTTAAAGCTAAATAACATACTGTGTTAGAAAGAAAGAAAATATTACTGCAAGCAGTGCAGTATCAGCCTATCTTCAGTGATTTCATCTGTTGGAAGTAGAAGTAAATGTACTTCCATGTTTTTTGTTTTTTTTATTTAGAGGGAAAACTATTAACTTTGATCTCAGATGGCACTGAAATCTGTCCACAGCTGAAATTATTTAGCCCATTCATGCATCCATAATGAATCCTTATCCATACTGTCTGATTTTCTTGCCCCCTCTAAGCCTCTTTCTGCTTCCCTGTTTTGCTCAGTTCCTAATTTATAAGCCTGAGGTTGTCCTACTCTTCTTTCTGTGGAGATGTATTGGAACTAGACATCAGGAAACATTCAGTGGTTTTTCCATAGTTTGCAACGTGCACAATACATCGGGGATTATGCAAGATTTACCACGGATAAACACAGGCTTCTGTTATAATTTCCTAATGAAGATTATCAGTGACATTTTGAAGAGTTAATAAAACATTTTTATATTGTTTGTATTCCTGCAAGAATATCCTAATTCTGGGAAGTTTTGTTACTTTTCTCCTCCACTCTGGTACCACAGATATGTTCAAGAAACCCCTCCTGATCTGGAGGGAGCAAGCTGGAATCCCTGTGGAAAGAAACACTGCAAATGCTGAGTCAGTAAATAAGCAGCTTTGCATGCAATTTTTCAGAATATAAGCCATTTGCTATAATTTCCCAATTGTGTTAGAATTTGGTATTTATTGAAATTATTATTCTGACATCTTTTATTTACGAGCAGAAGATGATATTGGATTTGGGGATTTAAACATTATCGTCTACCCTTTTTTTGGAGATTATAGTGTGGTTCTGATGCTAAATATAGTTTGTCAGATGCTTTCAGTTTTCAATAGCATAATTAGATGTGAATCTATTGTTATCCCTATTTACTAACAACTCTGCTGTAGTGGTATTTTCTCTCAGAACATTGAAATTAAGGAGGATTACTGTCAATGCTGCAACAGTGTTGTATACCCTCACTGAATTCCCATGACTAACACTGTATGAGACAATCTGACTACTTAGCTGAGAAATGGCCACTGAGCAGTGAAACTGAATATTCACCAGGGACACTATTCTTCACTAAATGACAAGCATCAAATGGATCAAATTTATCTCAAATATTAAGTCACTGCGTTTTGCTTTGCAAATATTTCTGAACAAGTTATAGCTACATCTATTAAACAGTATTTCATTACTAAACAAGACTTGAAATTGTGATATTCCTAAGCCATCTCCTCAGTAACTCGTTGAAATGACCCTTTAGGCAGAGACTTTTAATCAGAATTACTGTAAATCAAACAAATAAATGAATTTGGACTGTGGTACCTCTGACCAGTTCTCTGTTCACTTGTTTGTTAAACATGTGAACAGGTTTCCATATTTGTTTTTAGAGAAGATATTCAACATGAGGTATTATTACACTGACTGACAATCAATGCAGATTGACAATCTGCACTAGCCCCCAACAACCTGCCCCCAGAATATTGTTATTTTGTCTTTTGGTAAAATATCAGTTATTGATGTTTAAATACGTGAATTCTGAATGTTCTTTATAATTATCTCTAAATGAACTAACTGCGTGTGTATTAGCTATACATTAAAATAGATTGGCAAATGAACACAGACTAATGAAAAACTAAGGAAGCATATAGAAAGATGCTGTCTTCACCCCACTCAAGTGTACACTGCTTGAGAAAAATGAGATATGTAGAATCCTTTCATCTCATCAGAGAACTCTATTCCTTCAAAGAAAAAAATACCCTGGTGATGTAATAAAATCCATTGCTTTTTTCTGTACAGAGCTTAATTTCTTAGACCGTTTAGACTACAGCATCTTTTGCACATGGGAAATTGAATTGAAATAATTTTCTTAGCATTTGTAATAGCAAGTAATTGCAAACACATCATGTTGCTCTTTCTTTATAAATATGTTTCAGCTTAACCAAAAATGCATGTAAGATGAAGAGCTTTGAATCACCTGTGGTTTTGAATTCTACCCAGAGCTTTATTCTGTCCAGGAATGGAACAAAGTAATGGAAAGGTATCTATTCCAATCTGCCACTGTGTTAGGTGCTGTTAAATTGGATTACACACAAAGCTGAATTTAGTGTCCCACATGACAAAGCAAATATCTGCAAGTACAAATAGCTGCTTCAAGGGATTTATTTCAAGAAAGTGCTAGTAGGAAATGATATTTCACTGATGTTAAATGTTTCAAGAGGGCAAGACTATCTAACAACAAAACATGTCAGAGTTCTATTATAGAAAGGCTCACCCAAGATATTTAGAGAACAAATTCTAAAATTAAATGTTACATCTAAAGCGGATTGAGGAAGGACGCAAAAAAAAATACAGTGACATTTGAAAGTATAGATATTTTTGCCAACCCATGACTTCATTACTTTATTTTAGCTGCTATTTATCTTAATATAATTTGGCTTACTGACACAATACAAACCAAGGAACCCAAGGAACTTCTGCAAATTATTTTTTTTCTTCTCTAATAAAATCTCTTTAGTATTCTAAGGGTAGACCTTCACCAAGTATCAGCACGACTTCCATAGGGGATCTTTTCTGCTAGTGTCATTCTTTGGGCTTGAAAGGAATTCTTTCCTTCTGGTCCTGCTTCTCACATTCCTAGTGAATAGGATCTTATGACCAGCCACAGCCACAAGAGATTGACCCAATTTTCATAACACCTTTACTCACGTGCCAGCATTTCTCTCTCTTTCATTCTTCCCCACCATCAATTCTTTCAGACACAATTGCAGAGTCATGTGTTTACATGTAAGATGAGATAGGAAAGGAAGAAAGCAGATGATGTAAATGCTAAAATTCTTTATTTATAGTTTTCGTTTTTTAAGGAATGGAGTGCACTGATTTCATTAGCAGCTTTAGAAAGTGGCAGAAGCTAAAGCAGTATACAGGAAGCCTAAGAAGGCAGAGAAAAACAACAAATTTTATGGGGATATTGAAATACAGGCGTAATGTGGCGAGGGATGGACTCAAGGAGGTCACAGCTCAACTTCTAGTCCTGATATTAGTGTCTGTCTTTTCTGCAAGCCTCATCACACATATTCTGAAATTACTCCTTATAGAAACTGCATCTCTGTTACCTCCCCTCAAAATCCTGCATTTATTTGTGTTCTTCATTTATTTGTGTTCTTCATTGTGCACCTGTTAACTTCTAAGCGCTATGCTTTAACAGTTACCCGTTCTTGCAAGGCATTTCAGAACACACTTGCAGCACTCAAAAGCAGAATATCCTGCATATTCCTTCTGGCATCAGCTGCATTACACTCAAAGCATTTATCATCAGTGTGGCTCTTTGAGCCTTCCCAGGATCGCACTTCCCGGTGTGACGCCCTTCTGAACAAAAACTTCAGTTAATCAATTCTCATACTATGAGAGCTCATGCTGCACTAACACCAGTATTATTTCATGGTGAAGCAGATGTTTTAAGAATTCACGCAGCAGCTTCAGGGAGGGTTGTTCTACAGCTAAATACACCAAGAAATCCTAAAATATAAACCTGCATAGCAAAAAATGCATTACTAACCATACTAAAGCTTATGCTATATCAGCAACATAAACTGCTTCATAACAGACAAAAAATGGCAGAAAAGGAAGCTAGACACCAATTTAATAACTACCTATTTTGTGAAGTATGACACTTTCAAACAAACCCCACACCCTTTATACCTTGAAAACCTTTCTCTTTTTTTTTTTGCAGTATGCATTATAAACCAATCACAGAATTTAAATTAAAAAATCAAACTTCGTTTCCCCTTAATGTATTTTTTTTCCTGTATTGCGTTATTTAATGCACAACTTTCTGGAAAAAAAAAAAAGTGGAAATATTTTTACTTTCACTGGTATTGTCAAACTAAAACAAAATAAGCAAAAATTAGAACAATTAAAAGAAAAATATAAAAAGCATTATTAAATTGGAAATTTAAACCCATCATGATTTCTGAAAGAATATAGTTTTACTATTTCTTTTTCAAAGAAAACAAAAGAAAACATAATCTTTTCTTATTTTGAAGAATAAATGACTATTTCAGTGATTCCTGTGGTTCAGGAATTCTGTTTCTGCTACAATCAAGCCATCCTGTCACCCCATGCAGAACCTCATTCCCTGACAAGGATTTAGGTCTACTAAGAGGTCTTACTGATCTGTTTCATGACTTGCTTATTTGGCAATTTCTTGAATAGTGTAGGAGGATTACATTAGCTTTGCATGTCATGGAGAAAGAATATGCAGAAATGCCCATGAATATTGAACTTCAGGGTATTGTTGAATTTTGTACAGTTCAAAGATCACTTTTTGAGTAACTGGGTGAATGCTTTGGAAATGGGCAGTGAAGACAGCATGAGAGGACCGTAAAAACAAAATTATGATAATACTTAAAACAATAAAAAAATATTTTGTGATCACTTGTTGTTAAAACAAACAAAAAAAGAAACAAACCAACTCTCAACATTTCCACCCTGAGGGACAGTGACGTGGCTATGGCATTCATGTCTAGACAAGAGAAATTAATTTTATCTGCACAGATTTCTCTTTAGCATCTAAGGGGGGTGGGAAGCAGTCATTAAATTTAAATCATAGTGCTCTAAATGCTGAAGTATGCTGAAGTGCAGATAGACGCTCCCACTCTACACACTGTTGTGCACAAGCAGTGCAAGACAGGTGGTAATCCCACTGGATTGCTCAGTGGGAGCATCAGCAATGTCCAGTCACTGAACCCTGTGTGAGTATGGTTTGAATAGCAATGGCTTGAGTCCCTGACCATGCTGGACTGGCTTTCCAGATAGAAAAATTCACAGAGCTATGAAATAGGTTAACAAGTAACACTACATCTATGCCGTATCATGACACAAGCTGTTTATACAAATGGGGTTTTTCCTCCCACTTTATGAGATATTTTAGCATGCTGTTGAAATATTCTTGCAAAAATTATCTCACAATATGTCCAGCTGTTCTGCCAACATTGTATCTGTGCTTGTTATTAGCTAAAAAAAAAACCCCACTGAGGTAGCAAAATTCAAGTATTGACTATTTGTTTAGAAACAACCAGAAATTATGCAACTTTAAGCAGCGGCAGATCCCCAGAGCATTTTTAAGTAGAAAACCTCTTGCTCTCTACAATACACCCACATTTTTTCCATACACAACTCTAGAATAAATAGTGATTTTGTTTATATCTCCTCTAACTTTCCAGGCAGCAGAATTCCTATGATATTTTGAAATTCTCCATCATCTAAGGCAACCCTTTTAAATGCAGTCCCAGAGCGACCAAGACTACAGTTATAGCTTTACTTCATGAAATTGCACTGCAAATTCCTGAGCTTAGAGGTCCATTTATCCAATTTCTTGCAAGGGCTCTTTCAAAAAGTTTTGAAAGGCAGCTAAAGTAACAGCCAAACATGAAAACTCCAGTGGCCCTGTTCCTTCTGGAGCAGCTACAGAGGCTTCACCTGGAGCACATGCCAGGGGAGCTGCCAGCGGCGGGGTGTGTAATATAATTTGGTATAGCAGCCTTCAGAACAGAGACTGGCAATATTGCTACCCTAGCAGAACTGTCTCCACTAAGCTCTGCTACAACCCTCTGCTTCTGTTTGTCAGACTGTAGTGCACCAGAAGTGACAGTACAGCAAGTGTATGTCACACATGGCCCTCTGACCACCTACCCTAAATGCATATCCTTTAGAGGATTTCTGAGACCAGTTGCATGTCACAAAGAATACAGGTGAGCTCATGGGTAAACAAAAATGTGCCTAAAGGACTAGTCATTTTTTTGACCTCGGTGTTGCCATCCTCATTAGAGGTTGTTTCCTCTCAAAAGAGCTTTTGTTTTGAAAACTGCAGAGAGAGAGGCTTCTGGACTTTTTCCTGAACTGACATTTCACCAGAACATGCATCCACAGGGCTGTTCTTTAACTCTGCCCTTCGGTGTTTGTGTTCTATTTCCTGGAATCTATAGAATGTTTTTCAAAATATAGATGGTGAGAGCTAAGCTGACAATTTTAGAGGAGAGGAAAAGGCCAATTCTATATTCAAGGTGAAATGTAGCTCACTTCACGACTTAAACAGAACTTGTAAAAGAAGGAGAGCAATCTTCTTATGCAGACAGATAGTGATATGATAAGGGGAATATTTTAAATTAGAAGAAGAGAGATTTATATTAGATGTGGGAAAGAAATTCTTTACTGTGTGGGTGGTAAGGCACTGGCACAGATTGCCCAGAGAAGCTCCATCCCTGGAAGTGTTCAAGGCCAGGTTGGATGGGGCTCTGAGCAACCTGGTCCAGTGGGTTGCATTCCTGGTCATGACGTGGGGATTTGAAAGAGATGATCTTTAAGGTCCCTTCCAACTCAACCCTTCTATGTTTCTATTACTCACATCAAAATTATTCAGACTGTGTACCCAGGTAGCAAAAGACAAGGAAATTATTTAAAAAAATATATCAGGAAAGAGCATTAACACCCCAATCTTTCCAGGACACTGAAGACTACTAATGGCTGCCACGGTTAAAACCAAATATACTTATCACAAAATAAAAAGACATATTTGGGAGAGCTACCAAACTCCCTTTCTCATAAACAAATTATAATCAATATGGCTCATTTAGGAGTGGAAAGTTTATGTCCAGTTAGGAAATGTGATATGGAATGAGTAAGAGGCTCATCTGGGATCATTAAAAACAGTGAATCAGCTCTGGCTGTCTGCAACTTACATGTTTTTCTCCCCTGCTTGACTCAACTGAGTCTAGTTGGCCATTGGAAAACCTGTAGGATAAGATTTTCAGGAAAACATTAATCTCAGCTACAAGTTGAGGCTGGTTAAAGCTGGTTATTGAAAAATCTCATTTCCTCTGTCTACATATAGTTTCAGATATTGTAGATGTGAGGTTTTGGTTTTTTCTAGATTAATTACACTTACTATACTTAAAAAATATTTTGCTCCCAGTCTTTTTCTTTTTTTGTAAAAATCCAGCCAATAACAAGAAGTAAATTAAGTAGATTTTAATAATCTTGCCAAGTAGAACTGTAAAACTAAAAAACCAAACCAAAAAACCCCCAAAACCAAACCAACCAACCAAAAAAAACCCAAGAAAAAAAGTAGTTATATATTTTAAAGATCTTAACTAAGATGCAGAAAGATCATTAATACTGGTTACATACATTGACAGGAGAAATAACATCCCAGAACATTGGAAAGTCAAATGAGCAACTTTACAACAATCATAACAATGTTATTGTTTAATAAATACATATTTTCCTAACCCAGATAGAGAAATAATCTGAAAAGGTTTGAAAAGATATGAGAAAATGAAGGCCATATGGATTTCAAACCTCCTTGCTACTGTTTTGCTAGTAAGTTTTGCTAAAATGTATAAATTTTGTATGTAACAGACATGGTGACACTGGCTAAGAACTCAAAGGGATTATAGCAAAGTGCTTACATTAACAGCAATCTAAATTACAACTGTTGGGTGAAGGAATAATAATGATATCAGAAAATACACCACTAACAATTATTCATTTTAAGTGTTCCCATTAACAAAGTTGCACTACATAAATAATTAATGACTGCCTAACACATTTAAGTTTTTGAAAATTCACCTATGGAAGCTATTTAAAAACTAGATGACTACAGCATTCTCAGTTAAAAAAAACCCAAACAAACCAATCAAACCAAACCCTGAAAACCCCAAATGTTAAAAATTACAAAGAAAGCAAATGCAGTAGGCGAGGCCAGTTTTTGGTGAATGTCCATAGTAGTTCCTATATTGTTCCATGTGATTATTTCTGTTAACAGGGCAAGTAGTAGCAATGAGAGCAGCAAGAGAACGAAGGTATACTTTATTTATCCCTAATGCTGCCCTATGGAATGTTTTCTTTTAAGGGATAGATAGCAAAGCAACAAAGTAGTAACTTTTGTTAAACTAAGAGAGGAAGTAAGAATGGTACATTAGCCATAACACAAGTCACATCCCAGCAGATCACCTTGGATCTCTTTGCAGTCAATGAAAAAAGAGTTGTGTTTTCTAGGACAGAAAAAATAAGATTTTGAAGGATTTCCCCACGTGCATTGGATGCTTTCCAACTATATAACAGCAGCCTAGTTGTGTAAACTCTTGCTCTATACAGTATTGATAATGCCTGTGCAACTTTTTAAACCTGAAACCCTCTGTATCTACCCATCATATTGTAATAAAATGTTTTCAGAAGTCAGTTCTTCTGGGTATAAAGATCATCAGAAACAAAAAGACCTGAGGCTCAAGTCTTTCAGAGACCATGCTAAGATATATTATGTTTTTCTCTAATGAGGCATCCCAGAGTCTTGACACTATTGGCTGATGTCAAGACATCCCCCAAATTATAACAGCAATTGCTAATAGCATTCACATTTTCAGCTTGCTGTATATAAATGCCTTATAGTCACTTTCTTCTAAATACTAGCCTGGGTTTAAGTATCAAAAAAAAAAAAAAATCCCTCAGAACCTCATTATCTAATATGGCATTTTAACTGTTTTGGGGTTTTTTTAATCCCTTTTGACATATTTTGCCTAATATTTTTTTTTCCCAGTTCTCAAACCCCATCCATCAGGATCATCTCCCACTGCCAATTTTTTCAGACCAGCAGTCTGAGGTGGTGGTTGATTTCAGCCCAAGTCTGCTTGCACAGTTCATCATTCTCTTCCTCCACCAGAGAGATGGAAGAGATGATGATGATGGTACCTTTAACCATATCGTGCTCCACCTACACTGTGCAGAGGCAAACAGCCTGTGCTTTGAAGCATGTCAAAGGACCTGCTTGGTGAAATGCTGTGATTTTTATTTTTTCCCCCCAAAAGGCCCCCCTCACTGCATGTTTTATCCCATAGTTTGAACCAGAATTAGTCTTTCATGGCACATTCAGCTTTGTCTTGATACATTTTTGACATCCCTCTTAGACATAAGTACTTTGAATACACTCTGTCTCCATTATTTAACCTCAGGTAAATTCCAAAGCTTATTGCTTATATTTTTATACCAATATGCTTTTCTGGGAAAATTCCTCAAGTATTAATAATGCAATTTTACTTATTCTTCTTAGTTTGAACTGAACACCCATGTAGGTGCCAATAGCATTGGAACTATCACTGCTAATTTATTTTCTGTAAGAGTAAAGGATTCCAGTGTCATGGCATTCTGGGGAGACTTCCAAATTAGATGAAGTTTTAAAATTGCACCTGTCTTTCACTGAACATTTTTTCATTTCATTTTTGTCTTGGCAGCTTGTATTATTTAGACCTTTGAAAACCAGACAGATGGATTTCTAAATCTAACTGGTGGACCAGTAAGAAGGAAAAACATGGAATTATGCTAAATAGGTGCTGAAGTAGCCTCAGTGCCTACAATAACATATCAACCATTTTTCCATTCCAGCTGGGTGCTAGGCACCTTTACTGAACTGTGAGGCTCGCACACGGAAGAATTCTCTGTACTTCCCTACTCTATGCCTGCACTCCTTACCCTGACTTTCTCTGGAAGAGTAGAGGAAAGGATACTTCCTAAATTCATCTTGAAAATCAAATAATCACAAATTAGAACCTAGAAAACAGGAATTAAGCTAATAAGTGGCTCTCACAACACTAAGTTCTTCTGCTTCTCATATGACTTAAAGTGCTTTCTATCTTTTAAAAATAATTATGCATACTGTTTCTATGACAACCAACCCAGATCCCTAATTAGCTTCCCTTGGTACTACTACTACTACTACTACTACTACTTCTACATGGAAGAATAATAATAATTTCCTGTGGACAGATTTCCCATGTCTGTGCTCTAATTCAAAGCCTGACCTGTCCTGGATTACATACAGTATACCAAGAGCCTCCAGCTTTGGAGAGTTTTTTTTTTCCTTCCAAACCCTTTCTCCCTCTCTGGTTTGGAAAGAGATTGGCAGCTGAGAGATGCTGCAGCAGCATGGAAAGAAACATGCCATAAGCTGATTTTATTCGGGTTCAACAGGAAAATTAATTCTAGTCACATGATCAAACATTTATGGATCCTAAGGGAAAATCAATATTTTCACGTGACAAAGTTTCTCTGTGTCTGCATGATTCCTGCCTTCAAGGTCTTGTATATTACCAGGACAACTACAGTATCACTGTTTTATTTTGGTCTTGCATCTCACATAAGAACATTCAGCAACTTTAAGAGTTTGAGCTGCAACGTGATAACACAAATCCACACACTGTTCTATATAAAGTCCTTCAATCTCTTCTGATAAACTCATTTAATCTCCCCTTATTCAATGATAACATTAAAATTTCAGTATGTATGCTTAGCTAGGAAAGACTGTTTTGTTGCTGGCTGGTGGTGTTGTTTGTGTTGGGGTTTTTTTCTGAAAACGGCATAAAACATAAGCAAGACTTTTCACTTAGAAATAAAATAAAATTTATTAGGAGAAATGTGATGAGGTTTTAAAATGTGAAAACTCAGTAATTATCAAGTGAACACTACTGGACAGTGAATTGCTAAAGTATGAGTGGTGTCACTAGAAATTTTATAGAAATATGGTTAGCCTAGATGACCTAGTGCTGTATCTTTTCTCCTGCTTCTAAAGCCTGTGATGGTAGGCTGAACTCTTTTCCTGTGAGAAACCTATGAGACATCATTGATTTCTTATATTCTCTCTCAAGTGCTTGATACAACACCACCACTGAACTGGTGATCCAAAAATGAATTCTGAGCAGTTCTCAAAAAAATCCAGATATTTCCCTCATGCTTTCTTGTTCACTTTTTTCCCAAATTATTGGTTTTGCATGTGATACATCTATGAACACATATTTTTCCTTTAGGGGTTTCATGGTGAATGCAGGTGAATTTTGATTCATGCTTCACAGCTAAAAGTTCCACTTTCTGCATTCAATCATCAACTTTGCATCAATTTATATTCTTTCCTAAATCATGACTTCAGAGATTATAAAATGCTAATTATGACTGACATTAAAAAATCAAGGCAGTCAAAATTTAGAAATAAAATCTTTAAAATAATTCACTTTTTTAGTACTTCTAAACGGTCATAAGCAGTGCTGCTATTTAAAATTAAACTATGCTGTTCTCAAGGCTTAGATTATACTTTCCCCAGGTCCCTCTAGAAACACTTTGACATATGTTTATATGCAACATATATAACTTTATATATATATAACTTTATAGTGCAACTTGTATTCAGTATTTCAGGGTGCTTCACAACCTGTGCCACTCTCCCATCACCACTACTGCCATAGTGTCTTGTTTTTGGCCCAGGACAGGATTATTTTCTTGAAAAAGCCATGAGAGGGCAGAGCCTGGAGCAAGGGTGGGGGATGAAGCAGTCAGGGTGGGATGCTGCTGGCTGCCAGTTGCGTAGGGCTGGGCTCAGTGACATTTTCCTCTCTTCTTTAGTTATTAATATCAATGCTGTTATTGTTCCTTTTCTTGTCTTATTGGGGTTACTGGTGAATTGTTCCTATCTCAACCCCGTGGTCTTTGCCTTTTGTGCCTCCAGCCACAGGAGGTGGGGAAAGAGAAGGGAAGGGTAAGCAGGTGACTGGCAGTGTGGTTTGGAGTCTCGGGGGTGGGGGGAGAGAGAGGGGAGCACCAGATTGGGGGGGGTACCATTCCTAAGCCAAGACAGTCACAGTGCTTTGTGGACACGGCATGAAGACACAATGACAACTGTTTAGAACATACGTTTCTTCAAGGATACTCATATTAAAACTTTGCAAATAAAAAGATGATGCTTAAAAAAAGCATAGGTGGTAACAAAAAAAAATTCCAAGAACTTTTTTCTCTTATTTGCTTCTCAAAATCACAATTTTTTCTAAGCCTCATGCTCCTCACAAATTGATTGAGACCTTCCTTCCACCATCACACAACTCCGGTGAGAACTTAGAAAGGGAAACCTTTGAAAAATGGTAGTTTTGTCAGTCTTTAAGAAAGAAGGACTAATCACATGACCTATCAATGTCACAGAAAACAAGGATTTTTCAGTTACTTGCAGAGCACTGACTGTATAGCTGTAACTCCTTCATAAATCAGAAACATAATCTTGGACTGCTATTCAAATTTCATCGAAATTTACCATGAAATTAAATCATTTATTTAACACTAGCAAAGATAATTTGAAGAGTTTTATTCTGCTTTGTTTTATGCTCTGCAGATTTTAAATTATTCTCTCTACCATATAAACCAAAAAGGAATTTCCTTCTAACTGTTGGCAGTGCTTTCCACCTGCAGAAGACCATCCAGTGCAAGCTGTGATTTATCTGTCAAATTTATCTGAATTTGTCTGGCTTGGGTCATACTGGATGATTTGATCTTTTCTATCACTGCTCTAAATTAAGCAAGTCTCAGTGTTCCCAACAACTTTGGTTACATTTGCATGCACTCTTTCAAAAGCATGACACAGCTTCATGGCAATCAAGAAATACTCATAGACACCCATTAGTGCTCTCAGTTGTTCAGTTGCAAGTATAAATTAATAAATTAACCTAGCATCATAAAGAGACCTTAACCTTAAAAGTCAACTTTTGTTCCAACAGTACTCTAAATAATAGATCATTATTAGGTGAAGAAGAAGTTATTTATCCTATATAGTATAAACCAACTCCAAATAAGTTTTTCTGTGGGATGTTCCATATAATTAGGATTTGATTCATCATGCTAAAAATATTAGCATATCTTACTTGGAAATTAATAATTATTTTTGTACAATTACCTTTAAATTTAGCTGGGATCTTATAAAATGAAACATAATTCCTTCTGATGGTGGTTGTATCCAAGCATTTCAAAAACACTTGAATATGACTGATGTCAGTACAGCGTCAGATCAGGTGTGCTTTCTGGAAAATAGTTAATGATTCTCATTTAACACATCCACTTAACCTGCATGCATCAGCTATGTCCCCAGGATTTGCTATGAGCTCAAAATGATATAGTCTTTAATTACTGAAAGCTTCCATCTGACTTCACATATACTAGAAGTGCATCCTTTTCCACAGTGCCCTGGTTCACGGAGAAGCTTAATCTGAGCTGTTAAAACCAAACATCTTTCACACATTCCTAGCACTTGGGGGTTTGGTTTTGACACTTGAGAAAGTCATTTGCTGCCTTTGCACAGTAGTCTTTTCTACTTCAGCTTGAGAAAAATATCACCTTCTGTCTATGTAAAAGTAGCAAAAAGTAAGTACTTGAACAGGAGGCTTCAGGAAATAGTGTTAATTAAAGCAGTATGTTAAAAAAAATTAGTGACACAATATCAACACCTACTAAAAGAGAAAACAAGAGTTTCTGAACACAATTTTCCCTTTTTTCTCTGGAGCTCATTTACAGCCTGATTATCAGCTGCAACCTCACATGCAGCTCACAAGGACTGAGAGCTGCAGCTCTATTCAGCATACTTGAAAATAAGGCTGCAAGCACCTTCTGTTTATCTACTCTGAAATCCGGGTCTGCTGCCACTGCTCTTTTTATTTCTTTGAAGAAGTGCATTTTAGAAACAAATCTCTAGATATTCATTAAATATGTATTGCTTGGATGAGCTTAATAATTGAGCTTAAGAGCAATTTCGACATTAAATTCTTTGAAAGGCCTCTCAAAATCCTAACCAGTGCATGCTTAACTGTTTTTTTTCTTTTTGAGGATCTTATTTTAGGATGAAATATGTTGGAGTATTTTTAACTATGTGAAATGTGAACTTTTGTGGATTATGTTATTCACAAATATTACTTAGTTTAAAAAATGGTTTGGGGCAAAACAACAACTATTATTATATTTTTGATATAGTGCCTGATCATTTATTTTTTGTCAAGACCAAAAATAACCAGCTAAACTTTTCATATGCAGAAAATATTTTCTAGTATTTACCTCCTCTGGGGGTATTATAGCTCTGTAATAGTGCCACTGCAATATTATGAGCTTGTACATCAACACTGAGATTTATTTTCAAAAGCTGAAAGTAACAGTAACAATCATCACCATAAATGCATCATTCATTCAGCGTGGACGCTGTGGAATATCTTAGCTTTGTACCCCATTAAGTATACCCATTAATATTGTATTTCAGTGTTTTGCAAAAGTAAAAGTTGTACTGTAAGTTACCAGGAGCCAGATTAAAAAAAGAAATTCCACCAAGACTGCAACACAAATCCCATATCAAGAAAGGATCAACATTTTCCTGAACCTACTGCAGGGAAAACAAAAATCAAAATTGGTTTAAATTTACTGAAAATTTTCAGTCTGCCTGAAAGATATTTCATCAAAAAATTCTTAATCTACTTTATTGCTCCATAGACATCTACAGAAATAATGACAGTGAGTAAAGAGTTTTACGGTTTTAATTCTTGTTGAAATAAGTATCTGATTAGATGAGAAGGATTACCATAAGTCTTAGACTTTAAACTACAATTTGAGTTTGTAAACACAGCTGTCTGATATGTCTGCCATGAGTAAAAATAAAAATAACAATGCTCAGATACTACAATATTTTTTTCAAGCATTAAAAATAGGAGACTCCACACAGTCCCAGGAAGACTGTAAATGCAGGACAACTTTGCTGTAAAGCAGTGACTATCACCACTCAGGAATCAGAAGGAAGAAGTGAGCTATAAAGGCAAGAAATACAGGAGAAGACTAAAACATAGTTTTCATTAGCAAAAAAATAAATGCCAAAGTTTTGGTGTACAAAATACCTTTCAAGACAGTAAAAATACCTATTGCTTAATGCACTTATTACCCACTAAGAGGGAAACTGTCTAATTTGAATCTCTATCAGACAGCCAGCCCTTTTACAAAGTGCCTTCCCTGTAACAGAATCACTGGAAACCACATAATCCTTCATCAAGGCAATTTGCCCCTTCTGTTCCTCAGAGAAGCTGAGCGTGTATGAGAAAATGAAACCTAAAAAAAAAAGAGAAAGCAGTCTAAGGAATTTCACATTTTATATTAGTGAAAGGCAGGCACCCTTGATAATTACTGTCAGAAGGGTCCTGCCTGAAGGACTTCCTTAAATTAAAAAAAATTGCAGAACACTACAACAAGCAAGAATAATAAGTGAACTGTCAAATTCATATTTTCAACACCTTTATTTCCTGTTACTCTCTTCCTTTTTTTAAACAATTTTACCTTTTTTTGCCACTTTCATTTAGAATATCTAACCAATTTGTAGGTTTTTGTGGAAAAATTGTAGAATCCTATTAGAACAGCAATAGGCAAAGCATTTCAAGATGTGTCAGTATTTTTTTCCTGATTTCCTTACTGTTTTCAGTGCAGTATCCACTGACCAGTTCAACTCCCTACATTTTCTCTCCCTCCTTTGCACCAAAACACTCAAGGACCTTCAGACATTGTGTAGGTATTCAGGTAGAAGATTTTAAAGTAAGAAATGCAACAAAAGTCAGCCTGGGGCAAAAGAAACATGGGAAGCTTCACAGCATCATGGGGGAGTTTTAAATAGCAGACAGCAATAATCAGGAAGTGTAGCATTGCATATGATCCTTAAAAAAGGATCCAATAATTTGGGGCTGGAAAGTCTCTTGTGTATGGTAAGATAAACTTAAGCAGCAAAGCAGGTGAGAGTTTCAGATTTCTACCTCCCTGAACTTACAACCCTCTGTAAACAGAGCCACACTGACCCATACTACTTAGCCCAACATCCCTTCTCACCAGGAGGTATGAAGACCCTAGGAAGAGTTGGCATTTACAGGTTTCCCCTGAGGATCTTTCAATTCTCTATCTGCAGTAAAGTTCAACAGTGTTCTGAGCTGGAGATAATGCAACATGTTCTCTTCAAATGTTTAATTCCGCTTTGCTGTTAGGGAAAGACATCACCACACCCACTGCCCATCATGCCTGAAACCTAGGAGCTTGGAGTTTGGTTTTCACAATTCCATGTGATCCAGTTGCTTCCAGCTCAAGACAAACTGACTTTCTCACAGCAATAAACCTTTCAGATCCTAGCAGACTCCCATCCAGTAGTGGTACCTTAAGAACAGCATAACATTGCTTTGCTCACAACCAGACCATCTTTTTTCATATTTAGGGGGTCAAACACTTGCATCCATGCTCAAAGCCTTAAGGCTCAGAAATCTAAATCTGCTCGTTTACTTCAGAACGATCTTTTCTTAAGAAAAAAAGTTTGCCAATATTTTACTTCTTAGTAGCTTTTTTAAAAAGAAATTTCCTTTTTAAAAAACCCACTAATTTGGTCTGTTTAAAGTCAAAATTTTCCCCCATTTCTATACTCAAAAAATCACTTTTCAGGTCTTCAGAAACTGAAATTTTATACAGTACTGAGTGGAATCAAAAGAAATCAATACTATTTATTTACTTGTTAGCTGTGCCTGGCCTGCAAAATTAGAATCTGAATGGAGCACTTTGCACTCACTAGTTAATAGTTATTTTACTTGACAGTAAAAATATAGTCTACATAATACATATTATTATCATTATATACAGCAAAACTTATTTATTAAAAATGGGCTTCAATGCTATGATTAAACCCTTCAGACAAACTCTCAGTCTTGAAAAACAAGCAAAATGGCTGGGTTTCTGAGTCTTGTAATAAACTGAAGAGGAGGTACTAGTACTTTGGATGTCTAGGGAGAAGATAGATTATCTCTACCATATTAAACACTTCTGCTTCTTGTGTGCTGGTCCACTCACAGGCATTCACTGCCTACTGCATAAACGTAACAGGCTTTGATCTCTTGATCTGCCTCAAGATGCTAGACTTGTCTCTCCACAGAATAGCTCTTCAGACATTTTTCCATTCTCTGCTGCTTTGCAAACATGGATATACCTTCTCTCTAAAAAAAACCCAAAACCCACTCCCTACTCTAAAGCTCATTTACTGGATTTTTTAAACAAGTCCTTACAGCTTTCCTGTGCCTAACCTAACTGCATTTGTTCCATTAATATTCTAGGTTTCCCTTTTCCCCTTTTTTAATAATAAATTATTTTAATTTTTCATTATTATTTCACTCATTCACTTAATCTTTTCACTCATTATTATAACTTCAATACCTTTCACTTCTGTTTTGTGGGGTTTGGGCTGGGGGTGGGGATAGAACAATGTGTTGGCATGAATAGCTAATACCAAGATCTGGGAACGGAGATTTTAAGCAACAACTTAGTAAAAAATATGCAACAAAGTAAGAGCAGGAAAGTGGGAAGGATAGTACTGATACAAAACATCTAAAAAAGAAATAGGACAAAAACTAAAGAAACTGGGGAGGAAATTCAGGGTACTCTAGAAAGAAACAAGACATGACACCAAAGCTCCTATTCCCACATATTGTTAATTATCCTATGAAAAAATTAATAGAGAAACAAACTGTGGGGGTTTTTTCAGCATAAAAAGCAATGAGATTTAGTATTGCTTCCTTTAAGATGAAAGGATGAATAACAGCAGCTCTAATGGCACAACTGCAGCTTACAGATCTCCATTTTCTTATCTACCCATAGGTACGCAAATGGAAAGGATTACAAAGTACATCCTAATTTTACAATGAGGACATTTATCCATGAAATAACTCCTCCTACTACTCTTTAATGATCTGAACAGGAAATCTGGCCACATCATGACTTTTTAATCTCTGCTTGTTCTTTGGAGTAAGTATCTTGAACATATTGACTAGCTCAAAGTATTATTTTACATCAGGAAAAGACAGGTGAATAGTCTAAGTGTATCCATCCAAGTAACAGAGAGACAAGACCACTGTTCCAATTCTTGCCTAGGAAGTTCTCAGCTCCCCTGCATTAATATAGACATTTTCTATTAAACTTGTAGTATTTATTTCATCTGTTATTTACATTGCAAACAGAATGCAAAAGTGAAATGTTCTTATTATCTTGATAATAGTGATACATGTGCAATGGATACAGATACATCACATTCATGTCATGCCCCAGCTTCTCCTGAAACAATGCATCACTTTGTTTGGAGACCACCATGTTTCTTAACATGGTGGTTCAGCATTCAAAATTTATCTGTAGAGTGCAGCAGACATTCTGCTGGCACAAAATCTAACACCTACCTAATGGAAGTCCATGCTTGGCTATGAAAACAAAATTTATTTCCAGCAATTCTGTTAAAAAGAGGAACAAATTATTTCATAGGTTGATTGCAAAATAGGGTACATCTGTCATTCAGCTGAATGTATGCTGAAGGATGTACCCACCGAGATCCTGACAGAGTTTCTTGATTCACAAGAGAAACTCTGTAGAGCAAAGTTCAGAGTGTAACAGATTTCTGTGGCGACTGTAGAAGGGATCCATCTCTGCATTGTATCATTTCCCTCCTTTTGCTGAGAAAGATGTACATCTCATACAACATCATTAAATTGGTAAAGTACCATTAAATCAGGACCTTAATATATCCATAAATATGTTCACTGGACAGGGACACTGAGCACACTAGACCTATATTCTTTTGGGAGTTGAGAAAGAAACATGACTAAGCACCAGAAATCATGCTGGAGAAATCAGGCTTTACTAACATGCCCCACCTAAAGACTGGGATGAAATTAGTTCTATTATATAAGAGCTCCTGTATGTTGCTTACTATATTTTCGCAATTTTCTCCTAGATATGTAATAGTGCCCTAGTGCTCCAGCCATAGAATAAAAGTAATTTTATAATTACCAGCAGAACAACACAAAAAGATTAATTTAATTTATGTGACGTAAAGAGAATGCTTTGGGTTTTTCTTTTCCATTTTTAACTTCACAGCATTTTTATCACTTACTCTATCAATACTTCAATGTCCAATAAAAGTAAAGAACAAAATGCCATGAGAGAGACCTAGAGTACTGAAAAAGCATGACTATTACTTAACAGTAATTTTTAAACCACTAACATCATGCTCAGAATCAACTTATTCACCTCATTCCCACAATAAAAGCAAGCCTCAAATATGTTAATAAAAGACAAAGGAGAAAAAAAAAGACAAATTAGCATGCAAGTCACGGTTATGAAGAATCTCAAACTACTTTGAGAAACTTTCCTATTCACTTAGCTCCAGTAACACGTATAATAACAAATGCCCATTTTTTTCATACATAAGCCGCATGTTAATAAAAATTGTCTGTTTCTTTAATAAATTGTTTTATAGCAGTTCATGCTGGTAAGAAGTGTATCAATAGCAAAGACTTGAAATTCTGTAACTCATAGAGCATCATGAATCCTAAAATATTCCACACTGTTTCTGCTTTCCTGATTCCCACCAACAGATCAATCCTGGTATCATATTTTACTTGAAATAATCTTGACAATAATTAGCTACTAGAAACACTCTAAATCCTAGGTCACTAAAATTTTTCAAATGGGGAACAATAAGTATGTATTAAATATACATCCTACACAGAAATAGCATTCACTCAGCATTTCAGTCTCCAGTTCTTTGCATCAGTAAGTTATATTCTAAGATCTCATACTGTGTCAGTTTCTTATGGTTGATTCATCTTTGTATTCTGAAAATAAAATCTTAGTGGCAACTGAAATGTAATAAAAACATTTCAGCATCTAAGGGAAATATAAAATGGCTGACTAGAATGTAGATGCTTAAATTAATCCATGCTATTGCAAGGAGTTTGATGTATATATAGAGTTCAGCTTTTCAGAAAACTTAGGCAAATCCTCTATAGCTCAAGTAACCAGAAAGACAGCACATTATCCATGAGAGGACAAATTTCCACATGGGGACAGGTGGAATGTTTGGTTTGGCTTTATTTTGTTTTGGGGTGGGGTTTTTTTGTTTGATTGGGGTTTTTGGGTTTTTGGGGGTGTTTCAGGTTGTTTTTGTTTTTGTGGGGTTTTTGTTTTGTTTTGTTTTGTTTTTTTGATTGGAGGGCATTTTTAAAAATATAAATAGTTTCCTGTATATTCAGAGTGAAAAGTTACAGTAAACATTCTTTAAAAAATTAAGAAATGAAAGCCATGAGCCAAAGCAGATAATGAGATCATTAAACTAGCCACATCCCTTAAGTATGAAACTTGAGGAAAAGCATAAGTTTGTCTTTCAAGAAAATTCCTTTCCTGTAGCTTGTAATTGCTAATGGGATGATTCTGTCATCCTTATGCATAAATAAATAATGCAAATATATTACCTTACCCCATGAAAAGGGCCAGGAAAGAGCAATTATCTCAGCAAATGCTGTAGCATATTTAACAAATAGTTACATGCAACCTGGGCAGATTCACTATAATTTTAGATTTCACATATGTTACCTATTGTAGCTTTATTCAGCCTTGACATTTTCTAAGGTTCAGAAAACAGAAATTTAAATAAATTCAGAACCTTCCTGAAAATAAAATCAGAGCTACAAGTGTCATTAATTGAACATCAAAACATACAGTTAAACCTTTCAGAAGTTGGCCCATCTCCCAAAATTTGACACCTGCAAATTTGAACAATTTTGAATCTACACTACAGCAAAAATCTGTTCATCAATATTTACAAACAATGTGACAGCCATGCACAATATATTCATTATTAAAATAAATGCCCTGTGCAGTCCTAATGCTAGAGATACTAAAAAAAAGGAGTTCCTGAGCAGTTTAAAATATCTTGCATTGCATTAGTATCCATTCACATTGAAATTTTTACACTAACCATATTGTTTCATTTAAACAAATGGTGCTGACTTCCCTAAAGATTATCCTTTTCTTTATGTCTTGGGTTATGGAACCAGAAATGTGTATTCTATTTCATCTGCTGAAAGCAGTTGGGGAAATGTTCTTCTTTATCTCTTGTAACTCTGGAAAAGAGGGGGGCAGGTGCCTTTTGATAATGGCCCAACTGTTAAAACCAGGTAGGGCATTGTTTCTTATCTCTTTCACAATGGGCCATTAAGACTCCTCAAGCTGTTCTTCTCCCCAAGCTTGTCACAAGTTGTCCCATTGTGAGATGCTCCACCCAGTGGGGGGGGGCCAACCATTCCTACCTGGATAAAACTAAGACGTAGGAACAGAAGGTGTCTGGCTTCACCCAATTACCAGAGGAAGACTGGACCCCTTCTCACCATCACTGGACCCCCTTTCCTTCAGGATCATCTCTACTTCAACAGAACCACATCTGCCACTCCAGGAGGACTTACCTTTGGACTGCTTCCAACACCCTGACCAACAGGGTGTCAGGTTGTAGCTCTGACTGTCAGGGTTTTCCAGGATTGTTTTTTATTTGTTTGCTTGTTTGGTTGGGTGATTTTGTTTTCTACTACATTTATATTGTTAATATTCCTAGTAAAGAACTGTTATTCCTATTCCTAAATCTTTGCCTGAAAGCCCTTAATTGCAAAATTCTAATTTGGCGGAGATGAGGGGTTTACATTCTCTATTCTAAGGGAAACTCCAGCTTTCCCTGGCAGATACCTGTCTTTCCAAACTAAGACAGTTTAGCATTTCCCTCCATCTCATGTTTTAAAAATGCATTTAAGCTGGCTTTCAAAAAACCTGAGTATTTTTACTGCCTTGTAAAATCACATTTTCTATCCATGCAAGTAAGATATCTGTTGAATAACAAAATAATAATACTTCTGTAGCGGTAATTGTTCCATCTAAAAGTGTGTTGCTCTACAAACTGTTCCACCACTCCTCTGCCCTGTGGATTGATGCAAGGACTGATATAGCTTGGACACCTGACTGCACTTTAATGTTTCAGCATTGGTTGTGGATGTGGTACTCATAGGTGGTGCTCAGGGTATCTCTGTGCTATCTCTGTCCCAACAGCCCCCCGTGTGTGGTGGCTTCCCCCAAAACAACTCTCCTGCTCATGAAACAACGCCCATAAGAACATGAGAAGTAAACAGGTCCTGCCAACGCATAAATATCTCAACTAATGGGGCTGAATCCCATCTAGAGAGGGGGAAAGTGGGCCATGACAGTAATTTTATGTGCAATTACTGAAACCAATCAGAATTGCACCAGTGCCTTGTTGTTCAGATAGATTCATGCTGCATTTAGAAATGTCAGAAAAGGATATTCAGTTCAATTTCCTGTGTGTATATGAACAACAGCTCTTGAATGAATCACTGTTTCCTGGAACTGCGTATAGGACACAAAACATTCATTTCTGATTTTAAAATTGTCAGCAGAGTAGCTTCTGGAAACTTTTATATTTTGCAATGGGGAGTGGTCTGATTATTCCAAAGATGTGTTTTTATTAGCTGTAAACTTGCCATCTTTCCACCACAACTCATGGCATACTTGCCTGTTAGTACATAACATCTTACCAAGCCTTTCCTGACACTTGTCAAATCACCTCCTAACTTTCCTCTTTGAGGAGCTGCTGGGTTGAGCTGTGTGAGATGCCTGCATGACACTGTATTCACGGTCTTTAATGTCACTCTATATTCTAGCACGGGGGAAAAATCCTCTGCAAGAAAAAATAGCCATTTTTGACAAGGTATTTTAGTTCTCAGTTGGGTTGGTACAGTGTTTGTTTGTGTATATTACTCTTAAAACATCAGATTTTGCTCCTCTATTTTTAACTGCAAAGTAAATGCACACAACCTGCACTGCAGTCAAATTATGGAACCAGAAAGCTAAGTCTCAATTGAAACTGACACTTCCCAAACCTCACGAGAGCAGCTACTCAGAACAGTCTGTATGAAGTAAATTTTGTCACCAGTTTTGAAAGCATTTACCCACAAATCCTGACAGCTGCCAATACTGAAGCTAAGTTTCAGCATACATCCTTGAAGCATCACACAAACATTGCCTTTTCAGTATTGCAAAAATATGCATTTATGTGGGAAAAAAAAATCTATAACGTCAGGAATGCATCAAATAGATGAAATTCCTAAAAAAAAAAAAAAAGCAGGCAATACTCGCAAAAGAACCACATAAAAAAAGCAGCCCTAGGCACCTGTAAGATTCACTGGAAAAATGTAACATGCACTAAACTCAAGCCTTACATGTAAAAAGAAAAGATGTTTGGGACACAGATTAGGTCTTCTGACTCTAAGCACAGTCATGCAAAGCCCTTCAGTAAGTGCCAGTTTTCATAAAGTAACAACACTGTCTCAGGCTGCTTGACACACAATCCTGTTCCTGAAAGTATAAAAGCAGTCAGACAATGTATGCACCTAAGAAAGCCTTTTAATTTCAGAAAGGAAACAGCCTTCTGCAAGTAGGCACTCTTGGTGGCCAGCAAGTTTAAGTCTCCTACAGTGTTACTTATGCAGATTTTGTAAAAAAAAGGTGTGTTCAGTGAATTTAAAATGGACTAAGAAAGACATTGAACAGAGAAAACTTACTAATGTAGCAGATAACAACTTAGTAAGATACTCATCTGAGGATAGTGTTTCCATATCTTCCTCTGTAAGAAGACCTTCTGATATACAGAATAGAGCCTACTTGAATAAATAAACTGCAATAAGTTTCTGAGTATGCTTGGTTTTGTTCTTTTACTATCATGTTATCACTTACTGCTGAAGTGAAATGAAAACTAATGCAAATGATACATTTTCTTCTCTGCATATTTTAAAGGGATTTTTAATTCCCTAGTTTCTCAATTATTAGGCAGCAGATAAAGATCATTGGTTTCTTCCTCTGAAAGGCACTAGAAAACAATAAGTAATAATTCTCACACAAATTACATTACAGCAATTGTTGGATCTCTGTAGATCACAAATTGTGTCAAAAATATGATAGAACTGGGTTTGTGTGTCTTATTTGTTTAGTAAAAGCATTTTTTATTCTGTTTTAATAGGGTGGCACTTGTCAGTCACAACACCCACGAGGGACTTTACAACCAACATGAAGAAACATTTCAAGGTTGTAACAGCAAACATGTTTGAACATGGTAAAATAAAATTTGATGGAATACATTCAGGGCCTCTTGCTATGAATTAGTGCATGAAAACATGGCAGAATAGTAAAGGCTGCCTGAAAGCTCCTTAGCTCTGCTGCTTTCCAGAAGATAATTCAGTATGGCAACACACTGGGTTTATGCAGACACTGAAGTACTGCAGTCCCGTGTGGGGCACATCAAACAGCATGATAATAAATGAAAACAGTGACTAAACATAAAGCAGTTGCTAGAATAAAGCTACTTTTCTGACCTTTAAGCACCATGCCTCACACAATGGGTTGATCCAGATTTCTTTTCTATGTACCTTTTTCACAGGGAGCTCTCAACTGTTTCCTCTTAATGTTCATTTTTATTTATAAACTTCCTATGATTCATACTTTTGCATTGTGAGATTGCATTAAAAGTACTTACTCGCCTTTTAACCCTGCACAGTAGATGGAAATTCAGTATACATAAAAGTTTCCCAAAGACATTAGAGTATGGTTTAAATCCTTGAGTTTTCCTTCAAAATTACAAAGTAGGAGAGTTCAGAATGGCTTAGACCACTTTATAAAAATCCCAGATTTTAAATATAGCTCCTTTACCCCCAAATCCTACTTTTTTTTTTTTTCCTCTTCATGGCAAAATAGAGCAGTTGCAGAACAACTGCAAGGAAAAAAAAAGCTGCAGAAAAGCATGGAATAGACATGGAATAGACTATAGACTTTCACAGAGAATTAAATTATTAAATTCAATTCACTGACTGTTATCTCTGTCTCAACAGAAATGTTATTTTTCTATTGTATTAAACAGTTTATTAGCTAGCAAAAATAAAGCAAACCAGATAAAGTTCTGGTTTCTTCTGAATTTATTTGGAAACTCAGCATTTCTTCTTGAAATTTTAATTCAATTTCTGGAAAAAGAAATCTACCATCTAAAAATGGCAGTAAAAAAAAAATACACACAATTTTATCTGGTACGAAGTTTTAGAAAAATGGGGAGGAAGAGAATAAATAGCAGACTTCATTCACCTGTGCTGAAGAATCAGCAGCAGTAGAAAAAGAGTTTGTTACAGAGAGCTCACATCACTCCCAGGACACCTCGGTAATGTCAAAGAAACAGACAGGAAGGCATTGGCCTTCAGTCCAAAAGCTGCTTGCTTTATACAGCACCTGCCACAATGGGAATGGTGTCCTCAAGTGCTGCAGCAATCCAGCCAGGAGGAGCAGGAGAAGGAGAACTGAAAGTTCCAGCAGTGTAATTCCTGGAGATTGCACAGTGCAACCCGACCTCTGCCTGTTACTGCACAGAGGGCTGCAGGGAGGGATGGAAGCCATGGCTGGGGCTGGGGTGGCAGGTAGTGGGCATGGAAAGCTGAACACAGAAGTTAAAGAGTCGTCCTTGCTACTGAGAAAATTGCCAGGTTGTGGCACACATATTCCACAATGGAGAAAGCAACCAGCTTAAAATAAAGTAAATCACTTTAGATTTAATAAGAGACTGGATTAGCCAAACCTTGCTCAATTGTTTGAAAACTGGAAATGCTGCAGATACCAGACTACCATCCATGTATTAATGGATTAAGTTACTCCGATCTTATGACTAAAACGATCAGTGACTGAATTGCTGACTCAGTCTGCTTGTTTAACTTTTCATTAATTAATGCATTCAATTTATTGAAATATTTTCCTTGAAAGCATTCCACTGAGGCTTCATAATATTCCTCTGATTTCCTCAGGTATTCTCAATTATGTTGGCTGTTCAGACATGAAGAGATGCACTTGACAGGTTCATACCTCTCCCATTAAGCACATTGATGTGTTGTTGTTAATAATTAAGGGTAACTGCATTTCTCTGCTTCTAGGTGTAACACACAGATCATTGCAGCATAGACCATACTTTAAGCCTTAGGGAAAGGAAGTCACAGCCATGATTACTCTATGAAAAAAAAAATCTCGTTTCCAGACACAGGGATACACTTGTGGGTTAAAGTTTTATTTAGTGGCTGAAAGAAGTTCCTCTGTTCTGCTTTTTAAAGGCAGGTGATCAGTCACCAAGGTCTTACACTAGACTTACAGATTATATTAACCTTACAGACCACAAAGCCATAGAAAGTTTTTTTACTAATTATTTTTGTATTCTAAACCCCTGGCTAGCTAAATTTACCTACAAGTGAACCTGGAGACACTTGACACAAAAGTGTGGGCTAGAAAACATCAAGTGTTTTGGCTTTATTCAACTGTAAAAAAGACAACAGACTAAAGACTTATGCCAATTTACAGCAGCCTGTAAATTTTATTTCTTCTTCAATGATAACTTTTTTTGTGTGTAAGGAGAAGTCCCTGAAAGCAGACTGCACATGACACTTTTAACACACTTACTTAGAATATCTCTACCTTGAGTAGCTATCAACATGAACTTTTTAAGAAGATTAATTTCAAACTGGAAATGAAATTGCTTACTATCTTAGAGACACTTAAAAATACACTTAAACCACTACATACGTGAAGGCAAATGATACATTGAATTTCTATCTTTGGAGGAAGGGGTTTTCACATTTCCCTGCAGGTAAATGAACTAAATACTGATGCATTACTAATAGATTCTGTGAATTTGAATCTTAAAAAGCCAGGCTGAATTTAGCACTGTAGCCCATGGGGCTTGTTAAAATCTGTGTGAAGACCTAAGCAGCATCTTCCCCTATCTCAATGGGCTTTAAAGTTGCTCTGATGTAATATTAAACAACGAATAAAATGATTCTTTAACACGCGAGTATTACAAAAATAACTCCATCAGCAGAGCTGAGCTTTGAGATAAAAGCAGTGCACACCCTCCTGTGCACCTTTGCTAAGAGTCAGAGCCTGTCACTGTAAATGGCTTGTGCTCACAGGTAGGCAAGAGGAGACCCAGTGTCCTCCTGCCTCCAATTTTAGGGAAGCAGAGGTTCTTGCAAAGCTGCTGCTGTAGAGCAATATGTCCAAGAAAGATCCTGTGTGCAATGTTGCAAAACTTCACTCAGTTATGCAAAGGGTTAACCTACAGTCAAGCATACTAAGTGAGCAGTACAGATTAACAGGGAAGCCAAGGCAAGGGAGGAGAATTCCTTGCTGCCTCTCAAGGGAGGAAGGAGCAGGCATAACCCCTCTCTCCAACATTAGCACAGATGGGCCTCACTTGTGTATGTGAAGGGCATCAATCATCTCTCAACTGCAGGAGACTGTCTTTAGGCACTGTCAGCTCACCTGCCCACACAGCTAGAGCAAGGTGTTCCACCAGAGCTGGGGTCAGGAGATCTCATCACTGGCCACACAGTGCTGCAGCAGGGAGGTTTTGGGGTCTTACTCCCCTGGTCTGCTTGTTAGAACCATGTGAGTTTGCAGGAAATCGGGTAAGTGAGGACAGTGAGAAGATGTGAAGGAAATAAATGTGAAGGAATGCACCCTTGAAAAACATTAGACCCTTCAACAAAACCAAACCTAAATGCTTTGTCAAATATGTGTGTTGCTGAAAGGCTACACTTGTAAAAGAGCCTTTGTCTTCCTATCTGTCCTAGTACTAAAAGAGGTTTTATTATGCTACTCTTCAAGGTAGATGACAAATAAGCAAGTACACAGCGCATCTCCATACCACAGTAAGCACAGTACATGGCATACTCTCTTTTCATAAATGTGAAATTTCTCTGCTAGTCCCAGAGAATTCTTCACAATGTCCCTGACCCTTACAGAAACTGCAGTATAAGGAACAGAAGAAACCTCCCCTCAAGCGAGAGGACTCTATAGCTACCGAAGTGTATATCTTCCTTGTTCTTTTCTGAACATTAGCTTTCCTAACCTCATTAAAAATCTCAAATTCAAACACTCTTATTTGTTGTTGTTGTCTGCAAACAGAACACAGAGTTTTAGAGATACCGTGTCATTAAATGAAATGTCATTAAATGAAATATTAAAATAATCTGCTTTGTGTGAATCTGCTCTTTAAAAAGAGAACCTGAACCTGCACCTGAAATCAATGGTAAGATGCCATCCTGTGGCTGAAGGCAGCACAGAATTAGCATAAAACCGGCAGGAGGGTTCAACGACAAGGACATCTAGTGGTAAGATATCAAACCAGTTGAACAAGTTACTGAAAATGCAAGTAAAAAAAGGATGTTTCAATAATACATACTTTTAAATTCAACTCAAGTAGAGGTTATTCCACCGTATGACTCTGCTAATTCTGTTATATCTTATTTCTCTTTCATAAAAAAAAATTTAAAAAATGGCATAGCATGTCATCCAGAATTATTAATAATTCTATTACTAGCAAAATAAAGCAAAAATTATTAAAAATTATTCTAATACCCATATTAGAGTTAGAATTGCTTGTAAAGCTAAGTTTCATATAAGCCAGTTAAAAGTACCTTTAACCCTTGGTCCCCTGTGGTCTCACCCATTCGTCCTTTGTAGAATGCAAGTTATAGGAGGCTTTAAAATCTCTTTTAAAAATACTCTTAAGGATTGGTATATTTTATAAATTACATTCCTACAGGATCATATTTATTGCATTTTTATATTGTTTCTTTCATATTATTTCTTCCATTGCATAACTTTTATTCTGGTTTCTAATAAAAGCCTTAAAAAGTAAGAAAGTGAGTTGATGCCATGCAAGTATTCCAGATCCTGAGAATATCATGCCCAATGAAAGTTCATCATTCGTGCAAGAGGGAAAGAAGGAAACAAAACCCTTTAAAAAAGCTCCATTATGACACAAGGCTTAGATCTTACTTCAAGCACAAAATATCAATACTGATTATCTTTTTTAGCAGCACAAAAGAAACCTGACAGATGCTGATCCCAGAGGAACAAAATGAATAAGGGCTTACATTTTGAAAAACCTATCAGTCAAGTGCCAAAATACGCTGAAAAGCATTTTTAAAGATAAATATTAACTGAAGAAGAAAGTGCTAGGTTTTGTTTTTGCTTATAGACTTTACATTTTGTACAAATTACATATATGTTGTGTTAACCAGTATATCTCTGAACTGAAGATCTGGTTCAGTATCAATCAGAATTACAGTTCAACACATTACACTGAAATCCTGTGCAAATAAAGAAATTGTAATGAGGAAGTCTCTGCTTTCTTGTCAGAGATGTGGCATCACTGTCGGCAGTCCCCAGCGACCCAGTGCTGTAAACACACACCAATTCCACAGGTGCAGTGATTTTCATTTTGGAATACAGGAGACAGAAGGAACAGCACATAATTTATGAAACAAGTCCTGTAGGAGTCATGTAGTTTCAGCCTTAAGTGTCAAGTTTGTAAAAGCATAGGAGTAAGAACATAATCTCGTTCAAAAATAAGAAGATAAGTGATCTGAAGAAGAACAGATAACAAGTCACTGATGTCCACTCTGAAAAATAATGTCCATGTACATGCACAGATTTTTTTTTCCTTTGGATTTAGTCCAGAACAAACTGCATATTTAATAGATCCAAGAAAAAGACCCAACAAACCATCAAAAACACACACATAAAACCAATGGGGGAAAAGACCAACATAAGAAAAAAGGAGTACCAGGGGTGAGGAGGATGAAAAAACAACAGGAAATATAATTTTTAGCACAAACATACTACATCCTACTACAGTTTGTCCATCCTAACTACCTGGTATCAAACAACAGTTCCATTATAGTAAACTGGGGTTTGTTTAGCTAAGCTTTATCTAGCTTACACAGTCACAGTTCTACACAGCTAATATTTTAACATTTTAGCTGTATTATCCAAATTAATGAATCACCAGAGTAAAAAAACGTGGTCCTTTTGTAAGAGGCTCACCTTTAATACAAATGCTTAATTACAGGACTTGAGACTCTGTATCTAACTGGAAGTGCACCCAGCATGATTTCACAGGTAAAGAAACCTTATTATATCTTTCACAGGTAAAGAAACCTGTATTAAAGACATTAAAAGCATAAAAGGTTGCCAAAGGCACTTGACACTAGACACCTTCCATCATCTAAAAGCATTTCTGTGGACCAGTCTTTGTGGCAGATGTTCCAATCTGTCAGAGCAACATTTCTTTATAAAATGTCAAACTATACATAAATAAGACAGTTACCTGAACTTCAGGTGTGTTAACTTTCTTGAAAGTAAAGACAGCAGAGGTAGTTGTTTTTTATAATAAACTATTAATCTTACTTATTTAAAGAAATGTTCAAGCCTAAGTAGCATTCATTTAAAGAAACAAAGGGAATGTAGAAGAGCAATTGCTGGCCTTGTGCAAAGCATTTGACACTGTCCTGCACCTCTGTGTTGGAGAGGCATGAGTTTACAGATGGCCCACCCAGTGCATAAGGAGTGGGTTGGATGGCTGGACTTAGAGAGTTGCAGTCAATGGCCCAGCATTCCTCAGGGGATGGAACTGGGGGGTGCCGTTTAACATCTTTGTCAGCAGCATGGACAGCACACACTCTGTAGTGTGATCCACTCCACAGGGAAGGAGGGAAGGGATGCCATTCAGAGGGACCTGGACAAGCTTGAGAGGCAGGTCTGTGTGACTGGGCTGCAGGATGAGCAGTGTGGCCAGCAGGATGAGGGAGATGACTCTGCCTCCCTAGACTGCCCTTGTGAGACCCTGCTGGAGTGCTGCATCCAGTTTGGGGGACCCCAACATAAGAAGGATGTGAACCTTCTCAAGTCAGTCCAGAGTGGGGTAAGAAAGATGCTCACAAGGCTGCAGAACCTCTACTACCAAGGCAGGCTGAGAGCCAGAGTTCTTCAGCCTGGAGAAGGCTCTGAGAGACCTTAGAGCACCTGCCAGTACCTAAAGGGGGCTGCAGAGAGACTTTTTAAAGGGCACATAGAGATAGGACAAGAGGGTAGATTTGTATTAGATACTAGGAAGAAATTCCTCACTGTGAGAGTGCTGGGGCACTGGCACATCCACAGAGAAGCTGTGGATGCCCCACTCCTGGGAGTGTTCAAACCCTCCAGTTTGGGGGTTTGGGCAACCTGGTCTATTTGAAGATGACCCTGCTCATTGCAACTAGCAAAATATTTCTAAAGTTATTCAGACTGGGTCCATTGACTCACAAATTTCAGTTTGTGAGTCAAAGTACATTAAATGTCATTCCCAGACAGAAAAGTTTCATTTCATCCCTGTAGTTGTGAATTTGGAAATTAAAATACTGAGAAAATTGATATAGTAAGAATATTTTAGCACTACTGATAGTTCTAAATATATTTCAGTATATTAAACTTTCACAGCTGTATCATTTCCCATAAACAAATATTAAGTGCTTCTTAAAATCTTTCCCTACACAGTGTTGTTATCAATTGATCTACAATTCATTACCACACACAGATTTTTTTTAGGCACAAAGTGCAATGCACAGACAATATGAGGGGCTAAATATAATAAAAATCTTGGGAAATTTAGAAGAGAGTGGGTGCATTATTTTCTGACTGAAGCTTAGAATAGGAAGATAAAATCTGGTTGTGAAGCATTTTGTCAAAAACCAAAATTCTATTTGCATGATAACAGAACAAGTTGTTCCTTCTGCCTAATATAACACCTACCCAAGTCTCTCATATGGAAATTGATTTAATATTTTACTTCAGTATGAATTCAGAAAAAGCTAACTTTGAATTTTTTTTTATGTAGAAGCTGAAAACAGTTATGCCCCAATTTCACTGGATGTTTTTTTATTCGGTATGACTGATTTTTTTTTCTGCAAAATATTAGTCCCATAAATTATTTACCTTAGGTTTTCTTTGAGAAAAAATCCTTGAATGTTGAAAGGAGTTGGTAATTGTGTTGCCGAAATGTCCTAAAAGTAACAACAGAACTAAAAAAAACCCTAGGTCAAAACTCAAAAAAGTTCCTATGAGTGAGTGACCTGGGAAAACTGCTTAAAAGGCAGTCTAAACTGTCTAAACCCATATATTTCAATGCAAAATTGGTTACTGAACCCATACCATACTGTGTAGAGTGAGTCATGATTTTTTCGATGACTTGGGTATTACTCAGTGTTTTCATTTTCTTTACTCTCAGCACTCCTTTGTCCTATTTATTCAGAAAAATTTTAAAGTTTTCTATATTCAGTTCTCTCATCTCGATAAACTTACTTCCTTGATCATGGCCTCTGCCAATTGTAAAAATAGGAGTCTAAATCAATCTTAATCAATCAGTCTCAATCTTAAGCAATCTAAAGCATCTTTCAACTTCAGCCCAAGAACAACTGAGAGTCACATGTGACACAAGCTTGGAAAACAGATTAATATTAGAAACATCCGCTTAGAAGTTGGTGATGTGTTCAAAAGTTGTATTGTACACAGAGAAATATTATTTATGGAATAGTCATACTATCAAGCTCAGAGTTTCAGAGCTTGCCAACTTTTGTTGGAAACCAATATTCATTTTCCAGTGCTAATTCTTCCAGATAAGCAAAGAGTCAACCTCACTGTAAATACTTAGGACAACAGAAATTAAATATGTCATCTCTACACTTCACAGAATGAGGTACAAAATGGTGAGATAATAAAATAGAATAGCAGACAAATAATGCACTTTGCTAGCAGCAAAAAGGCTTTTCTCCAGCCAAAATAAAATGAAAAGTCATCAGGGACCTGCTTTCAGACCATAGCTTGAATTGGGTGGAGAAACAGGAGGAAAAGGGGGAATGGGAGGCAACAACTCACACAATCCCTCCCTAATTTCCACTTCTCCAAAAGCCCATTAGTAATCAAACAGAAATTTAGTATGACCGGGCACCAAATATTTTTTGCTTGCTTGGTTTTATCATATGTTTTTCACAATAGCTTAGCTACTTACTCACCAGAAGATTTTCAAAACCTACAGAGGGAATTGCACAAATGAAAATATCTTTGTGGAAGATTGTGAGAAGTGGTAAGAGGAGTAAAAAAAGAATGTTGAAAAATATTGAATTAGTGGGAATAATTCAGGCATGAAAAAGATCAATGTTTAAGGCAGTAGAGTCCATTTTCAAAAATTCCTGTGATTTTCAGACATGTAGAAACATCTCTATAAATACAATTACAGGATTTAATAGAGAATGAAAGAAATTAATCTAATTCTAATAAATAAAATTCTTCATTTATAACAGCATATGGTTTTGTGATTCAGTTATTACTGTTTGGATGGATAGTACTAAAGCCAATAAATGGTGCAGAGTACAAAAGGAAAAGATTCACATGGACACACTTTTTTCTCTTCAGGAAAAAGTATTGTTGGTCCTTGCATTTCCACCCCTGGGAAATTTTTAGAAAAATTCCTCTGGCTATAAAGAAAGAAATCTGTCTACAAGAGGTTAAGAAACTTTTCTCTTTTATATGGTGGTTATTCTGTTTTCAATGTTTCTTGTGTAACATAAAAAGAATTATAAGACAGAGGGGAAACAATCCAAGCATTATATGAGAAGACTGATTCACCAATGCCTTTTTTAAAATCTTGAGTATAGTAGTACTATCATTTTAGAATATGTTCAATACCTTAGACTGTAACAGCAAGCAAATGAGATCTTTGGTATAGCCATTCAGTAAGATACACCTCATTCTTAGGCCCTAATTATATTTGTTATTCACAGGTAAGAATTTTAAATATCATTCAGAATACCTATTAAAAGCTAAGTGCTGATTTATGCTTCCTAAATGTTTACTAAACCTAATGTGAGTCTTCTGGAAAATGAGGAGAGGAAGAAAAGCTTTGAAGCCTTTTCTTGTTCTCGTATTAGAACACACCTTAAAATGAGTTGGCTCACATGGTTTGAGCAGACAGCTGGACTAGAGGGCCTCTTGAAGTCAATGCCAATATTAATTATCACATACATTTGTTGCATGATTATCAGTGAAGTCTCTGGGCATCTCTTGTCATATATTTCATGAAATAACTTCTGATAGAAATAATAAAAAAAGAAAGCTTAAAATAATGACTTTGAGATCTTAAAACTTCATAATAAGGAGGTTTGGGCCTCCTTGATAATAAGATGGGTGTGCAACTCATTTTTAGCACTAGGTAAAATTGAAAAATTTCTGCTTCTCTTGGCATAAAGGCATTTATTCAGTGATTAAGAAGTGGTGCTGTGCAGATATATAGATTATTCTCTTTAGCTAGTGTTCCTAGACAAAAAATATATTTTCCCTAGGTATTTGTGTCACTATTATTATTACTGACATTTTTAAATTAGTGAAAACAGTTGCTGCTGTTTCCCTTCTATGACTTAGAAAAGTAGGTGAGTGGAAAGATTTAACATTCTCAGTAGAAACATACGACATTATATTTTTATGAATGCTACTCTGCATTAAGTCTATATATTTTCTGTGATTGACTATACTATGTTTGCTTACTACTAATTGTTCTGTACAGTAAAATAAATTAAATGGACTCTGTTCACAATTTCAGCGGCATTATGTAGAGTGCAAAAAGGTAAACTATCTTGCACTTTCAAAAAGTCAAATATTGTAAATTATTTGATTGAAAAAATAATTTTTTAAATTAAAATAAAATTACTTAAAATTCTGTCATAAACATCTCAAGAATTGCACTTTAAAAATTCCACTTTAATTACTGCTGATACAGTGTGATATATTCAAACCCGGTTTATATTTTTAACATTATTCTTGGAAGTTTTTGTTGTATTATGGTTGTGTCTTTCTTTTAAAAGTTTAGGTTTCATCTTTACTGCAATGCTAAATATATCCTCCACAATATTCAGTTGACCTCATAGATTTTAACTGTGCTGATACCTGGGTTGTCCAGTGGCCTGTTGGTTATTGCTAGTTTCATATTTTAAGTAATCATATATGCCCTTAAAATGAATTTAGGTTCACTTTGTATAAGCCAATGAAACTAAAATATGTTGATATATTGATGTTAGATTTTGCTTATTTGTTGAAACAGCTTGATACAAGTTCTTTTTTAGATTTTTATAGCTAACATTTGTGATTAAAAGCTGTTATTAATTTTACATATTTTTATTTTGACCATTTATTCCATTCAGAAACACTTAAAAAAACAATTCAGTGCTTTGTTTTATTTCAAATGACTCCTCCTCTCACCTTCTTTACATCCAGATATCAATGTAACAGGAAATAAAAGCAAAATTTGAAAGCTTTTAACTTTTCATTTAATGTTTGATCCTAACAGATGTTCCCAGGGATAGTCTATCAATCTAACACCAGACTGTTTTTTGGTATAAGCAGAAATCTCAATTTTAAATGTATTCCCTCTGGAGAAAATCAGAAAAATTACTGGGTTTAAAATGAACACAAATACGTGTACACGGAGAAACAGAAATAGTAATGTCATGATGGGGTCTTTAGTGCCTTGATGGGGTCTTAATATCAGGTTGCAGGGTTGACTCATCCATGGATGGGCACATTTGTGATGGTTCCACCTGCACTGCCTGCTCAACATCTCCATAAACTCGATAACAAGTACTCAGAGCCTCTCTCGGAAATAGATCCCTTCCATCCTTATTGACAGGCACATGGGAAAAGCTCCTTCTCTTTGTTTTAAGCAGCCTGTATGTACAAACCTTCTCAACAAGTTCTCCCTGAAGGTAGTTGTTGATTTGGGCCCTATGTGGAATTTTACATATTACTAATACATAGCAACTGTGATGAGTATACTGACTTATGACCAGTGGGAATGATGCAGAGAAAACAGAAAAGATCAGGGTTAGTTACTGTAGAGAGGAATGAGAATTGGGAACCAACAACTTCATTGTATGAACGAGAGGGGTTTTACCTGGTCTTTCTTAGCCACAGCTCTGAAAATGTTTTAGAATAGGCTGAATGTATCACTGTCATAAGGTTTTCTTTTGTATCCTTGCAACACCACCGTGAGTGGGGACAATTTCCAAATGGGATAAGGAAGGGAGACAGTAGCAGGAGAGGCCAGCAGGAGAACCGTGACATTCCCTGTCTGCTGATGCAACACCACTGCAAACACACCAGGAAGGAACCTCAGCCAAAAGACTTAGCGACTGACAAGCAGTTCTCTGCAAGGTTTTTCACCTCTAAGGAATCTTCTCTCCATTTAGGGATTGACTCTGCAGCTGAGTCTGGTCACATCTCAAGAAAAAGAAAATGACAGTCACCAATGCCAGAGCATTCAAGAAAGTGACTATGTCAAGACTTTTTCTGAAATACTGTTCCCAAATCAACCAAACACACACATGCTACTGAGTTCATTTCTGTTAGAAAAGAGATTTTTCAATATCAGTATATCAAAATTAATGTTTCCAAAGCATTTCACTCAAGAAATTAGCACAAAAGATTTCTGAATGTTTGTCTTCTTTATGCAATACAAATAGAAAAAAAAAAAAGAAATAACAAAGCAAATGTTAAAAAATCCAGCTTGCATGTCATTAAACCAGCCACAGTACTGATTTTAAAAATCATATCTGCTTGTAAAAGTTAGCATTAACTAAAAACTATATACCTAAGATCTACTTTAAATATGTGCTGAAGAAAATGAAAAATTGTAACTAATTGTGTCTGTTAGCAAAAGCAGTTTCCACAGATATCATTCTCTTCCCTAAATCTTAAGATAAACAACACAGACATCTAATTTCAGGAAACAGGTTGCATGATGTTACATGAGGAAGTTACAGAAAAACTTTATCTGCCATTGTGTTTGATAAGGACAAAGCACTGCTATTTCCAGCACTGCAGGTTTTCAAGGACAGGTATCTAGGCTGTTGTAGTGTAACAGAAATGCTGAAACAGTATGATAAATTAAAAGTTTTATCTTAAAATGTAGAAACGTTTTAAACCATTTCTGTGGAAGAAAAATATAACTTCTGGAGGAGCCTTTCTAGGAGCTATACCAGGAGTTATCTGCTGAGCACAGGAGGGAATACATCATTTACACAGCTTCACAAAGGAGGTCTCCTGCTGACAAACAGACCCTCTCTCAAGAGCACATGAATTTAACATTGAATATAACTTCCTGAACGTTTACCCTATGAGAAAAAATAAAAATACTGGGCTCATGCACATTGTAAAACTAAAAGTTCAATTTATTGACTAGTTGTGGGCTCCCTAACCCAGCAGTGAAGAGACAAGTATGTACCAAACACCTCCTCCAGAAAGTGATCCTGGTTTTCTTCCCTTTTTCCCCACCTTTTTATTTATACATCTTTTTTAAATGTCTCAGCCTTTCTCTTATGGCCTAGATTTAGCAAGGTTGTCAGAAACCTGAAAATCAAATCTCTTTGTCTTGTCTCTTAGTGAATCATCCTGCTTGAGTTTCTACCAGGAAAGCTCAGGCTCAGGTAGGTGTGTGGCAGAACACCAATAAATAAAACAACGCACTGTGAGTTGTTCTGGCTTGAAAATAATTTGCAAGTATACACAGTTTTCAAAAGACTTAACGGGCAGATGGTAAGTATTCTTCAAGAAAAATTCTTTTTACTAATACCTGCACTTAGAATATAACCAGGCAGTAACGTGAAGATCACAAATGTACTTTAAAATACTAAGAAGGAATTATGTGTCTTAATTATGGGTGGCAGCATCCCAAACCCAACTAGAATTCATGTTTTTCACTTGTGTCTGTATCCAGATAGATAGATGGATCTCACAGGGTAGCTTTGCATTTGGGTAGCATCTCTGATATAAAATACTCTTAGTTTGATGTTATCAAGAAGGTGTAATAGGCATTATTACCTTTATAAAGAATGAAAATGTCTCCATTACCATATAGAGACTGATACACATTCTTTCAGAACCAATTTTCCAAGAATAGCTGTACAGACAAGTAGTACACACATCACCATGGCTTATAAATATACTCATTTTACTTCAATAATTTTTCATGGAAAAATGTGAAGAAATACATTCTTTCAGTACATAATGTAATGCCAATGCAGGGCAGAATTCATTCTTTGCAAGAGAAAACGCAAAAAATAAGGTCTTTTTTGACAAGTTGAGACTCCTAAATTGTAATTATTTTTTTTTCATTTCAAATCTCAACTGACAAAGAGAAACACAAATTAGTTTGCCAGCTAGCAAGCTAGGTGCATGAATGCTTTCATGCAACATTTCAATGTCTAATGCAAAAGCACTTCTTAGCCATTTTAGTCATAGTTGCATACAGCTTCATATGCAAACTTGTGCCAACATCTGAAACACATACACATTTCTGTAGTCACAAAGAAAATTATTTTCTTTAAATGAGATGACTTACTTTTCAAAACTTAATATATCTGCAACATTTCCAAAGCATTAAGTTTGAGAAAACACAGAAAGAAACAAAACCAAATCCAACAACAACCAAAAAATCCCCCAACAAAACAAAACAGACAGAAACAAAATAAACATAAAAAACCAAACTAAAGAAATTAAAAAAAAAAAAAAGGAAAAGAGAAAATCAGAAAAATACTTTCATCTCTATTTTTTGAAAATGTTTTTCTTTATCTATACATAAGGGTAAAGTGATATAAGGTCTAAAGACATCATCTAAGATGAAAGTGAAAAATCCTTTATTGAACATTTCATACTTTGGATTTCCTTACTTGAGTGTAAAATAAAATAAAATTGTTGTCCTCTGCACAGCTCTAGTTTATTGTGTAGTCAAATCAGAAGTGATCTGGTAATTATGAAAATTTCCATTGGTTTTACACTTCTGGATTAAGACCTAACAAGTAACATCAGACAATCTACCAAAGCTTCAGCAAGAGAAGAAAATAGATTCGTTTAGTGACTCGCTTGGTGGCTTCTTAATGTTTGAAATATTGTTTTTTCTTTTGTTTGTTTGGGGTTTTTAGCCATCAGCTTTGACCCTATGACTACTCTCTTTCTTCCCATTTGCTACATGCTTACCTCCATTTTCATGGTCATTCATCACAAATTCCTTCACTACTGTGTTCTTTATACTGTCATCACTCATGATTCCCATCAATGTTTTCTCTTAAAGCATCAAAGAAGCACCATTGTACCCAGCCAGTGATGCTCTCACAGGATTCTGAGACTTTGTGCACATTTTTCTGTACACCTACTTGGTGAGTTTGCTCTACATATAGAGAGTAAATTCCAGAGTGAAGAGTCACACTCTGGCTATAACAATCACTAAAAAAATAGCAAAAAGGAAAATGGATCAGGAAAAAAAGAAAAAAAAGAAAAAAAAGAAAAAAAAAAAAGGTTAGTTCTGAACTTACACAAATCCATAAATACAAACACTTAAATATAAGTGTTTAAGCAATCTTCAAGTTCAATGGCAAACCCTCTGTTTTAGCAAGGTGAACAATTGTGATTTTCATTAAATGAAGCACTTTTTAAGTCAATGTACCTGTGCATATGGTTTGGAGATGTGGCATTCCCCTGGTGGCAAGCTCACTCTGGGCCAGCAGGGCCAGGGTACAGACAGCAGATGGATCTCCACTGGACTGCTGATGGGTGCCACCTCCTCCAGCACAGAGAACACGTGTGGGAAGTCCTACCTGCCAACACAGGTACCATAACACCCACACGGAACCATCCTGATCTACTAAATAAGTTTTATCCAACCTACAAAATGTGCAGAATTGAACTATATTTAGCTGAATTAGTCATTTATGAAAGTGAACAAATTGAAACATATTTGGAGTTTTGGACTCCAGTCTGAACTCTTATCATCACATCAGATGGAAAAATCACATTGTGGGAAACCTTTTTAGTGAAGAATGGAAAACAGTCTGCTTTACCAGTCGCTGAAGAAAGCTTTGACAGATTGTTTCTAAAGTGTTCCTGGAATATTGTATTTAACCTTCCATTGATGTTTTGGGCAAGCTGTCTCTATTTCTACTAAGTTAGTCAGTAAGATGTAAAGTAGCAGCAAAAATAATTTATAAACATAAAGCAACTTTCACCTTGCCTGTATAGATCAGTGTCTTTCCCCAATACAAGTTGTGCCAAAAAAAACCACCAAACCCCAAAGTGCTTCCATATTTATCTACACATGCAGAAAACTTCAAAGCAGAAGTACAAGTTTAGAAGCTATTGGCAGGAGGCATCTGTTGTACCATCTGCACAAAAATTGAAACTATAAATCCACCTTTCTGAAGCAGAGCATTTCTCTTTTCTTTTAGGCCTTGTAAATCACTTATATCTTAGTCAGTGATAATTACAGCTCACCATAGAAGAAGATAATTTTAACCCAATTGTTAAAAGCACATTTTAATGACAGGGTGAAGAAGCAGTTGGAGTAGACTATAGTAGCACTGATGTGAGAACACTTTCTGAATATAGATTCTACTAAAGGTAGAACATAATAATACACAATATAATAGCTAGAAGCAGAAACAAAATAAGAAATAAAAAAGTGGATTGCAGCAGTTTCGCTAAAGCCCGAATTTTCTTTCTATATTGTCATCTGCAGCCTTCCTGTAGAAATCCTTGAAGTATCAGGAAGAAACTGAAGTCCTCAGAAACAGCAAGCAGAAAAGTGAGTAAAATCAAAATAGCAAAAGCTGGAAGTAAAACGGAGGTTTGTTGTGTTGAAGCAAAACATATATTTTACAGAAAATACCAAAACCAAAAAGAATCTATAAAATCAATGGCTTTATGAAAGGCTGTATCATCAGTTGTGGACAAGCTAAGTGAAGGAAATTCATCCAGTTCATCAATGAAGAAAAGAGCTGTCCACTCAAACTAATATATTGATACACCATGCTAAAAGGCATATAAACAAAGACTTATATGAGATTAAGACAGGTACTAAATATTTTGATTTATCTCTAGCTATGAGCAACTATTCATTACAGTTGCAAGACAAAAACAATTGCACTCCTCTAGATACAGGGAATCTTTCCAAGGAATAGAGAAAAGAGAATAATAACCTAAGAGAATTCATTAAAGAGGCAACATTGATGAACTCATCATTAAAAACTAGTAAACATCCTTAAGTTTGTATGGCATTGCTGCAGCTGATGTGCAAGGCAACAGATAAATCTTTGTTTACCAAAGTAAACATCAGAAGAAATCCTCTTCATAAGTTCCTGGCAGCTCCCACGTCCAGTTTATAATTGGATTAGAACTAAACTGTTCAGCTAGAAAACATAGCAGACAACAACAGATCATTTAAAGTGCAGGCCACTCTGTTGCCATACCCACCACCAAACTGCAGATAAACCTGTGTCTTTTTTGGTCTCTTATAAAAAGCCTAAACCACATCAAAAATCTCCAACCATATCCAACCAAACCAACAAAGTTTTATGTATTGCTACCCATCTAAAATCATACCAAATCACATAAAGAAATGTGCCAGCCAATGAAGAAGTACCAAGCAGTATTTTTAATTCCTGGTGGCTTCTTTGTGCTGTTATAAAAGCAAATGTATTATTAGATCTAGCTTCAGCACCTGGTCTTGTCAGCAGTCTTCATATCAGACCTGTTTTTGAGCTGGCACGCAATGATCTATCAGACATCAGTTCCTAAAAAAACACTAACAACCACTCCTGATAGTGATGAAGTTACAAGAATCTTCAGCAATACAGTAAGATTGCTAATGAAGGACTGGTACTGAACAAACCTGATAAAAATAATAAAAAAACCAATGTAAGCATAAAATTGCTATTCATCTCTAAAATATTTCCTGTTACTAGAAGGAAGTCTCACAGTGGAAGGTTGTGATGTAATGAGCAAGTGAGTTGCAAAAGAGAAATTTTATCTCTTACATTTCATTTAGCTTGTCCAAGTAGTAGATACAAGTAAATAAACCGACAGTACCTCTGAATTCACCAAGGAGACCCTAATTTTGCTGGGTTTGTTTGTTTGGGTTTTTTTTGTTTTCAAAAGAGACTAGTAAGGAATTTAAGGGTATTTTAGTATTGAGTATAATTTTAGTCTTACGAAGAGTGAGTTTAGTATTATTTTGGACCAAAAAGTGGGAAAAGAACAACAAGAAGGGTAGTATTTAATCGACCAATTCTCAACCTAGCAAAACAAAGAATTATACTCTGTTTATCTCCATCAACAGCAGAGAGTTATCTCACCTCTCCACAGGAAGTCCAGTCTTCCTTGGGGTTTTTTGTACCGGTGTAAAACTGAGACAGTTTCTGGATGATAGTTAAGGTTAACCACAATCACAAAGTTACAGGCTAGCACCTGAAGGCCGTCAATCATGTTTTCTTGCAAAACTTGGATAAAGATCTATCATTAACCTCATAAAGCAGCCCTCTATGTGGTAAGATATTTAGGAGTCAAGCAGTACTGCCAAAAGTATACAAAAAAGGAAGTCATTACCTGAGCCTTTTTAATAATCAGAACTGATTTAGGAATGAAGATGGATTTCATTACATCCCCACCATGTAGAGAATTGTTTTAAGTGACAACAATCTATTCCAGTGCTTAATTACTTTCATGGCAGAAACCTGTTAGTAAATACCCAGACAGAGTTTCCGCTCAAACAAATTGTGTTTGTTATCTTCTGCGCAGGCAGAGTCCAGGTGATAGCATATACATTTACCCAAAGACTTTGAATGCATAAACTCCCACATTTTTGACTAGATAAACTCATTGAAATAATTTCTGAGTAGTTAGAACCCACAACAATATATATATTACAGATTATATATACCACAGGAGTCACGTTAGTTATTGCTCTGAAGAGTTGACATAAAAGGTAAATCCAAAGAGGAGCTGATCTCTTTGCCATATTACTGGAAGTACAGGTTTTTCTTGCAGTATTATGACTGGTAATGACTGGAAAGGGCAAAACTTTCAACTACTTCAGGATGTAAACATCATTATTTTTTCAGATATATTAAGAGATATATCTGTACATATATTCTCTCAGATGCAAGGAGAAAATGAAGATATGTGCAGTGGGATCCTTGAAGTCTGCCTTGAAGTGGCCATGAGGGGACCATGAACATGAGTTCTGCTACAGCAAACTGAATGCTACACAAAAGGGTGTGCAGCAGACACATTTTGTTAATTACTAGTATATGATTTCTTTTGATTCTGTGAAGCAATTATATCACTAAAATAAAAGTGAAAAAACTAACGTGCATTTGAAATCTGAGGTGATGGCTGCTTGCAATTCCAGTTACTTTGAAAGGTGAGTCAAAAAATTTGCAATTTTTCAATATTCTCAAAATAAATAAGCAAATGGACTAAATCCATTCATTCAAAACAAAATTGAAAGTTCTAATTACATATAAGTGTTAAATTTTTTAATTATGATATTGTGCATATACTCATTGTAGTGCTATTTTGATAATAGCTAACGCAAGTTTTGGCTCTGTATAATTAATTACTGGTTAGGGTTTGTTTGGTTTTTTTGGTTATTTTTTTTCATTTTAACCACTAGATGTCTCTAGCTCTATTCATGATAAAGGTGAATTAGTAACTAAATCTGCTTGGAAACATTCCAGCTGTAAAAGCAGAATCCCACAAGTGTCTTACTCTAACTCCAATAGAAAATCAATGTCCTGTATGAAAGGTGCTATCCTGTTGTTTTAAAACAGAAAAAGAAATTTAAAATACTCTGGCTGCAGAATAATTTTTAGCTGCTAGTAAAAATGTTAGAACAAGTGTGTCCTGCAAACTGAGTAAAAGTTCTGAGGCCGCGAGTAATTCCATTCAGCTTTCAAAGCTGGTTCTAACATGAATGGGAGTCTAGATCACATCATTTCCAAACCAAATGGTTTTATGCTTCCAAAATGACACAAAAACATTGCCAGCTAGATTCTCATCAGCTACCCCAGTCACTCTCCTGTCTAAAATGTGAAACATTGAGCATTGGAGGAACTCAGAATGACATTTAAGTAACAAATAGCTTGACAGTCCCATTCCAAACAGGACATTCAACTTAATTTGTTAGATGTATGAAATCACTATACACACAAAACTTCTTGTCATTACTCTAATCAACCTGAAAGGAGGACTTTCTCAAGAGAAAAGAGAAAAAAATTGAGGGTAACAGGTAAAACTCTTATTTAACTGTTACTATGAGACAATCAAAAATAAAATATAAGCTGAGTAAAGGGATCATGTAGCAGTAGAGGAAAAGTATTACAAAATCTTCGTTTAAAAATATCAAACCATCAACCAAAGCCCCCCCCAAAACCCCCGAAAACCAAACTAAAAACCCCAAATAAACAAAAAAAAAAACACCCAAACAAACAAAACAAAAGAAACAAAACAAACCCTGACTCTCAAAACTGCCTTGTCATTCCCTTTATTAAGTCAGCAGTTGAGGCAGGAATTTTCAGTGCCTTCGCATACAACTCTGTCTAAAATTTTAATGCTTCAGAAAAGCATTAAGACAATACCAAAGTGAGCAGAATAGATACTCACGGTATTTCCCCTAACCACCTGAAAATTTTTCATTTTCTATCCTTGGTTTTGAACAGAACTTGTCTCATTTAATGGTGCTACTTCATGACACAGCATGAGGATGGAGAAAAGCATCTTCTTAATCCTGGATCCAATAGGTCCAGGTTTGTCACATCATTAAGTGTGCTTTGGTTTTGAACTTTTTCAGTTCCAAACCAAATTATTTCCCTTCTGAAGTGACTTTTAGACCGGTCAGTATGTGTAAAGATAAATAAGTTTTTTTTTTTTAAATGGACAATAATGTCATAATTATTGAAGGAGCAACAACCAATTCTATGCAGTACTAAAGTTATGCTATAAATAGAAAAATGACACGAAATTTACAAAGACCCTGGGAAATATCTTCATGTTTTCTACAGTTTAACTCAGGTTTGCACTTTCTGGAAACAATGGCATTCTACCAAAGAACTGAATTTTTCTATAACATACTCAGATATTATTTTGAAAACCAGAGAATAAAGTAAGGTCATGCATGTCTAGTAGGCAATACTACGCAGAAGAAAATGGATAATTTCTTTTGGATTTGAAAGTTTCGCTCTAAAAATAAATAGAGAATATTTCTTAAATTAAGTGGGGACATCACTTACTGCTAATGTCTGATTAGTTAAATAAAGGGAATTATTCTAGTGCACTAGTGAATAAATAGACTATTAACTTGCTAAAAATTGACCAGTAATTATCTGTGCATTTAATTTGTCCATCACTAATATTTACTTTCTTTTAGCAGAATACTAAATTTTAATCTGGACAAATAAACCAACAAAATTTTAACTAATTCTAGAAAAGGCAAAAGAAATCAAATTTAGTTCATGATTATCTTTATGTAAGATTGCATAAACCCCCAAACTACCCAAAAGCCTTCACAATTGGAGCAGTCTTTCCAATCTTAAACATTTTATTTAATTACAGCACTACTGAATGATCATGTCAGAGAGCAATGTACAATAAGATGTAGTGCACAGCAAATAAGAACATTTTAAAGCATATCAGTGTTGTTAACAAAATAACACCCCATCCCACAAAACTTATGCAAATATTTTCTTAAATAAAATTAGTTGCTGAGCATTCAGCTTGAGGATGATTCACTTCTGGCAGGCATGACACTACAGAACAAAGATGATGTCCTCAAAGGCAGTAAATTCCCTCCATGTGTTACATATCATGGTCATTTAAAAGCAGCATTAAAATTTAAAGGTACGGCCTGCTCACAGATCAGCATGGGGCAAAGACCACTATTGCAGGAGCAAGTTTCAGAGATCTAATGTATATTTGCATGTTTGTTGATTCTTGGAGAACAAGAAGCAGAACCAAGAAAAAAAATTGAAATATTTTAACAATGTCATCAGCTAATGAAAGTCTGTTCTGAAGAAAAGTCAGAGATTTCCTTAAACATAGAGCATGAATACCTCGAATATTTCTCTTGCTGTGTCTTGAAACACAGCTATCACTGTGAAACTGTCAGAAAAAGTCTAGTCTGGCAATTTTTAAGAGTAACAGCATGCAAAGCTACCCCTCTGCTTGATGGATGTCTTCAAAAACAGCTATGAAAAGTAGCATTTTTTAAAAGGTAAAAAGAGGACCCTAGGTACTACTGACAATCTCAGGGACCGATAAAATCATGGAACAGATATTCCTGGAAGATATTTGAAACATATGGAAGACAGGGAGGTAACTGGAGAAAGCCAACATGGCCTCACCACTGGCAAATGACATCTGACTAAGCAACTGCACTCTGCTATGGGTTGACTGCATCAGTGGACAACCAAAGAGAATTTATCATCTACCCAGACTTCTTAAAGGCCTCTGACATGGCCCCACACAACCTTCTTGCTGCTAAATTAGAGAGCTATGGATTTGATGGGTGAATTATTGGATGCATAAGGAACTGGCTGAATGGCAACATCCAATGAGTTGCAGTAAATGGTTCAATGTCCAAATGGAAACTGGTAATGAGCGGTGATCCTCAAGGGCCAATACTGACACCAACGCTTTTTAAAATCTTCATTATTGACATGGACAGTGGGACTGAGCTGCAGCCTCAGCAAGCATGCAGACGACACAAAGCTTGAGTTGCACAGTTGATAAATTTGAGGAGAGGGATGACATTAGATGGATCTTAGTGGGCCTGAAAAGAGAAATCATATGACCCTTGAGAAGTTAATCAAGGCCAAGTGCAATGTCTGGTGCCTGGGTCAGAGTAATCACCAGTTTTAATACAAACTGGGGAATGAACTGATTGACAGAAGCCCTGCAGAGATGGACTCAAGGATACTGGCAGATGAAAAGTTAGATATGAGTCAGCAATGTGCTCTTGAGGCCTCAAAAGCAAACCTTATCCTAGGCAGCACAGAAAGGGAAATATGGCCAGCAGGTTGAGAGAGGTGAATTTGCTCCTCTGCTGTGCAGTCATGAGACCCCATGTGGAGTACTGACTTCACCTCTGGACTCTCAGTACAAGAATGACATCTGTTAGCTAGGATCTGACTCTTGGAATAAAAAGCTGCTGCTGCTCCCTCACAGAGAAAGGGTTGGGGTTATTCAGCCTGGGAATAAAAGGCTCCAGGGAGACCTTAATGTGGCCTTTAAGAATGTAAGAGGGAGCATAAAGGAAGGACAGAGAAAGACATTTGCCAAGCCCTGCAGTGGTAGGATAATGGGGAATGGCTTCAGATTAAAACAGGACAGGTTTGGATTAGGTATGAGGAAGACCTTTTCCTACAAGAGTGGTGAGGCACTGGTACAGGTTCCCCAGAACAGCTGTGGATGCCCCATCCTTGGAAGTGTTCAAGGCCAGATTGAGTGGGGCTCTGAGCATCCTGGTCTAGTGGAAAGTGCCCCTGTCTGTCATGGGGGTTAGCTCCCATGGTCTTTAAATGTCCTTTCCAATCCAAAGCATTTCATAGTTCTAATTACCCCACAGAGCTTACTTTAATCATCAGCCCTTTAACTCCACAATTACGGGAATAAAGCAACCAGATGTCAGTGACTATGAAATATTCTATAAATATCACTATTACCTTTAGATCTGAAATACAGAAAACTCTTCTGTCCCTACCCTAACAGAAAGCTCTAGTTAAGTAGAAGCAACTGTTACAGTGACATGAAATTTGTTGACAGATATATAATACTTGGAGAATACTGTTAAGAAATGTATACTGCAATTCTGTGTTCAAAATGCAAATGAGCCTGAAGAGCTTGATTAAAGTCAAGCACTCTCTGTTATTTTTCTAATGATGTAAGTGCTCAGATCACTGACTAGGTTTAACCTGAAATTTTAATAAGATATCCTTTTTTATATTCTAGATATTTGCTTCAAAGCACATAATTATGTTGTCATCAGGAAAGAAACAGAAGCACAGCAAGTGCCTGCACATTAATTATAATAACATATAACTTAAATTCAATTGATTATACAAGTATTCATAAAGGACCAACAAGCTTCTAGTCAATGAGTACCTCTTACACATCACACTACAAATCTCACAGCACATTAAAACTCTATTGTGCATTAAAAACAAAATCTCTCATGGCTGTAGATTAAATAGACTTTGCACCACATATATATTTTAGTGTAAAGATTTAAGTAAAATTTCTCTTTATTTTTAAGTGAGATTAGGTGTCATGCTCTTGCTTTAACTCAAACTAATTTACTTCAGCGACCAGAGGAACAAAAGTTCTTTGACAATAATGGTATTGGTGTGCTCTGTAAATTGAACTAACAAATGACAAGTGGGGAATGAAAAGAGCTAAAAACAATGTAAGGAAAATTTTAATTCTAAAAATCCAGTGAAATTAAGCAAGAAGGGGCAACAGGGCTCCACATTGTGGTGAGATAATTAATTCCTTGGGATTTGAAGTCCAGCCAATTGTTTCTGTTTATCTTGAGATATCCATTCCCAGGACACTTTTTCCTTATTTTGATTACAGTAAGTCTTCATGGAACAGCTGAAGATAAATTCTTTGCACTAAAATCCATGATTAAATTCCAAGGCTTATTTTGTCCGTGCTGTAAACACGGACCAAGCCACTCAGCCCACATTGAAAGCCAATCTGCTTCTCTGCCCTAACATATTAAAATACACAGACCTTGGTCATTTTAAATGTCACTTTGAAAACTGCTGTCTTAGACTGTATTTCCAAGGAATTGCTTATGGATAAGGACACAGGATAAGGTTAATGTTGGACACATTCATAATGCTCTGATTATCCCTGACTAGCTACAAAGGTTTTAGGGGAGGAATGCAGCTTAAACTAAATGCATAATACTTTTTGCCTTCACCTTCCTTGCAGTACACATCAATTCCTGCAGTGTCTTGGTTTTACTTTTGCCTTTTAGAGTAGACGCTCTTGGACAAATCGAAAGTAGAAAATGTGGCTATTGTTATACTATGCTGTTCTGTGAAATGCATGAAGAAATAAAACAGAAAAAAGTAGGAAAATAAATGTGTTTCAGTCACAGTGACAGTAAATATTTATGGAAGTAATAAATGCAAAGGAATCAAAGGAAAATGCATCCATGTACCTCTAGGCATCTTGCCTAGTTCACATGTTAGATAGTATGTCTTCTCCCTCACTAGATTGTAATAGACATCACTACAATTTTTCACACTTTGAGGACAAAATCCCATTAAAAATGGTGCTACGTCTCTGAGACCTTCCCAAAAAATTAACATCCTTTATGAAGAAAACAGTACATCTACAACATTATGAATTTAACTTTACCAAGGCATGTCTGTCTAAAGTACATCTGCATATGGAGCCAATAAAAAACAGATTTTGTACTCATTCTGCTTTAATACTTGAAAACGTAAAATTTAAATTACATGGGCTGCCAAATTTCCAAATCCAGACAACAAGACAAACTGTCAACACCCCCAGTACCAACTGGTAGAATAATAAAAATTATTGTGCATTCACCACTCTCTAGGCCACCTAGGACCTGTGTGATCCACATGGCAATAAAGTACAGGGCTGACTCTTCCTACTTTTTTGTTGCATTTTCCTGTAAAAAGCAGCAGAGACAGAAGCCTGAGTACCCATGAGACTTGCTGGAACACAGTGAAAGATTCTCATATCCCATCAAATCTTGGGGCCTAAATTACCTGCCCAGATTCCTTATGCTTGAATATGAAATAGAACCACTATGCTAAGCCACTGACTGTTCCTAGCCTTTGAGATGGGCTGTATTAGCTGTAATAAGTTTGTGTGGCAAAGCTTTGGTAGCAGAAGAACGAATAAGCTCCAAGGCAGGCTCACCACTGGCCATGGCCAAGATGACCAGCAACGAATGCAGCACCTCTGTGCAGTACCTCTGAAGTGGGGAAAGTTGCTATGTACAAGCAGTGGGAAAATGTGAAAAGAACAACTCTGAGGGGCTGAGTCCTGGAGGACTCCATGCAAGAGCAAGTGGATGCCCAAAGGAGGCTCTGACCCCATGGGAAGCACATGCTGGAGCAGGTTTCTGGCAAAACCTATGGCCTCAGGGGAAGAGCAGCCCACTCTGGATCAGCCTTGCTGGCAGGACATGTGACCCTCAGGGGACCCACACTGGAGCAGCCTGTTCCAGAGAGACTTCCCTGTGGGAGGGTCCCACACTGGAACAGTTTGTGAAGAACTGCAGCCTGTGGGAAAGACTAGAACTGGAGAAATTCATGATGGACTATCTGCTGTGGGAGGGTTCCTGCTCTGGACTAGGGGAAAGTGTGAGGAGTCCTCCCCCTGAGGAGGAAGGGGAAACAAAAAACATGTGATGAACTGGCCACAACCCCCATTCCTTGTCCCTCAGTGGGGAGGAGATAGAGGAGACTCCTCTTCAGCCCAAGAGGAGTGGTGGGGGGAAGGTATCTTTAAGATTTGTTTTTATTTCTCATTATTCTACTCTGATTTGGTTGATAACAAATTAAACTAACTTCTCCAATTCTAATCTGTTTTTCCCATGATCTGTAACTGGTGAGAGATCGCTCCTGGCCCTTGTCTTGCCCCTTGAGCTTTTCATTATATTTTCTTTCCCCTGCCCATATGAGGAGCAGGAGTGACAGAGAAGCTTTGGTAGACACCTGGTGTCCAGCTTTCCAGAAATAATTGTTTTTCAGTCCAAGTGAAATGTTCCTTTGCTGTTTTCTACCGCTGTAGTTACTAAGGGCATCTACAGCCTATTAGGATTTAAGGCAAATCAGCATCTGTCAGAGGAGTCAGTAGTATCTGTTGCATAACATTTAAATAAAGCTCAAGATGTTTATAGGTTTTCATAACATGTATTTTGGATGCAATTTGCTACACACACTTCTTTTTGAGATAAAACCCAGTTTAAAAATGCCAACTTATGCAGATATCCTAAGCTGAGAGTTTTCATTTTTGTAATTTAGTTTATCTGCTGCTTTTAAACAATTTAGAATGGAAGGGAAAACTACAATGTAGACAAAGAATCATATTCATTAACTTATCAGTTGAAGACAGAACTCTTATTACAAGACTTGGATCAATTCCTAACCAAGACAGCAACCTAATATCTCCAGTGAGTCATAGAATCATTGAGTCATAAAATACCGTGTGTCAGAAGGGACCCATAGTCACTTCTACCAAAATCTGACTCCTGGCCCTGCAGAGGACTACCCCAAAATCACACCATGTGCCTGAGAGTGTTGTCTAAACACTTCTTGAGCTCTGTCAGGCCTGATGCTCTAATCACTTCCCTGGGGAGCCTGTTCCCATGCCCAACAGCCTCTGGGTGAAGAATCTTTTCCAAGCGTCCAACCTAACCCCACAGACAGAGCTTCAGGCCATTCCTGCTTGTCCTGTTGCTGATCACCATGGAGAAGAGATCAGTGTCTGTCTCTCCTCTTTCCCTCTTGATGCAGCTGTTATGGGGCCTCTCCTCAGCCTCCTCTTCTCCAAGCTGAACAAGTGACATCAGCCACTCATCACAAGGCTTCCCCTCTACACCCTTTACTTGGGTTAAAAAAGTGTCAGTTCTTCCAAGAACTGCTCACTTTTACTGAGACAGGTTTCTGTCTTAGGTAAGACCTATCAATTCCCCATAGTCCTTCTCTGAGTTTGACTGTGGTGGTCAGTTCTGAAAGAAGCAGAATACTGCAGATACCCAGGGCTCTGAAGTCAAACCTATCTCAGTGAAATTCATTTAAATTGGGGTGTTCATCTGACACTGGGGGCAGGAAATGCCATTGGTTTGTTGATTAACCAATTACACTAATTTGTTTAACAACCAATAGGCTCTAAATCGAATACTTTGGTTAAACCCTTTTCTTCTCTCTGCAAATTCAGCCAGGCCACTCAGTCCCACAGTTGCTCTGTAGATATTTAAACTCACCTTTGCATAGTTTCAATTTATTTATGATATTAAAAGTGGAAATTCTTCATGTCATTTAACTCTCTTGTGTTGGAACTATGACAGTCTGTGTTAACACCAGACTAGCACTATGTTGTTTCAAATCAAGAAAGGAAGGACACACACTGGGGTCACAGGAATACAAATTCAGACTATTTACAAGTCAGAAATAACAGAGGGAGTGAATACTTGTATGGTATACAAGTGTCCAGGTCTCAGAGAACATGAGACAGGTATTAGGCATATTTAGACTGCTGTGCCTTCTGGTTGCTAGAGGCAGTGGTTGCACTGAAACATGAAAAATCTTACTTTCCAGTAAAATTTCCTGCAGCCCAGGGAGTGCCAGATGCCTCACCAAGTCAGAGATGGTACATGTGACTGTGAAAATGACTTGGGTTAACGCAAATAGCTGTGAGTCACACTACAGGCTAGCACATCCCCAAGAGAAAAACATAGTAAAGCAGCACCTTCAACTTATTTGTTTGATGTTTGGTAATTTTAACTAAAAAAAAAAAAAAAAATAGCTCTTTGAGATAAATACCACAGCAACATCTCTGTTTTCTCTTCAAATAATAAAACTAATATTATTTTTTTGTAAAATTGTTCTTTCTTTTTTGTTATGTCTTTTCATGCAACCTCAAAAACAAAAAATCCAACCAGATCCACCCCCCCAAACCAAAAAGAAAACCATGAAACCCACCCCCCTCCCCCCCCAAAACAAAACTAACACAAAACCAAAAATAAACCTATGCTCTAGACTGGAATGTTGAAAATTCTTGCAAAAATTCAGAATGTTTGTGGAATGCTATTCTTGGAGGAGAAGAAGTTCTATTTACATATAATTTTTCCACCTGTGCATGGTCTCCTGTTAATTAGTTCTCATAATTTCAATTAATATATGGAACACAGCAGCTGTAGCTCTCAATATCCAATTTTAATTAAATACATGAGATGAAGCCATATTATGAAAGCTACTGTACTGTGGTTAGTTCAAACGTATTAGCTTAAACCAATTAGTTTGCTAAATTATTACCTATATGTATCAAATCTGCAACAAATCTTCAAATGGGATTACATTGTCCACACTGCAGAATTTGTCATAAGGAAAAAAAAATCCAGAGAAAATAAGAATGATAACAGAGTTAAGTTTCAGAAGTATGAATAGGTAAGTTGTTTTGATCCACAGAATAACCTTATTTGAAGACAGCAAGCATAAGCACAGTTCTCTAAACTTCTGATAGGGTGGCAGGGTTCTGGTACCTCTACTACAACATATTTGCATGAACTTGACTATTTTGTCCAAAAAAATCTTAACTCTTCTATGTAATGGGGAAAAACTGCATCTGCTTCAATGGTGATCATATAATAATTACTCAAAGACCTGCTTTGTCATATTTAACAAGCTTAATTTGTGTACTAAAAGGTTCTCTCTAGCTGCAAAATAAAATACTCCTTAAATGGTGGCATCTGTGTCTCAAAAGCTAAATAAATGAGGTCATTTCTCTCAGAGCTATTCTGTAAGCTCACAAATATATTTTGTCCATTTATATTTAGAACATGACTTTTATCACTATAAAAACTGTAAAGTTTTTGGTGTTTGTTTCTAGATAGCCCTTTCCTCCTTATTAATTATTAGCCCATATGAAGCTAATGAATTCTCTGCCTCAAATAGAGCTTCATTATTTATATGCTTTCATGGTCCCAAATGAAAATTTTATCACTGTATATCATCCATCCCTACACTCAGGATAGTAACTCTTTTTATACTAATATATTCACAAGAATCTACCATATATTTACAAAAATCTCCATAAAATAAAAAAAAATCTGATTTTACAAACTATTTCCAGGCTTTATTTCCTTCAGCTATTCAATATGAAATCAGCTGAAACTCTTTTTTCATTTTTATGAAGAGTTTCTACAGACTCCATAACATATGGAGAAAGAAAAATTATGCTCCAGCATACACTTCAGAATATTTGATTCTATTACATATTGATAAGAGTGTTTGGATTTTCTCTTCATTTAGTACTCATGCACTATCAATATACCCATAACTCCTGCTCCACCAGCTTCAGACTTTACGGATGATACACAGAACAGCAGAACCCATCCAGGAAACTGAAGAAACTTTTTGAAACAAGATGCTTTTCTGCTCCTTCAATGTTTGTCCTGCAGTTTTATAACTTACCTTCCCTAATTTCTCTTCAGTTACTGTCATGAAAATGGAACTTCATCTGACAGCTCAAGACCCAAAACACACCATTATGTCTTGACCTAAGTGTATTAAATTTCCTAGCTGAAAAGAGGCAAGAGGGAAGAGCATTATAGTCCTTAAAGCCATAGCTGGATGTTTCCAGAGCAACAACAGCAATTATTGGCTGAGGCATAGATACAGATGAGCGTCTGTCCTAGGAGAAGGCACAGAAGCATGAAATGAATGAGAAGTAATTGCACCATGTCAGCAAAGAAATATCCTCCCTTAGACTGGAAGTACAAAATAAGAGGAGTCTTTTCCTTTGATCATGGTAAGAGTATATCTTACTGGGAAAACAAACAAACACCAAAACCAATCCCCAAACCTGTATTTCCTTAGTAAAATCTATTTAGGGAACAAATATATTTTACATTACAAAAACACTAGTATTGCAGAATCTAAATTCCCTGTTCTAGTTAGGAAATCTCTTTAAGTTCTCAAAGATGCTGAGCAATTCTAGACAGAATTTATTTAAATCTCTCATTTTCATCACAGTATGTATATGAGCTATTAAATGCTTATGACACAGGATAAAGAGAGAGCAAATATACTTCATGAGGATATGGTTTTGCTCTGAAATGCCTAACTTAAACACAACATCATTATTTCATGGGTTATTGCACTCTCTGTGCAACTGGCAGCAGGGGAAGTATTGTGTGGCTAATTCTGATTGACTCAGCAGGGATGAGGTACCCAAAGAAAGAGGTAGGATTTCAACTCACTGCAAAATTTAACAACCATGTTCCATAAAAACCCAGCTCCCTCAGTTATAACAATCCACAGGCAGCTAAAATCCTGATGGAGACCTAAGTGCATGATCTACTAACCTACTCCATGTGTCAACATCGTAAAGAAAAACAATAATAAAAGGTGATATAGAAGGGCACTTTTTTGGGTTTTTGTGGTCATGAAGCAGCACACAACAATATCTACTCTCAACACTGCCCTTGTGCTGGTTATGACCTGAGTCCACTTCTGAAGGGGTAGCCTTCCTGCCAGGAGAGGCTGTTCTGATGCTAGGAGGGTTGTTTTTCTTTTCACTGTCCTGGTTTGACACTGGCCCATTGCCAGCCACCCAAGGAATCTGCTCGCTCAGCCTCTCCTACCACAGCTGGGCAGAGGAGAGAAAAAAAGTATCAGTGAGGGGTTCATGAGTTGAGATAAGGACCAGAAGAAAACACTCCAAGGGCAAAACTGGCTCAGCTTAGAAGTACAAAGTGAATTTATTACTAACAGAGTGTCCTGGGTTATGGAATCAAAAATGTGTATTCTATTTTCATCTGCTGAAAGCAGTTGGGGAATTGTTCTTTATCTCTTGTAACTTTGGAAGCGGGCGGGGGGGAGGGGCGGGTGCCTTCTGATAATGGGCCATTAACACCTCCCCGGACTATGCCCCCCCCAGAGCGGTGCATCTGCATGCCATGGTCCTATGGTGGGATGCCCCGCCCAGTGGGGGGAGTCAACAATTCCCGCCAGGGAAAACGGAGACGGGGGTGGAACAGGAGTTCATTTGCTTCACCCCGATTTCTGGGAGGAAGACTGCACCCCATCTCACCATCGCCAGACCCGTTCTCACCATCACCAGACCCCTTCTCACCACCCCTGGACCCTTTTTGGCTACAGGATCATCCCTGCTCCAACAGAGCCACGTCTGCCACTCCAGGAGGACTCACTTCTGGACTGCTTCCAACACCCTGACCAACAGGGTGCCAGGTTGCAGCTCTGACTCTGTCAGGGTTTTCCAAAATTGTTGTTTGTTTGTTTGCTGGTTTAGTGGGGTGGTTTTGTTTTTCTACCACATTTGTATTATTGATATTCCTAGCAAAGAACTGTTATTCCTATTCCCAAATCTTTGCCTGAGAGCCCTTAATTGAAAAATTATAATTTGGCAGGGGGTGAGGGGTTTACATTCTCCATTCTAAGGGAAACCCCAGTTTCCCTGGCAGATACCTGTCTTTCCAAACCAAGACACAGAGACAGAGAAGGATAATGAGAAGTAAAATAAGCCCTTAAAGAACACTATTTTCACCCCCACCCCTCTCTCTCCTTCCTACCAACAGTGCAGGGAGACAGGGGAGTGGGGGTTTGGTCGGTTTGTCACCTGAGGTTTTCTTCTGCCACTCTGGGAGAGGAATCCAAGGACTGGAAGCAAGGGCCCTCTCTCTGTATCTCTGCAAGCAGGAGCCCTCTCTCCACAGGGTCTTCCACTGGATCACCACCTCCTCCAGGCATCCGCCCACTCCAGCATGGGCACCCCCATGGGCTGTGGGTGGATCTGCATCCCCCATGGATCCCCACGGGATATGGGTGGATCTCTACATCCCTTCTAGATCCCCATGGGCTGCAGGGGCACAGCGGCTTCTCTGTGGTCATGGCCTGCAGAGGGATCTCGGCTCCTGGAAGCACCTGGAGCACCTCCTCCCCTTCCTTCTCCACTGACCTTGGTGTCTCCATGTCGTTTCCCTCACATTTTCTCACCTCCTCCTCTTCTCTGACTAGAAGGAAAACTGTGTGCACTTTATTTTGATTTTCTTCTTAAATCTGTTATCACAGAGGTGTTACCAGCCTCTCTCACTGGCCCAGCCTTGGCCAGCAGCATGTCCATCTTCAGAGCCAGCCGGGATTGGCTTTGCTGGACATGGTGGAAGCTTCCAGCAGCTTCTCACAGGAGGCACCTCTGTGGACCCCCACTACCAAAAATCATGCTGTGCAAAACCAACACATTCACCCATGCCACATGTCACTTGTTTATGGACCATAGGACTCTACAACTTTAGGGGCAGACTGAAATGGAATATATGTATAAAGTCAAAGTGTTCTACAAGAGGCTAAGCAAGGAAAAAAATTTCAAAATTATTAAGAGGGGAATTTTTTTTATCTAAAAGATACTTTGTAGGGAAACTATTGCATCTACAGGAACTACTGCTGAAATTTTTCAGATAAAACTATTTAAAAATGTTACTGTAAAAAGTATTTTCTCTCACATTAGCTCCTTCTGATTCAAAGCCTAATTATCCAGCATATTATGTCACTCCACAAGAATGTCAGTGAATGTCATGAAGGCACACATCAGCTATATTTGTAGAAATTAAAATTCTACAAATCAAAATTTTATAGCCATGTACCAAAGAGACACACACATTTGTACTTTTCACAATGTAATGGTAAGTTTGAAATCTGTATCACTGAATTATTCAAATAAGAGAAATTCATATTTTATGTTATACTCCTTTAGAGCTAGGATTTCACCTTTTTTTTTTGGAATTATATGATGGTGCAATTTGGAGTCAAGGGAAACCTTAAAAAATATAAAATACTAAGAGAATAACTTTCTAGATCTGAAAATACTGAATACCCCAAAACAACCATGAGAGAACAACCATCAGAGCAAACACTAAGGAAGAAAAAAATTGAAGCCAACTCAAAACAGAGTAAAAAGACTTGGTATTTGAATCAATGTTACATTAAATAGGAAATTTAATCAAATCAATTGAGTGCTGCAATTAAAATTTTCTAGGTTCTAGAAAATTAATTTGAAACATATAATCCAAAATTTTGCTTTCATTTTATCCATGTAGACAATTAATACTGAAGCAGTTACTTTGTTGTCTGACTTGAGCACTTCAATCTGATCATGATATCATGTCTTTGTTGAAGTGTAAGGAAAACTCAAAAACAAAAGCTGAAAAGAAAAAAATGTGGTTTATTCCAGGTAGAAGAGAAGAACTATATTTAAAACTGTATGAAATACTTACATGGGGAAAATGTGTATATATTTATTTTAAACTTTAGAACCTACCCCATCAACAAACACTGTTCTCAGTATAGGACTAGCTCACCAGTCACAAAAAAAAATAAAAGTAAAATAGGGTTGGTGCCCTGGGATAGAGATAGTTTTTTCTTAATAGCTGGTACAGTTCTGTGCTTTGGATTCAGTATGAGAATAATACTGAAAACACATTGATGTTTTGGTTGTTGCTGTGCTATGTTTATTCTAAGTCAAGAAGCTCTTCAAGTCTCAGATTCTGCTGGTGACGAGCTTTGCAAAAAGTTGGGAGGGAGCATTGCCAGGGAAGGTAACCTGAACTGGCCAAAGAGATATTCCACACCATAGAATGTCATGCCCAGTATATTAACAGGAGGAGTTACCCAGAAGGGGTGTAGATTATAGTTGGGACAGGCCTGGCATCACTCGGAGAGCAGCAGTTGTATTGTGCATCACTTCTTCGCATTATTATTTGCATCAGAGAGTTTCTCTCTTTGTGTCTCTATTTTTATTATAATTTTCAGCAATATCAGCAGCATTACTACTGTATTTTACTTTGTTTCAATTATTCAGCTGTTCTTACGTCAATCCATGGGTTCTACATTTCTTTTTATTCCCCTCCCCATCCCTCTGGGATAAGGGGAAGTGAGTGAGTGGCTGTGTGATACTGAGTTGCTGCAGTTAATCCACAGCAGTTGGTTCAGTCATCCTTCCAGTCTGTGATCTATCCAACAATACATTGGATCAGGATAATTTAATTTTCAGACCCTGGTCTATTCTTAGCATTGCAACAAATGCAGTAAGGGTCACATCTTTTGCAGCTGTGAGCTGGAGCATGCAGTGTGTCATGGCACCGTGGCCTCATGGCTCTTACCTCCCTCTACCAACCTTGCAGAACATAGCAAGGTAGTGGCATCTGTCTCAGATGCCTTAATTTGACTTAAATTAAAGCTAGAAAGAGCACTTTTTTATTGCACACTCACCACAAAACAGAAGTTCTCTAAAGTTTGTAAGACCCTAATCATACTGACATGTGTTCGCCAGGCAACACACCATCTGTAATACAACACCAAGCATTTGAGTATGAGATTAAAAAGGTAATTTTCCAGCTGCTCTTCCCTTCCAGGTATTTGCATATAAAATTTGCATAGATGATAAGGAAATTAGGTTTCTTGAGAAAGATCAATTTGCTTATTTACAAAGATTGGAGACACAAATTATAGGAAATTATTATCCTGGAGTTAATGTTCCTTCATAATTGTTTATGTTCTGTAATGTGAACAACATGAATTCACTGTAAAATACAGCGTTGCTGATTTTAACTCAAATAGTTGATTAGGTATTTTGCATTAAAAAAAAAACCAAACCAAACCAGACCTGAAATACACGTGAGGAAGAGGAGGTTGTTTTAGAATTCTTACCATCACAACACTGAATATCCTCAAGGCTCGCCCCTGTGCTATGAGTTTATACTGTGTGAGCAGATTAACTTTTACACCACTTTGGCACACTTTTGAACTATTAATCTTCAGTATTCTGTACTCTGTGGCACTTCAGAGATGTCAAAAGCAGCCATTTTTAACATTTTCTGTCTTATAACCTGTTACTGAAATACTAATTGATTTGGCAGCGTCCTACTGTGTGTCTTTCACATAGTTCTAATTAACCCTATGTCTTGAAACACAGATTCTGGAGAAAGAATTCAGAACACTAATCTAGATAAGCACATATCTATCTCTTCATCAACTGATTTTCCACCATACAATAATACTGATATCCATTATTGACTTCGAATAAAGACAAACTCAGTATTTTCCTCAGACTTAACTTGCATATCATGAGACTATTTATTTTCTTAAAATAGTGAAAAGGAAGGGAATTCAGCAGGAAGTGAATGAAGTAATGGATGGCTACATTACATTTGGGACTCCTTAAAACAAAATATGAGAAAAAATATAGTGAAGTTAATAAATTTAACAAGTCTGTCATAAGTTGCCTGAGACCTGAGTGGTGAAGCACTTCTAAAAATTTGTTATATAACACAGAATTTTGGGGATTATGTGTTATTTAAAGCTATATTAAAAGATATATATAGTTTATAAAACAAACAAAAAAGGTTATGAGGCTGTCATAACTGTTTCTATAATTTAAGGTTATGAAATTATAAACTTAATTAGAACTGAATTTTGGGGGGAGATGGGAGGTGTCAAGAGATATACTAGATGTTAATGACACAACAGAAATTCAGAGAATATATACATCTGTAATTAAAACATCACCTCAAAATTCATCCATTTAAAGCATGTGGATTTACATAAAATTCTGACTGATATTAAAAAAACCCCAAAACAACAAGGAATCTCGTGTAAATAGAATTTTTTTGTTGTTTTTGTGCTATAGTGGAAACAAGTTATACTAGACAAGTTAACAAGTTATCGAAAACAAGGTTTTTATTTTCCTCATTTTCAGTCTACAGGAATGTTCCCCAGAACAAAAAGAATTCAGGGTAGGCTCACATACATAAATTTCTGATGAGGAGATCACTGGGGGGAAGGGGAATGTTTATACATATGTATCAGAACCTTCATTAGAAAATCTAGCCCAAAACATTTACAATATCACTACCAGCTGCTATAGAAATAACTGCCAGTCACAAAACAAAACATTTTGGACTTTAAAGAAATCATTATGCTACACAACCAAAAGTGTACTTCAAAGAAATTGTTACACTACACAACCAAAACAGACCAAAGAGAAACCCCTAATAAATTCAGTGTGCCAGACATATTTTCTTTCAGCACAGTCAACTTCTCTCACTGTACAAAAGAAACTTTAGGTCTGGTTATCAGCAGGTTACCCAAAATCTCAGCTATTAAGACAATAATACCCAGACTTCCCTAGAGTAGGCCAGTAAGGTTTTGCTGTCGACAGACAGGTCTCATCCTTCATAAGACCTCACTGCCCCTTTGCAGACAAAGAAAACCTCTGCTGTATTAAAGCATGCTACCTTGGCTTATTTTACTCCCAGAGATGTCACCACCTACAGTGAACTACAGAGGACCTTTCAGAAACTCTAGTCAGAGTGGGAAAAGCGTTCCAGGTGTATGTCTTCATTTTCAAACAATTCCTATGGAATTGTCATTCTAATAGCTTCGAATTTTCAGGAGCTTTTGTGTAAACATGTTAAAAACTATGTTTTCCAATTTAGTGAAGAAAATGGAATAGACAATATACAATATACTCAAATCCTGAAGGGGTGGGGTGTGGTATACATGTACTTATATTCCACATTTTAAATGCAATCACTTGTTTTCAAAACAGCATCAATTGATACAGAATTTTTAAAATACCAAGATATTTCAGTAGGTATCTATGGAAGATTTGTTTTTGAAACATTTTGGGAATTCATTTATTTATCTACCCAGACAGACTGTGAAACTGATGAGTAAGAGCCATACTTATTATTCTCTTTAGACATGTTTAAAGGGAACAACAAGCACATCTAAACATAATATTAAGTATATACACTATATGTTGGGAGACACATACCTAGCTGTCTGTGAAGGAGGGAGGGAAGAGGAAGAAAATAACATAAGGAATAAAAAGGCAAGATGTCTACATGTTTGCACTTAAACTCTTGTGGAGGTAGCTTCTCAGACAACAGGAGGGAAGTGGGTGGATACAAATGTCAGTCAAGGCCCAGGATAAAGTATAAAAAAGCATAATCAAAATAGAGCAGTAGTATTAGGAGACCTTTGAATTTTAACAAGAAAAGGCAAAAAACCCAAAAGGTGAGTATTGGATAAGGCTTGTTAAAACTGGATAGGGAACAGATCTGTGGGTGAACCACAGACATGCAAGAGCATGCAGTCCACTACTTGTATGCCTACCCAACAGCTGAAAAGCCTGAAAAACTGGCAGAATGGGCAGGACAGAATCACCATGAAGGCTGACATAGAGAACAGGCAGTAGTAAGGATCAAGACTTCAGATGTTAATGACTCTGAAAGATTCTGACTACAGGAGCAGGTGATTGTACATTGAAGATAGTGGTAAGAAGATCAGGAAGAGGTACAGGACCGGAATATAAAGAAAAGGACAGCAAAATGAAAATATGACCTGAGATAAACAAGATACTTTTTGGTACAGAACAAATTTAAATTCCTCTGAACCCCATATATAAAGACCTTCTGTCAATTTCTGCAAGAATTTGGGATGGGCTCCATATTGCCTTGATTTGTTTTTCCATGGGAGGATGTGACTAGAACAAAATTTCACACAGGGCACACCCCTCTATACCTTTCCCTTCTTTCTAGTATACTTCACCTTTCCATCAGTATATCATCTTTTTTGTTCACCACAGAGCACTAAAAGAATTTTGAAAGAAAGGATAAAGAAATTGCTTGTGGACATTACTTGCTAGCATTTGTGACATCAAAAATAGAAGAAATACTTATCCATCTAGTGTTACTGTTTGGGATTTTTCCAACATAATTCAGCACTTCCACATAACCACTCTATTCCTCTACTATGCTCAAGAGGCCTTTATCACAGAAGAACTCATGTCCAGACACAGTTGAATAGAAGCTTGATTTTGTGGAGTATATAAAACTCTGTTTACAAAAGCTTTGGAGGCTTGGTTTTCACTGATGTGCACCACTGAAAGCAATTGAAGTCATCTTCCTGTTCTGATTGAATGAGTTTACATCAACTGGTACATTATAATTATATTAATAATTCATAATTACGTAACAATTACCTTATAAATTGTAACACTGGAGATTATCCAATGTGCACACTGTACACAACCACATCCTTACACACACATTGAACCACATGTCAATGAGCTGAGTGTAAAACAATTCATCAGTACAGCCTCTTTTTTATCTAATATCAAGTACCCAAGTTCAGTGAATTCCTTAAGGAGGACCTCAAGGAGGTCCATTCATGGTCTTACTTGAGTAAAGACTGAAGCATGGACAGGCCTTCAAACCTCTCTTTTCCTGTGGAGGTATTCCCTTAGTTTCAGCCATTCTGTTTCCCAAGCACTGAACTTTGTAGACATACCCACTAACTGATAAAATTTATTGAAAAAAAAAAGGAAAAAAGAAAAGAAGAAAAAAAAGAATCAGACTCTAAAAATTAGAGAACTAACAAGAGCAGTTACTATGCGGCTATTCTACACTAAAAGAAGGCATATATTTAACAAATAGATAACTGCACTCACACGAAAAATATAGTATTTTGTCCAAGAAAATCACTTACTCATAAATCTACAAAGTGTTAATAGACTAGTTCTCATTTAGTTCAAGCAAATTATGTTCTTAGAAGTCAAATTCTATTAGAGAGAGCTATCAAAGTACTAATGCATTCTTATGTAAACAGTGAGCACTCTATACCACTGTAACATAGCCAGTTACTATCAGGAGGAGTTTCCTACCCCTGGACAACTGTAAAACAGCACAAACAGAATTAGCATGATACAATGTCAATAATTGTCTCTAGTTTTTTATAATACAAGAGCATATTGAAAATAGTCCTAGAGCTAGAAACTGAACACACACCATCACACACACACATACCCTGCCAGCTTGCTTTGTGTAAGAGCTTCTCCAGCTGTTTGCTTTTACAAAATTCCATTGCATCTTTATATTAGATAACTGGATTTCAATTTCTTCTTCTGATAAATTCAAATACATATTCTAATGTGCTGTTAAGATCCAAAATCTTGCTTCTTTTCTGAATATAGGACACCATTTTGGACAGCCTGACCCTCATCAATCTACTTGTTACACATCTTGTGTAATGATATAACCAGTGTTTTACTTAGGCAAGGTTTGAAGACACTTGTCTCACAGTGACAGCCTGCTCAAAGCATGACTAGCTTTAAAGATATATCAAGTAGCTTGGAGGCTTGTATTGTCAGATTTCTTATACTTAGACATCCACAAAATTGATGAGGGGTCATTAAACCCCATGTTTTTAAATCCTTACATCACATTATGACAAAAGACGGGGAAGGTATATAAGCACGAGAGCTGCAAAGGAACAACCTGCACCTGTTGAAAACCTTGAGAAGCACTCCTAACAGAAGCAGAGATGTCTTGGGAGAGACTAGGGTGCTTCTTGCCAAGTAGTACTACCTTCAGACAGTGTGAGCCTTGGCTCCTTCCAGAACTGAGTGACTACCAGAAGACAACATTGCCATAACTATGACCACCATTCTCATGCTTGCTTTTCAGCATGATACGTTTTCTTTGAGAATCCACACTTCCCCCTTTTCCTGCACAGGCCTCTAATTCCCCTGACTTGCCACAATGGTTTCTTGTTCATGCTGGATCTTTACAACATGCCAAGAAATAGGCATGAGGACATCCTGCATGAGCCTTTCCACTGTATCAGCTACGCTAAGAAAACTGACAAGCAACTCAAGATACCCAGTCACTGAATGTCAAACAGTGACAGTTTCCTTCTAACAACTCACTTTTAGCATGACTAACTACATACCACCTCACAGGTCTCAATCAAATTGATTTTATCAAAACTAGTCTGAATCAATTTTTTTTTTCTCACTGAGTTTAATGCTTTTAGATCTCTCATAAGAAGCATAATACAGTGATTGAAATATTCCCAACATTCCTTCCGAGGTCTTGTTTTCATTCAAATTCTTCAGCAGAAAAAAACGCTGTATAGTAGAACAGTATTTTCAGGGTACAAAATGTAAAGCTATACATTCTTTTTTCACAGTCTATGTCCAATGGGTTTGTTGTCCTTATTTGTATCCTGAATTGACTATTTTGATAATTTTCCTTTTTAATATGCTTGTTCTTTCTGAAATTCAATCACTACACCCACTGTGGTAAGTACCCAGCTTGTTCTGCATAGTATAAAGATGAGTGAACTACTCAATTAAAAGATTTTTCTCAGATATGAATAATTTTAAGCTTAGTATTTAAAACCTGTTCAAAAATGCCTCATGGTTGATTTGCAGATGTATCACAGAATCAGTGAGTTGTGTGATATTTCATTTGAGAAATCTTTTGAGGAAAAACCCCAGCAGCATAGAACACTATTAACTCTTGGAAAAGGACTATGACTTCAAAGTTTAAGTTTTATTGAAATGCAGACTGCATTTCACATAAACAATATAATTCCATGATTATGGGATTGATAAAGTAAACTGAATTGCTGCCCTACTAGGAGAGACTGAGGAGGGTAGAACAGTTTTGTTTATAAAGGAGAAAGCTGAGGAGAGCACATCTGGGACTTACAAAATCATAACATCTGTGGATATAAAACATGCCCTTGATGACACTGGAGAGTGTGCCTATGCTTGTAGTTTCTCTCTGACCAGCCTTCTCTACAGAAGACAGAAAGGAACCTGCTGGAGAGCAGCTCTGAGGAGAAGGACCTGGTGGACAATAAGCAGTCCATGAGCCAGAAGTGTGACCTTGTGGCCAGTGAGGTCCCATGAGTGCTGTGTGCAATTCTGGGCTCCTCAGGACAAGAGATACATGGAGCTCCTGGAGGGGGTCCAGCAAAGGGCAAAAAAGAGATGATTAAGGGATCGGAGCATCTCACAAAGAAATGCTTACTGGCTGGACTTGATGATCTTAGAGTTTTTTTCCAGCCTAAACGATTCTACAATTCTATGGAAGGCTGAGAGTTGGGTCTGTTTAGCCCGGAGAAGGGATGACTGAGAGGGGATCTTATAAATGTCCATGAGTATCTGAGAGAAAGGTGTCAGGATGAAGCCAGACTCTTCTCGGTGGTACCAAGCAACAGGACAGAAGACAGCAGGCAGAAACGGATGCACAGGAAGTTGAAGAACATGAAGAACTTCACTGTGCAGGTGACGATGCACTGGAACAGATTGCCCAGAGAGGTTGTGAAGCCTTCTTTATTGGAGATATTCAAGAACTATCTGGATATAATCCCATGAAATGTTCCTCCATTTTTTTTTTTCCTATCAGTAACAAAAAGTTAAATTTTTATTCTCTCAGCATCAACATTTAGATTAGTTCATAAAACCTCTTCCCTCAAAAAAAATCTAACTTCAGCCCTGTGTTTCTTGACAGTGGTGTCACCTACTTTGACAAGTTTTGCAAAGTAAGAGAGGGAGAGACATCAGCTGTTCACCACCACTAAGTGGAGCTGGATACCAGTGACAGATTACACGAGGAGCCACAGAGAAGTTTGAAGTAAACAGTAAGGTTGAGAGTCATCCAGCTCAGATTAAGCAAGGATTGATGTGTGTGACCCATGTCACACCTATCTCAAGCAGTAAACAACCCGGTGGTTTCAGATGCCGGAAAGTCACTGCTGAGAAGAACACTGTCTCTGCAAACTTGTGCTGGCCTGCATGCATGTGTCATATAGAAAAGAGAAAAAACATATCCTCCACATGGGTTATCTCAGTCTACAGAGGTCAGCAGTTTATTTCAGAAAGCTTTCACAACAGTTTTCAATAAAGCTAATTAATGGCATGCTAGTCTAATCTGCAGCCTGGACATATCCTTTGTTAACATAATTCCTCAGGTTTTTTTATTTCTGACTGTGATGCAGGATTATTTAAAGAATTAATTAAATCAAATACACTAATTCATTAAAAGTAATGTATTTGAGAAGTAATAGGAGTCAAAAGGATAATTACCTTCAATATTCAAAAAGAAATTTTTATAAGTAACTGAAACATGACAGAGATACATTAGGAAAACAAGCAATGTTTTAGAAGTAGAGGTAGCAGATTTTACGTAGATGCTTGTAATTGCACTAAAAAATATGGTATCACCTGAGATGTAAACAAATAATGAGAACTGAGATATTACATAGAGATTGATTAAAACTTGGATATGCAAAAGACACAGTATCTGTAAAACAGTGACATATACATACATTTAGCCAATATTCACAATCTTTCCTTTTTAATAGTCTTAATTAATCAGGACTTTGAATATACTTCTGTAATCCACTACATCTTCACGACACTTCAACCAGAGGACAAGAAGTTCTAAAAACCTACATTAAAGGTTAAACCTTCCAACAACTTTTGGATGATATTCATATATTGTTAAACCTGTGTGGACTCTGAAAATTGTCTGACTGATCTCAGCTGTCCAGTGATGCCACTCCTCTGCTGCACCAGAGGGTGCCAGATGGGTGGGAACTAGAAGGGTGATATTGACCGTAGCAGAGGCCTCTTGGAGATAAACAAAATTTAGATAAACTGTTCACTAAGAGGACAGGGATGCTTGCATTGATCTATTAGAAACACTAACTTTGGAAATACTTAGAGAACAAGCAATTCAACTGGCAGAAAATGAACTTTCTCTTTTATTTCTTACAGCAGAATGTTATGACTCACCAATTAGAGTTGATTATTACTCCTAAAAAGCTAAGAACATACTCTGCTCCCACTTTTAAGGAGGGGAAGCAAGAACATTAGCAAGGCAATGACATTTAAGCAGTAGGTTAAATACCCATCAATGCCTGAGGGAGCATGTCCTAGCACATTTCCTATGCTAAACAGGACAGAAAAGTTCATCAAAATGATCTCTCAATTTGACCTCACAATTAATTTTCATTATGAATATGTACATCTCCTGAATATAGTCATTAAAGTCACCACTGATTTTAACAAAGGTGTTGAAAATCATCACAAAAAGTCAACATATTTCTGGATTGCAACTTATCTGTTCATATTTTAGGGGTTAAAGAACAAACTCAAAACTGTTATTCTCACCCTATTGGAAGAAGCTGCTGTATTTACCTGAACTGCTGAATAGGATTAAATTCCATTCTGGTAATTAGATGGTTCATTCCCAACTATATCACGTTTTTGAAAAAAAGTCACTGAAAACAGGTGCTTTCCTTTCACTGGCTTAATCACTTAGACATGCAGAGATGTCTCTATTAACATGCTTCTTTTCTTTTTTGTGTCGGCTTCTTTCTCCCACATTTCTTCTATTGAGTTTTATATAATTTTTCTAAGTATTACTACAGTTATTGTGGGCTATTGAAGCATAATAGTTCATATCGAGTGAAATCTAATAAAAGAAGCCTTTCTGTCAGTTTCACTGAGACGTGGCAACTCATGATAAATAGGAATGAAAATCACTATCTACCTTCAAGATACTTAATAGGTATTTTTGCTCTCACTGTTTTCCATTTGTGCATATTTGCTGTGTCAGTATTTTCAATTGAAATTACATAATCCACCAAAATGAAGACTTACTATGGAATTCAAACACACTATTTCTGCTAAGAAAAAAAGAACATAAAAAGAAAAAGATAAATTTTAAATTATATTTTGTATTCTTTGAGAAATAATTAATTTTTCAACAGTCAAGAGTGTGGTCTTTGAAATATGAAATTTCCTTCTCTGCAAATAAAAGCCACTGGGTCTTAGCTTTTCTGACCTTGGCCCAACATCTGCAGGAGTTAAAAATATAACTTCATGAATCTTGGCCAACCCAAGGCAGCATCTGCATTTCCTCTTGGTCTTGAATCCTGTCAACCATAACCCAGCATGCTGCTTTGATAGATACAAGAATGTGAATGGTATCCTCTGACAGAGCAGGGATTTCCTCTCCTACAAAGGAGACTTCTTGTAGTTTCCATGAGTGCTGGAAGTTAATTTAAAATGCCATCCTTTGTACTGTCCGTTTTTCCCATGCCTAAATACCTTCTCTGAAGTAGGAACTAATCTATCATTTCTAATAAAATACCTATTCCCACATGCCCAAAAATTGAAAGTGAACTCAGGAAAACTAAAACCAAAATTAATCCAATTCAGCTTTTTTTTTTTATTCAAATGGGATCTCTCTTAGACAGATATAATAAGCCCATGGACCACTCCCATGGTTTTAATGGATTTATTCAAGATTTTCAACCAGAACTGTATGATAAGAAACTGTCTTGGACATAAAGACATAAAGACATAAAAATATGCATTTAAACATATAATATGTATACTATAACGTTTCCTTGAGGGCAGCAATGCAAATTTAGTGCTGTCAGAATTACATCCTGACCATGTTGCTTCAATGTTTAAGTGTCTCGTGCCCTGGTTTGCATACATTGGAACAAAATAGAATATGGATTTAGTTAAACTGTAGGTGCTTGGCACCAGATTTCTCTCTTATATGCAGGCACTGCCAAGCATATGTTTATTTTTGAAACCCCAGAATACCAAATATTGTACAAATACTAGAGGGCTAATTTTTTTCTTCCCAACAGAGCATATGCTCAGAGGGAAATCCAAGAAATGGCAGGAAACAAAGAGTAACATCATTTAAATAAATAAAACTAGGCATTGATTTGTGTATCTATCTGTGAAGATTTAGATGGAGAAGCACAGATACAGTTAACTCCAGTTAAGTCTGAATGCCTGAGCAGTGTTGTGCTAAACTAGGAAGAATGTATAAGATACTGCACTCACAGATGCAGGGAAACATTTGCAGGAGAAACTGCTTGCCAAATCCTCATTCACGATAGGGAGAGGCATGAATGATAAACAGTAAGCAGGTGAAATAAGAAGTTAGAAAAATTTGTGCATGAATTTGAAGGTGGTTCATTTAAGCATAAAGAAGTAGTGAAAAATATTATCACCCTCCCTTCCCCCCCCATTTAAGCAGTTAAACTACATTTGAACTGAAAATCAGGAATGATGTGAAATCCGAGTGATTCAGAAAGTGCCGGAATAACAAAATACAGAATAGGAAGAGCTGAAATCAACAAATTTGCCAAAACTTTGGCAATATTTCTAAGACTAAGATTAGCTTGTGCAATAAGGTAAGCCTTTTATATTACAGTCCTGAGAAAGAACATGATGACATCATTGACAAAGGTTCCCCAGTTTGTCAAATTGTTGAAATAAAGAATTAACCTGTTATTTTAACCTAAGCAGACTGCTCTGGGACAAATAAATAGAATGAACAGTTTTCACTGATGAGCAGTAGGAATCAAATTCCCAGTTACTTAAATATTCCTGGGTATTCTTAAATAAAATGTCAAACACTTCTGAAAATGAAGCAGCACATTTATAATTGAACTGAATATGTATTTTCAGAAGAATGTGACATTTTTTTCCCAAAGGTGAAGATAATTAAAAAAAAACACTAACAAAAGCATTTTAAATATGCAAGAAAATAATGTTTTTAATAAATATGTAGAGTGTATGCATATTTTAATACAATTGCCTTGTATAACACAAGCAATTTTTACCAGACAAATACTACAATACATTCTGACTATAAAAGTAATGAAGTGTTTAAATGGAAAATTAGAAAAAAATCCTGGTGTGGTTGTACAGAGGTGACACTCCTCTATGCACTCCTCTACTTATTGAAGTGGAATGAATTAATTTGACTTGTCATCCAACATGAAAGCACCATTTGTAGCAGCTATCAGGCAATCATTAAGCACAGCAATTTTTTATAATTTCCACATACACTGTTTTCAGTAGCTTTCATTTAGACAATATTAATTGAATAATATGTGATTATATTTCTGATTATACTATAATCTCATACAAATCAATTAACGAAGTCATCATTATATAAGCTCACACCTCAAAATACAAAGGAAAGAAATTGCTTTTTCAACTGTTGCTCAAATTTACAAAAGGACATGCTGTTTTCAATCATCTCAATATTCACCTGTAGCATTAAATATTACAGCGTAATCCAGATTTAGAAAATCCACCCACAAAAGAGGTTGAACACAAAGCACTTCTCAAGAGGATATTCCCTCCACATTCCTCAGTCTGCCTGTGTTAATGTCACTTATGACTTTCCATAAGGGCTTCACACTGCAAAAGTGACATATATGAATAAATGTATACATATACACAGAATCACCTCCTGCTGAAGCTGATGCTAAGCAAACATCAGAAAATACTAGTCCTTTCCCTTACTGAGTCATTTGTCAGTGCTAATGATATGTTTCCTCTGCAAAGTGAAAGAATTATATTTTAAAAGTTATTTTAACCATCCTGCTGTTCTCCTGAGGATATTACATTATAACTGAATGTTGGTTGGAATTATTTTATTTACTAATTTCATTGAATTTTGCTCAACTATAGATGACATCTGAACCTTTTTCTCTGTATTCAACATACCAACAATAATTTTTATTTTCTAATTCTCCATGTTTCAAATTAGAAGAACAATTTTTTCCCATGTATTTAAACTGGGAATGGTTTTAACCAATGCCTTGCTCAATGTCTACATCAGTGCATAATACAATCTTCAGAGAATAACAATGACCATTGAAGAAAAAAAAAAGACTTTTTGAGAAAGTGACAGGTAGACAAGAATCTGTTTTTGATTATGTATTTAGCTTTCATTTGGCATCTTACCACAAAATCAGCCTGTGGGACAGGAGTGCAGCTATGCAAGGATGAGCTGTGTTACTGGGACTTTCCTGCTTTTATCAAAAAGGAGCATGGAGGTTTGGAGTTCTATGCAACCATCAACATATGCAGAGATTAAGGACAGGCTATACCCACAATATTCTGGGGGGAGGGGGAGAATACATCACTGTGCTTAGAAAGGTGATTAGCAAAAACTATCTTCTCTTTACCAGTCAGATACTTGCTTATTACAAAAATAAAAAGCAATTGTGGGCTCCCTGCTGTGACTTACATAAGATATTCTTTCCCTTGTTTCAGTAGCTTTCCAGTAACCAATGAAGCACAGCAGCATCCTATCACAGCAACACTGAGGGGAAGACAGCAAGCAGACAACTAATTTTCTTTGCTACGTACTCATTTGAAATAGAAATTAAAAAAACCCTCCAAACCTACAAAAGCATCTAGGGAACTGTGTTCTTTAGAAAAAAAAATCCAGTATTTTACTTCAGTATTAACTATTGGGTGCATCTTTTGATAGCATTTGCACATAAACCAAAGCCACTATTTTCTGTCAGTCCTGAACTTCAATTGTCTTCAGTCACACTGCATCTCCTATAAACACCAAAAACAGCAGCTTTCCCATCAAGATGCTACTGGCTGTCTCTCAAAAGCACAGGGAGAAAGTGAAGATAGAATCAATATATTCTATGAAAGCAATAACTTTAAAAAAATGAGAGTCAATTGAAGTGAAGCCTGAAATAAGATTAGAAAATGACTACTCTTCCACTCTGATTGTTAAAGTACCCAAGACACAGAGCCACATCTTCACAGTCTTCCTCAGGTGTTTTTTGTTGTTTTGTTTTATAAGCCCTTTTATATCAAGTAGCAGGCCTGAATTACAGAAGCTACATGACCCTGTCACAGAAGGTTCACAGCTGTACTTTGAAGACAAGCTGCCCCTCGGCTGTCAATGAAATGAGGGAACGGAAGAGGACTAAACCATAGCATTTAAACACAGACAGGACATGATTTTCTTAACATAAAATATATCACCTAAACAGAAGTGCATAAGGACAGATGAAATCTGCTGCCAGTGATCTCAGAGGGCACATCATATTTTGGTCCTACGTGGCATGACATACAGCAACGTGTACACACCCGAATCACCAGGCTTAGGCTGCTCCTGGGAAAGCTACCCTAGAACTGCTCTGACACCAAAGTACTGATATAGCAAACCCTCAACATAAACCCCCCAAAATCAAACACACATCCAAAACCAACCAACCAAACTACAAAACGACCCCAGTCATTTAGTGTTAAATGTTACATAACTTACACAAGATGATTTTCTGTGAGCTAGAGATGAATGCCTTTAGCTATCACAATTCAAGGCTTACAAAAATTGAAAAATCAGCATTGGAAAAGCACCTTATATGTCCCAGACAGAGTAAGTGCGTGCTACCAAGCTGTGCAACATCTTTTCAACATACTTCGTGGCTAGTATTTTTTTTTTTTGTTTGTTTGTTTGTTTGAAACATCCTGAACTACATTTTTTAAAAGAAACCCATGTTTTGCAGTCTAGAATCCTAGGTGGTCTGAATCATCACTGCCACCTCCAGAAGATGGCACCAGCCACCTTTATTATATTTCAGAAGAATATGTTTTCACTTACTACTGTCTTCACTTCATTAATGCACACAAAACCTGTCATCTTCACTGACTCATTTGCTTTTGAAAAAACTAAGTAGGCTGCAAATGGTTTTCCCAACTTACATCTGCTTTGTAATGATTTACTTGTTTTGCAGCATTGGACTTATACCACTAAAATGTATAACATCTCAACTGACATTGTAAATTTTTCTTGCAATAATGTCTTTATAAAAACAGAATATACCAGATATCTCCTAAAAGTATATGTATTTTGTTAGAGAGGATAAAAAATAATTATCTTAAACATCACAATACAACCATAATATTATTAGAAAAATACTTGCTTTGCCTTTATGGAAAATATGCTGTATAAAATATTAGTAGATTAAAAAGATATTATTTTCCCCACAGATTGCAGTAAATTGCTCGCAATTCTGACTATTGCTTCTAAACCAGAGCTGGAACTGGAATGTCATAACTAAAGTAATGACAATAATATTCCTTTGTGGGATTATTACTGAAATGTCTTGATAATTTTTCTGGATAGAAAGGGCACTGGAATCATTATTTTGGGGTCACATTTGCAATTCTAACTTATCCCAAGTCAGGATCATACATGATCTTTGAGTCCATGTGCATCCCACTGAAAAAAAAAAAATTTGCAAAAGTAACCACACACATGTAGGAAAATGTTTAAAAATCTACAAATGTGATTTTTAAACTAGGGAAATAGTCCTTCATTCACTAATTGTGATCTGAATTCAATACAGCCACAACATTGTTTTTCCCTAATTTCTCCTCTCTGCTTGCTGCACAGAGATACAGCAGGGCTACAAGCCCCTTCCTGCTACAGTAACAGATCTTTACCCAGCTTGCGCTGCCCTCTTCCACCTTCTCCTTTGTTCCAATATTTACTGCTGGAAGCTTTCAAGATTTTTAACCAGCATATAAAAGACCTGTCAACAAAGTCAAACAACAGTACTTAAATACATCCTGAATGAAGTTACCAATAGCTGCTGATACACACAAAGCTTCAAGAAATACTTGCAGTTTAGTATATTTGTTTGGGTTCATTAAGATATTTTATCCTTTCATTGCTCACTAGTATATAGATTGATGTGGCACATAATATTTTCTCTCCACTTTTTTACATTTCAAACTGAGGTTTGGGGTAATTTTTTTTTCTGCATTTGGTGCCAACATACCACTCTCATCAGCAACATTAAAAGCCTCTGAGTGAACAGGTTTCTTTTTCCCCATGATTCTCCTGCAGATGTGCCAGTCAGCAGTTTCCAATATTTCATCTGGATAAAGCCTGTGAAGTTACATTTTTTTGTTTGTGCAAAGACCCGTGAAGAAGCTGAAAGATGTGTTGGTCCCTCTGTGCAAATATCATGCCCAGGGCACAGCTCTCAGTCTGCAAATGTAGGTAGGCTCCAGACTTCCCAGGAGTTGCACAGGATAGCTCCCTACAGCATCAAGATTTCCTCAAAGATGCCCTTTGACATTTCTTCAAAGATGCCCAAAGAGAAGGAGCACAGAGGGAGGGGTGGGGGTTGCAGGGCTCCCCTGGGGGCTGGACTGGTGGCCTTGAGCTGGACTGGGAGTGGAACTTCAGTAGCACCACTCACTGCAGACTGGCTGCAGTGGCCAATGGACACAGGCTGGTCTACTTTGTTGGAAAGCCAACATCAATGCTTCCAGTTCTGCAAGACTGGTTATACCTAAAATCTTACTTCATGGTATACTGAATTTGCAAGGTGTCTTTTGTGTAAGCAAAATGCCATGCAGTGCACACAGGCAAGTGCTGAGTATAAAAGCAGCCAAACATTTTCAGGCAATTTCATTTAGCTTTGAAATAATCCCATAATCAAAGATCAATACAAGAAGAAGGTAATTTAAATGACAGGATTTATTTAAAACTGCCTAGTCTAATTTCACATACAGTTGTTTAAATTAATGCCATCCAATGCAGTACAATATTTTCTTTTCTTCACCAGGAGTAAGAATCACTGAGTATTAGAATCTCACTTTTATTTTCAAAGAATGATAACTTATAATACAATATTGCTCATCTTGAAAGGATGTAACCTAAAGACTTCCCTGGAGCTTATCCCAAGAAATTGCAATGAATCTTCCACTGCAATTTAGTGGAATTTGTTTAGAAGTGCTTATTTGAAATTAAGAGGAAATTATTTGACTTCTAAGAAGAAAGAAAAATAAAGGCTACTAAGAAAGGTTTCTATTAAATACCTCTCAAACTGAATTACAACATACTCTTCAGCGTAAATTACTGCTAGACATGTTTTCTTCATTTGCCTTTGCATGAGCAATATACAAACCCTGAATATCCCTCATCAAAACCCACATATTTGATTATATTTAAGGATATACCACAAAAAAAAAAAGTGTTGTTCCACTGTTTACTAAAAAAACCTTCAAATCACATTTCAGATCACACTGACATCAAATGTTTTCATACCATGTAATTATGAATGATGGCCTCCTTCAAGGAAAATAAAGAAGAAAAAGCCTAGCTATTTCATATAGCCTGATGTAGTTTAAAAAGCAATCAAATTTCTAAAATAAGTCACTGCACTGGTGTACTATTGACCAGAGAGAACAAATCTCCTTCCTAGCCTGTAACCTATAGGTTCTGAGAGCTCAGAAATTGGGCAGATCTGAAAACAGGGATGTCTGATCAGATGGCCAACCTCCTGGAAGCTCTGAAGACCATTAAGAGTTTCAGTGGTTGACCAACTGCTCCAATTACGTATTCAAACACTCCTGAGCTGACAGCAGAGGTAGGATTTCTCCTCAGCATGGAGTGTGGTAATCCAACAGACAGAGCTGAAGATACTGACAAAATTATTTCATAGAATCGCATCAGCAACATCATAGAATGAAACATTTTGAAGCATTGTGAGAAAGGAAAGGAAGTCATTTTCATGGAGCCATTTAGATCAAGGCACCTAGGTTTTTCTGCTCAGACTTATTTGTCATTAGACCTGCAGATGACACAAATGTGAGATGAGGGGCTGACAGACAAAATGGGTGTGCTGCAAGCAAGAGGGACCCCAACAAACTGGAGAAACAGGCTGACAGTGTTAGTTCAACAAAATGAAGTACCAAGTGCTGTCCCAGGGGAGGAATAACTTCAGGCTCTAGCACAGGCTGACTAACTGGAATGTGTCTTTTCAGAAAATGCCATGGGGGTTCTGGTGGACAGCAAAGGCCAAGGTCATCCTGAGTGCATTAGGAAGACCACTGCCAGCAAGTGAAGGGACATGGTCCTTTGCCTCTACTCAGCACTGGTGAGGCTGCATCTGGAGTGTTCTGGACTCCTCCACTACAAGAGAGACATGGAACCACTGGAGACAGACCAGCAAAGGGCCATGAAGATGGTGAAGGGCTTGAAGAAACTATTGTGATATGAGGAGGTGCTAAGAGGGCTGAACTGGAAAAGAGAAAGCTCAGAGTGATCTTACCCACATGTATAAATACCTGATGAGAAGAAAAGAATGCGGGTCAAGGCTTTTCTCTGTGTTTCACAGTGACGGACAAGAGGCAATGGGCACACATTGAGATACAGGAAATTCCACTTAAAAAGAAGCCTTTTCAGTGGTGATGATGGTTATGGACTGGCACAACTTATCCACAGAATTCCTGCAGTGTGTCTGTCCTTGAAGATACTCAGAATTAAGTGGACACATTTCTATGCAATCTGCTGCAGCTGACCCTGTTCTGACCTGAGGGTTGGACAGAACAACTAGTCCAACACCACTGTGGGATTTCTCATGATGAATTTGGTGCCATTTCATGATTATTTATTGATGAATAGGAACAAAAATTATTTCTAGATAAATCATTTGAGGGTCCTTTTGCAAACTCCTTATTAGGAAACATATTGAAAGAAGTTCAGTATTGTGAAAAGTTATGCCAAAGTAAAGTTGACTGGGACCTCAACAACAGCCAATTTATTCAAAAATTCTGTCTCAAAAATGACATAATTTTCCATACCATGTTCAGGAAGCGTGTTCAAAATTCAATTTACATTATGTAGAAGCCATAAAAAAAGTCACTAAACAGAGATCATCTTTTTTTTTCAGGAAAGGAAACAGCTCTAATCTGGTTGTGTTAGCCTAAAACACCTGTCTCCTCTGCCTTTACTGTGAGTGCTGTGGCTTGAGTCATGACACAGCAGAAAAAATTAGGATCGGAATCTCACTATGCTCTAAGTAGAACAAGTTCATAAAAAAAGCACAAAGGGGCCTGTTATCTCCCTTAGTGTGGTCCCTCAACCCAGAGACCCTTGGGTCATCAGCAGAAGAAGACCATGCTTCAGCTCACATCACCACAACACAGCTCAAGGTAACCTTTCCATGAGTTCTTGCAGGAAACAGCACATAAATTTACAGCAGGGAGTTTGGTTTCTGGCATGCCAGCTTGCAGAATGAAATGCAGAAACTTTTTCAGGGGCCCAATCTGTTCAGATATAATATGAATGACAGGCAGGACTGTCTAAACACATCTGTGATTGTGAGAGATTGTGCTGAAAATCATTCCATCACACCCCTCTTGTCGTGTGCTGAGTGGAGGTCTAATGATCCCAAAGACTCTGGCAGATCCCATTCCAGATGAGGAAATCAGAATGCAGAATATGCATATAACTTAGCCTCTTCCCCTTGGTTTTGATATGTTCAGTAATCTATATAATATATGTGGTCTACAAATTTATTGGGTTTTTTTAATAAATAGATATATGTTTGCATTATTGATATCCCTTTATAGATATGAAGATTAAGCCCTGGAAAAGAACAAATCCACAAATTACACAAGGCACCTGCTCCATGTTTAGATTTTAGTCTTTTCCTGGAAGGGTGCCAGCATATTAAATCTTCTAAATTTCTACCCTCTTTGTAACATAAATAACACATATTTTCATACTCCAGAAAGCAAAAATTTGTATTTAATAATTTAGAGTGAGACAAATGAATAAATAAATAAATATTAAAAAACAAACAAACAAAAAAAATAAAAAACAAAAGCAAAACCAACAAAAAAAAAACAACAAACAAACCCCCCAAAAAAACCAAAACAAACCCCAAAACAACCAAAAACCAACCCAAACCACAAAGCCCCAACCTAATCCCTCACGTTCTTGAAAATAAGTGCAATATTTCTGTAATACTGTTTTAACTACAGCACTTTGCTTGGTGAAACTGCCCGTGCAATCTGACCAGTCTATCTTCATTCTATGCTATAGCTTTAACGTTCAGCTATTGTTTTTTTATTGTTTTGGTTTCTTTTCCTTTTTTTCTATAAATACACATGCAACTAATTCAGAATTTATTTTCAAAGGATTGTGTAGTTGGCATAAGTTGATTGTTTAAAAAACAAACCAACTAGAATAGCATTTGGGTTTTTTTCCAGTATTTGAACATCAACTTCATTTAGTGACAGGACTGAAAGAATATTTTCCTAGAATTTGCTCTCCATTCATAGAATCACAGAATGGTTTGGGTTGGTAGGGACCTTTTAAAGATCATCCCTTTCCCAACCCCCCTCCTGTGGGCAGGGACACCTTACCCAGACCAGGTTGCTCAGAACCCCACCCAGCCCAGCCTCAAACCTTCCTTGTCTAGAGGACTCTTTACTATCTGATTTCTTTAAAACTTGCATCCTGGCAGCTGAGCCTCCTTAAGTTGACTCTAAAATCAGATAGATATTTCTCATAATCCCAAGGTAATTCAGAAGGTTACATTAAACTGCATAATGTAATGATGAGCTTTTCCTTTGCAATTAGCCCTCAAGGGACCCTCTGCACTGGAGAAGAGTGCTACCAGATTAATATTTGTAAGCACTTTAGCAACAGTGCTTCTAAACACTCTTGCATAAAACACTATGCAAGCTATTTACTTTACAGAAAAAATATTAAAGTTAAGTAGGTAAAAACAGTTGTTAATGTAGGAATTTTTAATTGACTACATTTTATGACTGCAAGTAGATCCAGAGAGGAACGCTGAGAAAATTAGGAATGCCCTAACATTTGAAATCTTTATTCCAAATTATACAGTAGCTTGATGCATATCACAAAACACAGAACATATGCATCAAAATGAAAATAGTAATAGAAGTTTTGAAGGCTCCTGTACAGCTTTTGAAACAAGAATCTTAGACTTTTCTCAGCTCAATTAGATTATACTTTCATGCACTAATTTATACTGTTTCTGCCCTTTGCCCATTCCATTCATTCAATTAATGCAATTCTATCTGACATTTCTTTAAACGTTGAAAATTCCCTTCAGAGCACAAGACTAACAAAAAGATTTAAGAGGGAGAAATGTTGTAAGAGAAATAGTTTTGGTTGGATATTTTCATGTTCAGTGTTGGAAGAGACCACTGGGAGATCATGTAATCCAACCTCCATGCTCAAGCACGGTCCCCCAGGATTTCTGAGAGGATTTTCCTAGCCAATATGCACAAATCATACAGCAATACCCAAGTAGCAATAAAGACATCCAGGGAGTGCCTTTACCTCTGAAAACAGCCAGTTTTTCTGTTAAAGCCTGCTTAGTTTAAAAATCCTTGCGTAGAAGTGTTTCTACACAGTGGTCAAAATTATTGCTCTACCACTGGTTAAGCTGAACCCTGATAAGGAAATCTGTGGCAGTGAATCACATGGCAGCAAACATCTGCCAGGAACAGGGGAAATAATGCAATCTTACAAACTGTAGTTTGTATCTAGGAACATTATTGATATGACTGAGGTGTGACCATAGGGAAGCAAAGATGTAAACTGTATTTCATTTAGAATACAATTGGGATTAGAACCTGGAATACAGTTTAACTTCATCAGGCTCTAGAGGCGACTTCCTGAAATGCTAGGTTCTCCCACCAGCCACAAGGGCCACACGAGTTATTTTCATCCCTCCGGCTATAGAAATAAGGTAGCTTCTATGAGGGCAAAACCTGTAAATTATACTGATTGACATGTGTTTTTGGAGTATAAAAAGACTGAATTTTCTACTTGTCATTTGTACATGCCTTGCCCCTTCATGGACACTTTGAAACACTGCATAAAAATAGAATGTAAGACACATTCCAATGGTTATCACTTCTCAGCAAGGAAGAGTCATTATGGCTAGAACAGATTATAACTGGCTACATGGTATTGATGTGTCCAAGCTTCTTATCAGGTCACAGAACTAAAAACAAGTTGCACACCTCTGGTAAGCCTGTGGTTCCTGCTTGGCCCTAAAACTTTAACAAAAAATTACTGTTAAGTGCAAGAGACTGATCTGTGAAAATGGCTTTAGGGATTTGCAGTGGTTTCTCCCAAGTATCACAGCATATCCTCTGCAGCATCTGAATTACAACACACAATTAATTTCAAGGTGGATTCATGTTGCTCAAGATGGATGTATCACGGTTTTGCCCACATACTTATATTTGGTGTTACCATGTGTTGTCATAATGCTCCTCTGTTTGTCTTGTGTACATAAACCTCCTTTGCCACTTGAACTGTTCATATCTTCCAATTTCAACTCTTTCATATACTCCCTTTACAAAATTCTTCTCCTGCTTCCCTGACTAGAATGACTATGCTCTGTTCCCAGTAACCCTCACATACACAAAAAGGAGATTAGAAGGCAAGATGTCCCCACAAGAGAGGATGGGAGCCATCCTCTGCTAGCAGAATTTTTGTCAAATGCATTCAGTACTTACAAAAAACCTTTGTTTCAGTAGGAAGATTCAACTAAGCTGTCAGATTGGGATCACAAATGACAGTGCCTTCGTTTACAAAGTCTAGAAATTTATGTAACAGCAATGTCAAGCCAAATATATGTCAGGTTTCAGGACTATTTTTTAATTATAAGTTATTCCACTGTAAACAGAAGACTTAAGAGAAAAGATACACATGTGGGAGGTTTTAGACATTTTAATGCAAATGACAATCAAAAGTCTGCTTGAGGAACATAAATGCCACACCTCATCCCCGCTGCAGGCTCCCTGGTTCTTTAATAAAATTAAACTTCTTCAGTGCAGGACTAAACTTCATTAGTACTGCTTTTAGCTGGTAATCCCAAACCATCCTCTCCAAAACTAAAAAGAAAATAAAAAAGAAAAAGCCCCCTGACTTTTTCATACAGTTGTGCAGAAAACAAAACAAAAAAAAAAAAGAGCTAGCTGTTTCCATTACATTTAGGACTAATAATTTGAGGAAATCTGGCACAAATTAAGCTTCTTGGATGGACCAAACAACCTCCTTGGATGAAAAATGCCAGATATCTGAATAAAGGGGAAGTGTAACACCATTTTTTTACTCTTCTGACTGTAATAAAACATTTGATATGACATGTAGCAAGAGATTAGATAAACTACAGGAGATTAAATTGTTAAAGGAAGTTAAAATTATGTGAAAGGATAGTTATGAATGCATAGTATGGAAATGCATTAGACAAGAGGAAGATTACAAGCAGGTTTCCTCATGTTGTCATTCTGAAGCCCAGTCACAATGCTGTTTCAGCATTGCCAGTCACATTTTTCAAAGGCAGAATTTTGGAAAGTGCCAGTACACAGAAGTATTGGATGACTAACCATGTTAGCCAACAGAAGAAAGCTCATTTGGTAGTACAAAGGCCAAGACTATATGCACAACAGCTGTTCAGTGACAAGAGGGATTAGCTGATAAGACTATATGCCATCAAGTCCTAGGAGGTATCAAGAAATATATCCGGGGAGAGAGTAATTTTGAAATTCTGTATCAATAAACTGTACTATCATAGTAACCATTTATGAAAAGAAAATGGGGTGGGGATGGAGAGAGGACTTACATTTTTTAGACCAAGAACAAAGAAGGCCTGTTGAGCAAGAAGGATGTCTGGAGAATGGAGAAGTAGACAGAGGAATGTAGAGACACCCTCCACAATTTCAATTTTGGCCCCTTTTGGTTTCAGGGCAGACAACTGGAAGTAGCTGAGGTTTTTTCCTCATTAAACAAGCTCTCAGCAGGTGATATTTAGCAGGCCTCTAAAGGACATCTCTAATCATAACAGGCATTTCCTTAAACTGATCCTCCAAAGAGGTGAAAACCTGCTTGTGCAAGTGAGCTCTTGAGCCTAAGTTGAATCACAGCATAGATGTTAAAATGACTAACAGCCACAAATTTGCTAAAGCATGATTGCACTGATAACTGTCATCTGGAAACTGACAAAGAATTTTCAAAGTGCCCTCTAGGTTGTTACTGGCTGCATCTAAGAACAAATGAGAGTCAAGACTACATTTCTCTCGTGCATCAGCCCTTGTTTTGGGATATTTAGCACAGCTCCAAGTATTCAAGGATTCACATGCTCAACATGATACCAGGATAGGTATTTACGACAAAGGTAAGTTTTGCACAATGTAGACTGTAGAGTCACATAGTGTAACTATATCAGCACATAAAGTACAGCCAAATTCAGAAATTCAAAATAATTTTTGGATTTCTTTCTTCTGAATGTTTAGATCCTACTACTATTTGCCTGACCACCAACAAACCAGTCTTATTCTTCACTTCCAGGTACTATCCTGGCTAAGCAAGAACAGCCCAACCTACTCGTAGTAACATGCTGAGAATGCAGCTAAAGAGGAATCAAAATTCTCCAAGTATCATGGCAGGAAAACTTTGTGGAGATGGCAGCACATTAACAATAGCTCATGTTACTCAGGGTAAATCAAGAGTTGCTGTGGCCACACAAAGAACTTCATGAAATAGATCATTGCCATCTGAGAAAACCTCTACCACAGAAGAAAACACAATGAAGCTCTGCAGGGATCCAGCACCTGTAGTACTGTAGAACACTTTTAACAGCAAAAAACACTTTTAACAGAAAAAAATTCAGAAGAAATCATAGGCAAGAGACTTCAAAATCACCTTCTGCACATAGGTCCCTTGAAAACTAGAAGACTAGTATTTGTTCTCCCACACTGCTTAGACTATTTCTGCTCTCTTTCTGAGGACTCTGTTCAAGACTTACTTGCAAGTCAGGAGTTGTTTTCCAACAAGGCTGCAACAAAATTATGTATTACTATGGGCTCTAATCTAATCTTGTATATCTGTGTGTGAATCAGTTCTCATGTGATGCTGTCAAGTGGAATTACATTATAACGGAAAATTTTATGTAATATACAGAAAATAGATACACACTTTACACTACACACACAAGTAAGATTAATTCCAACAGAAAGAACTCTGATTCAGAATTGCATAGCCTAAACATTTGACTTGAAGCATTAAGCTCTTTTTTCATTATAAAAAATTTTGTTTCTAAGTCCACTTGCTGCCATAGGTAGACTGTAGCCTGTACAATTTATGCTTAACTGTGTGTTTTTCTACAACAGTAACGAAAGATCTCAAATTTTTTGCCAATGTTCTCCAGACACATCCCACAATGTCTGGCAAATGGATGACTGTGTTCAACAAAAATTTCAGTTCTCTCTGTGGAGAGAAAAGAAAATAGCCATGAGACATGCCCTTCAAAAATATTAATTTTTTTTTGTTTCCTTTCTCTCCCAAAAGCTATAGTACTTTTTTGAAAGGGCAGACCTAGCTATATGTTGAGGACAGATTAATTGGATTTTTTTTCCTTCTGTTGTTGATATCTGCTTCCAGGTTCCAAATTCAGTAGAGAATTCCGTAAAATATTTCTAAGGCTACAAATGAAAAACTAATAACTAGTATGTATCAAGAGTAACTTTTTCTTCAAGCACTTTAAAAAAATAATTTATAAGTTGTATATACTTCTGTAACAGCTATACACTTTAAATTTACTGACTTTGAAATCCACAAAAATCATCTTTGAATTAGTATGTTTTAAAATATATTCTAATTATTATTGCCTTTCCTAATTTCATCGTACCTCTGCAGGGGTAACAATTCAGCAGTTCAATTGAGACCTCTCTTGCAATGAAATAAGGCAAATAATTAGTCCAGAATTTCTGACCTCTCACATACTGGTACCATGCTGAAGTAGACAAGGAAAAAGCATATGGTCATCTACACAAAAGTAATGTGAAAATAATGATGCTTGCCTTGAACTTGAACTGAAATTAAGACTATAGCCATATCTCAGAGCAAGTCTTTAAGAAACTAAAAAAAGCAGGTTGCCTACATTACAGCAACTTGGGGTGAAAAAAGTTATGAGACTTTTTAAACATCATATTTCTTCCATATCACATCAGCCCCCCAGGAGTTTTAGAGTGACCAATAGGATGCATTCCTAATACACTAAGTCACTGCTTAAAATTTGGGAATGAACAAAAGGTTCTTTCCCCAGTGAGAAACTATAGCTGCCCTGGACTGTGACTTTATCAAGAATGAAACAGTTGACATTGCTGTGCCACACGTTTCACATGTATGAATGCCCAGAGCAGCCTAAGTGGATCAGATGCCAAATGTACCACTCATACACAAGCCACTTTTGAAAACATTTGTTTTCTAGCAGATCTACCACGTGTGTGCTAGATTTCTTACCTGCATGTGTACCCCAGATACACTGAATCCCTGAATGGAAAAATAGCTGTGGGATATCTAGAAAATACCATAAAAAAATCAAAATATTCCACTGAACAAGAACAGGTGGAGGCAAGTGGAGTACTTTCCAGATAACACCTGTTAGCTATACTTTTCATATCCACCTCATTATGGACTGAATCAGCTGTTTGTCCATTAACAGCCCTTAACATGAATTTTAAGTGCTGTGTGAATGAATACACAACTATCACACTGGCAGTATAACAGTTGATTCGAGTAGAACAAACATTTTAACAGCTGATTTGCCTCATAAAATTTGAGATTTATCATCTCCTATCTGCCAGCAGAGGATTGATTTCTATTTAAGGGGAACATCAAGATCCAGAGGCCTGGCAAGTAAAGCAGCTGAAGTTCAGCCATTAATAAAACAAATTAGGAAAAGATGTAAAGATTTTAACAGAATGAACCTGAGACCATTTTCTCAGTGTTTTAGTCTGATTATGATGGTATGGGCATTTCATCTACTCAAATTACTAGAACAATGAAAGATCCTCAGTTTTCTCAATTTGACTTAAGTGATCCTTCCTTTAGCATCCACTCTGTACTGAGATAAGCAGCTGTTAGTAGAACACCCCTCCCAATAAACAGCCTAGCAATAAACCATGATCTAGCTCCCTTGCTGCCTGTAGTAAGCATCGTATGCAGCAGGATCATTAGCACAGGAGGCACAATCAAATATAACTTTCTAATGCTACATTATTAAGTGAAGCAAAACACTCATATAAGATGGTAGGGTTTGATTTTTTGTTTTAGATTCACTGCCAATAGGAAATTAAAAATATTTTAACTTTTATGCAAATTGAATACACCTTATATTTTCAGTGCAAAACTGAAGATTAGCCTCAAAATCATGTCACTAAATAATATTAACTGTGAAACTAGTTTTATCAGAGACTATTTTAGTTTCTGCTCAGAAATGAGAATTACTGACTATCCTGTTACAATGCCAAATGACCAGCTGGAAATGTCCTCATACAAATTTGCCATTACATTCTTCTAACCTTTGCCAGAAGTTAAAAAATAAATAAACAAAAGAGGAAAAATCCAGACAGAACACCTATTTGAGCAGGCACCTTTTTTAAGCCTTGCCTCCAGTCTCAATATTAAATGGCCTGGTTTATGTCATAAGACTCCCAGGTAGGCACAGGAGCACTAGATATTCTCACTAGCCCTTTCAGTTCTGGCAGGTGGAGTCTGAGACAACTCTAAGCTCCAGCCCACGCCTCAACTTGCCTGACTCAGAAAGAGCCAGGTACCAGTTTGAGCATCATATTAAATACACTGCTGTTTCTAAGAAAATGAAACAAAGGAGGAAAGGCTGTGAGGGAAAAAAAAAAAAAAAAAAAAAGAAAAGAAAAAAATTAGTGGGTAGGAGATATTGAGTCACTTGTGGTAAAGAGACATTGCTTCAGGCATCCTGTCTATAGATAAGAAAACCAATTAAAAAGTGGGATGAGCCCATCAATGTTTTTCAGTTTAATAGCACTTCTGCTTATTCTTCAAAAATAGCACAATATAAATACATCCTTGTGACTCATCTTACAAAAATACTTTGTATGGCTATCTATATACACACATTCATACACATACATATATATGAAAATTGGAGTGGAAAGAGAAAAATATGCATAAAGATGATAGTCTCAGTGTTGCAGAAAGTCTGAAGGAAAGAACAGGACAGCTAACTCTTGCAAAGAGAACAGTCCAGGGAAGGCACATGCAGATAAACCACTGATTTCCGAGAAAAAACCTGACATGTTTTAAATACAATTAATTCCTTTAAAGGGAGACTGAACTGTGGGAGGTTCAGACAGTCCTGCAAGTGACAAAACATGAAATGTGGGAAAAGAGGTGATTATGGTGAGAAAAGAAAAGCACAAGAATATTTTGGTGAGTGCAAAAAGCAATCGAGAAGCTAGATAAGTAGCATTTTTTTCTTAAGCCTAATTAACTCACCATGCATAGGAATCTGATTTCCTCTCTGAATTAGAAATCCCTCCAAAATTATGAAGCAGTGAGGATATTGGTTTTTATCCTAATTCCCATTCCATAAAAACAGATTAAACAGCTAAGGCAAACTTCTGCTTTAACAGACATTCTATACAAAGCTGATACTTTGCTACCTCTCTCTAATTGACAGAGGCAGTGCCAAGGCAAGGTCAATACTACACTCAGTAGGTTACAGAGATGCAAGTAGTAACTTGTGCTTATATATCACAGTCATTGTTTATTTGGCATGCAGTGATTACCTTGTGTCTATAAGGAAGAAAAAAATCCAAACCAGCACCTCTGTAGCCTAGAAGCATCTTGATTGCCACAATGAGAAAAACCCTTGATAAACCAAAATCACGTGTGTTTCTTTACTGACTTAAAATTCAACACTTACCTGAGAATCTACTAATGCAAGGATATTCATTGGTTAGGTTTTGATTAATATCTGTGATATTTTTGCAATTTTGCTAGTTGTACCCTCTGTAAAGCACTGCAAAAAACTCATGTTATTAACAGCACTGTGTCTGAGCTACTGAAACCACTTTCTTCTGCACCATTAAGACTGTTGTGCATTGCAACCCACCGCTTGTATTCTGCATTTTCCCAATTAATCAGCTTAGATTTTCAGCAACTGTAGGCAGTGTAACTGCCTCAGACTTGTAGTCTGAGTAATGCCACCCTAGCTGGAAAGTGAAATGGCTCCTGTACTGTCACACTCCATCACTGACAGAGGAATAAATCATTACTGCTGTATTTTCAACAAGACATGCCTGATGCAACGGAGAGAAACAAGACATCTCAAAAGTCCTCTCAGTACTCCAGAGAAATAACTACCTTAACTTTTAGTAAGGTTGCCAAATCTACTAACAGAGAACAATCATAACTAAGGAGCCTGCCTTCTTAATGGTTTATGTGAATTTATTTTATGAACCCATAAAAGCTTTACAGTATCCCTGGACTTTCATATTCTTATTTTAAAGGTTTTATATGCTCAGCACAAGAGCATATCCCACCAACTTCAAACACATTGTGTCAAAAATGAACTCAAGGCTTTCTAGCTCTTGTCCAGATGGACTGAAAGCTTGAATTTTAATCAAGTTGTGTTTTCATAAAACACAATATCTGTGTTCTTCCATTGTCCATGTAAGAGATTGATAGATGTCCTTTAATACCAGCTTTTAAAATAACTCTAATACCTAAAGATTAGCAAAATACTTTCTTGAAACCAAAAAGCACATCTAGAACCAAAAGGTTGCCATCTTCAAAACAGTTATATTGAATCAAATGCAGCCCTGTCACAATTTTGATAACTGAACGGGAGAACAAACAAGCTCATGCTGTGAGATGAATCTCACTGCATCCATCTTCACCGCTCAGCTCATTAAAGTCTCACTTGCCTGCCTTGTTGCCTCAATAACTTTCCACTTATCTCCAAGCTTCACTCACAACTTCTGATACTACTACAGCCTTGGTCATTTCCTATGACAACTTTTTGAGGCACAGAGCTTCCTTTGAAATTCTAAGTCATCAAGTCACACACGTTTCCTTTTCTTGTACCCTATTCTCTTGAGAGACCATGAGTGAGATTACTTAGGAGCCCATCTGTTAAAAACTTCTGGTATCTGGGTAATTTTTAACAGCAAAAGTTGGCTTATATTGCAGAACCAGAGAAATCTGAATAAGTAAAGTTACTACAGATTTGGACTGTCCATGATAACTATCTTATTAAAAAAAAAAATCAAATAGTGAAACATATTCTAACCAATTAGCTTTTCCAATGAGAAAGAAATTTCGACATTCCAGGTTAGAGTGACCTTTAGTTCTATTTTAAACTGTTTAGCTGGATCTCTACAAATCTATGGGGCCTGATGAGATTCATGTGACAATACTCAAAGAGCTGGCTGATGCCATCACAAAGCCTTCCTCGATGATTGTGGTCTTGGGAACCCAGAGAGGTCTCAGCTGAATGGAAACTCTGTTCTAATTGCCAAAAAGATCAAGAAGGAGGCCTTTGGAAACTACAGGCTGTCAGTCTCACTTCAGTGCCTGGTAAAACCACGGGACTATTCTGGGAGGTATTGAAAAAACATTGGGAGGGCAACACAGTCATCAGTTACACCCAACACATCTTCATGAGAGGGAAGCTCCTGCTTATCAAACCTGATTTCCTTCTACAACATGGTAACCCACTGAGTTGATCTTGGAAAACCAGTAGAGATAATTTTCTGGACTTCAGCAAAGCCTTGGATACTGTCTCGCCTTCTAGACAAAGACGTCCTGCAGACAGCTGAACATTACCTGATGAGTGAGCAGTTGGCTCATGGGTTGGGCACAAAGGTGAATGAGGTGACATCAGACTGGAGTCTGCTCATTAGTGGGGTTCCACAGGGCTCCATCCTCAGCCCACTTCTCTTCAGTGTCTTGGACATGGGATACAAAGGAACACTAAGTTTGCCAATGACACTAAACTGGAAGGAGGTGTTGATTCCCTTACAGTTAGAGAGGCCCTGCAGAGAAACCTCAAGAAATTAGTGAGCTGAGCAATCATCAACCATATGAAGCTTAAGAAGTGCTGGATTCTGCACCTGGGACAGGGCAACCCTGGATGTACAGATAGACTGGGGAATGAGAGACGGGAGAGCAGCGCCATGGAAAGGGACCTGGGGTTCCTGGTCCAGGGAAAGTTGAACATGAGGCAGCAGTGCCCTGGCAGCCAGGAGGGTCACCATGTCCTTGGGGGCATCAGGCCCAGCATGGCCAGCAGGGCAAGGGAGGGGATTGTCATGCTCTGAGCTGGGGCAGCCTCAGCTCCAGTGCTGGGGACAGTTTTGGGTGCCACAATGCAGAAAGACATTGAGCTGTTGGAGAGTGCCCAAAGGAGAGCCACGAGGGTGGTGAAGTGTCTGGAGGGGAAGCCATATGAGGAGTGGCTGAGGTGCCTTGGTCTGTTTATCCTGGAGAAGAGGAGTTGAGGGGAGATCTCATTGTGGTCTCTCACATCCTCATGAGGGAAATGGAAGGGCAGGCAATGGTCTCTTCACTCTTGCAACCAGTGAGAGGACTCAAGGAAACAACATGAAGCTGTGTCAGGGGAGGTTTAGGTTGGATATCAGGAAAAGGTTTTTTACCCAGAGGGCTGTTGAGCACTGGAACATGCTCCCCAGGGAAAAGGTCATAGCACCAAGCCTGAGCTCCAGAAGATTTTGGACAATGCTCTTAGGCACATGGTGTGATTCTTGGGATGTCCTGCACAGGGCCAGGAATTGGACTTAATGATCCTGATGGGTCCCTTCCAACTCAGTAGATTCTATGAATGACTCAGGGAAAATATTAAGAAACAATGAGAGAATAAATAGCTGTAATGAATTAACATATTATCATCAAATGATTTTTCTTATTACAGTATTTCTAGAGAGCAAGCACTTAAAATTTGGCAATAATAGGCAGAAAGTTTTCATTTGCTTGTTTATTTAGACAAAATATTCTCTTTTTTTTTTTTTCTCCTTTCACCTCTGCAGTCATTGATTCACAGGGTTTCATAACAGGTCAGTTTGTCTGCAATTCACAGCAAACTTAAAAAAATTGCAGCAGGAGATTACCTATTTTGAATACTCTCCACAAAACACTTCCATTATGTCATTAAAGCAATTATGTTATCTAAAAGCAAAAAGAACACAAGAATACCAGGAAAAAAATACATGTACCAGGAAATAATAAGACTCTTCTTCTTTCCACATTCATTTTAAAATGTCACAGGATTGTTGAAATGCTGCTTCATCAGAAGAAATAAATTGTCTGGAAAGAGTTGCTTTCAGCTATAAACACAGAAAACAGGTTATAACAGGACACATCTATTACTGCCCAGCCAGTGTTACACTAAGTTGTGCAAGTTAAAATGTGCTCCTGCTTTTATAACCGATATTACTATCTCCAATAGATTAAGAAGTACTTCTCTGTACTATGTTGTGATGAATAAAACATCTCATAAGCCTCAGATAAATGCCAAAGGCCTACATACATGCCTCAACACTAGCTGTGTCCTATGGCAAAAACAAAACCATAGAGAAGAAAAAAAAAGTTGTGAAAAGTAAAATTGCCTTCCGATTTAGACAGAAGTTTTCATGCTCCTTATCACAGGTCTAGAGCTTTCTCATCCCCTTACACTGTGTTTTTTTCTTTTTTCCTTGATCCTAAGTGTTGTCTGTAATAATTTAAAAATATTTCTCTTTTTAATTAATTCCAGTATTTTCAAGCACCTGAACCAGTGTACAGAAAGGTAACAGATAAAGCATCCTACAGGAAAGCAAGCCTTCAGAGGCCTGCTTTGCCTTTTGTGGATTGGTCATGGACAACAGCACCTCTCCATCGGCAGCTCTCAGACTACAAATTTATCCACATCCAGCATACAACTGCAAGTGCTCAAGATTTAAAAGACGTCTATTGGTTCTGGATATTCTGGAAATCAATCTCTTAAGAAAAAGGGAGGTCAGCCACCACTTAAAAATCATCAGGCCCCAAAGAAGTAAGTGAGATAAAGCCAGAAATCCCCAATTATGAATATTTTTTTAAATTCTGCTCATGGAGTTTGACTCCATCATTCTAATTATTAAACCACCACCTTCTTTTGAAATACATGTACTTTCATTTCAATATGGAATAGGCTATACATTAATAATTAATGATTATTATCTCCATAAGAAAAGAATAAAGAAGCAAAATAACTTCAGTCTTTGGTATTTTCTTACACGCTATGCCTTCAATATAATAATCCCTTATGTCTTTTCAGGGGAGAGAAGCAGATGAGAATTGTGGAAATTAAACTACTGTTTGGTTTTGTTATTTTAATGAGCATTCATTTCCCCTCTTCATTTGGTTTTAGATTTTTTTCCTGTTTTTCTTATCTTTAGTGCTAAAAATCACATATGACTGCAGTCAACAATATTACACTGTTCTCTACCAGGTACTCTTGAAAGCTAAAGTCATAGAATAAATTAGCATGGGACGGACTTCTGAGGGCTGTCATATAAGTGTTTTCCAGAATTATTTAAGTCCAAAATCTGGGGGTTTTTTCCCCTTCAGAACAAAATTTAGCTATTTCAAAATCACTTCATACTAATAATAGAGGTTTATGAATGTTTATCCAACATCAGGCAGTACTAGGTCCATGTCTTAGAGAATACTTTCACAAAAATGTTAACAGGAAAGCAAAAACATTTTCATTTCTGATTAAACCCTGATCCCTAAAATCATAATGAATTACTAACCTTTAAAAAACACACTACTTAACAGACTAGTCCACACATGCACCGAAGAAGTAATGCACGAAACAGAACATTTTTCCCACCACCACTAAAGGAATAAACACAAGATAAACTGATCAGACAAGTATTTAGGACTGGTCTCTTATAGGAAGTTTCTTGACAGGTTTCCTCACTGGAGACCAGCTGCAGGGTAATATATTCAGGAAAGATTCTAAAAAAAGGCAACCTCATATTTAGGTTCAGGAAACCTCATGTTAAGTGAAGCTTAAATAGTCATAATTTCTAGCTTTATTACTAAAGCATCCAAATAAGAAGTCAGGAAAACTGTTGCTCATCCATGGCACACAGAAACAAATGTAGAAAAAACATGAAAACACTCTGCTACATACTACATAAATTTTTTTAAAACCACTTTAGAGTTGCAAAAATTAAGAAGAAAGAAGCATCTGCCTAAAATAAAAGCTAGACAAAATGTACAATTTGTCATACACGACAAATTGCTCATGCACAGGATTAGGCTCCCTTCTGCTACCAAGAACTTAAAAAAACTAACAACAAAAAAATATTTCCTTCAAAGACAGTAAAACCGAACCAGTAGTAAACTTCATTACATCTCATCTGATTAACCAAGTCCTACAGCAGCTCATCTGACCTGCAGCCTGCACAAGCACCTCTTGTAGGCTTATTCTGCCCAAGCCCTCACCTCACCTCCCACTCATACCACTGACAGAGATTTCTGGTTTCCAGTCTGATTGAACCCTCTGTTTCTAAGCTTTCTGGACAACAAAGCCACCAGGAGACTACTGTGCTCAAATGTAATGGACACTTGCTTTTAACTACCTCATGCAAGCTGAATTCTCTAGCAAGAGTAGGCAGCAAGGAGCTGGGGCTGGACAGGCAGGCTGCTGCAGAGAGGGGTGATCCTCCACCCGTGCAGGAGGTAGATCAGCCAGGCAGTGTGTTATTTTCCATCTTACAGTATCAATAAATTATTTTACCAGTCCCTGCCCTGAGCTAGAACTACCATTTTTGTTTTTCCTAGGAAGTGCGTTTTCACATCTGATAACCAATGTACGCACACTTGGACAATTTTCAAGCAGAAAAAGAGTAGGCAACAGTTACTAGCTGTGCTAGTGTGCATCTTGTAAACTAATTCTCAAAGGACTTTCTGATGTGGATTTACATAATCCCAAGGTAACTCAGGCTGGTAGGGACTTGAGGAGGTTTCTAGTCCCAGCTGCTGCTGAAAGGGACAGATCAGGCTGCTCAGGGCTTCACCTAGCTGGGATGTGGAACCACCAAGGCTGGAAGAAGTCCACTTTCCCCAGGCCCTGGCTCTACCACTGCTCCTCCCCCACCAGCACATCATCACTCCCAGACTATAATGTCATAGTCCAGCTACAAAAGCCTGGCTAGAGCAAAGGTTGTTGGCATCCACTGCTCTCATCCCAATTACATCACAGAAGGCATGAGGGCTGGATCTGGCATGACTGACCCTTGGCAAATCTTTGCTGACTGTTTCCTGTCACTATCAGCCCCTTCATATACCCAGGTGAGGGTTTCCAAGAGGTCTCCTTCCTCGGTTTTACCTCAGACTGATGGTCAGCTTCTCTCCTCCTTCAGCCAAGTCACTGAGTGCAGAGGCCTGGCAGCCTGGGTGCTGAGGATGTGCCTTGTCCATGTCTGCTGTCACTGCATCACCTGCACCCATAGGGATCTTGACAGGAGGACCATTGCACATCAAAGAGGCAGTGATCTACGCACCAGGTAATCTGAGTACACCCTGACCTGTCCTGTGCTGGACTGCACATTTGACTTGGCCTTCAAGCTGCACTGTGCCACACAAATTCCCTGGTTGCAGGACAAACTCATTTTAGGACAGGAGTCCGCAGACAGCTCCCCCTCATCACCAGTAATTACAGCACCTGCACCACCTTGTCTTCATCTAAAACTGCAGCAATAAATTCTTCCAAGAACATTGTTTCTGCTTGCCAGCAGAAAACACAAATATATTTGAGCTATTGTGTGGAAAAAAAGGTTGTACAAGAGCTAAAACGAACAAACAAGTCAGCCTTGTATGGACAGGGTCACAGTGTGCTGCTCAAGCACCATTCAGTAACAAAATGTTTTCCTTAACCTCCAGCAATCTCCTGGATGGCTGGTGTCCTGATGTATTGCGTTTCCCAAAGAGGATAGAGGTCTGTGGCCCAGAGCCACCCTCAGTTTGCTTAGAGAAAGCTCCATCTGCTTCTTTATCCTGGTCAGCGATCTGTAACACATCCCAACACACTCAACAAACCCTCCTCTGACCCTAACCCACAAGCTCTACGCAGACCTGAGCCCTACACACATGAGCTGCTCCTTCATATGAAGGGCAGCCCTATTCCTCCTCTTCCCTGCCTGACTCTCCTGAAGAGCTTGTCTCCATCAGTCAGAGAGCACTGTCACATCACAGGTACCCCAGCTCTGCTGCAGCTCTGGCCAAAGGCCAAGCTCTTGCCCCTCCTGCTCAAATCCCAATCAGTGTGCAGAGAGGTACATAGCCTGCACCTTATTTTAACATGCCCAAGCTCTGCCTTGTTCATCCCACACCCTGTACTTTTGCTTTAATGTCCTTGCTCCACCATTTTATCATACAACTCAGGGCTGTAATGTGCCTAGTTTAACAGTCTCCTCACCAGACTGGCCAACCTCATGGCTAAGGTGCTTTTGCTACAATAAATGAGAAAGGGAATATGACATCTGATTTCTTAAATTCACAAATATGAAATTCAGAAGTTGAGCTAAATTTTGTTCAATCTGCTCCATGACAAATCTGAAATTCAGCTCTTCACTCAGTGGATTACACCTTTGTGGTGGTGGGGTTTTGTTAAATTATGGTTTGCTCCTGTTACCCCCCAGCTAGCTGGGTCTCACCAGCCCATCGGTGACACACCTGTACATAGAGTGTTCCTCACCCACATACACATAGTTCTGCTCTGCCATAAAGAGAGCTGATTACTTCTTATCAGTCATTTGAACTCGGCCCATCTGATTTGCAGCATCCAAGACAGGACCAAGGACCTGGTTCACAGCTATAGTTTCACTGGCACCACGGCAAAGTTTTATTTCATGTGTTCGTCTGTTTCTCACTTGTCATTTTGTATCTGAGCTACTGTAAATATCCTGGGGGAAATTTCACCTCAAAAGCAATTTTATCTTTGAACAAAACAGAAAAAAAATCTGTGATCAGAAACTGATCCCAGCTGCTGGCAGAGCAGCCAGTTACCTCAATTTTTATTGAACTAGAACACTGCAGCATCTGCTTAAAATGGGTTAGAAAACTCACATAATTCAGAGGTAAGTACAAATGACTCTCAAGATCTTGGCAGAAAATGTCCAAACAATTCCCTTTATGG